>CM068375.1:349334439-350534439 GCA_034769895.1 Magicicada septendecula
CAAAAATAATGTAAGCTCACCTTACATACCAAAGATTTGAGAGAAACATTTTGGCAAGAGTATAAAAAGAATTTAGATCCATATAAATTCAAAAATAAAGTAAGTTCACCTTACTAACCAATTATTTGAAATAAACATTTGGGCAAGAATATAAAAAAGAATTTAGATCCGTCTAAATTCTAAAAATATGTAAGATCACCTTACATACCAAAGATTATTGAAAAAATATTTTGGAAATATAATAATAAAGAAGGAAAGAATTTTTGAATCATAAAAATTCAAAACAATGTAAGAAAAACTTACAAACCAATTATTAGAAAAAACTATGGTGAAAATTAAAAAGAAGAGAACCCATACCATGTTTATGGTAATAATACAATATATTTACCATGTTTAAAGAAAATCTTAATGAGATAAATAAAGGAAACAGAATTTAGAATTAAACCAAGTAATTCTGAAGAAGTAAGATAATGTCTAATTTCAATAAATATAAAGTGTAAAAACCCTTCAATAAAATGATACGAAAGGGAATAAAAATCTGTGATACGATTTGATTGATTAAATATGATAAAATACAGAAACTTATGTGGAAATATAAAATAATAAAACTTTGAAGTGGTATGAGGAGAAATGATGACCTCATTATCAAATTAAATAAACATTCATTCGAAAGAATAAAAACCAAGAGAGGAGTAATATGAGAATAAAATCCAAGATATGATGTAATTAAACAAATTAATATTGAAAAGATTATGAATTAAAAGTCAATTGTAATAACGACAGTTATAAGAAGGTTCTAGAACATAGAACAAGTGGAACTAATAAAAACAGAGTAACAAACCAAAAATGTCATAAAAATATGCTACTATGAACCAATGCAGATTGTAATAAAAAAACCAGAAAGTAATAAAGTATTAATAACCAAAAACTTTATATAATAAGAAAAATTAAAAAATGTACTAATAGAAGAGCTTCCTACCATAATATCAAATGAATTAACCATCAAGTTAAAGAGTCAGAAGAACAACTGAGATAGGAATATTAAAATCTCTGAGCAATATAATAAGTAATAAGTAAAGTATCCAAAGATATTTTTGTTAAATAGTAACAAAAGTGTACTATTCTGAATAATTTTTTAATCTGTCTGTAGATAATTCCAGCAGTATTAATATGTTTTTTGAGCAGAGATGATTTGCCTCTGTACTCAAATAAGAAGTGAAGTATTGGACAGCAGAGGAAGTAGCGTACTGTGCCTCTCTGAACTGAACCA
This sequence comes from Magicicada septendecula, assembly GCA_034769895.1. Classification (NCBI taxonomy): domain Eukaryota; kingdom Metazoa; phylum Arthropoda; class Insecta; order Hemiptera; family Cicadidae; genus Magicicada; species Magicicada septendecula. Next base: position 349,335,710 of record CM068375.1, read on the forward strand.
GCTCACAAAGTAGGGAACGATAGGGAGGAAATATCCCAAGGAGAAAATACTAAGAAGAAATATGAAAATAAAATAATAAATATGAAACTCAGATGACTATTACTATCAAGGAAGATCAAGTGAGAATGAGAAAGATATAAGCTCAAACTTATATAAGAAAATTTTGGAAATGGAAGGAAGTCAAGAATAATAAAAAACTATAATAATTATCATAAGCAATTGTTTCAGACAAAGCAAGCATAGTCTGAAAAAATCACTTCTGGAGAAGGGCATTCTGTAGCATGACAGATATTCCACCACTAATTAATTCATTTAAGATAATAAAAAATAATTAAATTACATATACTAAAAGAATATCGAATGAAATTCAATTACTTCAAAGGAAAAAACCACAATAAAAGAAAAACAATCATTAAATTATAAAAATACCACTATTAAAAGTCAAAGAAAGAATTAAGGAAAACTCATATTAAACAACCAGAAGATTACCCAGGAGATTAGGAGCAGTAAATAAACTAGATACCCCAAAATCAAGAAGAAAGAATCAGATTAGGAGTGGTGATAAACAAAATACCCGCCACAAGAAGAAAGAAGAATAAGGTTTATTATCAGGAAATAAACAAAATACCCTGAAACCAAAAAAGAAGAGTAAAGTCAGTATCAAAAAAAAAATAAAGAAGATACTCCGAACCTTTTTCATCAGTCAAGATAACACTGAGTACCTTGGTTTACCCAAGAGTGAACACAAGAAGGAAGACGAGAAGAAAGGAAGAAATAGGATGGAAAAAACACCATTATAAAACCTATTATTAACTACCATAAACCCCAAACCCATAGATACAATTAAAGAAAGTATAACATCCCGAAACCCTATAAAATTGTAATTATTAATAAACAAAAGTGTTGTATAGTATGATAAGAGGTGCACCAACTAAAGTTATTGTGTGATAAAAAAATAAACAAATCTTCACAGTCCATGATGACTAAAGGTCTGGTCTGAGATAATAAGACTCAATATAAATCAGAACCACCAGTGAAAGTGTATTAGTGTAAGTGTTTTTGAAATATAATAAACTTGAAGTTGTAGTGTTACAATAACTTAAACTATATGCTATAAAACAACTTTTATATTTGATAATTAACCAATCATGAAATAATAAAATGGAAGGTATTTCCAATATTTTATTATTTTAGATCACTTTGTTATCTCAAGACATTTGTAGGAATGACAATAACTAAAGTATGGGTGGAAATGTTTACTATATGAGGGGATGTTAAATAATAGTAATAAAAACAGAAAGGACTGATAATAGTTTAAGTGTTAATAGGATTAAAACGTTTAAATGGCTAATATTGTTCAAAGCCATGAACTCCATATTTTTGAAAGAGTTCTTATACAATAAGATTTATATGTTTAGAATAAGTTATATTAGTTAAATAACATCATACATACCAATTAAAATGTTTCAGTATGTATGCTGTATTAATTAACAAAATGAGTTAAATGTATGTTAAAAACAATTTCAGCAAACATGTCCAACTTTACAGAATGCTGAGTGATGTTAATTATTGTTTTTATAACAGTAGCATGAATTAGATGCTACACATCTCAAAAAGTTTGTAAACCATTTTATTTTATGTCATGATAACTACTAAGAGTCAGAGGAGGAGTAGAAGTAAATTTATTTGAAAAAACCATACATGTAAAATATTAAACTCTAGGCCAAATAATGAATTCACAGAAACTCAATATAAACCAGTTAATTCACCTATGAATCATGTAAACTGGCAAGATTTAGGTAAGGTAGGTCAATTAAGAACTACTGTAAATGAACCTATGATTTGAAAAGGTAATATAGAAAAATACCTTAAATTATTGAAAATTTTTGAAATGTATAAATTAACTATTTTTAAAGAGGAATGTTAAATTCAGAAATTATCACTAAAAAACAGTTCAAATGTTAAGTGTATATGTAATTAAGGAAAAGAAAGGATTTATGATCATTTGAAATTTATTATAATTATATTAATAACACTTAAAATGGCAGTAAAAGTATAGGAAGGCGGAAACCAAGTTTTGGGCCTAGATTTCCAAAAAGAAAGAAATTTGGTAATTTTAACAAAAATCTCAACAAATATGGACTATGTCATATCAAATTAAACAGAATGAGATAAATAAACCAATTATATGGATAATAGTTCATGAAAGCGAATAATAAACTAAAATTATTCCATATATAATGTAATTTGGAATCATGTATAATTTATTGTAAATGTTATACTTTCTCGTCCTGCCATTCTCTGACTATTATTAAATAATCGCTCCAAGAACCTTTTTACAATAATTATATGAATTTCTTAACCTGTATTAACATATCGATTATCCCTGAGACGGAGTCGAACATTGCTCGAAATCGATTTAATATCGACTATTATTTAAAAATGTTAATAAATCAATTCCTTTCAATTGTATGGTTTAATAAATTATTTCACATGGTAATTTAAGGTTTTAATTAAGCAACCAGACTTCCTGAAAGAAGAAAATATTAATAAAAGGTGATATACTGGAGCAACACGGAAAGTCGTTAATCGATTGCTGACAGGAGTTAATCTGTTTAACTCCGGATTTGTTAATATCTTCCAGAAGTGCGAATTAAACAAAATTACCTTTCAGAAGTTTAGAAATTTGGTTAAAAACAATAAAACAAAATTAATTACAAATTATATACACCATAAACAAACGTAAAATTTTTTTTGAAAAATTTTTTTTGAAATAAAATTTTTTCTTTCTTTATCTTTATTTCTAACTACAGTATACAGGTCTGGTTACAACATTACTATTAAAATATATAGTTAACGCAAAAAAGCGTACGCGAGTCTCTTCCGTGTAGTTTCGCCGATATATAGAGGACTAACTAATTTCTCTCAAAGTATATATTTTATACTTGCTTTGAATTTCCCTTACCAACTATCGATAGAAAAACGATCCTGTAGGTTTAAACTACAGCTAAATCCAAAATCCCCAATCTGCTTAGCGAAAACCTCCCGCGCAACACATGACGCTTTTTCTGATTCGCCATCCGTTTTTCCGCGTTCCACGTGCTTAAAAAACTAGCGTCTATATTTATCTCACTCACACATCGCTCTCTCTCACATAACGGTATCTATTGTTACAGGCACTTAAAGTTTACAACATTGGCAAACACCCTTAATACCCCAGCGAATAATACATTTTATGACAGTTATGTTCCAAAACGGGACTTAACCGAAAATTACCTTCCTTATTGTCGTTAGCCCCAAGGCCGGCGTTGCTAACCTACCGCTATACTCTACAGCTTTTTTACAATTTAATTTCTTTCAAGTAATGCCGCCTAACGGTTCAGGCGTCTCGTTACCTCCCCGCTTTCTAAAACACACCCATTTCTTTACGTTCAGCATAGTTGATTTAGTAAAATTAGCAATTGCTCAAATTTTGCGTTACAAGATTTATGAAAACTAGGACGTTTATTATGATACAATAAAATGGGGAAATGGGGTAAAATGTAGAGTAGCGTGCGCAAATCCGTGGAGATTACACAGTTAAAATTTTTACAAACAGAATTAACATTGTTGCACACCACTATATAAAATTATTCCGATTAGCGCTTTCAAGCTTCACAGCTCATCATCAGTCGGAAATAACAATAATGGAAATAGACAACTTCTTTTTACTCCCGTTTGCCTTAGAGCGCGTACACATTTTCGTAAAGAAGATTTAAGTTAAACGCCCTTTCTGGCTATTAGTAACTAGCGAGTTCAGTCACCCTTGTCGGTACTTTTACATTTCTTTCTAGTACATTCTGTGTGTGTGTGTGTGTGTGTGTGTGTGTGTGTGTGTGTGTGCACGTGAGTGCCTGTTTTGTGTGTACACTTTTTTCAATACCTAACGTTTTAAAACCTCCCTCATTCATACTTTTAAATGTAAGTTCCTTTTCGGCACAGTTTTAGAATGCGATATGTTGTCAAAACCTTCTCTCTTTGTTTCGTAATTCAACCCAAATAACAATATAGAAAAGCACCCTTTTTGTCCCGTTCTATCACCGCCTATGGGCGCGGTCACTCCCCCTTATTTCAAAAACATTCCATGTTTGCTATTTACTTTCTTCCTTGATGTTCTGTATCCGCCCACTACCTTTTACTTCTTAATTATATTATAAGATATTCCTTCATTTTCAAATTTAGTTTTAGTGTTCATTAAATTATCTAACCCGTTCTTTCTTTCTTTCTATCAATATTTTTAACTCATCTCTAAGTCTTCTTTCAACTGAATTACTCACTACTTTTACAATTTCATAGTTTTCTAGAAGATTAACAAATTTTTGGTTCTATTCTACAAAATGTCTTGCAACTAACGATTTGTTGTTCTATTACCTTCTCCACGTTTATGGTCTGATAACCTACATTCGAATTTCCGTCCTGCCTTACCTAGGTACAGTCTGTTGCATTGTTTACATTTTAATTTATAAACTCCGCTTCCCTGTAAGAGTGGGATTTTTTCTATATTTTTATTCGTTATCCTATCAAATCCTGTTTCACATTTTTTAATTCCTATATCTTCTTTGTATTTTTTAAAACATTGTATAATTTTTCTGGTATGTGATATTATACATGTCAGTGACCCTGCATAACTGCATAATTCTTTTGTTTTGGTTCTTTGTTAGCTTTCTTCTTGTTACTATTTTTCATAACTTTATCGGTGTTATAGTTATTGTTCTTTACAATTCTCTTTATCTTTTTTAGATCTTTATCTTTTGTTTCTGGTTCCTTTAAACACTTTTGAGGTCTATAGCAAAATGAATTGATTTCCGCCATTATCTATATCTATCTATAAGGGTGGTAAGATTCTTTCTGTATAATTATATCAGAATACGATTCTTTCCTAAATATATCAAATTTTAGTTTTTTCTTATGTTTAATTTCTGTGTTTAAATCTAAGTAATTTATTTTCTTATCTCCAATCTTCTTTAAACTGTAAGTTTTTATCCTTATTATTTACTTCATTTATAAACGTATCCTACTTCTTACCATGTATTTATACATCCTCCCCAAATTACCAGTACATCGTCAACGTACCTAGTCCATTATTTTATATTTTCTTTGTACCTAGTGGAATTCAGTAGTTGCTTTTCAAAATCGCTCATATATATTTCCGCAAGAATAGGGGATAATGAAGATCCCATGGGTAATCCTTTTTTCTGTATGTAAAACTTGTTATTGAATCTAAAATAGTTTTGATTTAGACATTCTTTTACTACTTTAACAAATTGTTTTTTATACTTGTATTCTTTCATATTATTATCGTTTATTAACTTAACAACTTTATTCACCGTAACTGCAATATTAGTGAACATAACCACTAATGGTTGCTTGTGATTATAACCAGTAACATAACTTTATTAATTAAATATTAAAATCTTACTTTTAAGACACTTACAGTATGTGTCCGTGTAAAGTATTGACGATTTTATGTTTGTGGTAGTGGTAACTTTTCAAAAATAAATCATTAAAATGATTGTTTTCGTAGGACACAAGAAATTACTTGTTTTATACCTAACACTGCTACCTGGACTGTTTAATGAGTATCTGTTGTTGAATATGTACGGTTCTGATATTTATAACATTTTATTTGGCTGCCGATATTTGTGTTAATAAATAACTGATATTATAAACAGAAATAAATAGAAACGAGTTTAAAAAACAAAATTAAAATATTTAAAAAACAAGCAAACCACTCCCTCGCTCTTTCACTCTCTCTCTCTCTCTCTCTCTCTCTCTCTCTCTCTCTCTCTCTCTCTCTCTCTCTCTCTCTCTCTCTCTCTCTCTCTCTCTCCACCTCATTTTCTTATATTTCTACGACGGCCTCACAGATCGTTGTGTTGTACAGTGGAAACAACATACAGACACCAATGAAGTCACTAATTACAAACTTTAATTAGCCAGAAATAACAATTTCAAATCAACAAAGTACTCTTGTACAACAATTCAAGTTAAAATAGTCTACAAGCAATAATAATTGTCATCTATTAAAGTCCTGCACTAATTGTAACACAATAATCACTTTCCACTAATCCGCAACAATCACTTGATCTGCATTCTACAATAACGCCAGGTGTAACTAACTGACTCAGCCGGCCGCTGTTGCTTATATATAACCTGGAGATAATTTTCCATTCTTTTGGCGGCGTGCCGGCATAATTTGCCCAGTTACAAGTAGTCGAACAGTCTGGAGTGCCAGACACAGACGTCGCGCTGCGTCGAGAAGCGTGTAGGACACTCTAGATTTTTCGATAGCGTTACGTAATTGTTGTAACACTATGATGTCATGTTTATTCTTACCGAGTAACCCCGGAGCCCTTGAAGCACCCTCCTAACTGCGTTTTTGGCTGTAACCATGGGTCAGGTTATACTTCGCGTATTGAAATGCGTAAATTGTTCTAGATCAGTGTTAGAAGAGCTACTTTCGTTTTTTTTTTGCCGCTGTTAACATAGTTTTTGCCATAGTTTTTTGTCATACATATATAAATACACACTATTCTACGTCTTCCTGTTGGCTTTTGGTAATTTACACTTGGTGTTATTGCGTGTAGGTATGGTACATATTTTTGTTTTAAATGATTTCCATGTTTAGTGTTTTAAAAATTGTGTCCTACTTTGTGTTGATTTGTATTTGTTTTGATATTAGTTTGTCTTGTATTTTGTGTTTATATGTTTGTAAGTTTTCCCACACATTTATTATTGTGGCTTTGCGTGGTATGTGTTTTATCAGTGTCGTGTTGGTTATGTCTAGCAACTCATGTCCTGTATTTATTGCATGTGCGGCCAAATTAGATTTATGAATATTTGGTTTCGTGAATGCTTTTAGGAGTTCAAAATACAGTTTTTTCAATTGTATTTTCGTCTGGCCTATGTAACATCTGTTGCAGTCTTTGCATTCTATTTTCTATATTCCATTGTTTATTGCCTCATCTTTGTTGAGTGAGTTATTTAGTTTTTGTATATAATTTTTCTTTGTTTTGTAAGATATTATAATATCTGAATCCTCAGATAGTTTTGTAAGTTTTCACATTCCATTGTTTATGTATGTGATTATAGCCGACTTTTTAGTAATCGTTATACTATTTATGTGTAATTCATTTTAATAATTTATTAAATTGTTGTCTTTATTATGTATTTTATTTTATTTTCTATTTTGCTTATGGTGTTTTTACTGCATACATTTTCTTAATAAATTTTCTAAATTATGCTTCTTTTTTCTTTTATTTTCTGTACGTTTAAGGGTATTTTATACGTTTGGTTGAAGCTATAGAGGTTGAAAGCCGCCATTTTGTGTCTGGTGGGTGGTGGAATGTTAGGAATGGTGATGTTAGTAGAGGTTAGTTTCCTGTATATTGCATATTGTAGTTGGTTATTGTTTCTGTAATGGTTTTATGTAAACAGCTGATTTTGTTATGTTTTTTTTTCTGTGAATTGTATGTTTGGGTGTATGTTCTTGAGCTGATTTAATATTTCATCTGCATCTACGTTTATGTTATTAGAAACAAATAATCTATCATCTACACATCTTATCCAATCCGTTTGGATTATTTGAATTTATATTATTTTGTATTTTGGTGTCATTGTTTTGTAAGAATACTTTATCTATTATACTTGGTAACGGAAATCTTATTACAACCCTTCATGTTGTTGGTAAATTGTATTATTGAATTCAAAGTAATTTCGTTATAGGCTGCTTTTTATTATGCTTATATATTGGGTATTTTAAATTTGTTTTGAAGTCTGTTTGTGATTATGTCTATTGTTTCTTCTACTGGGATGTTGGTGTATTTTATATGATATGAAATACGTGTTTTCTTTTAGACTATATTTATTTCTTTTAGTTTGTCTATTAATTTATATTTATTTTTTTTATGTTGTAATTATCATTTGTCAGATGGGCATTTTTAGTTTGTGTGCTAAGACATTCACTATTTCTTATGTGGGTGTTTTTTGAAACAGATTAGCGATCGGATATGGTTGTTTAATTTGTGTATTTTTATTAGGCTTTACTTTAATATCCAAAATCAACGAGCTTAGGACTGAGGAGTCTAAGGTATATATATAAGATCTTGTTACCAAAAATCTATCGATATAACTAGGTCTAGGAAGAAGCTCGCACCTGAGATTTATAAGAAAACTAAAATATATATACTAAAGAATATAGGAAGCTACAAAGAATATTGTGACTGTTGAGGTGAAAAAAATCTAAGCATTAATACTTAGAGACACTACATTCTCACTTCTTGTAATAATCACATCGATTAGACTTACTTATAGGTGCATATAGTTTATCATCTTTGAACATAAGTGTGTATACTATTGAACTATTTGAAATACACAAACACACAAAAACGCACATCTTTTTTTAATGATATCTGGAGTTGTTACACTGCGGGAATCATCTTTAATACTCGTACGGCTACGTTTAAATTTAAGATTTACCCTTGCAAACCATTGTTTTTGAGAGCGCAGCATCTCATAACACATTTACCATTGCGTTGTGAATTTCCATTGGCGCTAGAGATTTTTTAACAAAAAATTCAACCACGTAATATTTGATTTTATATATTTTTCAAAACTCGTGTGACACGTAAATTTTTAACAGCTGATAAACGGTGAATAAATTAGCTGATAAATTTGCAAATTAATGGGAGTTTACAAGAATCTTATAACACACGAAACATTTTTCGTTTTACCGCTAATCTATAGATGCCGTTCCGCGAACTTTCAACTGACCCTCGTACTGCTAACACTCGATAACATATGCTACAATGAATTTGTTGTATAAATCCTAGATAACATTACATAAAAGTAAAGTTTATATTTACCGTCTCTTTACCGAACGTTTGACCCTTATAAACTGTAAAATGGTGTTGAACGTTACTTAATTTAGTCATGAAATTGTATATTGCAACAAATTAATTTAAATTCGTGGAGCCCCACGATTTTGGAGCGCCAAAATATGCAACACTTTTTTGATAATTCAAATAAAAATCTATTTTGTGTTTGAATAGCCCCACTTTGGAAGCGACAAAATGTAACAATGCAATTTTTATTTGAATGGGCCCCACGTTCTTTGGGACGCCAAAATGTAACACATTAACCCTTCTGTGCAATTTAATTTGTACATATTTAACTCATACACTCTCTATACCAGTACTAACAACTTGTATGAATAATTGGGGTCTAGGTGTAATTATAATAAGAGTAAGTCTTTTTTTGAATTGTAATATGCTTCATTTATTATTTGAAACAAAAACAAAAATATTATAATATTATGAAAATCATGATTAATACGCCATGTGATCTTCATTATCGATGGTTTCAAAGTGTCTTTACTATTCGTGTCAACATTCCAAACATATCTTAAATTCTAAATATTATATTATTTATAGTATATAGACTTCCCGTCAATATGTTAATGTTTCTTGGTTGCTCAGTCTAAATGTGTGCTTATTTAAAAGTTATTACTGCATTCTTATTCTATCTTTCTTAATACCTTTGTATGGCTTTAAAAAAAATCATTTTAGCACCTTTAATTTATTACTGTAAATGATTCTATGTTATGTGCTTTTATCAAGAAAAGTTAAATAATTCAATTACTAATTTCAATGACTCTACGTTATGTTCATTACGAAAAATAATTAAATAGCTTTTTTTTTGATTACATATTAATTACATTGAATTTTATTTATATCTACATACTTATTATTATGTTTACAAAAATTGTTTTGACTTTTAGAGTCTCTCAATGTCTTTCTCCTTGAAAATTATGTAATGGTTTTTCGTCACCTTAATTTCTGTAGAGTTGTCCCATGTCCTCCAGTGATTCCTTCGGTCTTCTCCTCCTGGATGTCCTCTTGTCCTCACTGCTCGTCCTCCACGGTACATTGACTGCTGTAGACTATGATGACATGTTACTCTGGATCTGTAGCCGTTATTATAGAAACGTCTCCAGTCCTCTGCATCTCCTTCCTCTGCTAGTCGTGCTCTCGTACTCTGTCAGGCGTTGATGTTCTTAGATGTCGACTGCTTGTTGACGTCCGACGACTTCTTCGTTACGGTATTTTTTTATTATTGTTTTTAATACTTCAAAATTAAAAAAAAACATTACCGTGATACTTTATAAGTTCAGTTACAACATCGTACTGATGTTAGATTTTTAAATCTAACTTCGTCCAAAATAGTTTAAAAAATTCTCGTTACGGACCGGCATAGCGTACCGCCGCGACTATGGTTTGTTAAGAGAGAGCGATTAGCTCTCCTGGGCTTCTATTTATATCCACACAGAAAACTGCACCTATCGATTCATGAATCAGCCTGTCGACATTTGAAACATGGTGTGACAGGCCCCACTTTCGTCTCATTTCACATAATTGCACTTTTTTGCCAATCGCACTGTTTAACGCGCATTTCACGTTGCTAAAATAGCATCTCATTTAATGACTTATGAGATGTGCAATTATCATGATGCTCACACTAGTATAATTATGATGCATTAAAAATCGCACTGTACTCGCATTGATTGTCCGAATTACGTACAATTCGCACTGCACTCGTGTCCGATTTTTACATATTTTTAGACGTTTTTACCTTCTCACTAACATTTATGGTTTTCTTAAAAATAATTATTTTCTTAATTTGTCATTTACTTGAGGGGTGAGATTGCAACTTTCAGGATCAGACAGGCTTCACGCACACACATTATTTACTTGTATACACACATGCAGTGGTAATCGCGTGATGTTTGCCTGTTGGTTCCTGCTTGAAAACCAGCTTCCAATCTCACACCTGCTCGTCTATTATATACTATTGAAATTAACTAAAATATTTACAATATATTATGTATGCGCCTTACAGCCTTTGCTTGTATTGTCGCATTATTCCTCTACTTGGAAAACAAAAATTTTTTAATAAATTTATTTATTAAAATATTTTGTTCTATCATTAGACATCTTATACTTCTTATATTTCATATTACTTATATATATATATAAATATTTTTTATTTGTATTTATACATTAGTAACCATGATAATGAATATTAATTGTTCAAGTTCCCTTAGTTGGAGGGTACAAGTCTATTTTCTATCTCCCCTCGCTACGAGTTAATAACAATGCATAAGCGTAGCTGCTCCTTTCATTGTGTTCTTCATCCTGGTTCTACTGACATATTTATTTATATATTTTCTTACGTATAAAACCTTCTACATGAACTTGCATTCCCACACTGATAAACATTTTGCATCTTAACATATTATGCCATTCTTCAATCTGAACTTTTACATTATCTTAATTATACATTCCTACCTTCGTTCCTATTTCTTACAAGAACATTCTTTATCTTACTTAACCTTTCTTAAATAACTTATCTACTACATTAACTTTCATTACCTTTTATTACATTTATTTCATTCTTACCTTGAAATACACTTCCGTAAGAGAATACTCTTTTAGCTTGTAGTGTGTCACATGATCGGTTACAGAGGAACTGTCTTGGAAAAACAAAGATATTTTTCTCGAAGTCCTTAATCGTAAGTAGTCTCTGCCCTTTGACTTTTCACTCTCGCTTTCTTCTGTGTCCTTGTATCTCCATTAGGTTTGAAGTTTTCGCTTGATCAGCCGTTCTGTCAATTATAGCAATTATTTTCCATTCCTAACCCTTTTTTCATATTAATAACACATTAATAATAACATTCTTTACCATTTCTTCATATTAATAACAACATCAATAGTACATTCCTTACCATTTCTTACATATTTCTTTACATATCCTAACTTTCTTTGAACATCTTTTATTTAGCATAACATTCTTTATTATTTAATTCCTTAATTCTTTCCTCTAACATTTCTTTTTATTTTTATTTGCAATCATAACCTTAATAAATAACATTTCTTAATTATACTCTCTTATCTTATTATTAATAATTACTAGTAATATTATTTTTCATTTAAAAATAATTATTTATTTTCGGGCATTGAGTTCTGAGTTGCAGTGTCGTTAGGTCTGGCACCCCTCACTATTATAACAATTGTATTGTCCGTCGTCTACCGGACGTATATTGTTTGACAAGTGGGCGGACATTGTTTCCTTTGTGTCAACATTCCATTGTAGTCCTCCCCCATTATTGAGCGTACTTACCGTGTGAACGTTTATTTTGACTGTGTACTTCATCTGTTTGTACGGCAAGAATTTGTTTCTTAGCTGCGACGAATAACATCTATCTCTTCTCTCTGCACGTTCCATAATTCTCTCATCATGAATGCATTGTGTAAGGTCAGTCCGTTTGAAGCCTATATAAACAGCTGTCGACGGTTTTTCCGTTCGTCTTTTATGATAATACCCACCGTAGTTCTTATACTTACAGTTATAATTATCGTTACTATAATTTTCACTCGTTCGGTTCTTACCATGCGTATAATTAATTTTATAATTTTCACAAGTTTGCGTAGTATTTCGTATAAATAATTTACTACGTTTCCCATTAGGCCTACAGTGATATTTATCTCCGTAAGTGTGGTGCCTTAAGTGTTTCACCTGTGTCATCTTATGTGACCTACTAGTGTGTGTGTGTGTCTCACAATTGGGATATCGCTATTAATAAGGTACGTTTTATTAACCTTTATTTGCTTCTCCTCCTTAATGTTAATTACATTTTTATAATTATCGTTAGTAATTACGAACTTATTTTCTCTCTTATTTTTAATTCTTATGGTTTGTTTATATTCTACTGCCGCAATGTGCGTATTAGAATCGTCAATTCTTTCTACTAATTCCTCTTTTGCTTTCCTTTCTTCTCTTAATTTTTCGGTCTGTTTTGTAAAAAATTCTGTTAACTCTTCTATTTGCGTTCTAATATTACTTTCTTTTACTTTTTCTGTTTGTTTGTTCTCTACTTCACCAAATACGGCTTGCATCATAGCTTGAAGTGCCTCTCCCATCCTTAAACTTCCCGATATTGCCATGTTGAATAATTATAAAAATATTTATTTATAATATTTAAGAATATTATTTTTATGGAACCGATTTATTACTTTTTTATTTATTGTTTCGTTATTATTATTTCTGTATTAATATTTACTGATATTATAATTACACCTTTAAAATGATATTATTTCGTTGAGCGCCAGTTGTGTTTTAGTACACAACAATTAACATAACATACAGTTACTGTTTAATATAAATAATTATTATTACACATGATATATTTTTCATTTAACACACCTTTATTTGTTTTAGAGCAACCATTTAGCTAAAAGAAAAATTTAATAGTCAAATGGTGGGGATCATGCCATTCGTTCATGGGCGACAAAATATGCAACACTTTTTTTTTGATAATTCAAAATAAAAATCTATTTTGTGTTAGAATAGCCCAACTTCGGAAGCGACAATATGTAACAATGCAATTTTTATTTGAATGGGCCCCACGTTAACCCTTCTGTGCAATTTAATTTGTACATATGCAACTCATACACTCTCTATACCATTACTAACAACGTGTATGAATAATTGGGGTGTAGGTGTAATTATAAGAGTAAGTCTTTTTTGAATTGTAATATGCTTCATTTATTATTTGAAACAAACAAACAAAAATATTATAATATTATGAAAATCATGATTAATACGCCATGTGATCTTCATTATCGATGGTTTCAAAGTGTCTTTACTATTCGTATCAACATTACAAACATATCTTAAATTCTAAATATTATATTATTTATTGTATATAGACTTCCCGTCAATATGTTAATGTTCCTTGGTTGCTCAGTCTAAATGTGTGCTTATTTAAAAGTTATTACTGCATTCTTATTCTATATTTCTTAATACCTTTGTATGGCTTTAAAAAAAATCATTTTAGCACATTTAATTTATTACTGTAAATGATTCTATGTTATGTGCTTTTATCAAGAAAAGTTAAATAATTCAATTACTAATTTCAATGACTCTACGTTATGTTCATTACGAAAAATAATTAAATAGCTTTTTTTTGATTACATATTAATTACATTGAATTTTATTTATATCTACATACTTATTATTATGTTTACAAAAATTGTTTTGACTTTTAGAGTCTCTCAGTGTCTTTCTCCTTGAAAATTATGTATTGGTTTTTCGTCACCTTAATTTCTGTAGAGTTGTCCCATGTTGGGCAAACTTTGTACCCATGTGTACTTTGTAATCTAAATTCTATATTGCGAAGCGTGTAGATGACGTCACGTTTGTTCTCTGTTATCGCCAGCCGGGATTCAGACCGGCTGACTACAGGCAAAATTACGTTAGTTCTACTAAAGTCTCCGAGCTGATCACTCGTATTCACTCGCCGCAGCGGCTACTTACAGTTATTTTTCAGTATTTAATTCTAGTAGCATGATCTCCATGCGACTATTTATTTAGACAATTTCGGCTTACGGGTTGTAATGCACGCCCACATCTTATTTCTATTCAATTCTCCGGCACTCATGCCGTGTTAAAATCTGCACGCTTCAGCAATCAATTATGTCAATCTAAATTTTAATAAGAATTCAAATATGTCTCTTTAACTCAATAAACCATCATTTTCTGAAACATTATACAGTCCACTCAATTATTTCATCTCAAACCAGCAAACTCCATTAGCGTTCCTAAGAACAACTCACGATTAATTAAGAGCTTCTAAGACGCAACACATGTTCTCCAGTGATTCCTTCGGTCTTCTCCTCCTGGATGTCCTCTTGTCCTCACTGCTCGTCCTCCCCGGTACATTGACTGCTGTAGACTATGATGACATGTTACTGTGGATCTGTAGCCGTTATTATAGAAACGTCTCCAGTCCTCTGCATCTCCTTCCTCTGCTAGTCGTGCTCTCGTACTCTGTCAGGCGTTGATGTTCTTAGATGTCGACTGCTTGTTGACGTCCGACGACTTCTTCGTTACGGTATTTTTTTATTATTGTTTTTATTACTTCAAAATTAAAAAAAAAACATTACCGTGATACTTTATAAGTTCAGTTACAACATCGTACTGATGTTAGATTTTTAAATCTAACTTCGTCCAAAATAGTTTAAAAAATTCGCGTTACGGACCGGCATAGCGTACCGCCGCGACTATGGTTTGTTAAGAGAGAGCGATTAGCTCTCCTGGGCTTCTATTTATATCCACACAGAAAACTGCACCTATCGATTCATGAATCAGCCTGTCGACATTTGAAACATGGTGTGACAGGCCCCACTTTCGTCTCATTTCACATAATTGCACTTTTTTGCCAATCGCACTGTTTAACGCGCATTTCACGTTGCTAAAATAGCATCTCATTTAATGACTTATGAGATGTGCAATTATCATGATGCTCACACTAGTATAATTATGATGCATTAAAAATCGCACTGTACTCGCATTGATTGTCCGAATTACGTACAATTCGCACTGCACTCGTGTCCGATTTTTACATATTTTTAGACGTTTTTACCTTCTCACTAACATTTATGGTTTTCTTAAAAATAATTATTTTCTTAATTTGTCATTTACTTGAGGGGTGAGATTGCAACTTTCAGGATCAGACAGGCTTCACGCACACACATTATTTACTTGTATACACACATGCAGTGGTAATCGCGTGATGTTTGCCTGTTGGTTCCTGCTTGAAAACCAGCTTCCAATCTCACACCTGCTCGTCTATTATATACTATTGAAATTAACTAAAATATTTACAATGTATTATGTATGCGCCTTACAGCCTTTGCTTGTATCGTTGCAATATATATAGGCTTATATATATATATATATATATATATATACTTTATGGAATATCACATAAAGTATATTTGAAAGAATACAAACAAGCCTAAGGACACCATACACTATACTAATGTATACTAAGACATACATACACTAATGTATACACTAACGTCACTATACTAAGCAAAAATCTGTACTATAAGGTATACTGTTTATGTGATACATATAGCCACTAGGTAACCTAATATACCTACAAGTTCTCTCTCCCACCACTCTGCCTCACACACACACACACACACACACACACACACACACACACACACACACACACACACACACACACACACACACACACACACACACACACACACACACACACACACACACACACACACACACACACACACACACACACACACACACACACACACACACACACACACACACACACACACAGTGGATATGCGTATATGTACGAATGTATGTAAATGAAACCTGCAGAATGTTAATTCTGTTTATTATTGTTGTTCTTAATTTGCTAGTTCGAATTAGTATATTGTGGTATATGGTTATATGTGTATGTCTATCATGATAGCTTCATATCATAATCATAATCATATTATAATTTTAATGTAAACTGTTGTTTTATATTTCTTTTATGAATTTACTAACTGCTATAATTTTTATTGTTCGACTAAGCTTTTCGTCATCACTGACATCTTCAGGTCTTAAACAACCTCATCACTGACATCTTCAGGTCTTAAACAACCATGACGAAAAGGTCAACCAGTGATGACGAAAAGCTTAGTCGAACAATAAAAATTATAGCAGTTAGCAAATTCATAAAAGAAATAGTAAGGATGGCTGCTAATTTAAACAATACGAAGAATAAAACATGTTGTTTTATACATTGCAGTTTGCAATAGTTTGGATCTGATAAATAACAGAATAAATCACACTTTTTGTATACCAAATTTGTTTTGTAAAAATAAAAAAAAATTTAAAAGTTCATTTTCTTCTCATTTTTGTTTTACTCTCGACCTGTGAGTCTTGTTGTAAGGTAAGCTGAAGGACGCGCTTTGTCTCAGGAACGGCAACATTCCGCAAATTACATTTCGCACGAGTTCAACCAACACGAAAGAAGAATACATTTAAACTTTTTCTAATATTTAACAACAGAAATGTAAAAGAAACCCCACACAGACACACACCATACACAATGTACACACTGTGTAAAATAAAAAAAGTTCTTTGCTCACCGGACACTGAGTAAAATTACTTTTTAAAATGCTTATTTATAAAAAATATAACTTGCCTGCGACTTATGCTTTCCTCTTGGTACTCTTTCCACAGATTTTCTTTCCAAAATATACCTCTCTCTCACGCTCTGTCTCTGTCTGTCTATCTATCTGCCTGTCTCTGTCGTCTGTCTGCTGTCTGTTTGTCCATCTGTCTGTCTTCCTGTCTACCTCATATCTGTCTGTCTGTCTTCCTGTCTGTCTATCTATCTGCCCGTCTGCCCGTCTCTGCCTGTCTATCTTCCTGTCTGTCTATCTATCTGTGTGTCTGCCTGTCTGTCTATCTATCTGCCCGTCTCTGTCTGTCTATCTTCCTGTCTGCCTGTCGCTGTCGTCTGTCTGCTGTCTGTCTGCCATCTGTCTGTCTTCTTGTCTATCTATCTATCTGCCTGTTTGTATTAATAGCTGTCTATCTTCCTGTCAGTATATCTATCTGTCTAACTGCCTGTCTTTATCTGTCTATCTTCCTTTCTCTCTATCTATCTGACTGTCTGCCTGTATCTGTCTGTCTTTGTGGCTCTCTCCCTCTCGGAACATACTTTGCAAACATGCTTAGAAGTAAAGCCAATATTTCAAGCTGCCCTTTACCGCCTGCATCAAGGATGTAGATAAGAATAACAGTTAATAATAAATAAGTGTTAGTTTGTTGGTAAACGATGTCTGATACAAAACTGAAACATTATAAAGTAATTATAGCTAAACCTGAATGATAAACAGACAAAAAAACCATCAACGAATTTGGCTAAAATGAAATGATGAGGCGACTAATATGTTATCGGCTAAGCGATCGGAAACGTATTGAAGATGTAAGGGTAATTGAAATAAGCATATTTTGTATGATTAATAAAACAGAAGAAACTACAGTGGATAGAGCACCTTCACAGAATGGAAGCTGACAGTGGATATAGACTGTTGATCTGTAGACACGGATGTGTGAAACTCTGACGGCGGTACAGACTACAAATCGACGACGTGAATGTAACTCAAAGGGGAGTAATTATTATATTAGAATCGTACTCAGTTGTGCTTGTGTAGCCAATATGTGTGTCTACGTGTAGAAGATTACGTGTATACGTCTAACACAACAATATGTAATTCACAGAGTTATTCGGTCACGTCTTGGACAACAAAATCCAACAAAATAGTACACCACACACGTAAGCTGTAAGTTTATTAACAACACCGTGATCCCTTGCAAAAACATACCCTTCCGATTCGTTTACCAGATCTCATGAAAGTCAGAGGTTTATGAAAAATTACTTTAACCATAAAGATGTTAGTCTTGACTACTATATATGTTGCCGTAAACCTCTTCCATCACTGAATAATTATGCAGATCCTTTCGAATTGTATTATTGTAAATACTATCCAGCGAAGAAAAACACTGGTAACTTCTTTCCACAATCAAATTCCTGCAGTTGCTAAACGGTCGTTACCTGTGAAAAACGTTTCAAGATTAGACAATTAAATTTAGTATTCTACTGCAACTGATTCAATACTTATTTCATTGAAATCAATCATAAACTGTTCAAGCATTTGTGAAGACATACTCGACTTGAATGTCATAAGTTATCAGTAGTTTCTCACACAATGTTTTAAATACTGTAGTGTTAAAATGTTAGCTACTGCTCAAATTGTTCTGTCTATAAACATGGCAGCCATTAGTCCTTTTTGTATTGGCATAAACCTCTTCCATCACAAAGAATCTTTACAGTTTATGTAAACTGATAAGCAGTTTATGTGGACGACAGAACTTTTAGAATTTCATTATTCTATATTATCCAACAAAGGAAAACACAATTGTAATTTTTTCCGGTTATCGAATTCCTGAAAATTAGCCGAAAACATAGCTACTGCAGAACTTTGGCAACCTGTAAAATTCATTAAAATAAATAAAACATAAACAATAAAATAAATATTTTTAATATCTTCTTCTATCAGGGAATAGGCGAATCGCCTGTTCCGGTCACAAAAGAAATGCATCCACTTCACCAAAGATTCCTAGGTCTTCTTATACTTCGTTGCCCAATAGGTTTGTATTGCCAAACTTTCTTAGGCAACCTGATATCTGGCATCCTATTCAGACGAGCAATTCATCTCTCGTTACAAATTATAAGGTTCTTTACGCTGCAACCGCAGGGGGAATCCTTCCTTGATGGAATGATGAGTAGTGTTTTATATTTATTTTTTATTTTTTTTCGTCGGGTATCTAAGAACCACTTGCCAATTTCAATTCTTTACTCTCTGTTCTTTTCTTTTTCTCCAATATTCTTTCATGTTTTTACTGTTTCTCTTCTTCCTGTCTTCAGTCCAGTGTGAACCTGCGTTTTTCTCTCTCCTACCCTGGACTCCTTCCATTTTTAACACTTTTGCCCGAAAAACTTCTATTTCAATTGCTTCTACTCGTGTAGTGTTTTATTATTATTATTAATATTTTTTAGCAATACATTTTTTTTAACTTAGATTTTAAGTTTGACGATATCTATTTTTTCGTGATAGATTTATCTTTGTATTATTATTTTTTTGTCTGAAGACGACCTCTGACTCTATAAAGTTCGAAACGTCGTATTTCTTAATTTTAACTCACAATGGCTAATGTGTGGAACCTTATAATTTATAATGAGTGTATTGCGCCATCGATTAACAATAATTATAAGAATTCCATCTCTCGTTGTTTCCACATTGCGATCTTGGATACCAAACATTTCCAACTCTTTGCCCATTTCTTCGGTATAAAGTCTACCTCTTCGTATACAAATTTAATAGATCGCAACAGTCTCGATCTATTCAAATGACTAAATCCTATTCAAATGTTTCTCCCAAGCTGTTCCAAAATATAAGCTTCAGAACCACACAACAACACTGGTACACAGTCATTACATTATAAGATTTTAGTCGAGTTTTTTGCTTGTTTTCCTTAACAACTCTTGACTGATAATATTGTTCCACATATTGACTGAAGCTTGGGCAACTTATGATCAACATCATAATCTGCGTTATAAGTAATGGCACATCAAAGATAGGTTAAATGTAACACCTGCTCTATCACAGAATCCTAGACGCGTAGAATCTTATAAGCCTATCTAATAGAATTTTAGTTCGTAATAGTTATTTCCCCAAAAAGCAATAGTTTTTGTCTTTTGCAAAGAAATGTTCATGTTGTAATTAAAACATCAATCTTTGGAACACGCAGTATTTATTTTACACGATTAGCCAACATGATCATCCACAAACACCATTGTATTTAAGTATGTTGTACTGTTCATTTTTATTCCTGGATCTACTTTGAATGTTCACTGTCTATGTCATCCGTATAGATATTAAACAATTTATGGAGGCGTGCTACAGACATGGCGCGCTTCCTGATTAATATAAATCTCCTGTGTCAAATTCTCTCACATAGATAATACTATTTTCTTACGATAATCGTCGTCGTCGTCGTCGTCATCCTTTACGGCTTAGGGTACTGCCCTGTTCCAGTCTCAATGTAATTCATCCAACCATCGCTTACGGGGTCTTCCTACACTTCTCTTTTCCCTTGCATGATAGTCAAGGGCTCTTCTTGAAAATATAGTTGGATCCATTCTCTCTACGTGTAACCGCCACTCCGTTTTTTACCGGGAGATTTTCTCATTTGAGCTTTCAGCTATACCTTGGCTTGGCTCCATTCTAATATCATCATTTATTATAAGATCTGTCCAGGTGTAACCCTTTACAACCCTCAAGAACCTCATTTCCGCTCTTTGTATTCTAGATATATCTTTGGCCTTTCTAATCCAACTCTCACTACGTTATACGTATTTCAATTGCGTCTCTTTCCTTGTTTTCTTCTTTAAATGTTTAATGATACGGCCACAAAGCGATTGGAAGAGACTAATTTTGCTTTCAACTCCCTTATCATCTTAATGAGGGTATGTAATGCTATCCTCTAGATACTTGAAATCTGACACAATGTTCTATCGGCGAGTCTTGTATGACAATCTTTGTCATATTGTTCTAATATGATTTGCCCCAGAAAAGCTATAACTTTTGTATTGGATAAGAAAATGATTTGATTGTAATCTGCCAAAATGTCAGTAAAACAATGACCTTTGAAGGTATTTTTCATTCTCTTGGATGATCACAAGGTCGTCTCCATACATTAAAATATTTAAATAAAATTCTTTCCTTAATTATACTTGTTTAGGGGTGTCCAATTTCCATTTCCTTATGGCATCATCTATATAGATATTAAATAAAACAGGATAAACACTGCATTGAATAAGATTGAACCCAATGGGTTCTGATAATCTGTTAGCTTTATCCGTATCTGGGTTCCATTATAGAAACTTTTAACTACCTTTATTAAATGAATAGGATATCCTCTTCTCTGCATTATCCTCTATAATGTTGCTCATTCATACGATAATATAACTCTCTATAACACATGAAAATGCTTAGGATAACCCCTGTTGTCTGCAATGACCCATTAAATGGATATGTTAACTCTATGAAATGCTTTGTCATAGTCACCGACTCTCCAATTTCTGGAAAAATTCCCTTTTTCCCGTTGGTCTGTCAAGTACCTTTGACCAGATGTAAGCTTATAGTAACTGCTATTGATAGTTAGTTATTTTATCGTTTAAAAGTTCAAAATGTTTTTCTAAAGAGCAAAACTTTTGAGTCATAAAGTAAGATACAAAACGTTGTTTTTAATTATAACAATTTTTGGAGGTTAATTACGGCTCTTTTTTTTGTATATTACAAATACACAAGCCTGATTCTATTCTTACTAACACGGAGGCAGACCACATAAAGTAGCCACGACGTTATCATGCTTTGTGGAAAATGTCACGCCTTTAAATAAAACCCTTTTTATGCAACCGCCTGTGACACTGTACAGCAAACTACGTCATGACATTTCGCCAACACACTCAGCTGCCTGCTTTGAAACTTTGCGTAGTAGTCAAGTATACCCACGGAGAAAAATGTAATAACTTATTCACGGTAAAGAAAATTTATATACTCGGTAACTCATGGCAGAGAAAAAAAACTGCCCAACGAAAAAAATTTATTTATTTTGTGTTTGTAACTAAGAAAAATACTGAATACTAAACAGATTTTTTGAAGAGTAAGCAGAATTCTTAACTGCAATATCTTACCGTAAATACTAAATTAACTTGACTTTTTGTTACATAAGAAAATAAATATTTTCCTTTTTTTCTGAAGTTAATGAAAATTAATATTGTAGCATGACAGAAAATGCCAATAATTCTGAATGGTAGAATGATCAATAAAAATAAAATAAAAACATTGTTTAAATCCGAGAAAGCAAAATAAAATAAAAAATTAATAAAGAACCACCGTGAAGTATAATCACAGATTAAAGTAAAAGTTCATTTAAAACCAATGTTACAACGAGTGATGAATCATCAAAATAAACTGCAAAACTAAAATATAGAAAAAGGTAATACCCAGGTAGGATAGGAGTAGGTAAGGAAGAAACCCAAAAGATGACAACATCCACGATAAGAAAAGGAAATATTTTTATAAGGAACAAGAAGAATAGGAGAAATCAATGAAGAAACCAGAACAAGACAGCATCCACAAGAAGAAGGAGTGCTCTTATAAAAAACCCGAACCACAAAAGAAAATGATAAACATGATAACAAATGAAAGTATAACAAACTATCAAATTTAGAAACCATGTAAAATAAATGTAAGCCAAAAGTGTATAAAGTAGAATTGAAAGTGAACCAATGTGAAATAATTATATAATGCCAAAAAACAAACCTTCATTATCTTCTATAAATAGATTTCTGGATTTTAATAAAACTATAAAACTATTTAGAAATAAAATCCAAGAATGAAAAGGGGATCAGTGCAAGTTTGTGTGTTATAATAAATGAACCTTATGTGTAAATATTGCAGTTCACAAACTAAGTAAATTGTGAAAATAATACAACTTTGAAGTGTTTATTTGTGTCCATGAATAATATTAAATAAAGTATTATCATGACAGATGATACAGGTGTTTCTGAATAATAACTGCCACTCTTTATATACAACATTCAGTAGAATGATAGTAGATAAAACAAGAGCAGGCCATATAAAAAGTGAAGTGATAAAGTATCATTACCCCAAAATCAAAAACAGATTAAAACTGAAATTAGAACCTAGTATAAGAAATAGAGTATATGATGGAAGGACAGAGATGTTTTGTTTATTTAGAATAAGTTACTAGTTATAATCAAGACTGAAATATCAGAATTAAATAACATTCTTTAGTTATAAAATAGTTATTGTATTACTAATAATAATTAACATGTTTTATTCTTCGTATTGTTTAAATTAGCAGCCATCCTTACTATTTCTTTTATGAATTTGCTAACTGCTATAATTTTTATTGTTCGACTAAGCTTTTCGTCATCACTGACATCATCAGTTGTTGTTTAAGACCTGATGATGTCAGTGATGACGAAAAGCTTAGTCGAACAATAAAAACTATAGCAGTTAGCAAATTCATAAAAGAAATAATAATAATTAAGTATAAAATGTTTGAGTTTGAAAGACCATTGTTAATTTCAATTATGTATTATGTATTAAGAGTATTAATTATATATTAATTGTTCTTTTGTTAAAATAAGAAAATGTTAATTAATGTCATAGTAGAATAGAAAGTCAGAGAGGGTACAAACAAAATGTATTATTTAAAAACTTTGTATGTAAAGACTGTTAGAAATCTACGCCAAGTGTTAAAGCTAAACAGCATCAAAATTGATGAAATAGGTACAGAAAAACAATTAAACTGATGGGATTTATATAAGGTAAATCAGTCATAGAGTCATGTAATTGGAAATATAAGTAAGAAAGATTTTGTAAAAAAATAGCAAGAATTATTGTTAAAAATGTAAATGTAAAAACTGAAAATTTAGAGAGGGGAGTCACATATTAATGTATAATATTTTAAAAGATAACCAATTAATCTAATTACAAGAAATTAAGGGAAGATAAACCTTTTATATCAATCTGAGATTTAATACAATCATTAATATAACATGTAAAATGGCAACATTTTGGAAAAGGACAGGAAGTGAATTTTAAAACTTACAATTTTCAAACTGAGGTAAAAATAACATTTTAGATCAAAAACTTAATAAAACTATATTATTTGGTATCAAATCAAGCAGAATGAACTGAAGAAGAAGATTATGTATTTATCTATATCTATAAAAATGAATGTTTGTTTCTTTCTTTCTTTCTTTGTCCCGTATGCGTTCCTATACCATTCATCCGATTGCGATGAAACTTCGGTGAGTTGTTGTGCGCACGCCCGCGAAGGTTTATGAATTTTTTTCGATGGGGTCCTATGGGGGGTTCTTGGGGTCTTCCACATCTCCTCATAAACCACTGGACCGATTTCAACCAAACTTGGCACAAATATTTTATGCAACGGGAGAACCAACATAGGGTAGGTGTTTTTTCGATGGGGTCCTTTGGGGGGTCCTTTGGGGTCTTCCACATCTCCTCCTAAACCACTGGACCGATTTCAACCAAACTTGGCACAAATATTTTACGCAACGGGAGAACCAACATAGGATAGGTGTCTTTTTCGACGGGGTCCATTGGGGGGTCCTTTGGGGTCTTCCACATCTCCTCCTAAACCACTGGACCGATTTCAACCAAACTTGGCACAAATATTTTACGCAACGGGAGAACCAATATAGGATGTGTTTTTTCGATATGATCCTTCGGGGGTCCTTTTGGGGGTCCTTTGGGGTCTTTCACATCTCCTCCTAAACCACTGGACCGATTTCAACCAAACGTGGCACAAATATTTTACGCAAAGGGAGAACCAACATAGGATAGGTGTTTTTTCAATGGGGTTCTTTTGGGGGTTCTTTGGGGTCTTCCACATCTCCTCCTAAACCACTGGACCGATTTCAACCAAACTTGACACAAATATTTTACGCAACGGGAGAACCAACATAGGATATGTGTTTTTTCGATATGATACTTCGGGGGGTCCTTTGGGGTCTTCCACATCTCCTCCTAAACCACTGGACCGATTTCAACCAAACTTGGCACAAATATTTTACGCAACGGGAGAACCAACATAGGATAGGTGTTTTTTCGATGGGGTCCTTTGGGGTCTTCCACATCTTCTCCTAAACCACTGGACCGATTTCAACCAAACTTGGCACAAATATTTTACGCAACGGGAGAACCAACATAGGATAGGTGTTTTTTCGGACGGGGTCCTTTGGGGGGTCCTTTGGGGTCTTCCACATCTTCTCCTAAACCACTGGACCGATTTCAACCAAACTTGGCACAAATATTTTACGCAAAGGGAGAACCAACATAAGACAGGTGTTTTTTCGATGGGGTCCTTTGGGGGTCCTTTGGGGGGTCCTTTGGGGTCTTCCACATCTTCTCCTAAACCACTGGACCGATTTCAACCAAACTTGGCACAAATATTTTACGCAACGGGAGAACCAACATAGGATATGTGTTTTTTCGATATGATACTTCGGGGGGTCCTTTGGGGTCTTCCACATCTCCTCCTAAACCACTGGACCGATTTCAACCAAACTTGGCACAAATATTTTACGCAAAGGGAGAACCAACATAGGATAGGTGTTTTTTCGATGGGGTTCTTTTGGGGGTTCTTTGGGGTCTTCCACATCTCCTCCTAAACCACTGGACCGATTTCAACCAAACTTGGCACAAATATTTTACGCAACGGGAGAACCAACATAGGACAGGTGTTTTTTTCGATACGATCCTCTGGGGGGTCCTTTGGAGTCTTAAAAAACTAACTTATTAGATCTGGTTACTATGGCAACCCAATGGAATAGATTCTGTTCTAAATATATTATCGCATTAAATTGAAGACCACGCGAACGAAGTCTTTATATATTATATATATACAAACACTTTCTTTCTTTGAGTGGCATTGCAACGCATGCCGGGTACTCGCTAGTAGTTAATAAATTTGAATAATAGCAATAATATAATCAGTTATATAATGTAACATTCTCACATGGACAGGATGTAAAATAATTTTGAAACAATGGATAGCTAATATTAATTTGGCTAAAACTTTTGGAGAAGACGAAGGAAGTTAGTTAGTTCATTATTAGATATTGTGAAGTACACTTGACACGAGCTCTTAAGCATTTTTAACCTAGTAGCTGAGACGTAAATGGCGTATAGCGACAAGCCTAGCCTGAAGTGAAAAACGCGAGTTTTGTAAAAATACGTTCTAAGAGTAAATTCAGTGAAACAAACACCAACAAACATTACAATAACTTCAAACAAGAACAGAACACAGTGTATACACCATTTAAACGATTTAAACATTAATTCTACACAACGAAACAAAGAGTGTAGTTATCGACCTAACATACGAAAGTGAAACGTAACTTTTACAACACATTTTATCGAAGTGGAACACTAAAACTTAACCAGGAACACACTACCAACACAAGAAGGAATAATCGCTACAGCAGGAACGAGAAATCGCAGGAGAAGCAGCCTTTATTGGACGCAGAATTAGCGAGGTGTATTCGTCTTTCTGAACTCGAGGCGGCCATCTTTTTTTTTCTTCCCACAATCCAATACAACGCTGCCTATTCGACTGAACGGTTTGAAAATTTATATACTCACCATTATATATTGAATGACATATATGTATTTTAATTTTTAAGTTGATATATTATTGTAAGTTGTATATTGTTGGTATATTATTAGTATACTTTCCCTACTTTGCCCTTTTTCTCTGACTATCTATGAAATAACTGTTAAAAGAACCCGATATTAAATAATTGTAAACACTATTGATATACCCTGAGAATCGATCAATCAATCGATAGAAAATCGATAAAATAAATATTTGTTAATAAAATTCATTAATTACTATAAAATTGAATATTGTTTATTCCTATGATAATTAGTATAATATATATAATTTTAATTGAGCAATAACTACCAGGATTTCACAACCCAGAAGGAAGATAACCTCCAAATAGGAAAGTTCACCTATAGATTGTTATTGGAGACAGTCTTATTAACTGGCGAAAGTATTTTTAAAATACAGAAAAGGAGTTAAATCAATTAAAACAATTAACAAGAAGTTCGGAACACCACGGAACATAATTAAATCATTAATATTTAATTTAATTTAATTTAAATAAAAAAAATAAACAATAAAACAAAATTTTTTTTACAAACAAAAAAATTAAAACAGAATCTATTTAATTTGTTACAATATATACTGTTTCGACGGTCGTTAGGATCGTTGTGTTGCACAGTGGAAACAGAAATACTGACACCAATTAGAATACTGATTTACAAACTTTATTTGGAAAAAACAACAGCTAGAAATCAACAAAGCCACTCTTATACAATAAATCATTTTAAATTTGTCCAAGAAAAAAACAATAAACCCCATCTTAGTACAGTTCCGTACTAACACAATTGCACTGAAACCGCAAGTCACAATTCGCAATAACAACCACTCCGTCCGCACTTGTAATATCCCCAGGTCTCATTGAAAGTTAGGACCTTGCCATAAACTGGTCCAAGTACAGAAAAAATGACAATTTCTATTATCTTATTTTCTGTTTTTTTTTATGTCTTTATCATTGGTACAGTATGTTCAGAAATTTGTTTTGAAATGTACGGCTGTATTTTTTTTTTTTTTAACTGGTCGACTTCACTTTGAATTTGCTCTTTTACGTTTGCAACCGACTCCTCTACTGCAACGGATATTTTATCGACAAAGATTCTTTTACATTTGAAACAGATTTCTTTGTTGTAGATAATATTATATCTTGCTCAATGAGGTCAGCAAGTAGGAGATCCAATTTTGCAGTAGTATGCTTTTGTAACTGCTTTTGTTCCTGTATCAGTACTTTTATAACTATCGTTTCGGGCTTCCGATCCTTTACTTTCTGCTTACGCTTCTCATCCTGTCATTTCCCCAATCTTCTACTTTCCTTTCTCGGCGTCGTTCCTCTGTCTGCAATAGCAATCCTTGGAAAGTTTCCCTCACCGGACTGGTATCCACTATCATATATCAACCACGAGAACGAGCATACAGCCTACGAAGTATGGTCTGTTTCCTGGGCTTAAAAGTTCCTATCACAATTTTGACATCACTGTTACGACGGTCGCAAGGATCGGCTTGTTGTACAGTGGAAACAGAATAACTATCACCAATGAAGTCATTAATTCCAAGCTTTAATTAGAACCAAATTTAATTTAATGTTACCTGTTGAAAAATTTAATGTAATGTCTTTATGACGAAAGAATGACGAGAAAATTTCAACTCTTGATCTTTTCTGTCCTGGTTATATCCCGTGGTTTTTTTTTTAGGAACTCACTCTTTATGGTTAATATTTTTTAACCATTTTTTTTTACTTCCTCTCTTGGGACTTAATGCTTTACAATAACTACTGCTTTGTGACTTGTAAGCGTTCTTACATACAGAAAAACAACATTTAAGTGGTTATGTTAATGTTCCTGGTAATTAATGTTTTACATTGTAACTTAATTTCAAAAGATTATTACGTCCTTAGCGCTACAGAAAAAATATTTCGGATGGGGTCATTTACTAACGCAATAGAATGAAAATAAAAATAAATTTGTTAATCACTGTAAACAAAATGGTCGTAATTAAAATTATTTTAAACGTAAAACTTATAAAAAATTGTAGAACCTATCGTAAACAGACTTATAAACAACAATAATAAACTGTAAATTACGTTACCTTGCAAAACTAAGGTAAAATTATCATGTGCGTTTCGATCAACTGAATTTTAAAAACGGAATTATCACAATGGTATCACCAGCTAACAAACCTAGATGTCACTATTAGTAGGGGGAAAATGGGGTTCCTGACGCAAGTACCGTTATTCCCCCACCACGACCCCATGCCGCCTTTCGCGCGCCAAGTTCAAATATATGCCGCCTTTCGCGAGCCTAGATCACTTTCACTTTCTATCAGCTGGACCGCAGCATCCCAAATGGACCACAGCATCCGCGAATTTCCGCGAATAAATTTTTTTATTTTTTTTCTATTTTGATATTTTTATTTTTTTAATTAAATTGATTTGCATATCCGCGAATATATGCCGCCTTTCGCGAGCCTAGATCACTTTCACTTTCTATCAGCTGGACCCGCAGCATCCCAAATGGACCACAGCATCCGCGAATTTCCGCGAATATAATTTTTATTTTTAAATAAAGCTGATTTGCATATAAGAGGTGGGTGGTGGGTGAGGGTTTCAGACTTGATGCATTATAGTGTATATATTAAATATATGATCAGGGTTACCAACCTTGCATGAGTTCAAATTTGTTGTGTGTTATAATGTATATTAAATCTATATGATCAGGTTTACCAACCTATGCATGGGTTCAAACTTGATATGTGTATTATAGTGAATATTAAAATATATGATCAGGGTTACCAATCTTGCATTATTGTGTATAGAACAGATCTGCCAACATTTTTCTTCGGTGGGAAATTCAAACTATATTAGCAGACGCATTATAGTGTATAGTAAATTATATGACTGTTGACGACTTCGATATCAATGTATCAACTCTCTCTCCCTTCCTCTCTCTGTGTCTCTAGACACAGTTATCGATCACGATATAAACTCTCTCAGTAGGGTAAAACTGACAGTTCTACCCCGGATGTGACGTCATATGGCGGGAAATTCAAAAATCTAGGTGGTGGGGGTAAAAATCTGGTAGTCGGCTTTCGGTCATGTTGTGGGCGGTGAGTATAAAGTGGGGTTATGTGTGCGTTGATTGGTGTATACGTCGTCGACGTTGCCGCTTCGTGCATGTGTTATAGTGTACGGGTTTGTATATGCAAGGAGTTTTTCCTTTCGGCCATGTTGTAAAATCGTCGTGGTCGGCGTTGCCGACTCGTGCTGGTTAATCGCCGTAGTCGACTCTTGCGTGTGTTATAGTGTACGGGTTTTGTATATGAACGTCGCTGCGGTCGATGCGGTGTATCGTTGGCAAGGCGGCGTGTCCGTGTGTCGTGGCGAACTGTATCGCGAGCCCGTGTAGTGATCCGGTTCGCCGTTCGCCGTTCGCCGGCCGCCGTCCGGTTGATCTGCTGTCGGACGCCGTCCGCCGCCGACGGCGAATGGCGAACGGCGAACGGCGAACTGGTTCGTGAGGCTGCGTCGTGATCCGGTCGGTGCCGTTCGCCGTTCGCCGGCCGCCGTCGGCGGCCGGCGAGCGTCGAACGGGTCACGCGGTGATCCGGTTCGTCGTCGAGGATTGGTCTGTGTGTCGGATATTCTGATTGATATGTAATTTTCTATAGGTAAGTAAATATATACAGATTGTAAAAATACGTTCGCACCAACCTGTTGGTCTAGCGCTCGCTATAGCGGGCCCTACGTTTGTTGTTGTAAGAAACACACATGAATAATAGGGACAAGTGGCAGTTGGCTTCCGCTGAGATTTATTGTGGAACGCACACACACACACGCATCATGCATGGAAAAGGAAAGTTGAAAATAAACACTTAAGCAATTACAGATACACTCATGTATTTATTTACATGGACACATCTTATTTACAAAATATTTACAAAAACATAAATTAAAAAGTACATATATACAAAAAAACTATTGTGCACGCTCATATATTATAGACACATATTATTTACAAAATATTTACAAAAACATAAATTAAAAAATAAATACATTTTTAAATATTTACAAAAACAGAAATTAAAAAATAATTACATTTTTAAATATATATATATATATACATAAAATTATTCTTTAGTTTCTGTAATATATTAACATTATGCAATTATTTTAATATAATTTTGATTTTTTTTTTAAATTGAATGTATGTAATAACGGTCGGTGCGCAACGACCGTTCAAGCTTGTAGATTGAGTGTTGTACTGTTATTTAAAATATGATTAAATGTAGTGTTAGTTCAAAGGATTTTTTGAAATTAAATACAATGAAATGTTAAGATAATATCGTTTAATTTTATCAAATTAAATACATATAAGCACAATATATTACAAGTTAAAATATTTAAACACACACACACACACAATGAATTGAATTGACAATTGCATATAATTAAAACAAAAGAAATACGTGTATGCACACTGATTACAAGTTAAAATACATAATATGTAAACACGTGTACATTTTCAATTGTGTACAATTAAGAAATACATGTATGCATACTAATTACAAGTTAAAATATATAATATGTAAACACCTGTACATTGTCAATTGTGTACAATTAAGAAATATATGTAATCACACTATATTACAAGTTTATGATTGCATTCAAGTTAAAATACATATTATGCACACACACACACACACACACGCACACACATATACACACTGAATTGTAATTAAAACAAATGAATTACATGTAAGCGCTATATATATATTACAAATTTAATAATGTGTACATTATGAAATACAAATATACTTGTTACTTCATAAGATGTCCATCCAGTATTACATTAAAATGTCCACCACGTAGGCCCTGTTTTTTTCTCCGCGGTAAACGAGATATAGTGAGTTCGGTGCTAAATGTTTTAACTCATCGTCTTCCCAAACGCCTGCGTATCTCCTCGGAAGATAAACACGATATTTCAATTTATCGTCCGTATAGTCCTGGATAGTGGCGAGTACAGCATTTCCGTATTTACTGTCTACGTTTTGAAGTTGCACTATGGGATATTTTACACCCATTACTAGTTCTTTAATTTTCTTATATTGTATAGCACTAATGTCCGCGAACTTAGCAACGAATGAAGCCATTTCTAATGAAGAATCACTATTCGCTTACGTCTCTGTCAAGGTCTGAATAAAATAACGCTCGTTCGCGTCGTTATAAGTAAGGAGGCTGTTGAGGAGGGGAAACCAGACAGCGCGAGGGAGGGGGAACCAGACAACGAGCAGTAAACGGTTATTATTAACCCTGTGAAACAGGATGAAAGCCGCTTTCACACGTCATGTGCGGTGGGTGGGAGGAGGCAACCAGTCGGCAACAGTTATTTTTTTATCTGTCTAGACAAGGTGTTGTAATCGATTCCTGCTGAGCGCGGAAGGGGGGTAGGCGACCAGACGACGGCACTAATATTTTATGCGTCTAGACAGGGTGATGTAATCGAATTCTGACGTGAAGGCAGTAATTTTTATGCAAGCGAAATGATGCTAAATATAAACAAAAAGGTTAATAATTTACAAGAAACCTATTGATGAGTCTAAAATCCGATACAACCCACTCGCGTAAAGCGTGGACTCTATTATTTGTACATATTTCTGGAAATAAACGGTGCGCGAAACATGCTGTTCCGTGCATCGGACGTAATTGTTCGAGTTTAGGACAACCGAAATCTTCTAAATTTTTAATATTGTAATGCACGATACGCTTTTCCAGAAATCTTTTTTTCTGTAATCCTTTTACGAACACATAGTTAAAAGGAAACGTGTACTTTACTAATATCGGCACAAGATGTTCGTACGATGTCTCCCCGTCCCTCCACTCTAGTCCGTGAAAATGCTCCGTTAACCATCGGTTCGTCCTCATGTGTTTGTGATTCGAAACGTTCGTGTCCACTGGTGGAGCAAATATCCAATGTCTGCTGGAAAATGCGGTGACATCCATAACGGCCAGTTCCTTGACGAGTTCGTTTCCGTTATCGTCCACGAAACAGTGAAAGTCAAGTATGACTGCTAGCTCGTCGACTGCCATTTTTTTCGTTACAAACAATGTGTTCGGTGCTACTAGGAACGCTGTCGATCCGTCCGTCTCGCGAAACAGACACGTTGTATGTTGTGTAACGTCCGTAAAGAATTTTTTCAGAACGTTTACTTTGTACCTTGTCTCCACGTCACGAATCAGTGCAACAAATTCTTGCGTCAAAACGTTGTATACAAAAAGATCTACAGGGTACAGTACTGCGTGCGTTAAGTCACTGCATCGACTGTACTCGTACGAAGTCAACAGCTCTATGCGTTCGTTCTCGACACGCCCTTTCAAAACACTGAGGAGGTAGTGAGATATTGTTTATTTATAAACACTTCCGTCACAGCAGCAGCATTGTTTTTCAAACAATTTTTACTGGTTTATTTCATGCATTAGACGAAATGTTCTTGCTCATGTATTAACAGTCGGTAAGCGCGAGTATGAATTTGCTGTTCGTTTTCTGACTGCACGTTGTTTAGACGTTCTCAGTGCATGAAAACGAACTAGAAATACGCTCTCATGTAAGCGGTGTATGTGGCTCTACATAAGGGACACTGATTTAGAGTGATGGCGCAATTCACACATATGACAAAATGGCGACAGGGAATAAGTACGGCTTCAACGATGTGTGCGTAACAAACTTTGCACATCGTATCCCGATCTGGACCCCCTTCTTCTTTTTTTTTATTCTCTTTGATCGAGTCGGTGCTTTGCCCGTTCTCTGCTGCCACTGCTGTTGCTGCTGCTGCTCCCGGTTCTTTTTTTTATTCTCTTTGATCGAGTCGGTGCTTTGTCCGTTCTCTGCTGCCACTGCTGTTGCTGCTGCTCCAGCTGCTGCTTCCGGTTCGGTAATGATACCCAATGCCTTTAGGATGAATTTTGTATCTTTCACTAACATTACGTAAGAACACACGGGAAATGACGTGCGTGTTCCGTCCAAGCGTTTTCTCCTCGCTCCCATTTGTTTAAACCACCTCCACAGCAAAAACAAATGACTCTATCGTTGAATCCGTTGTAAAAGAAACCCGCTTCGGATAGTTCTTTAGGCGTTATCGTCAACGATATCGGCCAATCTTTAAAACTCTTTAAACGGTCTTCAATGCTTCTGTAACGCGGATAAGGGGATATGATTTTTTTAATCAGTGCGATCTGCACTTCTTTGTCGTCCGGAGATACGGACTTGATCGTCATCGCTTCACCGCACTGTCTGAAATAGCGGTTTTCATTGCGATCGTTATCGTCATCCTTGTGATCGTACGAAAGCCTCGTGCACGTCCTCTCACGACTCGCGCTGATGAAACACTGAGCGAAGAATAGGAGGGGAGACGTTTCCCTCTCCCACCGTTCGGACAGAGGGAGTTTACAGGTATTAAGAAAATATAATACATGAAAATCGATTACATCTTTTAATATTAAAAAACACATACATGAAATACACACACATAATATTGTAAAAAGCAACATAATATTTACAGAAAAAAAAAACAATAATATACAGAGTGCGGTTCGCTAGACTGTTATTTTTACTGTCAGGTTAAATTTTCTTTGCATACAGAGATATTGTTGGCTAACACGTGTGCGTCGTTTTCTTCGTTTATGGCTCGCTCGAACGCTGTGATCATTTCTTCGTCGGTGACGACTGTAGTGTCGTTCGTGTCGGCCGGTTTGATGACATTACCGCGAGCGTCCCATCTCAGGCAATTACGATACTGTTTTTTAACTATATTTCCAATATCCACAGCGTGAGCGACGTCTTCCCATGCGCGTAGTTTCTTGGCTGTAGGATGTTTGCGATATATTTTTCTCTCTCCTTCGTTGAAACTTTCCAGTTGTCTGCGCATAATATACCAAACGTTTTCGGATATTTTGTACAGAGACAGACAACGAATTTTGTTCCTGTTTATGGAGTTTGGCGCGATCTTTTTAGCCAGTACGTTCCTCAGTTTGTCGACACTGTATTCGATTTTGGACTGTAACAGTCTACTTCGTTCTTCCGCACGTTGCCGTTCTTCTTCCGCGCGACGTCTCTCTTCCTCTGCACGCTGTCGTTCTTCTTCCGTTCGTTGTCTTTCTTCCTTTGCGCGACGTCTCTCTTCTTCGTTAGTTTCTTGAATAGTTTTTATCATAGATTGTAAATTACCCATTTGTGTTGTTAACAAATTATTTTGCATACTAATTAACTCCTTCAAACGTTCCTCGTACAATTTTTCATATTGTCTACATTTCATTACAATTTCTTTCATAATGGCATATAATTCACGCAATTCAACAGCTTTAGGGGTTCTCATTTGCATCAACAAAGAAGCGAAATCTATTCCATTTAACACATAATATTTTTTCTGTGCATTATCTTCATCTTGGACTTCGTAATATTCGATGTAATCGTTTTTCTTTAACCATCTGGTAATTCTGGATTTTTGATTATTATATTTACCTGTATAGCCGAGCCAAATCAATACATCGTCTGTAATTTTTATTTTATCCTGTATGGTGCAGTTCCAGAAAAATCTATTTTTCGTATCGTTTTCAACGTCGATACCGAATTGCAAACAGACCTGATACACCGACAATTTACCTACATTACGTGAAATCAGTTCTTCTGGCGCTAGACATTGTACACGGAGTACGAGTTCCCTGTTATTGTGTGCTACCATGACGGATGCCTAATACATACTAATACGTTCGCACCAACCTGTTGGTCTAGCGCGCGCTATGTCGAGCCCTACAAGGTCATTCTCCCCAACAGGTTGGTGCGAACGTACGGGGGAGGGGATAATAATAAGACGTTTCCCCCTCCAAGGTTATGGGTATTAAGAAAATAAAATACATGAAAATGGATTACATTTTTTTTTAATATGAAATTAAAGTCAAAGTACTGTAAATCCTAACAATAAATAACATTAATTCAATCGACTCAATATATACCTAGTTCAAGTGGATGGACAAGTGGATGACTGTTATTTTTACTGTCAGGTGGAATTTTCTTTTCATGCAGATATATTGTTGGCTAACACGTGGGCATCGTTTACTTCGTTTATGGCTCGCTCGAACGTTGTGAGCATTTCTTCGTCGGTGACGACTGTAGTGTCGTTCGTGTCGGCCGGTTTGATGATATTACCGCGAGCGTCCCATCTCAGGCAATTACGATACTGTTTTCTAACTATATTTCCAATATCCACGGCGTAAGCGACGTCTTTCCATGCGCATAGTTTCTTCGCTGTAGGATGTTTGCTATATATTTTTCTCTCTCCTTCGTTGAAACTTTCCAGTTGTCTGCGCATAATGTACCAAACGTTTTCGGATATTTTGTACAGAGACAGACAACGAATTTGTTCCTGTTTATGGGGTTTGGCGCGATCTTCTTAGCCAGTACGTTCCTCAGTTTGTCGACACTGTATTCGATTTTGGACTGTAACAGTCTACTTCGTTCTTCCGCACGTTGCCGTTCTTCTTCCGCGCGACGTCTCTCTTCCTCTGAAGGCTGTCGTTCTTCTTCCGTTCGTTGTCTTTCCTCTGTGCGACGTCTCTCTTCTTCGTTAGTTTCTTGAATAGTTTTTATCATAGATTGTAAATTACCCATTTGTGTTGTTAACAAATTATTTTGCATACTAATTAACTCCTTCAAACGTTCCTCTTACAATTTTTCATATTGTCTATATTTCATTACAATTTCTTTCATAATGGCATATAATTCACGCAATTCAACAGCTTTAGGGGTTCTCATTTGCATCAACAAAGAAGCGAAATCTATTCCATTTAACACATAATATTTTTCTGTGCATTATCTTCATCTTGGACTTCGTAAAATTCGATGTAATCGTTTTTCTCTAACAATTTGGTAATTCTGGGTTTTTCATTTTTATATTTACCTGTATATCCGAGCCAATTCAATACATCGTCTGTAATTTTTATTTTATCCTGTATGATGCAGTTCCAGAAAAATCTATTTTTCGTATCGTTTTCAACGTCGATACCGAATTGCAAACAGACCTGATACACCGACAAATTACCTACATTACGTGAAATCAGTTCTTCTGGCGGTCGACTTTGTACACGGAGTACGAGTTCCCTGTTATTGTGTGCTACCATGACGGATGCCTAATACATACTAATACGTTCGCACCAACCTGTTGGTCTAGCGCGCGCTATGTCGAGCCCTACAAGGTCATTCTGCCCAACAGGTTGGTGCGAACGTACGGGGGGGAGGGGATAATAATAAGACGTTTCCTCCTCCAAGGTTATGGGTATTAAGAAAATAAAATACATGAAAAATGATTACATTTTTTTTTAATATGAAATTAAAGTCAAAGTACTGTAAATCCTAAGAATAAATAACATTAATTCAATCGACTCAGTATATACCTAGTTCAAGTGGATGGACAAGTGGATGACTGTTATTTTACTGTCAGGTGGAATTTTCTTTTCATACAGAGATATTGTTGGCTAACACGTGGGCGTCGTTTTCTTCGTTTATGGCTCGCTCGAACGTTGTGAGCATGTCTTCGTCGGTGACGACTCTAGTGTCGTTCGAGTCGGTCGGTTTGATGACATTACCGCGAGCGTCCCATCTCAGGCAATTACGATACTGTTTTCTAACTATATTTCCAATATCCACGGCGTAAGCGACGTCTTTCCATGCGCATAGTTTCTTCGCTGTAGGATGTTTGTGATATATTTTTCTCTCTCCTTCGTTGAAACTTTCCAGTTGTCTGCGCATAATGTACCAAACGTTTTCGGATATTTTGTACAGAGACAAACAACGAATTTTGTTCCTGTTTATGGGGTTTGGCGCGATCTTCTTAGCCAGTACGTTCCTCAGTTTGTCGACACTGTATTCGATTTTGGACTATAACAGTCTACTTCGTTCTTGTGCACGTTGCCGTTCTTCTTCCGCGCGACGTCTCTCTTCCTCTGAACGCTGTCGTTCTTCTTCCGTTCGTTGTCTTCCTTCCTCTGCGCGACGTCCCTCTTCTTCGTTAGTTTCTTGAATCGATTTTATCATGAATTGTAAATTACACATTTGTGTTGTTAACAAATTATTTTGCATACTAATTAACTCCTTCAAACGTTCCTCGTACAATTTTTCATATTGTCTATATTTCATTACAATTTCTTTCATAATGGCATATAATTCACGCAATTCAACAGCTTTAGGGGTTCTCATTTGCATCAACAAAGGAGCGAAATCTATTCCATTTAACACATAATATTTTTTCTGTGCATTATCTTCATCTTGGACTTCGTAATATTCGATGTAATCGTTTTTCTTTAACCATTTGGTAATTCTGGATTTTTCATTTTTATATTTACCTGTATATCTGAGCCAATTCAATACATCGTCTGTAATTTTTATTTTATCCTGTATGATGCAGTTCCAGAAAAATCTATTTTCCGTATCGTTTTCAATGTCGATACCGAATTGCACAGTTAACTAAAACAGTAGACAAGCGTTCAGGTAAATATAAGTGTCTCAGAAAAATAAAGAAACTCTCGTAGACTGTCCGCATAATTGCACGTAACAGCTGTTCACTGTTAACTAACCCAGTCTTTGAGCGTTTGGGTAAAATAAAAAACAGTTGTAGACTGTTCGCATAAATGCACGTAACATCTGTTCACTGTTAACTGAAACAGTCGTCGAACGTTCGGGTAAATACACATGTCCTGGAAAAACAGCTGTAGACTGTTTGCATAAATGCACGTCACAGCTGTTCACTGTTAACTAAAACAGTCGTCGATCGTTCGGGTAAATACACATGTCCTGGAAAAATAGCTGTATACTGTTCGCATAAATGCACGTAACAGCTGTTCACTGTTAACTAAAACAGGCGTCGACCGTTCGGGTAAATACACATGTCCTGGAAAAATAGCTGTATACTGTTCGCATAAATGCACGTAAAAGCTGTTCACTGTTAACTAAAACAGTCGTCGACCGTTCTGGTAAATACGCATGTCCTGCAAAAACAGTTGTAGACTGTTCGCATAAATGCACTTAACAGCTGTTTACCGTTAACTAAAACAGTCGTCGATCGTTCAGGTAAATACAGATGTCTCGAGTCACCGACGTTATTCAGTGTACTGCCGTTTATCAAGATGGACGAAAAGAAGAAACAACTAGCCCGTGATATCGACACTATCAGCAATGACATACGTAAGAAATACCGTGCGTTAAAACATGTAATCCGTGAAGAGGAAGAAACGTTAACCAAAAGTTACAAACCGATTCTCGAACCGTTACAAATTATTTCGCAAGCGTTGGTTGAAAAAAAACGTAAAACAACAAATGAAAAGCCTACGAGTGCGAAAAAGATGAAACGTGGCGAGAAGGAGGAGGAAGAAGAGGAGGAGGATCTGATGGGTTCAAGTAGTAGCAATATCGATGTAGGAACACCGCTCCGTCCGTCACCGCAACAGCAGTTGACACCACGTTTCCTGCAAACTTCTGTGATAGGTGAAACTTCGGACGAGGACGACGAGGACGATCCTAGTCTCAACATCGAAAAAATGTTAGACACACCGGAAGGGAGGCGAGAAGCGCGTAGATATTTTCAGGACAAATACGACAGTGAATCGTTAGCGAATAAGTACATGCGTATGATCGTGTCGGCTGAACGCGATCGTTTGATGGATTATACGTACGGTGTAAGACACGAAAGCGGAAAATGGATGATCGGTGATTCACCGTTGGAAATCGAAACAGACGATTCAATCTTTATCAACGGTAAACGTTACAAAGGTACACCGGGTCTATACGAACTCATGTTCATGAAGCACCCTAAAGAGAACGTTTACAACGAGATGGATCTGAATGCGTACAAAGATATACTACGTGATACCAACGCGCACAAGCATCATTATTTAGTGAACGCGCAGGTAAACACAAACAGAGGTGTAAAGTATAAACAGATAATATCAAGGTTGTTCCCACCGAAACGTACAGGACACGGACATAATAATACCGACAGAACGTATATGATGCTCTCGAGAAAAAAAGACAAAATCGATTACGTGCACTGGGACGATCCGAACGAACTGGTGGACAGATTGCGACTGTTGATAGCGTCACAACGCGCCCGAAACGGTGGACATACGAACGAAATCGTTTCCATAGTGGAAGAACTACGTGAAGCCAACATCATCGTATAAAATATCGTGCATAGCGGTCCACGCGCTTCATTCACGAGATGAGCGTTGACAACTTCGGCAGACACCAGAGCGCTGTTAGAGCGCGAAGAGAGATGCGACACAGTCTGCGATAGGATATCGGTATCGCGATGACCGAGGACGCACACTTCGATGTAGCGGGAAAAAGAAATACACAACTTGGACGAACCGCACGACGGTAACGATGCCGTTCCACTGCGGTTTGTGCGTGAACACTGTCTGGTCAACGATTCGAGGCAAGGAATAGACATGAAAGGTTGTAAGCTCGTCACCGTCGCCGCTCCCGTCGATCTTGGGACGCTGTCAACAAGCAATACGTAGACTACACGTGCTTGCGTTTCACGACAGTACCGAACAAGAAGAACAGCCCTGTCGTCGACGCGCGGGACCATCGCATACAGTCTCTGAGAGATCCAATTCGTGCGAGAGACGCTGCGACCAAAGTATACGTGGACGCGAAGATCATACCGAAGGATACGAACTCTAACCTAATGGTCGGGAACGTACGAATAACACAGTTAGCGCCACCTGTCAACATATACTATATTCTTATTGATATGTAATTTCTGTCGCACGAACGTAAAAAAGTGTAGTGTCGTGTACAATTGTTATAAGAAACACACATGATATGCACTGCATAATTAAACGTCAATACACTTATATAAAACACATATCACTCATGGAAAATAACACAGTTCACAAGTTGGCAATACACGACGGCGTACATATCCAAACCCGTACACTATAACATATGCACGAGTTGACAACGTGGCCGACGCTTAACCAGCACACACGCACGAGTCGACAACGTCGACGCTTTTCCAACATGGACGCACGTCCGAAAAAACCGCTTTCATATCCAAACCCGTACATTATAACACATGCAAGAGTTGGCAACGTGACCGACGCTTAACCAGCACATTCTTACACTACTTGACAACCTCGCCACTTTTCCAACATGGCCGACAACGCCAATCATCTTCCACTCGACAACGTGGACGCAGACTCCACCACTCCGGGCGGCGACCAGGACACCGTCAGGCCACCGCCGGACGGTGAACCACGAACGGCGAACATACCGCCGCCACGCCTCCGCCTATCAACGCACAATTATGTATGCATTGCATGTATGTGATTTTTTTTTATTAAAAAAATATCTAATCAATTTTCATGTATTTTATTTTCTTAACACCCGTAACCTTAGAGGGGGAAACGTCTTATTATTATCCCCTCCCCCTGTAAGTTCGCACCAACCTGTTGGGCAGAATGACTTTGTAGGGCTCGACATAGCGCGCGCTAGACCAACAGTTTGGTGCGAACGTCATGGTAGCACACAATAACAGGGAACTCGTACTCCGTGTACAAAGTCTAGCGCCAGAAGAACTGATTTCACGTAATGTAGGTAAATTGTCGGTGTATCAGGTCTGTTTGCAATTCGGTATCGACATTGAAAACGATACGGAAAATAGATTTTTCTGGAACTGCATCATACAGGATAAAATAAAAATTACAGACGATGTATTGAATT
Source organism: Magicicada septendecula (assembly GCA_034769895.1). Lineage (NCBI taxonomy): Eukaryota > Metazoa > Arthropoda > Insecta > Hemiptera > Cicadidae > Magicicada > Magicicada septendecula. The sequence goes on from CM068375.1 coordinate 349,377,229, forward strand.
GGCTCAGATATACAGGTAAATATAAAAATGAAAAATCCAGAATTACCAAATGGTTAAAGAAAAACGATTACATCGAATATTACGAAGTCCAAGATGAAGATAATGCACAGAAAAAATATTATGTGTTAAATGGAATAGATTTCGCTTCTTTGTTGATTCAAATGAGAACCCCTAAAGCTGTTGAATTGCGTGAATTATATGCCATTATGAAAGAAATTGTAATGAAATATAGACAATATGAAAAATTGTACGAGGAACGTTTGAAGGAGTTAATTAGTATGCAAAATAATTTGTTAACAACACAAATGTGTAATTTAGAATTCATGATATTTTCTGAGACACTTATATTTACCTGAACGCTTGTCTACTGTTTTAGTTAACTGTGCAATTCGGTATCGACATTGAAAACGATACGGAAAATAGATTTTTCTGGAACTGCATCATACAGGATAAAATAAAAATTACAGACGATGTATTGAATTGGCTCAGATATACAGGTAAATATAAAAATGAAAAATCCAGAATTACCAAATGGTTAAAGAAAAACGATTACATCGAATATTACGAAGTCCAAGATGAAGATAATGCACAGAAAAAATATGATGTGTTAAATGGAACAGATTTCGCTTCTTTGTTGATGCAAATGAGAACCCCTAAAGCTGTTGAATTGCGTGAATTATATGCCATTATGAAAGAAATTGTAATGAAATATAGACAATATGAAAAATTGTACGAGGAACGTTTGAAGGAGTTAATTAGTATGCAAAATAATTTGTTAACAACACAAATGTGTAATTTACAATTCATGATAAAATCGATTCAAGAAACTAACGAAGAAGAGGGACGTCGCGCAGAGGAAGGAAGACAACGAACGGAAGAAGAACGACAGCGTTCAGAGGAAGAGAGACGTCGAGCAGAAGAAGAACGGCAACGTGCACAAGAACGAAGTAGACTGTTACAGTCCAAAATCGAATACAGTGTCGACAAACTGAGGAACGTACTGGCTAAGAAGATCGCGCCAAACCCCATAAACAGGAACAAAATTCGTTGTCTGTCTCTGTACAAAATATCCGAAAACGTTTGGTACATTATGCGCAGACAACTGGAAAGTTTCAACGAAGGAGAGAGAAAAATATATCACAAACATCCTACAGCGAAGAAACTACGCGCATGGGAAGACGTCGCTCACGCTGTGGATATTGGAAATACAGTTAAAAAACCGTATCGTAATTGCCTGAGATGGGACGCTCGCGGTAATGTCATCAAACCGACCGACTCGAACGACACTAGAGTCGTCACCGACGAAGACATGCTCACAACGTTCGAGCGAGCCATAAACGAAGAAAACGACGCCCACGTGTTAGCCAACAATATCTCTGTATGAAAAGAAAATTCCACCTGACAGTAAAATAACAGTCATCCACTTGTCCATCCACTTGAACTAGGTATATACTGAGTCGATTGAATTAATGTTATTTATTCTTAGGATTTACAGTACTTTGACTTTAATTTCATATTAAAAAAAAAATGTAATCATTTTTCATGTATTTTATTTTCTTAATACCCATAACCTTGGAGGAGGAAACGTCTTATTATTATCCCCTCCCCCCCGTACGTTCGCACCAACCTGTTGGGCAGAATGACCTTGTAGGGCTCGACATAGCGCGCGCTAGACCAACAGGTTGGTGCGAACGTATTAGTATGTATTAGGCATCCGTCATGGTAGCACACAATAACAGGGAACTCGTACTCCGTGTACAAAGTCGACCGCCGGAAGAACTGATTTCACGTAATGTAGGTAAATTGTCGGTGTATTAGGTCTGTTTGCAATTCGGTATCGACGTTGAAAACGATACGAAAAATAGATTTTTCTAGAACTGCATCATACAGGATAAAATAAAAATTACAGACGATGTATTGAATTGGCTCGGATATACAGGTAAATATAAAAATGAAAAACCCAGAATTACCAAATGGTTAAAGAAAAACGATTACATCGAATTTTACGAAGTCCAAGATGAAGATAATGCACAGAAAAATATTATGTGTTAAATGGAATAGATTTCGCTTCTTTGTTGATGCAAATGAGAACCCCTAAAGCTGTTGAATTGCGTGAATTATATGCCATTATGAAAGAAATTGTAATGAAATATAGACAATATGAAAAATTGTAAGAGGAACGTTTGAAGGAGTTAATTAGTATGCAAAATAATTTGTTAACAAAACAAATGGGTAATTTACAATCTATGATAAAAACTATTCAAGAAACTAACGAAGAAGAGAGACGTCGCACAGAGGAAAGACAACGAACGGAAGAAGAACGACAGCCTTCAGAGGAAGAGAGACGTCGCGCGGAAGAAGAACGGCAACGTGCGGAAGAACGAAGTAGACTGTTACAGTCCAAAATCGAATACAGTGTCGACAAACTAAGGAACGTACTGGCTAAGAAGATCGCGCCAAACCCCATAAACAGGAACAAATTCGTTGTTTGTCTCTGTACAAAATATCCGAAAACGTTTGGTACATTATGCGCAGACAACTGGAAAGTTTCAACGAAGGAGAGAGAAAAATATATAGCAAACATCCTACAGCGAAGAAACTATGCGCATGGAAAGACGTCGCTTACGCCGTGGATATTGGAAATATAGTTAGAAAACAGTATCGTAATTGCCTGAGATGGGACGCTCGCGGTAATGTCATCAAACCGACCGACTCGAACGACACTAGAGTCGTCACCGACGAAGACATGCTCACAACGTTCGAGCGAGCCATAAACGAAGAAAACGATGCCCACGTGTTAGCCAACAATATCTCTGTATGAAAAGAAAATTCCACCTGACAGTAAAAATAACAGTCATCCACTTGTCCATCCACTTGAACTAGGTATATATTGAGTCGATTGAATTAATGTTATTTATTGTTAGGATTTACAGTTCTTTGACTTTAATTTCATATTAAAAAAAATGTAATCAATTTTTATGTATTTTATTTTCTTAATAACCATAACCTTGGAGGGGGAAACGTCTTATTATTATCCCCTCCCCCGTACGTTCGCACCAACCTGTTGGGGAGAATGACCTTGTAGGGCTCGACATAGCGCGCGCTAGACCAACAGGTTGGTGCGAACGTATTAGTATATATTAGGCATCCGTCATGGTAGCACACAATAACAGGGAACTCGTACTCGTGTACAATGTCTAGCGCCAGAAGAACTGATTTCACGTAATGTAGGTAAATTGTCGGTGTATCAGGTCTGTTTGCAATTCGGTATCGACGTTCAAAACGATACGAAAAATAGATTTTTCTGGAACTGCACCATACAGGATAAAATAAAAATTACAGACGATGTATTGATTTGGCTCGGCTATACAGGTAAATATAATAATCAAAAATCCAGAATTACCAGATGGTTAAAGAAAAACGATTACATCGAATATTACGAAGTCCAAGATGAAGATAATGCACAGAAAAAATATTATGTGTTAAATGGAATAGATTTCGCTTCTTTGTTGATGCAAATGAGAACCCCTAAAGCTGTTGAATTGCGTGAATTATATGCCATTATGAAAGAAATTGTAATGAAATATAGACAATATGAAAAATTGTACGAGGAACGTTTGAAGGAGTTAATTAGTATGCAAAATAATTTGTTAACAACACAAATGGGTAATTTACAATCTATGATAAAAACTATTCAAGAAACTAACGAAGAAGAGAGACGTCGCGCAAAGGAAGAAAGACAACGAACGGAAGAAGAACGACAGCGTGCAGAGGAAGAGAGACGTCGCGCGGAAGAAGAACGGCAACGTGCGGAAGAACGAAGTAGACTGTTACAGTCCAAAATCGAATACATTGTCGACAAACTGAGGAACGTACTGGCTAAAAAGATCGCGCCAAACCCCATAAACAGGAACAAAATTCGTTGTCTGTCTCTGTACAAAATATCCGAAAACGTTTGGTATATTATGCGCAGACAACTGGAAAGTTTCAACGAAGGAGAGAGAAAAATATATCGCAAACATCCTACAGCCAAGAAACTACGCGCATGGGAAGACGTCGCTCACGCTGTGGATATTGGAAATATAGTTAAAAAACAGTATCGTAATTGCCTGAGATGGGACGCTCGCGGTAATGTCATCAAACCGGCCGACACGAACGACACTACAGTCGTCACCGACGAAGAAATGATCACAGCGTTCGAGCGAGCCATAAACGAAGAAAACGACGCCCACGTGTTAGCCAACAATATCTCTGTATGAAAAGAAAATTTAACCTGACAGTAAAAATAACAGTCTAGCGAACCGCAGTCTGTATATTATTGTTTTTTTTTGCTGTAAATATTATGTTGCTTTTTACAATATTATGTGTGTGTATTTCATGTATGTGTTTTTTAATATTAAAAGATGTAATCGATTTTCATGTATTATATTTTCTTAATACCTGTAAACTCCCTCTGTCCGAACGGTGGGAGAGGGAAACGTCTCCCCTCCTATTCTTCGCTCAGTGTTTCATCAGCGCGAGTCGTGAGAGGACGTGCACGATGCTTTCGTACGATCACAAGGATGACGATAACGATCGCAATGAAAACCGCTATTTCAGACAGTGCGGTGAAGCGATGACGATCAAGTCCGTATCTCCGGACGACAAAGAAGTGCAGATCGCACTGATTAAAAAAATCATATCCCCTTATCCGCGTTACAGAAGCATTGAAGACCGTTTAAAGAGTTTTAAAGATTGGCCGATATCGTTGACGATAACGCCTAAAGAACTATCCGAAGCGGGTTTCTTTTACAACGGATGCAACGATAGAGTGATTTGTTTTTGCTGTGGAGGTGGTTTAAACAAATGGGAGCGAGGAGAAAACGCTTGGACGGAACACGCACGTCATTTCCCGTGTGTTCTTACGTAATGTTAGTGAAAGATACAAAATTCATCCTAAAGGCATTGGGTATCATTACCGAACCGGAAGCAGCAGCTGGAGCAGCAGCAACAGCAGTGGCAGCAGAGAACGGACAAAGCACCGACTCGATCAAAGAGAATAAAAAAAAGAACCGGGAGCAGCAGCAGCAACAGCAGTGGCAGCAGAGAACGGGCAAAGCACCGACTCGATCAAAGAGAATAAAAAAAAAGAAGAAGGGGGTCCAGATCGGGATACGATGTGCAAAGTTTGTTACGCACACATCGTTGAAGCCGTACTTATTCCCTGTCGCCATTTTGTCATATGTGTGAATTGCGCCATCACTCTAAATCAGTGTCCCTTATGTAGAGCCACATACACCGCTTACATGAGAGCGTATTTCTAGTTCGTTTTCATGCACTGAGAACGTCTAAACAACGTGCAGTCAGAAAACGAACAGCAAATTCATACTCGCGCTTACCGACTGTTAATACATGAGCAAGAACATTTCGTCTAATGCATGAAATAAACCAGTAAAAATTGTTTGAAAAACAATGCTGCTGCTGTGACGGAAGTGTTTATAAATAAACAATATCTCACTACCTCCTCAGTGTTTTGAAAGGGCGTGTCGAGAACGAACGCATAGAGCTGTTGACTTCGTACGAGTACAGTCGATGCAGTGACTTAACGCACGCAGTACTGTACCCTGTAGATCTTTTTGTATACAACGTTTTGACGCAAGAATTTGTTGCACTGATTCGTGACGTGGAGACAAGGTACAAAGTAAACGTTCTGAAAAAATTCTTTACGGACGTTACACAACATACAACGTGTCTGTTTCGCGAGACGGACGGATCGACAGCGTTCCTAGTAGCACCGAACACATTGTTTGTAACGAAAAAAATGGCAGTCGACGAGCTAGCAGTCATACTTGACTTTCACTGTTTCGTGGACGATAACGGAAACGAACTCGTCAAGGAACTGGCCGTTATGGATGTCACCGCATTTTCCAGCAGACATTGGATATTTGCTCCACCAGTGGACACGAACGTTTCGAATCACAAACACATGAGGACGAACCGATGGTTAACGGAGCATTTTCACGGACTAGAGTGGAGGGACGGGGAGACATCGTACGAACATCTTGTGCCGATATTAGTAAAGTACACGTTTCCTTTTAACTATGTGTTCGTAAAAGGATTACAGAAAAAAAGATTTCTGGAAAAGCGTATCGTGCATTACAATATTAAAAATTTAGAAGATTTCGGTTGTCCTAAACTCGAACAATTACGTCCGATGCACGGAACAGCATGTTTCGCGCACCGTTTATTTCCAGAAATATGTACAAATAATAGAGTCCACGCTTTACGCGAGTGGGTTGTATCGGATTTTAGACTCATCAATAGGTTTCTTGTAAATTATTAACCTTTTTGTTTATATTTAGCATCATTTCGCTTGCATAAAAATTACTGCCTTCACGTCAGAATTCGATTACATCACCCTGTCTAGACGCATAAAATATTAGTGCCGTCGTCTGGTCGCCTACCCCCCTTCCGCGCTCAGCAGGAATCGATTACAACACCTTGTCTAGACAGATAAAAAAATAACTGTTGCCGACTGGTTGCCTCCTCCCACCCACCGCACATGACGTGTGAAAGCGGCTTTCATCCTGTTTCACAGGGTTAATAATAACCGTTTACTGCTCGTTGTCTGGTTCCCCCTCCCTCGCGCTGTCTGGTTTCCCCTCCTCAACAGCCTCCTTACTTATAACGACGCGAACGAGCGTTATTTTATTCAGACCTTGACAGAGACGTAAGCGAATAGTGATTCTTCATTAGAAATGGCTTCATTCGTTGCTAAGTTCGCGGACATTAGTGCTATACAATATAAGAAAATTAAAGAACTAGTAATGGGTGTAAAATATCCCATAGTGCAACTTCAAAACGTAGACAGTAAATACGGAAATGCTGTACTCGCCACTATCCAGGACTATACGGACGATAAATTGAAATATCGTGTTTATCTTCCGAGGAGATACGCAGGCGTTTGGGAAGACGATGAGTTAAAACATTTAGCACCGAACTCACTATATCTCGTTTACCGCGGAGAAAAAAACAGGGCCTACGTGGTGGACATTTTAATGTAATACTGGATGGACATCTTATGAAGTAACAAGTATATTTGTATTTCATAATGTACACATTATTAAATTTGTAATATATATATAGCGCTTACATGTAATTCATTTGTTTTAATTACAATTCAGTGTGTATATGTGTGTGCGTGTGTGTGTGTGTGTGTGTGCATAATATGTATTTTCACTTGAATGCAATCATAAACTTGTAATATAGTGTGATTACATATATTTCTTAATTGTACACAATTGACAATGTACAGGTGTTTATATATTATATATTGTAACTTGTAATTAGTAAGCATACATGTATTTCTTAATTGTACACAATTGAAAATGTACACGTGTTTACATATTATGTATTTTAACTTGTAATTAGTGTGCATACACGTATTTCTTTTGTTTTAATTATATGCAATTGTCAATTCAATTCATTGTGTGTGTGTGTGTGTTTAAATATTTTAACTTGTAATATATTGTGCTTATATGTATTTAATTTGATAAAATTAAACGATATTATCTTAACATTTCATTGTATTTAATTTCAAAAAATCCTTTGAACTAACACTACATTTAATCATATTTTAAATAACAGTACAACACTCAATCTACAAGCTTGAACGGTCGTTGCGCACCGACCGTTATTACATACATTCAATTTAAAAAAAAAATCAAAATTATATTAAAATAATTGCATAATGTTAATATATTACAGAAACTAAAGAATAATTTTATGTATATATATATATATATTTAAAAATGTAATTATTTTTTAATTTCTGTTTTTGTAAATATTTAAAAATGTATTTATTTTTTAATTTATGTTTTTGTAAATATTTTGTAAATAATATGTGTCTATAATATATGAGCGTGCACAATAGTTTTTTTGTATATATGTACTTTTTAATTTATGTTTTTGTAAATATTTTGTAAATAAGATGTGTCCATGTAAATAAATACATGAGTGTATCTGTAATTGCTTAAGTGTTTATTTTCAACTTTCCTTTTCCATGCATGATGCGTGTGTGTGTGTGCGTTCCACAATAAATCTCAGCGGAAGCCAACTGCCACTTGTCCCTATTATTCATGTGTGTTTCTTACAACAACAAACGTAGGGCCCGCTATAGCGAGCGCTAGACCAACAGGTTGGTGCGAACGTATTTTTACAATCTGTATATATTTACTTACCTATAGAAAATTACATATCAATCAGAATATCCGACACACAGACCAATCCTCGACGACGAACCGGATCACCGCGTGACCCGTTCGACGCTCGCCGGCCGCCGACGGCGGCCGGCGAACGGCGAACGGCACCGACCGGATCACGACGCAGCCTCACGAACCAGTTCGCCGTTCGCCGTTCGCCATTCGCCGTCGGCGGCGGACGGCGTCCGACAGCAGATCAACCGGACGGCGGCCGGCGAACGGCGAACGGCGAACCGGATCACTACACGGGCTCGCGATACAGTTCGCCACGACACACGGACACGCCGCCTTGCCAACGATACACCGCATCGACCGCAGCGACGTTCATATACAAAACCCGTACACTATAACACACGCAAGAGTCGACTACGGCGATTAACCAGCACGAGTCGGCAACGCCGACCACGACGATTTTACAACATGGCCGAAAGGAAAAACTCCTTGCATATACAAACCCGTACACTATAACACATGCACGAAGCGGCAACGTCGACGACGTATACACCAATCAACGCAAACATAACCCCACTTTATACTCACCGCCCACAACATGACCGAAAGCCGACTACCAGATTTTTACCCCCACCACCTAGATTTTTGAATTTCCCGCCATATGACGTCACATCCGGGGTAGAACTGTCAGTTTTACCCTACTTCTCTCTCTCTCACTCTCTCTCTTTCTCTCTCTGTGTTTATGTGACATCTCTCTCTCTCTCGTTAGCTCTCTTTATGTCATCGGTTTTACATAAGCGTCAGTAAGTCGTGCTACTTATGGATTATTGTAATTAGCGATACTAAAATGTAATCACCAGGAAATATATTTATCGCCTACCTCGTTGTGTCCTACTTCTAATTTTGGCACATGACGGTCATTGACTGCGATTTAGAAATTAATATACACAACATATGTGCTAGCACTCTCTCTCTCTTTATGTCATCGGTTTTACAGTGATATATCATCTCTCTCTCTCTCTCTCTCTCTCTCTCTCTCGCTCGCAGACGTCGGAAGAAATTCCTAGTTTATAATGTAATTACCCACATTGTGTATGTCTCTCTCTCGCTGCAAACGTTGACAAGAATTCCCTTATTCAAAGCGATTTGTATGTGTACACAAACTTAAATATGGTTTACAGACCATTGTAATTTTAAAAATTCATTTTTGCATTAATTAAATATATATCGTAAACAATGAAATAATAACATTTCGTCATTAGAAAGTTATATTCAGTGTGGTAATTAGTGATAGAAAGATTAACTATGCACGCGCACACACACACACACACACACACACACAAGTTGACAGCACCAAAAGGTATGATTTGAATCTTTCGGGTGCGTGCGCGTTAATTATTTTATGCTGAGTATAACACTGGTCAATGACCTTGGGTTAAGCTGGTGTTGTACGTTACTAAAATCATAACAAATATTTTCATTCTAAGCATGTATTACTGTTTAGTAATAATTACAACCCAACAAAGGATATATAAGTTTGTGTACATGGATTGTATATTGCAAGCACGAAATTATTATTTAAATCCGATATCTGTTTTTATTAAAATCATACAATGTCAAAAGAGGATAGTTGTCTGTTACGAACCAGTACTAACTCTCCTATATGATAATCTATTTGTTTGTACTCTTCTTGTATTGTCGTCTGGCTGGTGACAGCACGTAGCAGTCATTGACCTGATTGTGTGTGTGTGTGTGTGTGTGTGTATGTGTGTGTGTATGTGTGTGAAGTTAACATGGTTTATAAAATAAATACAATATTAATAATAATAATTTTTGACATTGCAAGATTTTTAAATAATAATAATTTTACGGCTGTAGATACAGTCCACATGGAAGTTTATCTGTAACATAACAATACAATCGATATTAGAATCACTGATACGATAAATATTCAATTATCACGCGCACACGCACAGTCAGTGGAAAGAAAGAATCAATGCGTTAAGTGAGTAAACTTTTTTCAAGTATATGTCATTTTCATAAAGTTAATGTACTTTCAAATAATTTGTAATCAAACCAAATATTATTCAACGAAACTTGTAAATACTACTTAGAATCAATGATACATTTATCATATAAAGTTAATGTACTTTAAAATAATTTCTAATCGAACCAAATATTATTCAATGAAATTTTTATAAATACTAATTAGAATCAACGATACATTTATCACGTACATGTAAATTCAATTATTAAAGTGTTAAGCCCTGGAAGTTGAAACTACACACACACACACACACACACACACACACACACACACACACACACACACACACACACGTACAAACACATTAGCGAGCACGGAGTTCCATATTTTGTGTTCACATTTGTTAAGACCACGATTCTGACCACCTGATATTACGTAAACATGTTTGTTCTACCTAAATATCTTCATACAATAAAGGCTACGTCTCTGTCATTACGAATAATGCTTATACAAAAGTTATATTTTAATATATGAAACAGGAATAATCATACATATTAGAGTTTGCTTACTTCGCTCCCTCTCACTCTATCTCTCACACATACACATTTAGTATACAGAATTGTTCTCTAACTACAGCTGCAATCGTTCAGTTTCTAAACGTAAAAATTATTCACATTAAAACATTATCAAGTGCATTCTCTAACTACAGCTGCAATCGTCCAGTTTCGTCAGCGCACACACACACACACACACACACACACACACACACACACAAGTAAAAAATTCATTTTACATTGATTAAATATATATATCGCAAACAATATTATAAAATAAATACAATATTTAATTTTGACATTGTAAGATTTTATCATCACTCATGATTATTATCGTATGCATATGTGTACAGAACAAACATAAATATAGTTTACAGACCAATGTATTGCAATATTTTTAAAAATCCATTTTGCATTGATTAAATATATATATATCACAAAGAATGTTATAAAATAAATACAATATTAATAATAATTTTTGTCATTGTAAGATTTTTAATAAAAACAGATAACGATTCACTAACAACAAAATGGACTGCACTCATACATTATTCCTGTTCCAGGAGCGACTTGACTGCAGTGATCTGCAATCGTTCAGTTTCTAAACGTAAAAATTATTCACATTAAAACATTATCAAGTGCATTCTCTAACTACAGCTGCAATCGTTCAGTTATCGTATGCATATGTGTACAGAACAAACATAAATATAGTTTACAGACCAATGTAATGCAATATTTTTAAAAATTCATTTTACATTGATTAAATATATATATATATATATATATCGCAAACAATATTATAAAATAAATACAAATCACAAACAATGTTATAAAATAAATAAATTATTAATAATAATTTTTGACATTGTAAGATTTTAATAAAACCAGATAACGATTCACTAACAACAAAATGGACTGCACTCATACATTATTCTTGTTCCAGGAGCGACTTGACTGCAGTGATCAGACCTACAGAAAAAGTACACTTTATCGTAATTACTTTGTAGTATAAACATTATACTTACATTGTCTCTATATGGCTCCGTTTTCCTCTTTTACACCCTGTAAATATATAATATACCGCCTTCCTTATTTGTTCGGGCTTAGGACCGACTCAAGATCACATGAAAATGTTTTTTGTTGTGTAAACAAATAACAAATTCAAGTAATATGAGGCTAAGTTACGGTGGCTCTGAAAAGAACCGATTAATAATTAGACCTAACGTTTGTGTGTTGTTTTTATCATTTTAGCTGTGTCACCACAAACTGGCACTGCGGCATTACTCGAGCATGTAAAGCGTTAGGACAATCGTCCATCGTCCAGTCTTCAAATCTAACTTGACACGAACTACATCGTACAGTATCGCCATCCCCCTCGTACACAAACCCAGCGCGTGCCAGTGTTTGTGGACTCTGGTTGACATTTGGATACTTTAAATGGTAATCTTTACGTACACCCACTCTCTGTATTTTAAAATACGTGCGTAGACGGCGTAAATATTCTTCATGATTGTACTTCATTGTACAGCTGTAAATGAAGAGTAATTTGTATGACTTCCCTTACACATTTATATGTAACTAGAAGTGGTGTAAGATCCCCACCACCTGCCCTTTTCTTCTTCTTCAAGTGGAAGGTGAAGAACAAACGATACATGATTACAACACCAGCTTAACTCAAGGGTCATTGTACACACACAGTGGAAAGCTTTCAGAAATTTGCGATACTGAAAGTATTTTCGTACATTAGTCATTGTATGCCTTCCCATTGTCCGTCTGTAAATATTTAATTCGGTTAGTATCATTTGTATGTCAAGAAAACATAATAGAAGAAATAAAAAACTGCACAGTATGTTTCTTTGATTGCGAACGAAACATTAGACATCTCGTCTGTATTTCAGTTAGTTATAGTTTTCCGCTATGTTTTAGCTAATGGTCAACCAGTTGAAAGATTTTGGAAATTTGATAACCCTAAAGGCACGACACAGAATCTATTGGTCTAAGTAAGCGTACATTTATTATGTAAATCATCTCTTTTTCAGTCATCTACGTATGTGCATTTGAATTATTTGCGCATGCGCATAACAGCTTTTTTAGTACAGTTGCACACACATCGACGCTTGCACTATATATATAACCTGTGAACTTCGCAGGTGAAGAAATTAATTTCTATTTTTCATCTGTAACGACATGCGTGTATAATTTTAATTTATTTCACTATACACCTCTGAACCTATGTGTAATTATTTTGTAAACTGCGTTACCTGTGGAGGAACTGTTGCAGCAAACGTTAACACTAGAACGATTATATTATTATTATTATTATTCAGTGATATATACATACAATTTACTTATTAAACACTTCAAGGATTGGATTTCTACTCGTCATTTGTAACGATATACATACAATTACATTAAACCTGTACAATGGACGCAGAGAGAGAGAGAGAGAGAGAGAGAGAGTGGACACACATGTAAGTAGCTCGATACTCAGTGACAACAACACACGCACACACACACAGTTACTATTTGTCAAATATATATATTTCTAAAATCATATACAGACGAGGCAATGACCCCCCTAACAAGGATCAATCACACTGACTGATACATCCTGCATTATAAAACTATTAATTAATTACTTAATACATTGAAAAATGAAGTCGACGTTTTGACAACGAGTGAGAGAGAGAGAGAGAGAGAGAGAGAGAGAGAGAGAGAGAGAGAGAGAGAGAGAGAGAGAGAGAGGAGGGGTCATCGACCGTGATGGAAAAGCTTTTCCTCACTGCTTAAAGCTTTAAGAAGTTAGCGATACTGAAAGTATTTTCGTACATTAACCAAAATTAGGGAAACAATCGAACCGACAAACATTAATCCAAGAATTTACATTTTCAACATACATAGATTTCAATCCGCAAAGATGTATGCAGATAAATGAAATACATATTTTACATTAAAATACATTTCTGATTACTATACAAAGAATTACATATTGTTATTCTTCTCTGTTTATGTTTCCAATTGTAATGGAGTGTAATGCTCAGCATAAAAGAAGTAATGCGCGCACTGAAGCCTATACTAACTGCTAACCGAATGAAATATTTACAGACGGACAACGGGAAGGCATACAATTTACCCACGAGGTTGAAATATAAAATAAACTTAATTTTCTCGATCTAACAAGGTTGGACAATAGTTTCAATACCACATAAGAAAGATCTTTTCTAAAAAGGTGACAGCACGTGCTGAAAACCGTATGCTTTCAGTATTCACGAAGATGAAGATTGTACAGTAAGCAAACAAATTGTCAATAAAAGATATGGACTTTTTGGCAGGTGACGAAGGCAGCACTGATCCGCTATTACCGAACAGTATTCGTTGTATACATTACACACACATACACACACACATGTTAGTTTAAACGCAACCTCCATACAAAAACAGATATAGGATTTAAATAATAATTTCGTGCTTGCAATATATACTACCTATGTACACAAATTTAAAATATAGTTTACTGACCATTGTAATACAAGAGGTCATTGACACGACTTTACACTGGTTTAGCATAGTTACTCATGTTAGGTTGTACGCAACACACACACACACACACACACACACACACACACACACACACACACACACACAAGAATCAGATTTTTTGTATACGTTCTAGGTGAAAAACTACTGGGGTGTCTCTGACTTTAGTTGGAAATAAATAACATTACAGATATTGATATGGTACTATGAGTAGCCTATACGTGAATACTATACATCAGACTGCATGTATCTGTCATTAGCAATCTAACGTTACGACGGCATGTTAAATATCAAATTATCACATACACACACACACACACACACGCAACACACACATGTTAGGTTAAAAAATGCAGTCCACTTACGTTTCATGTTAGGTTAAAATGCAGTCTACTTACGTTTCACGTTAGGTTAAAAAATGCAGTCCACGTACGTTTCACGTTTACGTTAGGTTAAAATGCAGTCCACTTACGTTTCATGTTAGGTTAAAATTCAGTCTACTTACGTTTCACGTTAGGTTAAAATGCAAACACACACACACACACACGTGTATTTATTTAAATTATTATTGTGTATGTGATAATTTGATATTTAACATGCCGTCGTAACGTTAGATTGCTAATGACAGATACATGCAGTCTGATGTATAGTATTCACGTATAGGCTACTCATAGTACCATATCAATATCTGTAATGTTATTTATTTCCAACTAAAGTCAGAGACACCCCAGTAGTTTTTCACCTAGAACGTATACAAAAAATCTGATTCTTGTGTGTGTGTGTGTGTGTGTGTGTGTGTTGCGTACAACCTAACATGAGTAACTATGCTAAACCAGTGTAAAGTCGTGTCAATGACCTCTTGTATTACAATGGTCAGTAAACTATATTTTAAATTTGTGTACATAGGTAGTATATATTGCAAGCACGAAATTATTATTTAAATCCTATATCTGTTTTTGTATGGAGGTTGCGTTTAAACTAACATGTGTGTGTGTATGTGTGTGTAATGTATACAACGAATACTGTTCGGTAATAGCGGATCAGTGCTGCCTTCGTCACCTGCCAAAAAGTCCATATCTTTTATTGACAATTTGTTTGCTTACTGTACAATCTTCATCTTCGTGAATACTGAAAGCATACGGTTTTCAGCTCGTGCTGTAACCTTTTCATAAAAGATCTTTCTTATGTGGTATTGAAACTATTGTCCAACCTTGTTAGATCGAGAAAATTAAGTTTATTTTATATTTCAACCTCGTGGGTAAATTGTATGCCTTCCCGTTGTCCGTCTGTAAATATTTCATTCGGTTAGCAGTTAGTATAGGCTTCAGTGCGCGCATTACTTCTTTTATGCTGAGCATTACACTCCATTACAATTGGAAACATAAACAGAGAAGAATAACAATATGTAATTCTTTGTATAGTAATCAGAAATGTATTTTAATGTAAAATATGTATTTCATTTATCTGCATACATCTTTGCGGATTGAAATCTATGTATGTTGAAAATGTAAATTCTTGGATTAATGTTTGTCGGTTCGATTGTTTCCCTAATTTTGGTTAATGTACGAAAATACTTTCAGTATCGCTAACTTCTTAAAGCTTTAAGCAGTGAGGAAAAGCTTTTCCATCACGGTCGATGACCCCTCCTCCCTCCCTCTCTCTCTCTCTCTCTCTCTCTCTCTCTCTCTCTCTCTCTCTCTCTCTCTCTCTCTCTCTCTCTCTCTCTCTTCTCTCTCTCTCTCTCACTCGTTGTCAAAACATCGACTTCATTTTTCAATGTATTAAGTAATTAATTAATAGTTTTATAATGCAGGATGTATCAGTCAGTGTGATTGATCCTTGTTAGGGGGGTCATTGCCTCGTCTGTATATGATTTTAGAAATATATATATTTGACAAATATTAACTGTGTGTGTGTGCGTGTGTTGTTGTCACTGAGTATCGAGCTACTTACATGTGTGTCCACTCTCTCTCTCTCTCTCTCTCTCTCTCTGCGTCCATTGTACAGGTTTAATGTAATTGTATGTATATCGTTACAAATGACGAGTAGAAATCCAATCCTTGAAGGGTTTAATAAGTAAATTGTATGTATATATCACTGAATAATAATAATAATAATATAATCGTTCTAGTGTTAACGTTTGCTGCAACAGTTCCTCCACAGGTAACGCAGTTTACAAAATAATTACACATAGGTTCAGAGGTGTATAGTGAAATAAATTAAAATTATACACGCATGTCGTTACAGATGAAAAATAGAAATTAATTTCTTCACCTGCGAAGTTCACAGGTTATATATATAGTGCAAGCGTCGATGTGTGTGCAACTGTACTAAAAAAGCTGTTATGCGCATGCGCAAATAATTCAAATGCACATACGTAGATGACTGAAAAAGAGATGATTTACATAATAAATGTACGCTTACTTAGACCAATAGATTCTGTGTCGTGCCTTTAGGGTTATCAAATTTCCAAAATCTTTCAACTGGTTGACCATTAGCTAAAACATAGCGGAAAACTATAACTAACTGAAATACAGACGAGATGTCTAATGTTTCGTTCGCAATCAAAGAAACATACTGTGCAGTTTTTTTATTTCTTCTATTATGTTTTCTTGACATACAAATGATACTAACCGAATTAAATATTTACAGACGGACAATGGGAAGGCATACAATGACTAATGTACGAAAATACTTTCAGTATCGCAAATTTCTGAAAGCTTTCCACTGTGTGTGTACAATGACCCTTGAGTTAAGCTGGTGTTGTAATCATGTATCGTTTGTTCTTCACCTTCCACTTGAAGAAGAAGAAAAGGGCAGGTGGTGGGGATCTTACACCACTTCTAGTTACATATAAATGTGTAAGGGAAGTCATACAAATTACTCTTCATTTACAGCTGTACAATGAAGTACAATCATGAAGAATATTTACGCCGTCTACGCACGTATTTTAAAATACAGAGAGTGGGTGTACGTAAAGATTACCATTTAAAGTATCCAAATGTCAACCAGAGTCCACAAACACTGGCACGCGCTGGGTTTGTGTACGAGGGGGATGGCGATACTGTACGATGTAGTTCGTGTCAAGTTAGATTTGAAGACTGGACGATGGCCGATTGTCCTAACGCTTTACATGCTCGAGTAATGCCGCAGTGCCAGTTTGTGGTGACACAGCTAAAATGATAAAAACAACACACAAACGTTAGGTCTAATTATTAATCGGTTCTTTTCAGAGCCACCGTAACTTAGCCTCATATTACTTGAATTTGTTATTTGTTTACACAACAAAAAACATTTTCATGTGATCTTGAGTCGGTCCTAAGCCCGAACAAATAAGGAAGGCGGTATATTATATATTTACAGGGTGTAAAAGAGGAAAACGGAGCCATATAGAGACAATGTAAGTATAATGTTTATACTACAAAGTAATTACGATAAAGTGTACTTTTTCTGTAGGTCTGATCACTGCAGTCAAGTCGCTCCTGGAACAAGAATAATGTATGAGTGCAGTCCATTTTGTTGTTAGTGAATCGTTATCTGGTTTTATTAAAATCTTACAATGTCAAAAATTATTATTAATATTTTATTTATTTTATAACATTGTTTGTGATTTGTATTTATTTTATAATATTGTTTGCGATATATATATATATATATATTTAATCAATGTAAAATGAATTTTTAAAAATATTGCATTACATTGGTCTTTAAACTATATTTATGTTTGTTCTGTACACATATGCATACGATAACTGAACGATTGCAGCTGTAGTTAGAGAATGCACTTGATAATGTTTTAATGTGAATAATTTTTACGTTTAGAAACTGAACGATTGCAGATCACTGCAGTCAAGTCGCTCCTGGAGCAGGAATAATGTATGAGTGCAGTCCATTTTGTTGTTAGTGAATCGTTATCTGTTTTTATTAAAAATCTTACAATGACAAAAATTATTATTAATATTGTATTTATTTTATAACATTCTTTGTGATATATATATATTTAATCAATGCAAAATGGATTTTTAAAAATATTGCAATACATTGGTCTGTAAACTATATTTATGTTTGTTCTGTACACATATGCAAACGATAATAATCATGAGTGGTGATAAAATCTTACAATGTCAAAATTAAATATTGTATTTATTTTATAATATTGTTTGCGATATATATATTTAATCAATGTAAAATGAATTTTTTTACTTGTGTGTGTGTGTGTGTGTGTGTGTGTGTGTGTGTGTGTGTGCGCTGACGAAACTGGACGATTGCAGCTGTAGTTAGAGAATGCACTTGATAATGTTTTAATGTGAATAATTTTTACGTTTAGAAACTGAACGATTGCAGCTGTAGTTAGAGAACAATTCTGTATACTAAATGTGTATGTGTGAGAGATAGAGTGAGAGGGAGCGAAGTAAGCAAACTCTAATATGTATGATTATTCCTGTTTCATACATTAAAATATAACTTTTGTATAAACATTATTCGTAATGACTGAGACGTAGCCTTTATTGTATGAAGATATTTAGGTAGAACAAACATGTTTACGTAATATCAGGTGGTCAGAATCGTGGTCTTAACAAATGTGAACACAAAATATGGAACTCCGTGCTCGCTAATGTGTTTGTACGTGTGTGTGTGTGTGTGTAGTTTCAACTTCCAGGGCTTAACACTTTAATAATTGAATTTACATGTACGTGATAAATGTATCGTTGATTCTAATTAGTATTTATAAAAATTTCATTGAATAATATTTGGTTCGATTAGAAATTATTTTAAAGTACATTAACTTTATATGATAAATGTATCATTGATTCTAAGTAGTATTTACAAGTTTCGTTGAATAATATTTGGTTTGATTACAAATTATTTGAAAGTACATTAACTTTATGAAAATGACATATACTTGAAAAAAGTTTACTCACTTAACGCATTGATTCTTTCTTTCCACTGACTGTGCGAGTGCGCGTGATAATTGAATATTTATCGTATCAGTGATTCTAATATCGATTGTATTGTTATGTTACAGATAAACTTCCATGTGGACTGTATCTACAGCCGTAAAATTATTATTATTTAAAAATCTTGCAATGTCAAAAATTATTATTATTAATATTGTATTTATTTTATAAACCATGTTAACTTCACACACATACACACACACACACACACACACACACACACACACACACACACACACACACACACACACACACACACAATCAGGTCAATGACTGCTACGTGCTGTCACCAGCCAGACGACAATACAAGAAGAGTACAAACAAATAGATTATCATATAGGAGAGTTAGTACTGGTTCGTAACAGACAACTATCCTCTTTTGACATTGTATGATTTTAATAAAAACAGATATCGGATTTAAATAATAATTTCGTGCTTGCAATATACAATCCATGTACACAAACTTATATATCCTTTGTTGGGTTGTAATTATTACTAAACAGTAATACATGCTTAGAATGAAAATATTTGTTATGATTTTAGTAACGTACAACACCAGCTTAACCCAAGGTCATTGACCAGTGTTATACTCAGCATAAAATAATTAACGCGCACGCACCCGAAAGATTCAAATCATACCTTATTGGTGCTGTCAACTTGTGTGTGTGTGTGTGTGTGTGTGTGTGCGCGTGCATAGTTAATCTTTCTATCACTAATTACCACACTGAATATAACTTTCTAATGACGAAATGTTATTATTTCATTGTTTACGATATATATTTAATTAATGCAAAAATGAATTTTTAAAATTACAATGGTCTGTAAACCATATTTAAGTTTGTGTACACATACAAATCGCTTTGAATAAGGGAATTCTTGTCAACGTTTGCAGCGAGAGAGAGACATACACAATGTGGGTAATTACATTATAAACTAGGAATTTCTTCCGACGTCTGCGAGCGAGAGAGAGAGAGAGAGAGAGAGAGAGAGATGATATATCACTGTACAACCGATGACATAAAGAGAGAGAGAGTGCTAGCACATATGTTGTGTATATTAATTTCTAAATCGCAGTCAATGACCGTCATGCGCCAAAATTAGAAGTAGGACACAACGAGGTAGGCGATAAATATATTTCCTGGTGATTACATTTTAGTATCGCTAATTACAATAATCCATAAGTAGCACGACTTACTGACGCTTATGTAAAACCGATGACATAAAGAGAGCTAACGAGAGAGAGAGAGAAATGTCACATAAACACAGAGAGAGAAAGAGAGAGAGTGAGAGAGAGAGAGTTTATATCGTGATCGATAACTGTGTCTAGAGGCAAAGAGAGAGGAAGGGAGAGAGAGTTGATACATTGAAATCGAAGTCGTCAACAGTCATATAATTTACTATACACTATAATGCGTCTGCTAATATAGTTTGAATTTCCCACCGAAGAAAAATGTTGGCAGATCTGTTCTATACACAATAATGCAAGATTGGTAACCCTGATCATATATTTTAATATACACTATAATACACATATCAAGTTTGAACCCATGCATAGGTTGGTAAACCTGATCATATAGATTTAATATACATTATAACACACAACAAATTTGAACTCATGCAAAGGTTGGTAACCCTGATCATATATTTTTAATATACACTATAATGCATCAAGTTGGAACCCCCACCCACCACCCACCCCTGATATGCAAATCAGCTTTATTTAAAAATTGGTAACCCTGATCATATATTTTAATATACACTATAATACACATATCAAGTTTGAACCCATGCATAGGTTGGTAAACCTGATCATATAGATTTAATATACATTATAACACACAACAAGTTTGAACTCATGCAAGGTTGGTAACCCTGATCATATATTTAATATATACACTATATTGCATCAAGTCGGAAACCCCCACCCACCACCCACCTCTGATATGCAAATCAGCTTTATTTAAAAATAAAAAAATATATTCGCGGAAATTCGCGGATGCTGTGGTCCATTTGGGATGCTGCGGGTCCAGCTGATAGAAAGTGAAAGTGATCTAGGCTCGCGAAAGGCGGCATATAAAAAAATAAAAAATTATATTCGCGGAAATTCGCGGATGCTGTGGTTCATTTTGGATGCTGCGGGTCCAGCTGATAGAAAGTGAAAGTGATCTATGCTCGCGAAAGGCGGCATATATTCGCGGATATGCAAATCAATTTAATTAAAAAAATAAAAATATCAAATAAAAAAAAAATAAAAAAATTTATTCGCGGAAATTCGCGGATGCTGTGGTCCATTTGGGATGCTGCGGCCCAGCTGATAGAAAGTGAAAGTGATCTAGGCTCGCGAAAGGCGGCATATATTTGAACTTGGCGCGCGAAAGGCGGCATGGGGTGGTGGTGGGGGAATAACGGTACTTGCGTCAGGAACCCCATTTTCCCCCTACTACTATTGGTCACTGATGCCACTACTAATGAAACGGTAACAACAAAACCACACTTACAGACACTTAGTTTACGAGAATCTGTGACAAAATGTTTCCAAATTTCAACAAAAAATCAACTGCTGAAAAGCGCAAATGGAGAGTAAGCTTCACTAAGCGTAAGACTCGATGGCGCGTTGGCAAATTTGAGTGTTCCGGCCTCAATTAGAGCCAGCTGTGGTGTAAGCTACGAAGTATATGAACTTAATATAACCGAGTTAAGACAACCTAAAACAAAATTGCACCATATCAAAGTCAACGACCTTTAATTTGTAACACAGATTAGAATTTAAATAAACCGTAATATGATATAAAAACTGTTGGATGTAAAAAAATTCTAGAGTAAAGAAATATTTTAATCAGCTAAGGAATCGACATTGTACTAAAATCCTGCTTATCAAATCTTAAGAAAGATTGCTGTTTTATCTTACTAACATTTTAACTCATTACAATAAAACCATTTCCTTAACCAAAACAATAGTTATAGTTTTTTCGGGGACAAATCATATTAGAACAGACATTGCCATACAGGATTCGCCATTAGAACAGGTACTAGATTTAAAGTATCTAGGGTGAAGCATTACATATATGAAGATGATAAAGAGGTGGAATGCAAAATGAGTCGCTTCCAGTCGCTTCCAGTCGCTTTGTGGATATATCTTTAAACACTTAAAGAAGAAAACAAGGAAAGAGACGAAATTGAAATATTATAATGTAATGACCATACCTCAACTACTGTATGGTAGTGAGACTTGCAGTAGAAAGGCCAAAGATATATCTGGAATACAAGGAGCAGAAATGAAGTTTTTGAGGGCTGCAAGACATATCTTATCAGAAATGATGATATTAGAATGGAGCTAGGTATAACAGAAAGCTTAAATGAGAAATCTCCCGGTACAAAACACAGTGGCGGTTACACGTATAGAGAATGGATCCAACTAGATTTTCAAGAAGAACTCTCGACTATCATCCAAAGGAGAAGAGAAGTGTGGTCCGTAAGCGATGTTCTGATGACTTTCATTGAGAGAGTGGAACAGGCTACTAGCCTAAGCCGTAAAGGACGACGACGACGAGGAATCAACATTAAGGTAAGGAAGAGGTTTTTTGCTCTATATGATATGGAGCAGCATAACATGCGTTTCAGAGACATTGAAAATTAATAACGATAAAAAGAAATATTTCGGAAGATTTTGAATATAGTTGTTACAAAGAATAGGAAATGTTGATAGGAAAAACAAGACAATATATTAAACGAATATTTGAATTGAATAAAAATAAACAAACACTTAGTATAGTTCTACACAATTGGTTGGAACAAAATAAAGTACTGTGACGATTTAAAGCCAATTTAAATAGCACAAAAAAAAAATTTTGTTTGAAATAACAAGTGAGAAAATAATCCACCCTCCCCTTTGTACAAAATACCTGTACCTTCTTGTCAACCGCGAGTACGGACATGCAAATCATAATGTTGTTAAGCTAATTAAAATAACCATCCTAATTATATAAAAAAGGACGTGATAATAATAAATAAAATATTGACTAAATAAAGAAGCTATAGTAGGATTAATAGTAGCTAAATAGAGGTAAATAATAATAATAAAAGTACGAACTATTTCTTCTCGCGGCGGGAACTGCGCCAATCTCCCTACTCGGCCACAAAACCTTACAGTCTCCTCTGAATCACGGCCAAGCCAACAGCCTTGTCATGTGTTGTGAAGACGAATACTTCTATATTGCAAAACTACATATCCGTGAATAAGTGTTTCGTGGTTACACAAGCCCCACATATAGTTAAACGAAGTGAAATGTAAAAACAAAAGTTACGTAATCAGAATGATCAATATTGCACACCACTATATAAAAATTATTCCGATTAGCGCTTTCAAGCTTCACTTTCAGCTGTGAAGCTTGAAAGCGCTAATCGGAATAATTTTTATATAGTGGTGTGCAATATTGATCATTCTGATTGTGATTTCAACCACTAACACAAATTTCTTCATTAAAAGTTACGTAGTTTAAATGTAAATAAAATAAAATAAAAAAAGCATAGCCGACACATCTCTTTATGAAATGGTTTAATAGTTAAGGTATGTTCCTTACCATATCATAAGGTAACATCAGTGCAGTTTAAACCAAAATGTAAAAGTGAACACGACCGACCGGAGTGAATCAACAACAACAACACTATGAGCTCCAGGTAGCCAGAATCCGAGCCTCATGACTGCGCTAACTACTTAGAGCCAACCACTGAAATGGAGGAACACAAACTACAACTAAGATCATCCAGGAAAACCTACGGAAGAGCTGTGGACTAACATCATACCCAGGTGACATGGAAGCATAACTTCCGTGGTTATATTGTTTCTAAGAACCCAGAGAAAAAACAGTTTATTTTGTAAAGACTCATACAAATCATGTAAATCATAACTTAATAATATGTATACTTTCTGTAACGAGATAAGAGTAATCTGAAGATGGATACAGATATAATTAATTCAAAATTGAATCAAACTATTCTTCAGATAGTTTGCATAATGTCAAAGTATTTTTAAAATATAAAAAGAATTAGAACCCGGATCCGTGGTATTCTATGTAATATACAGTTGTATTGTTTTGAGCTCATCATAGTAACAGTTTAAAGAGAATAAGAGCATAAAATGCAGAATCTATCAGAATCTTTCATTTAATAACAATAAGAATCATTAAAGGTATTATTTTGGAATCTTTATTTTTGAAGCTGTAATAAAGAGATGTTTTTGCTAAACAGAAGAGAGTGAGTAAATTTACGTAACCTTAGTCAAACTCCTGATCTTTACAGGTTCCCAATTTGTTGGTAAGTAATTAGTACTAACAATGGCAGCCGGTTTAATTGACAGAGGCCAATTAAACTGGTTCCCTGTGTTATAATGTCTTAACAGGAGGAGACGTTATAGTACCTTTACTGGATACTTACAAATCATATACTATCATAAACATATTTTCTTCCAAACAATAGGACACTCACCTTTATTCAACCGTTTACCTGGGATTTTCTAATTTCCCCCTTTGGTCATACACTACCTCAACCCCTCCACCGCCAAACATACACTTCAAATCTCTCAGTTGAAACCTATGGTTTGAAGCGGCTACCGTAACTGGTGAGGCAATTGTCAGCAAAATAATAATTCGGCCCTGTAGTACTATACAAGACCACAGAACAGGAATGTGTAGTCTATACAGGACTATACTTAACTGTGTAGAACTATACCAAGTGTTTGATTATTAAATTCAAATATTAATAAATTATTCTACCAAGTTTCGAGCGACCAGTGTAATAATAAACGAAGTTGTGTTAGGAACAATAAATGGTAATAGATTTTTGTTTAAACTATTCGGGAAACAAATTGTATGCTAAATATTTGGGGAAGACTGTTTAGGAAACTTAATAGTAATAAAAGGAAAGATTGTAGGCAAGGGAGGGAGTGAGGAAGAAGGAAGTATGGTGTGGTGTGCGATTTGATGACGGGATGAAACTACAGAGATGTACAAGACGTAGTACAGGAACTGGAGAGAACAGGTCAACTTTGGACATAATCTCCTTGTAGATGATAACATTTAAAAATTATAATTCACATTTTTACTCTGAATTTTGGTTTTATTCATTATATTTTATTATATTATATTTATTGAAGTTAGGACTTTATATACGTCACTATAGTGACAGACTCACTGCCGTACATATTGCGCTTCTATGGCAGTAAACTGATTCAGTGCGTCACAAAATAGCTGAAAACAAAGTGTTGCCAGGTCAATCAAACCTCTTTTCCCTACATAGGTAACCATCATTTCCCCACTGCCGCAAATATGTATGGTTTAAGCAAAGCGTAATGTTTTAAAGAATGTAAGAATATTGTACCGTTTAAATAATATTACAAGAGTAACGTAAATATTAACAATACTTTTTTATTCTTCAATTAATCTATTTGGCGTTTGATCACGTCTTATGACAAAATGTTTGGCACTTACTTCAGAGCAACCACCAGAGCGCACCACCGCAACATTAGGCCGGGCGGCCACTAGAAGCGGAGCGGAGCGGAGTTGAGCGTAGTGGACTGAGCTTGTAAAATGTAAACAGTGTTGTTCCAATGAAAGGGCAGCCACCAAAAGCGGAGCTGAGTGAAGTGGAGTGAAGCGACGTCGCACGGTCAACTCCGCTCAGCTTCGCCTCGGCCGAGGTTTGTTTGGAAGTTGACTGCGCTTCCCTCACCACGCCACCTTCCCACTGACAACCATACTCAGTCAGTTAGCAGCTAGTAATGGCAATGGAAGTTGAGGAAATGTTGATTGGATGCATAAGGGAACAAAAGGTGTTGTACGACTCAAGTGGTATGAAGTATATGGATAACAGCCACAAAACTTTCGGACAATATATCTGATTCATCATTCTTGTTCAACAATTTTTGTAACTTATTCATTGATATCTGTAAATTTATATTGGTGTGTTGTAATTAATATATAAATAAAAAATTACCTTAAACAAATCGCTAACTTCCCTTTTGGCCCCACCGCCTACCGATAATTAGTATCACATGCTGTGTTATATTATTACGGATAATGTCGAAAAGTTCGTTAAACAGGTCGCATGACATTCTTAAATAATTTCTAAACTGATCACCAGTCAAATCATTAAAAAGAGTGTGAAATTTATCGCAGTCATTTCGTCGTCTCAGATAAAGACTTTTCCACTCTTTCTTGCGCTTAGCAGCTAACACACTCCAAACATGATAACTGAATTCAGTGTCTGAATCATCAGATTCCAAAATAAGCATCGAATTTTCCATCTGTTTAAAATTTCGCACGTCTGACGTGGCTGAGGTTATAAACGCAACTGACAGTACACTCCGCTTTCTATTGCCGCCCCCTAAGTGACTCAGCTCAACTCCATTGCGCTCAACTACGGTCCGCTTCGCTTCACTCCGCATCTGGTGGCCACCTAGCCTTATGGTCAGGTCCTCCGCCAGAGAGCAGCAGCCCACCTAGCCTTATGGTCAGGTCCTCCGCCAGAGAGCAGCAGCAAACAAGATTTGGTAATTACAGGAACAACTTAATTAAAACAATAATCTTATTAACGCTTTTTGTAAATAACTGCATTATTATACATACTGAGCATATCACATTATGGTTTTCAAGTAAATATTGCGTAAATCATATTTTTAATGAAGAAAGTTGTGTTAGTGGTTAAAATCACAAACAGAATTATCACTGTTGCACACCACTACAGACAAATTATTCCGATTAGCGCTTTCAAGCTTCACAGCTCATCGTCAGATCGGAAATGAACAAACAGACGTGAAACCACCCTTTACTCCCCCCCCAGTGCTCACACACAACAAGCTATAATTCAAATGTCCCTTCCCAACCTCTGAGCCCTGTCACCCCCGTCTGGACAGTTACATATTTTTCTAGCACATTCCTTGTGTTTAAGTGTTGTGTGTGTGTGTGTGTGTGTGTGTGTGTGTGTGTGTGTGTGTGTGTACATTCCTTTTAAACCTAACCGCTTTTCTCATTCACATTTGTGGGCGCGGTCACTCTCCCTTATTTTAAAAACATCCAATTAGTCCTATGCAACTTAATTCTTAATCTTATCTATTTGTCCTCTGTCTTTTACTTTTTAATTATATTATAAAATATTTCTTCATTATCAAATTTAGTTTTAGTATTAATTAAATTGTCTAACCCTTTTTCACTTTCTTTCAATATTTCTAACTCCTCCCTAAGCTTCCTTTCAACTGTGTTGTTTACTACTTTTACAATTTCGTAGTCTTCCAAAAGATTAACAAACTTATGGTTGTCTTCTATGAAATGTCTTGTATATAACGAATTCGTTGTTCTGTTACCTTCTCCACGTTTGTGGTCAGACAACCTGCATATGAATTTCCGTCCTGTCTCACATAGTTACACTTTGTTGCAGTCTTTACATTTTAATTTATAAATTCAGCTTTTCTGTAATACTGGGATTTTTTCTATATTTTTATTCCTTATCTTATCAAATACCGTTTCACATTTTTTTAATAGCTATATCTACTCCGTATTTATTAAAACATTTTATAATTTTTCTAGTATGTGATCCTATGTACGTCAATGACCCTGCATAATTCTATATTGTTAGAATGACCCTAAATCGTATTTTTATAGTGCAAAAAACTATTTACTACATATTTGAGTATGTATGTATACTGAAAATAATACGTCGTGTGATATAATCCTACTTATGTTGTACACACTAGTATGTTCTCGTCTCATTTAATTATCCACTCACTCTTATTTGAATCGTAGTTCTTTATAGCAAATTCTTTTTTCCTCAAAATACATACGAGAAACCTTTTACACGATAAATCAGTTCACGCGACAGTCGAAACTGAAGTTGCCACGACGCACCCATTTCTTTGTGTTATTTATCAGGTTGAACGTAATACAACCTAACTATAACTATAACTTTATTTGTAACTGTCGAACTTTTGTTACACCGTACCGCCGAACACCGTACGGCTTCGGGCAGGATTTTTTAGGATTATCAAGTACTCATATCCCACGCCGTACTTTTTCCTTTGTCACGTTGTGTACATCGAGTGTTCACTTTCTATGTTTTTAGTGCTTATATGGCATTTTTCTGCAGCTGAGAGTACATGCATACAAAGGAAAATGATTTTTATTGGAGAAAGCTGGCTGATAATCAAGACGCCAAAACTCGTACTGCATTATGTAAACGCAGAAATTTTAAACGATAAATCGTTGTTAAACTTGATAATATTAGAAAACATATTTTTTCCATCAGAGAATGGGTGATTCACCTGTTCCGGTCTCAAAAGTATACATCAACTTTACCAACGCTTTCTAGGTCTTCTACTAGGAAGATAATCTGTATGATGATTTATACTTCTTAAAGTTAAAAATCCAGTGTAGACAAAGATAATTATAAACAACAGCACTTTCGAACAAGTGAGGCGTTTCAAATATCTCGGCTGTGTAGTAAGCTATGAATCTGAATATGCTATAAGAGAGAAGATAAATAAATTTATAAAATATTTGCCGTACAATTCGTAGAAATCTTAGAAATAAAACAGACACAGCACAAGTATTAAACTGTGCAATACCCACATCGATTTATGCGAGTGAGACGTGGGTCACGACAAAAAATGAAAGGGGCAAGATTCAGAGTGCTGAAATAATGCAGTTTCTTCGAAATACTGTAAATTATACATTGCAAGATAGAATAGAGAATGAAGATATCAGAGCAGAACACAAAGTGAAAGACATAAATAGAATTATTGCAGTTAGACAGAAGACAATGGTGGGACCGTCTGCAAAGGATGACAGAGGATCGATTGCCGAAAGCGGCACTGAACAATAAAGCCATAGGTAGATGAGACGTGGGTAGTCCGAGGATGAGATGGGTGCTGGAACACGTTTATAACCTAATCCTTGAAGAGGAGGAGAAAAATAAGAAGAAGATTTATACTTCTTTGTCCAGTGGGCTTGTATTGCCAAACTTCTATAGTCAACTGCCATCTGGCATTCTATTCATATGAGCAATGCATTTCTCTGTGTTTTCTGCAATACAATCTTGGATATTAAAAATGTCTTGGACTCTGCCAGTGTCTTCACTGCTGAGTCACTCTCTTCATGCGTAGCCGTCAACGGATGTCAAGAATCTTATCTTGGATGCCCGTATCCTACTCAGGTGTTATTTCACCGGAGCGCAAGTTTCAGACCTGTACGTACAACAACACTGGCACATAAAATTTAAGCTTATAAAATTTTAATCAAGTCTTCTTCCTAGTTCCCCTCTATAACACTTGACGCATTGTGCCACATGCTGAGTGAAACGTAGCCAACTTGTGGCCAACTTCGTAATCCACATCATAAGTGATGTAACAACCAAGATAGCGGACACGTGACGCCTGCTCTATACTCTTATCATTCAATACACTCTTTGCTCACAAAGGGATAGTTTCCCATACATGCCGTAGTTTTTGTCATCTGCTCATGTTGTAATTCGAAAGGACTTGCTGTAACTGGAACATTGATCCTTTGGATATGAGTCATTGTTTTTGATGGTTAATTGATCAACCACAAACAGATTTGTACTCATGAACGCTCCATTATTAAAAAGCATATTGAAGTAAATGATTTAAACAATTAAAAATGAAAAAGTACAATTAATTCTCATAGTAAAAATCCTGTTTTTAATTTTTTACCTTAAACATAAAATGTGTGTTGATACGATATGAGTAACACGTTGAGCTTAGACATAACAACACTGCATTAATATACACGAAATGTTGTGCCTTTTGTTTGTGGTTTTTTCACGCGACTACTTGTCATTCAAGTAAACACTGTATAAAGTAAACTGTATAAACAAGAGGATAAGTTGAGAAAAACCGAGGTGAAAACAAAACACGGAATCGTTGTTACCAAATGACGTGCCCTCATCTATTATTCATGATTCGTGAACTCTTCGCTGACAACTACTTTTTTATCACTTCCAGCCGGAACAGAAACTGTTCGATCAACCGACAATATCCGACTATTCACGTTCTGTTAATTACTTGCAGTTCAGGTAAATAGGCTTACTGCAGATACCTCTTACATCATTCTTTGAGCAATAATGCCAATGCGTTGAACATTAATTTAATTACAGTAATGAAAACAAGAACCTAAACAGTCTTAAAACTTGTTCGCTAGGACCAGAAAACTTCATCATCATCATCATCATCATCATAATCATCTTCTTCTTCTTCTTCACTTCATGCCTTTGGCTACAGCCCGTTTCGACTTCACAGAGTCTCTGACCATTTTTTCCAGTGTCTTCCACGATCTCTCGTCCCCACTGGCCTCTATTCAAACGCCTGTTTAGGAATACGCGTGTCTACTATGCATTCCACATGGGACTTTCAATTCTGCCTGTATTTCTTTATTCTCTCCAGAACCGACTGTAATTTCAGGCTTTTCCTTATGTCGTCGTTTTGTAGACGATCTCTCAAACTACATCCTTTAACTGCTCTTAAACAATTCATTTCCGAGGCCTGTATTTTTGAAAAATCTTTTTGCAGCAGAGTCCATGTTTCACGTCCATACATTAAAGTCGGCACAGCCACGACCTTATAGAACTTTAGCTGTGTTTCCCTCTGTGTTTTATTCTTCAATAGTCGTCTTATTGTTTCACATATATAACCAAATGTATTTAACTTTTTCTCGATATCGTTATCCTTCCTATATGAGACCACATCCTAAAAAAATCAAAATGTGATACCTGCCCCAAAACATTATTATCAATTACAATTTTTTGTTTTTACACGGTTCTTCCCTAAGTTGGCCATCCCTTTTGTCTTAGTATTTGAGATCTTAAAGTTGCATTTCTGGAAGATTGCAAGGTGTAAATAGACCTTTGTAACTAATTTTCATTCTTCCCTATAATTATTTGGTCATCTGCATATAGTAATGTGCTAAGTCAGGGGTCTCAAAACATTTTCACTTGAGGGCCGAATCGAAAAGTCTTGGATGTCAGGCGGGCCAAAAATATATATACTGTAAACCTTTTTTTTGAGTTTACGAAATAATCATGTAAATAAAATAAGTATTTAAATAAAAATTAAGCAGACTTGTCCAAAGAAACAAATTCATTATTCAAAATAATGTAAATAAAACTAAGGAAAAAATAACATTCAAAGATATTTCTTATGTATTATTTTTTTGGATTTCTTATGTACGTATGGGATGCGTGGAGTTGCTTCTGACAATATTTATAGTGTCTGTCCATTTTTGGTCAAATTTTGATACTCCTATCGCTAGAATGGGTTTCAAGTGTTCGTCTGACAAGTTAGCCCTATACTTTGGTTTTATACTTATTTCTTGTTTAGTTATTTAGTAAAATGTTGTAATATTTCAAGCATTTTGACGATATATTTAAAAACTGGGAGCGGTCGTGGCGTAGTGGCTAGCGTGTGGCGCTGCTACGCTGTCGGCGCGGGTTCAATTCCCGCCGGGGGCCATCTGATTTAGATACGACCGTTCCCCCTCGCAAGGCAATGGCAAACCAGCGAGAGGTATCCTGCTTAGTATAAACCTTCCCCAACTATGCCGTTCGGATCCGGCGTTAAACTGTAGGTCCCATATACCTGTGAGAGAATCAGTACCACACGCACCACGGGTATATGCGGGGAGGGTACAAACCAGTCGAAGACTGAAGGACTACGAATAAAAAAATTTAAAAACTGCACGCAGCATCGGCCGGGTTGCCACGGGTTGGATAGTGACCCTTCGCGGGCCGTAGTTTGGAGACCCCTGTGCTAAGTGATCCCTTAGCCGAGATTCGTATACCTGCAGGACAGACGTTCATCCATTCTCGCAAAATTTCGTCAGTATACAGATATATAGATAATATAGATAACTTCATATTTGCTTATGTCCTTTATCAAAGCCAGTCTCTCAGGGCTCATAGCTTTCTTTTCAACCAAACTGATAAACGGCTGTGCTGCGTTATTGAGCCAAATGTACGTCGAGATTAGGTACTGGGTAGCAAATTTTTGTCATCTTGTTCAGCTTTCAACAGACTACAGCTTAAAACGTGAAGATGCGTGCAAACGTTTAGGCGAAAGGTTACTGGCTGAACCTGGCAGCCGATAAAACTGAAGTCCCACCTGTCTACTGTCCTGCCGATACCGGTCATCATTATTATCATCACAATGTTCGACAAGAATTAAACCAAAAATGGTTTGTATCTTGCTTACGACAGTTTTGTAACTAATGTGTTCACTGTTTATGTTACTAGTATATCTCAGGGCAAGACGATGGTGGGGGTGCCACCTTTGGATTTTCTGTCTGGAATATCTCCCATGAACCGGATGTCTTACCGGATTGACGAGACCAGCTTCCGTATTACAGCCGACTAAATCCAACAAGATTCACGCCTGTAATATTCCAAAGAAAAGCCGATCCAGGATCATTTTTCTTACGCCTTAACTTAGTACTGGTGGCTACTGCTGCCCTCACTAGGAATATTTATCGACCTTCCGGTCTAGATCCGTACTGTTGTGCATCAACAGGATTAGCAGTGCAACATCCAGTACGGCCTTGGCCGGAGAGAGTCGGCTCGCTTGGGAGCTAACATCGCTTCCTCCAACCCTGGGAATCTGTGACTGGACCAGTCAACCCGGTAAAAGTGTACTGCGTCTCCAAATTCCCTCGACCCTGCCGATGCAGGTAAAGGAGAACATTATAGAGAAGAAGAGAATAGAAACAGGTAAACCGAGCGGCTGAGAAAGCCGCGACTGTATTTGTTGCCGGGAAAAGAATCAGTAGGTAGAAAAATGGCTCTAAATTCAAAAACTACTGACTGATGATGGCGTCAAATGAAACAGGGGAGTATACCTTTGATAGAGTAACTAGTTTATCTTTAGCTCGAGTAACAATAATAACCTTCCTGAGCAGCCGAACGCTCTCACTATTTTGAACACAATATGTTTACTATTAGGTAAATTTTACTATTAGGTACTTTTTCAATTATCAGAAAAAGCTACAAGCAAACTATTTGAAGATACAAACTTAAAAATATCTTATAGCACAGATAATATTGTTTACAATAAAATAAAACCTAAAACTAAATTCAACATTGATAATATGGAGTTTACAAAATAGAATGTCCAGATTACAATAAATTTTACGTAGGCCAGACGATGAAAAAACTGTCCGAGAGAAATATTCAACTTCGCAATGGGTTTTTAAAACCTAATATTTACAAATTTAATTTAGCTCACATTGTTTAAACAATAAACATACATATATACATACATTTGTTTAAACATTTCCAGACATTCAAAATGTCAAACTAATTAAAAACGTACACAAAGATAACAAAATAAACATCTGGAAAAATCTTAATATTTACAAACAAAATAATAATAATAATCTACTAATTAAAGAACAAATTTAAATAAAAACAAAAAGACGATTTATTTAAAATCATACATTTATCATAATAATAAAATAAACATTAAATATATAATAAATAGCTGACTAAATAAACATTAAAACAATTGAAAATACAATCGAAATAAAATCGATTATCCGTTAACTATATGGGAAGCGAAACATTCACAATTACAATTCAGACAAACCGAAGATACAGAATAATTTCTGTGACACTTGCGACAGGTAAAAATAAACAAATAAACCTACTTGCGTACTTGCAGTGTATTTACTTGAAGATATTATTAGAAAACAGAAAAAGTACAAAAATTCCGATCAGTCTATTTTTTTTTAGTAAAATAATAATTGAAAGCAAACAATCATATCATTCAGTGAACACTAAAAATTTCAAACTACTGCAATGGATAACTCGTCAAATCTATAACTATGATTCCTAAGTTACAAACTATTTATTCTTAGCATTTAGGCTTATGTATGTTTCCATAGGAATGTATCTAATATTTCTCACAAATACACATAGCTGATAACAACATATAGTTCTTTAGAATACAACTTACAAACTATCCAAGATTTACGTAGCAATGTTGGCAGCCTATAAATTTTGTCCCAGTATTTAAGATACCACGCCCTCTATTTGTATTGTTACGACGGGCTCACGGATCGTCGTACTGTACAGTGGAAACAAAATACAGACACCATTGAAATCACTGATTACCAGCTTTAATTAGTCACAAAAACAATTTGTAATCAACAAGGTACATAATACAATAATTCAAGTAAACTTTGTCCACACACAATAATAATTGTCATCTGTTAAGAGTTCCGCACTAATTATAGCACAGTAATAACTTTCCACTAATCCGCAACAATCACTCGATCCGCGGTCTACAATCTCGCCAGGCGTAACTAACTTCTAAGCCAGCCGTAGACGGTTATATATACCTCGCAGAACCTCAAGAATAATTTTTAATTGTTTTGGCGCCGTGTCGGCATAATTTGCATATTCTCAAGTCCTCGAACAGTCTAGAGGCTACGTTTTACCACGGCCTTGACACAGACTCGCATGCTAGGCTAGTCGAGAAACGAGTATAATGACGTTCTCAAATTTTCGAGAGAGTTACGTAAGTATCGTAGCACTATCTATAAGATACCAAGGCAACAGGATGTTTGAGTCCTTTTTGCAACATAGGAAAACGGCTCATCGTTTGTCAGACACAAATTATACTGCTGAAACACTTCCGAAAACTCTCAGATTATCAATTAAAGAATCAAAAATCAAAGAACTGTACGGAACATATTCATAGTATCTCCGTAGTTCTGAAATACACAAAACTGTTAACAATTTTTGGTCCAGGGATGAGAATATTTTCAGTAAGACAACTGGTTCTATTATGGTCATCCAGGGCTGATGAAACATAACAAAAATCGGCAAATACTTACTCAAGAAATGCACCACAGATGGTGGATGTAGAAAATATCACTACCACTCTGAAACCATAAACCACATCACAGGCACCTGCTCTATGCTTGTTGCGAATAAATATCTGAGAAGACAAAACAATGTTGCCAAAATTTTACAACTTCTTTTGCACATATAGATAGTCTTCTTCGTAAGAGAGTTTTGAACCTGTGTGGAGCTGTTTAAAAAAATGAAATCATCAAAATTTATTGTAACAGAGAAATACTCACTGGCATCACAATTCTAGCAAACAGACCAGATACCGGTACTTTTGGATAAAAAGAAAAAGAAGTGCAACTCTTTGATATGTCAGTTCCTCTTTCTCACAATCTTATAAATGTATTCCAAGAAAAAAAATCAACAAATATCAAGACTTGTCTATTGACTTACCTATTTGCAGAAAGCAAAAAAGATGTGGAAGGTCAACAAGGTAACAGTGAACCTAGTCGTAATTTCTGCCACAGACGTAATACCCAGCATAACAACCTAAGTGATGGAAACATTCAAACTCAAGGAACATGTTTGGAAATTACAGAATCAGAATCTTGGACACCTGTCATATATTTTGCAAAATATTAGTACAGGAGCTCTAATAAACTTTGAATCCCAATATCACAATTCCCGTGAGGGAAACGAACCTTTGGTAGTGAAAAATTGTAATAGTAATATTAAACTTTTTTTTTGCAACGAGAGCAGGTGGAAAAATTTGTTCTACAAGGGTCCACATTTCCGGGGTCTGTAGGTTTGAGTATTATACCCGATTCACTAAAAAACCACCTCCATTTCCTCTTCTAGGACACTATCCTGGAACTCTTTGACACACTACTTTGGGCTAGGGCCTATTTTCTTTACCCCTAGGTTCACATCTGATTTGTTAGCCTTCAATGTTGTATTATCCAAAACAATCTTCCTTGCCCGAAGAATCTCTTCTGCGAAGCGTGCCACATAGTTCCAGGTGTCCTCCTCTTGAAGAATCACTTCAACGATGTTGTCCAGGGAGATCTCCTGCCTAATATCATCTTACAACGATCTTCTATATTGCTCCCATCTGTCGCAGACGAAGATGTATGGCTGGCATCGTCCGCAGCTACCGGGAAGTAAAGGCACTCTGGCGACTCGGCCTTTCCATCTTTCTTCAGGTAAGATTGAAAATATCTGTGTCCAGTAAGAAACTGGGTGAGGTAATAGTCGATCTCGCCATACTTCCTATCCGACAACGGTTGCATCATCTTGATGAACCCTCTTGTCCAGCGACCTCGTTCTTCTTGCTCCCAACCTCTTTGCCAGCGCTCCAGCATCTGGTTTCGGGCGTCTCTGTGTGCAGCTTCACCACCTACCTCCTTTTTCTCTGAAGATGATCTTACGTTCCTGGGTGAAAAGGTAAATCGGGATCACTCCGGCACCGATCAAAACAGCCGGCTGAGAAACCGTGCGGTAGGCCGATGCAACTCGAAGAGCACTTCACCTCTGGACCTGGGTTAGTTTATTTTTGTAAATCTTGCGAGTCTGGGAGTCTGCCCACACTTCCGCACAATACAGTAGGACTGACTGGACAGTTGCCATCAAAAGTCTTCTAGTTGACTTCGGGCCGCCTGTGTCAGCCATGAGTCGACTAAGCGCCATAACTCCCTTCATCGCTCATAATAATAATATAGTAATAATAATAATAATATTAACAATAATAATAATTTAATTTTTTTTATAATTTTTAAACATTAATATGATTGTTTATATATTTCAAAGAAGGAATTAGAATACAGAAGTAGTTTTGTAAGCTTAAAGTTAAATGAACTGACACAATTTTTGCGGATACTGTTTTCTGTTAATAACTTTTTGAAGCAAGCAAGACATTTATATTATGTAGTTTCAAATAAAATCATATTTCCCAATACAAGAAAACATGCACACAATGCACTGAGATAAATAAATATCCACCATATTACTTCAGGTGCATCGTAACACTTTTTACTGGATTTATTTCCATAAATTTATATTATAGAAATAAATTTATTTTATATTTGGTCACGCAGGTGGTTTTCTTTACTTGCTCATATTGCTGTCAATGTTTACGCACAGAAAGTAAATTAGATTTGATACGAACTGTACAGATTCTACATAACTTTGGACAGACACACGTTGTGTACAAACTTTTTTTATAGGAGTTTTATACGAAACTGTGGAAAGTCAGGATATAGAAAGTTTATTTATGCGACTTTAAGATAAAACAAACTGGCCCGCGTGTTGTACGTGTCCACAGCGGACACTGGAAATAGGCTAATTTTGTCATATATAAAAATAAACTTCACTGATCAGTTTTTCTACGCTTCGTCCCAGTCGGATGTCGTATATTTCTTTGTATGTCTGCACTCTGGCCTTGCCTCAAAGGAGACTTATTTTTGATATCATATTTATACTATTTCTTCTATCTCATCTGACTCGAATAAAACTTTCAGACACTGAGAGAATTTCGTATTATGTTGACGTCACAGAGGAGACATATTTTTTTACATTTTGATGAAAGATGTTGACGAGTTATTATAGTGTAATTTCTATAATTACACTATTATAATTGTACAAAATGATACAAAAATTCAATTAGAAATGATTAAAAGAACAATATATTGTAGAAACGCTTATACGTGTTGTATCGTCTTCAGTTTAAAAGGCTAATTACTAATTAATTATTGTAAAATTTCAAACAAGCTTATTTCCACTGTAAAAAAAGAATAATAAGAGCAACAACAAAACAACAACAACAACAACAACAACGACGACAACAACAACGACAACAACAACGACAACGACGACGACGACGACGACGGCTACACAACAACAACAACAACAACAACAACAACAACAACAACAACAACAACAACAACAACAACGACAACAATCATAATAATAATAATAATAATATTTTTAAAGAGGGGAAATGATTAATGCACCTTCAGAGAAAACCATCTGTTCCTTTGTGTGCTGGATTATCCCACCTCTAACTCGGGCATAAAAAAACCATCCTGGAGCCTGTGAACGTATTA
This sequence comes from Magicicada septendecula, assembly GCA_034769895.1. Taxonomy (NCBI): domain Eukaryota; kingdom Metazoa; phylum Arthropoda; class Insecta; order Hemiptera; family Cicadidae; genus Magicicada; species Magicicada septendecula. The sequence goes on from CM068375.1 coordinate 349,415,401, forward strand.
CTTGAGGATTGTACCGATTTCTGAGCCCTTATCAGGTTCCTTTAGTTTGTCTCTTCTGCTACTTACCCGTTGAGTACAGGTTGGCTTGTATTTTCTTTCCTTGCAGAGCCGATTTAGTGAATGTCGAAGCGCGGTCCCATTGCTCCATGACATGATGCATAACCTCAACTACACCGTCGTACAGAACTCCCCGAGCTCCGTCTACAGTGCTCTCTTCTTTCTTACAAATCTGCTGCACTTGAAAAAAGTGTACATACCATCTTCTTGGGAAAGTCACTGAACTTGCGTGTTGGGCTTTGCACTTATTCCAGTAAAATTGCCGTGATCACTGAGGAAATGTGTCAAACGGTAAACGGTAATGGAGTCGTCGTGTTGGGGGGTCTATCTGTTTCCCTAAGTCCGTTAAGGTCCTTGAGGTTTATCTTCCTCAAGAAGCAGAAGGAATATGCAGCCCTTGTAATGTTGAAATCAATCAGGGTTAACAAATGATGTTATATCTTCGTAGCCAGACGTGGAACGTTTCGCCACGTCAACGGGATTCTAGGAAACGATCTCGGAACGTACGGTATTAACGTCACTTACTACGAACAGCAGTGGTAACCGTCCGCTGAAGAGAAAACTTCTGTCGTGATCAGGACCTTGAAGAAGATTCGGTACTCTGATTATCACCTCGGACGCGCTACTCCGCACAGATCAGGTTTGCTCGAAATTAATTGCTGCAGTGCTTTTGTTCTTTCTCGAAGATTTTCTCTATCTCGCTGAGCGTCACGTCGTGGTCAAGTAGTGCGTGTATTATGATTTTGAAGTCTTCTTATGGTATACAGAACGCGTTATAATGTCTTGTATGACAATGTTTCACTCGTATTACAATGAATATCCTCATTGTAATATGAGCGAAACGTTGTCATACGAGACATTTTTTGTCGCGGTTAATACCGGAAGAAAACTTTAAAAACGTAAAGGGCACCGGCCGCGGAAGCTTACGTGAGAAGAAAGACATGCGTCTCTTCAGACGAGGAGGCATGGCCCTAGTGTACGCTTGCTGAAAGCGGAATGGGCCCTAGGGATCCGCTTTCCACAGATGCGGTGTGTACACAGTGCCTTTTTGTGGGCAAATTTAAGTCGACGCTAGGAAGTATAGCGTCAGTACAAGTTTTGATAAATACAGATGGCACTGCTGTCTGGCCACGCGTAAAACTGCCATAGCTTCCAGACAACTTAATGTCTAATATCTAATTCCACTTCTCTCTATTTAACATGAGCATCTCTTCTTTTACCCCTATATTTTTCCTTTTTCTGTAGAATTTTGACCAATTAGTTCTTCCATATATGGTTAATATTCCTCTCTTCTTATTCAAGGGTGCCCCTCCCTCAGCTTGATGTCCCACCCCCCTAAACTTGAGGAATAACTCCCCCCCCTAAGGAAAGGTATTTAAAATTAAAAGAAAACGTCATTGTAATAAGCGTTTTATTACAAATATTCTAAAGCTATAAACAGTACAGTTTGTAAGAAAATTCTCATATGAAATGAAACAAATAAATAAACAAAAAATGTAAGGAAATTAATATATGTAAGCAAATGTTTCAAAGCAAAGCAACAAAATATCAACAAAGCGTACTGTAAAGAAGTAAAAATGAAAAAAATAATGGTTTGATGATGTTCTAGTTGCTTTGACTTGTATTCGGCACAATAACTTCATCTTCTGCGATGACGATAAAGAAAAGGCATTAATTATTTCTTCATTAGGAATCGACTCTAATAAGTCATTCTCTGAAGGGATAACCATAAGGTTCGAAAACCATGCATCTTCCATTGCAGACATGAGCCTTAATATTTGAATTCCTAAAACTAATTTGCATTAATATGATTGCTTCCATTCTTCAGAAACAAACCATGCATTTTTAAAAACATTCAATTTTTTATTGCAACATAGTTATAATTTTGCATACTCTCCCAACGTTTTTTTGCTAACCTCCCCAAAATTTCAATTACCCAGTCTGCGTTACGACCTCCTCCCTGTGTACACCCCTGTGGTCTTATTGCCATTCTTCGTTTGCGTTCACCACCCATACCCTCCCAACACATTTAGCATGGTCCCTCCACTTATCCACGAAACGTTTGTTTTTATTGAGATTCCTTGAAGATTATTTCAATGATATTCCATAAATCTCATGACATAGGCTACTTTAATTCTTCCGCTACCATTTTCTTCTTTTTATTTTACGTCTAGAGAGTTTCACACCAGGCTATAAGAATAGACTTAAATATCACTTTGTATACTCTCATTTTTGTTTGTTCGGTTTTATTTATTACTAGCTATTATCCGCAGCTTTGCACGCGAATATTTTACTTTTAACAAGTATTTTAATATAATTTTTATTGTCTATGTCTATATGGCGTTCTGTCAGCTCGTATAACAATTTTGTACCCATTAGTCAAATTCTCTCCAAAGCTGTTTTAAACACTTGTACTATTTTCACTTGTACTAAATTATTATGTTGGTGCAACAGCTTTTGGAGATTTAAAAGTACCCGTTTATAATGCCTTTGGAGATATTTATAAAGTGCTTGTTAAATCAAAAACGCTAAATTCTTTATTTTAAGCGTTACTGTGTTAGAAGCATTGTATAACACATTAAAAATGTTATGTTTTTCCCAACCATGGCTTTTATTTATTTTAGCAGTAAACTAAAAACCAAAAACTGTTGTTACCTAACCTCACAAATGAAAGCAACACGTATTTTTGCTTTGCATTAAGTAATAGGACAATTTAAAATTAGTACACTTCTTTTCCACATCGTAAACCGCTTTCTTTTCGTATAATATAACCGCACATTATATAAAACATCGGAAATGTACTGCAGGAATGGATAAATGTATAGCTCCGATGCCGCTAAACAGCTTTTGTTTATTTACTTGTTACTGTGGTAATTACTTCTTGTCTCCGTGGTGTTGTTGACATCTTTAATAGTAGTATTAAATATATTTAATTACTTATATATTGCATCATCAAAAAATGTATAAACATAAATTTTATAATCGTTTAAGACAATTACAAAATATACAGACGTACTTGTATACAAAATTACAAAATATATCGATACAATCACATATTAAAAACATTAAAAACTGCAGGAACGGGTAAAGGTACAGTTCCTGCTAAATATCATTCGTTTATTTACTTGTTACTATGGTAATTAATTCTGGTCCCCATTGTGTTTGACATCTTTATACGGATCAACGGAAAGGCATAATTAAAAGGGCATAAATCGTGCGAACGGGGAAAAATATAAAATTCCAAGTAAGACAGTGTTTTTTGCCTTGTGTCAGAGGTTACCTGTGCAAACTTTGGTGGCAATCGGTGTAATGGTGTGGATTTGTATTCAGTACACATAAATCCTCAGACTTTGAGTTATATATGTATATATTATACATCATATAATATACATATACATATTTGTATATTATATACATCAAGAAACGGACTGTAGCAGAAAGTGATTGAATATATAGTTATATATAGTTTGAGTTATATATAGATTTGTTATTTATTACTATTTCTTATTTATTCGTGTCTTTATATAATGCTTTTGGTCTTCTCTATTCTGTTGTTTAATTCAATATTTTACTCTTGTTAGTCATTTAAGGTAACCCAAATGTTGAAAGTTAATGACGTGTTCTGTCAGTTCTCCAACCGACTTTATTTTATTTCCGTGTTTCATAATGACCTGATTTTGCTTTTGTAACATAATAAAATTATTAATGATACAAATGTTGAGACATATTCAGACGTGATTGTGAAGTAAAAGGACAGTTATAAGTAAACAATGACTACCGTACATGTCGTCACCAAGGTCGTATTACAAACCTTAACAGTCAATCAAATATGATGTCTAATAATGGTTTAAACTGTAAGTCAGAAAGTCAACATATTGATTGACTGATTTAACAAAACCATGTATTCTACAGTAGGAAACAAAAACAGTCTCAATGTGGTACTGGATTTCTTATTCACACTTGCCTTTAAATTGCACCAAAAATCATAAACATTTATTCCGTTATTATTTATAACCAAATTACAGTAAGCAAGAAAACTGCATTATTGCCTATAATAAGTCTGTATATAGTGTTTGGTATACCTATATACACACTTACCTCAAGTAAATGGCAATGTATTGCAATAGGTGAAATTTGCATATAAAGTAGTAATTTAACTCAGAGCGTGTTATAGCATGTCGCAATGAAAATCTGTCTAAGTAAAAACAGAAGGCTTGGACATTGTATAATAGACAATAAGACACATGTCAAATTTGCTAGTTTTAAGTAAAATTTTGACAGTAAAAAAAAAGAATTAGTGTTGTGAAGTGGTGCGAAATATGAGTAGGCACATGGCGAGTGCTCGTGTGCGACAATATGTAACTATGATACGGGATAAATATAAAAAACGTTTTAAATGAAATAACTTTGCAGGAAGATTTATTATTCAGCTGAAATTTATCTCCTAATAAAAATCTGCGGGTTGCTGGATGAACCGCCCGCGGGTAATCGGGAGTTTACTGTATTGAAATATGAGTATCAAGTGCAACGCAGAACGTGTAACGTGAGATGTACTTGATCAAGAAGTCGTGAACATCATATTGAGGAATAAGCTACATAGTCAAATTAATTATTGACTATTGGCAAAGCGTACATCTTTGTATTGTACCGGCCCGTTTGTTTTACCGATGGAAATCGAATTTATTGTTGCATTTCTATGCGTAGGAATACTGTGCAGATAGCGAAACGAACGTCTCAAAGCGGAGCCAGACTGTAATAAGGCAAAACGAGAGACACGAGAAAGAGAGATTGAATAACGTATGTTAAAGAGAATTACTAATGCCGCGCGAAACGTTGTGTCTACGAAATCTATTTCCCTTAGGCACAAATGTCTGTCTGTCTCGCAAATGTATGTGCATTTTCAATGTACGGTACGAGTACAGAACGTCAAGACTTGGCGTAAACTTGTTACGTACGTATAACCGTACTTGACGTCACTATCCGACATGCCTACAGGACTTTCGTTGTAAGTCTTTTAAGACATTTTATCGTTTCTTAAACCCTTGGGTGTGTGTGTGTGTGTGTGTAATAGGTAGAATTTGCATGTGAATTAGTAATTTAACTCTGAGCGCATAGGAGCATGTTGCAATGAAAGTCTGACCAAGTAAAGACTGCAGGTCTGGACATTGTATAATAGACAATAAGACAAATGCCAAAATTGCCAATTTAAGTTCATTTTTGACAGTAAAATAAATAATTAGTGATGTGAAGTAGTGCGAAAATATGGGTAGGCATATGGTGAGTGCGCGTGTGCGGGTAACTATGTTACGTGATAATAATAAAAAACATATTAAAGTAAATAACTTTCATGAAAATAAAAATTCTGACATGAGACTTACACCAGAATATACATAAATAAAAAAAGATCTATCGAGTGGTAATATTTGTTTATAAATTAAAGAACTAAATACATGAGTTTTGTTTTATAAAGAAAGTTTTATGACCATAAAGAAAAGTAATAAAATCAAACTAATGTAATTTGCAACTTTGTCCGTAGACAATCTTTTGCAGAAGAACGTTATTTTTACTGAAGATGCAGAGAAAGGGAATTTTTCAGACAAGTGCTCGAGATTTGACTAAAGTCTCATTGTGAATTTGTTCTTCATAACGTATAATTCTGTCTCGCTCTGAACTCAATAACGCGTGGTCGTTGCTACTAGTCTAGACGATTGGTCTACAATAGCGCACGAGCACAAGCCAGAAAATTCGCGAGTAGATTAAATGTCGAGTGCTAATACGGTATAATACAAGATTGTCCGCATAGGCACTTATAAGAATACTTAAAGTTTACTGGAGTATTTTGTAGTTTTAATAGACAGAATAAATCACTATTACAAATTAGTTCATTACAAATTGTAGAAGTACCCAACCCGAGAACAACCTCGAACGCCGGACAACAGGAGGAGATCGCAACGATAATCTGAACGTCTATCCAGAAGGAACAACTGTAGCCGCTTACCAGGACCGGAGCATCTTCATCGCATCGTCCATTGTAAAGTGACGTGAAATTATTTGTTATAAACTTATTAAAAAAGGGCTTACAAACGTAAAGATAAAAGAACTCGTATAAATTAAATCTTTATGTAAATAGAATATAAGAGAAAATTATTTTAAATTTGTAAAAAAAGTCAACAGAGACAGTTAATTAATTTTATTTTGTTACCAGAAACAATATTAAATTATTAGTGTAATTAAAAAAAATCATTAATAAATCCGAAGAATTTCAATATTTGATATAATGGACTACTTATTCTATGTGACCCTCGTACATTGCAGTATATTGTTATATTATCAGAATAATATTGTATTTAATATTCTGACAATAAGGAGGGTGCTTTATATTAGAAAAATGGGTTGATTCCGTTGTTTCTGTTGACAACAAAGCTTTGTCATTCCTCATAACAATAAGAAAGATAAGAATAAAATTACGTTTTTTTTTCTTTGAACTTGGACAAAGCAAAAGCTTTATGATAATTTACTGCCTCCGCCTGTCTTCAAAACAAAATTAACGTTTCTTCATTTCTTCTTCCTCCCCTTTCTAAACGATATTCTTGTTGGTTGGAAAAAAGCTTTCGTATTTAGAGATTTGGATACTTAATGACGTCAGTTATTTGTTTCTCAATTAAGAAGGACAAATTACCCATAGTAAGACGTAATTCCTCTACAAATTCGTATTATTAACTACATTGTTCCATTGTAATAATGTTTTTAATACTTCCGTTATTATTTTAATAAGTTTATGTTTGCCAAATTGAGTCACGTGCTGAACACGGCACCAAGTAAGCAGCCCAGTCCAAACAATCCAATACTGAATTTATTTTATGAAACACTCATGTAGTTGAACGAGCGAAGTGGGTTCTCAGTTTTTATTCGACCGTTTGTCTGTGTCTATCTGTCTGTTTGGTGTATGTCTCACGATCACTTTTACGGTTTTCGTAAAACTTGGCTGGCGTGTTCACATTTTTATCCTACAGAATTCTATTGATCCCCCTAAAAATAGGTGGGCGGCAAGCTTAAACATGACGGGACTAAAATTATTAAAAGAACGCAATACCCCGTGTGGGGTATCACATTAAAGATAATTTCAACTAATATCAAAACGTAGTGTTAAGTTTTTGAAATTTCAAAATTTTTAGATCAAAGGGCCCAAACCAATGATCGAAAAAATTGGGAACATCGGCAGGGTGTCAGATGAAAAGGAATTGTAACCCAAATACGAATGTTATGAATGTTTAGTGTTTATTCCATGATTGTGTGTTCTATAATTGTTCTATTACGAAAGAAATAGTAGACTAATCAGGGTGTTTGTAATTTTTTCCATAATTAAAAAAATTATCTAATATAAAAATTCTTGTAACAAATGATATAATTTGATTTTATACATAGATTTATGAAATGAATTTATGATTATAAATATACTTTCTTTCAAAATAGCGAGCGAGTTCTGCAACTAGGATAGCATATTAGTACAATATTATTGAAAAAGGAATAACACGTGATATTTGTTGAATTAAATTGTACAGTCTACAATTTGAGTTTCTGATCAAATCAAATCTACACTTTTTAAAATAAGGGTTTTAGGATTTAGAGGCTTAGAAGCGATCAAGTAAAAAAAAAATGTGTCGTGGGACACAGGCCAGAAGTGAGAACTTCAGTGTCGAGTGGTGAACGAACTGATTCCACGTGTAAATCTTATGTACATTGAGTAAGAGAGATTTTTCTGTAAAGAATTAAGATTCAAATAAGAATGAACGGGTAATTAAAGTAGATGAGTGAATAGTAGTGTTTATATGTATTTTTTTATACGTAATCGATATTTGTAATGAACATAAATAGTATCATATCACACGTATTATTTTGAGTATATATTTGATAAAAAATTATGTTGCAAATAGTTTTTTGCACTATAACAATATGATTTAGGCCTACTTGAAAAGTGGAATGTGATATGACCAGTATAATATTTAGATATTTACAAAAAACTTTAATAAGATTATTGCTTTAATTAAGATAATTGTGTATTCATCAAATCTTGTTTGGTGCTGCACTCTGGCGGAGGGCCTGAAGTCAACGCTAATGTAACGCGATATACTATGTTGAAAGAAATGGCCGTAGTGCTGCGCTCTGGTAGCGGCCTTGAAGGATGCGATTAACATTTTTTCATCAGATGCGATCAAACGGAAAACAGATTAATTAAATAATCAATTGTTTTTTATGTGTATGTTATTCTTGTAATGATATTTAAACATTTAGAATACTCTCACGTTATTTGAAATGTTACGATTTACTTAAAGCACATGTGCTTGCGGCAGTGGGGAAATTTTGGATAGTTACATGGGGAAAAGAGATTTGACTAGCCTGGCAACACTGCTTTTTTGTTTCAGCTGTTTCGTGACGTGTTGGGTCAGTATACTGCCGAGGTGTACAGGAGTGAGCCAGGGACTAAAGTGCCGTATGTGAAGTTTTTACTTCAAAAAAGTAATTACCGGTAGAAACAATAGTGGGAGTGTCTGTAATTATTTGGGTAACGATATAACTTAAGAGAACGGCAGAAATCTATATAAAACCAACTCAACAATTTGTGGAACAATAACGGAAACGCTAATCAACAAAGTTACTACAACGAAACAGTGACGTGTCTAGAATTTGGCTTTGTGGTGGGGAGTCCGAGGTCGGGTCGACTTCATACAAAAAATGAAACAATTTATGGTTAATCAACATTACTATATTTAAAGTGGCTGAGAAACGCGTGATAACATCCTGAAATCAGTCCCATTGAACTAGAAGGTAATAACAAAATAAAAGTACGCGTTATTGAAACATTGATAAAAGCTACTTATTGACTGAACTGATTTTCCTATATTAGGTATATATTAACACTGTGTAATAAACCTGTGGGTATATTTAAAAAAAGAACTACTACTATATTATCGTATACAGCTGAAGAAAATAAAATAAACCAGCCTAAATAATGTAATGGCCATACGTCAGCTGCTGTACAGTAGTGAGACTTGGATTAGAAAGGCCAAAGATATATCTAGAATACAAGGAGCGGAAATGAGGTTCTTGAGACTGTAAAGGGTTGTACCAGAAGAGATCTTATCAGAAATGATCGTATTAGAATGGAGCTAGGCATAACTGAAAACTTAAATGAGACAATCTACTGGTAAAAAAGGGAGTAGCGGTTACACGTGGAGAGAAAGGATCCAACTAGATTTTCAAGAAGAGCTCTTGACTGTATCCAAGAAGGAAGAGAAGTGTGGGAAGACCCCGTAAACGATGGTTGGATGTGTTCCATTGAGACTGGAACATGCTTCTAGCAAGCCGTAAACGATGACGACGACGACAAAATTCGTCAAATTTTCGACCCTCTAGGGGAGGGGGAGGGGGAGGGGGAGGTCCAGTCTTAAGACAGGAGCTCGTTGCCTTAGGCTATGCGCCGACGGTGGTAGTGTACTGCACGTTGGAAAGGGAGATGATTGGAAACCTGTCAACAGTTTTCTTGTGAAACTTCTGAATGTAGGCCCTTTCTAGGAGATCTATGGTCTCCAGAAATTCCTGCACCTTCGGGTGCAAGTCCGAACTTTTGAACCGCGGCCTCGCAGTGTTCTAACTGCCAGAGGTTTGGTCACTCCAGTCTCTTCAGTTCAGTTGAGAGTGAGCGATTTCCTTAGCGCGGATCGAGTGTCTGTCGAATATTATGTGAAGTTTTATTGTGTTAAAATTTTATAATTAGTGTGGAACTCTATTATTTGACATAATTGTGCGTACAGACATATCTAACTATAATTGTTGTAAGAGTTAATTACAATTTGTTATTTGTGATTAATTAAAGCTGGTTATTAGTAACTTCATTGGTGTCTTGTATTTTGTTTTCCACTGTACCACACGACGATCTGTGACACCGTTGTAACAATATGAAACTTTGGATCGGATTTATGCATGTTTTATGCACGCATGTATAATATAAGCACGGGATATATAGAATCAAAATTTATGTGAATTTTATACAAAGCCAATTTTCTTATCTAAAACGTGACTACTGAATCAGGAAAGGGGTAAGTTTCAGTAGACAGAAAAAGTTCTTACCCCAGCTCCATCGTATCTATCATATCGTACTGTCCTCTCCATCTCTCACTATCACACGCTCTCTCTCTCTCTTCAACTCTCGCTCTCTCTCCTATCTCTCTCCTTCTTTCTCCCCCTTTCTCTTTCTCGTTGTGCGTTTGTGTACACAAAACATACCAATTACTTACATTCTACGTTTGGTACGCTATAATTATGTCTAAAATTTTCAATCGTACAGATTAGCAGACAAATATTAAAATTATGTAAGAATTAAAAAAGTTAAATTCAAAACCAAATGAAACAGAAGAGCTAAGAGAAAAAATAAAAGCCGAAAACGAAATGAGGACATAAGACACGTTGATCTAAACGAAGAGGTACAGGAGAAAATAAACTGAACATATAACACGAGTCTAGGCAACAAGAGAAGACAGAGTAGTCCTAAAATATTGGAAATTAAGTATTTCTCGACCTAGACTCTATAGAAATAATGGCGAAACACATCAAATGTGTGGTTTAGTTCTTGGCCGTGATGACGGTAAAAACCCTGTTAGATTTATACTCCAAAAATCAAAATAAATAGTAATATATTATAAAAATAATAAATAAGATCCATAAAAGTGTAATAAATTGTGTTTATAGTAATGAAACCTCAATAAGATTGTAGGTAGTTGATATATGAGTTTGACGTGGAATTGAAGAGGCAAGGTAAGGATTTAAAGTAAGGAAGGAAGGTGCTACAATGGATTAGTGAGAGAAGAGAATTGCTCAAGTCTGTAAGGAAAGTGAATTAGTTCAAGCACTGAAGAAAGTGAGACTGTTGTCCATGGAAATGTTGATCGGCTTCATAAGGAGAGGAAGAAGAGTGTGAGACGGTGAAATTAAATAAGACCTAATGTGGATATGAAGTCATTGAGAGGCTGAAATAGGACTGAGAAGCACGGGGTTATTTTATAAATACTTTAAAACTTCACTAATTCCCACTTCCCTAATTCGGAATTTACGATGATTCAGAGGCATTCCATTTTAAACAGCAAAATATTTAGGCAAAGCTTAACTACCGAAATTTCTTGTGCTAAACTTCATGACTGTCACTGAATCCGCACTGTTTCGGCGCCTATAATCAGCCTTCACTGTACGACAGTACTTGCGTTTGTCGGCGCCGGTTATCGGAATCTGACAACCTGCCTGCATTCTACGCGTACCCTAAGTTCCTGATACAGGTTACCAGCCTGTAGTTAGATAATATTCGGGCTACTTGTCTTCAAGACAGTGGGTATAGCACCTGTTTACTGACGCCGGCCAGGATACCAGGACCCTAATCGAGCTTTAGTCTAGTGTAACCAAGCCTTTAGTTACCCTAATTAGCTCTAGTAGCTGAAGCTGCCTTTCCAGTATAAAACTTAAGGAAGACGTCTCCTGTAGGGTGAGGTGGGTTGATGAGCGGAAACAGGTCGCAATCCCTAATCCTAGAATTTTACGTCGACCACGACGTAACAGGAAGGAGATAGAATAATAAAAGGATTTTATTGATTGTTAATTTTGTGAGTTTTAATTGCAAGTCCCGTCTCACTGGATCCAGCGCATTTTTGGCTTCTCTAGGCTTTGGTCTAGTTTTAATTATCTTGTGGCCCTCTTTAGAAAAAAAAAAAAAATTTATGCATGACAGGCTGCCTAGCGTCGTCTACAACTTGGGAAAGAACCGCCCCGAGCGCAACCGAACTCGCGTCCGTCTGCAGTATAAACGGCTTCGAAAAGTCGGGCATCCGTAACACCGGTGGGCAGATGATGGCTTCCTTCAAGGTATTGAAAGCCTTTTTCCACAGGTGACTGTGGTACCTGCACTTTGAGTTAACCATCTTCTACTGTATTTCAACGAGTGAAGAGACTTCTCAGTTGTAACTTGACCTTTTGCATCTGTCTGTCTCTCTCTATTTGGGGTATGTCTCACGATAACATTTGAACACATCAACAGATTTTCGTAAAACTTGCTATGGGTCTCCATACATTAGTCTACAAAACTCTATTGTTTTTTAAATCGATCCTCCAAATATAAAGGGGAGGGAGGCATAAATGTGAAGGGTCCAAATTTTGAAAGTCAATGTGCTGTGTCAAATTAAAAAAAATTGTAACCAAAATGTGAATATTGGGTCTCCGGTGACCAAAGTATTGATGAACATTTTTATAGAATATTCATGTAGTCTATCAAATTAAAAGGAATTTAAACTGAAATGTAAATATAGTGTTAATTTTTGAAAATTTAAAAATGTTGGGACACCTGGGCTCAAAAGTTGTCTACGTGTTTGATAAAATTGCAAATTCCATGTGAAATATAAAATTAAAGAGAATTTGATCCAAAATGTTAATATAGTATACAGTTTTAGAAATTTAAAATGTTAAAATTTAAAATTAGGCCTACCCCAGAGCCAAAAATGGATTCACAAATCTGAAAAAAATTGTAGAAATGTAGCCAAGTGTCAGAAGTGTCAGACTAAAGGGGCTTTCAAAATAAATCATATTAATTGGTATATTTAGCGTTCATTGTAAGATTGCTCTACAATTGTTACTTTACTAAACAAAAAACAATATGGTTATCGGGATTTTCGTAAATTTTCTGATAATTAAAAGTTGTCTGATGTCAAAATTTATGTAATAATAAGTGTACTTGGTTCCAAATTGTGTGTGAGTTCGTCAGCTCAGGGAATGTACTAGTACACACTTGTTCATTATCACGCCTTCTAAGCTTCGTATTGTGCTTATAATTTAGCCTGTAGCTTGTCTATTGCGTGTCTGCGAGGTGAGAGGTGGGTTTTTGGATGTGTGTATGCGTGTGTGTGTGTCTTTTTTTTAGAAATTTCTGCAATCCACAAATAACTTAAAAAGAAAGTGGAAGTGAAAAATTTTAAATTATTATTGTCATTGGAGCGTCATTTTGTTACCACTGTATTGTCGTTGGATACGCAAGGACACTACAATAACGTTAAACGTTAACAATCACGGAGAAGAATAAAAAAAAATTTTTTGTTTACAAAGTAAAAATCACTATGGACACTAGGAACCCCGTAGTTTCTAGTAGTGTGGAACTCTAAACCACTAAAACCACCACACCTCCCTTAATGCTACAACTGAGCAAGCTTATCCTGCAGCTTCTCCTTCATGTTTCCTTCACGGTTGATGGGATGAAGCCCAAGTGGCTAATCCCAAGATTATTCTGTCTTTCTTTTACGTAGAGTTTTATGGATCTATAAATATTAAGTGCTTTCTATTACGATACCAGGTCATATGGTTTCTGTCTTTTGAGTCGTCTCAGGACGTGTGGAGCTTCTTCCACCACGTGTTGCAGTATTGGGTTATGGTGGATCTGAATCCTCTGATTATGTTTGAGAAAAAATTAGCAAAGAGATGTGTACGTCATCGTCGAACATCAGCGATACATTTTATAATGTATGGTACTTAACAACGTTACTGAAACTGAAGTACGTTAAAATTGCACATATATTTACGATACAGTTGCGCCTAAGGGAAATTGGTTTTGCACGTATAGCGGCTGGCGGCATTACCAATTCTCTTTAGCATTCATAATTTAATCTCTCTCTCTCTCTCTGTTCTGACTTTATCTTTACCTCTTACCTCGCTTTGCCTTATTTTAGTTAGTCCTACTTTGAGACATTCGGTTCGCTCACATTCAGTAATGCACTTCAATTCCTGGAATACAAGGAAGTGTTTTCTGTCGATTTTCCCCCTTACGTTTTACAGTGTGATCAATAAAGCTAACAAACCGCCATAAATTCTTTTTAGAATAAGTAAGAGACAAATTTAGAATTTAGAACACAAAATGAATCGACTTTTTCGTAACTCGGATTATATAGACAGCAATATGTAAAGTTAACCACGACAAATTGTCGCCACGACTAAATCTTCTTCCCCCTGCGTCTTGTTGCGTGAAATATGGTGCAATTTACGTTCGACCATCGGCAGAGGGAAATCAGTCACTATCTAGAATCCACGAGTAGTTGCAATCCTCACGGTGGAGACGGAATTGTGTGCGCGTGTGTAGCGTAAGTGTTCCTTCTTCTCTTTCTTCTTCTTCTTCTTCTTCTCCTCTTCCAGTATTAGGTTATATACTGTTCCGGTATTAGGTTTCTGTTCCGGCACCCATTTTATCATCGGCCAACCCACGTCTCTTCTACCAATGGCTTTATAGTTAAGTGCCGCTTTCGGCAAACAATCCGTCATCCTTTGCAGATGATCCTACCATTGCCTTCTGTAAATTTAAATAACTACATTTGTGTCCTTTACTTCAAGTTCTGCTCTGATATCCTTATTACTTATTCTATCTTGCAATGTATAATTTAATGTATTTCAAAGAAACTGCATTTCACCACTCTGGATCTTGCCCCATTCAGTTTTTTGTCATGACCCCGCCTCACACGCATATGTCAAAGTGTGTATTGCAAATGTCTTGTAAAATTTAATCCTTTTGCTGTGTCTTGTTTTATTTCTAAGATTTCCATGAATCGACCACAATTATTCCTAACTTTATTTATCTTTTCTCTTGTATCATATTCAGATTCATAGCTTATTGCACAGCCGAGATATTTGAAACGGCACACTTGTTCTAAAGTGGTGTTGTTTATAACTATCTTAGTCCTCAGTGGATATTTGCCTTTAAAGGGCATGGTTTTGGTCTTTCTTACTGAAATTGTCAGTGAGTACTCTCTTGCTACATCTTGTAATTGAAACATAGCTCTTTGTAAATCATCCTCAATTTCTTGAATAAAAACTATGCCATCCGCATATAGCAGGGAACCCATACAAATTGATTTGTCAAGCTGTATTTCCGATGTCACTCTGGATTTCCATGCTCTTAACATCTCGTCAATGTATATCCTATTAAAAAAGGTTGGGGATACACAGCATCCCTGCCTGACTCTCTTATTTATTGGAATTTTACCTGACAACCTACTATTCAGAACCAGGGCTACAGATGTACTTTTGTTAAGGATCCTAATTGAATTTATTAAATGCTGTGGATATCCTCTTCTATCCATAATATTCTATAACTTTTGACGGTCTGAATTGTCAAACGATTTTTACAGAACAACAAAAGTGTTTGTTTGTTACTTACCTATACCGGGAATGCCAGACAATACCGTTGTACTATTGTGCCCAGAGACAAGAGACTGAGTGACCTTGACTCGATCCACGATCGCAGCCCAGCCGTTGACATCGTACGACTGATGGCTCGTTGACACCCGTAACTAAGTTTAGGTAGAAAAAAGAAAGAGGTGAATTGGGCATAAGTGTTACTCAGCTGGCGAAACAAGATCCACTAAGTGATGACGGCGGTACAGGATCAGAAGAAGGGGAAGGAGAAGGAGAAGGATAAGGAAAAGGAGAAGAAGAAGAAGAAGAAGAAGAAGAAGAAAAGGAGGAGGAGGAGGAGGAGGAGGAGAAGGAGGAGGAGGAGGAGGAGGAGAAGAAGAAGAAGAAGAAGAAGAAGAAGAAGAAGAAGAAGAAGAAGAAGAAGAAGAAGAAGAAGAAGAAGAAGGAGAAGGAGGAGGAGGAGGAGAAGAAGAATATGATGATGATGAAACAGAAGCAGAAAAAGAAAATGATTAGGATGATGATGAAACAGAAACATAATATAAATAAACAATAAACAAAAATAATAATAATAAGTAGAAAAAAATAAGAGGAGGAGGAGGAGGGAGAAGGAGAAGAAGAAGAAGAAGAAGAAGAAGAAGAAGAAGAAGAAGAAGAAGAAGAAGAAGAAGAAGAAGAAGAAGAAGAAGAGGAAGAAGAAGAGGAGGAGGAGGAGGAGGACCAATGAATTTAGCCTTGCAAAATTTGAAATTACGATCTGGTTTTCCGCCAGGAAACGTTTAGAAACGTCAGATAATATCAATTTTCTCTATTAAAACAGATTTTAAAGATTTTATCGTGAGGTGTTTTTTCAGAAAATTTATATTTACAAAATATGTAGCGTTGTATTTTAATATAGTTTTCTTGCTGACGGATAATATTAATATGTAAACGTGCATGTCACCAGTGCTTATTTAAAAAATGTAGGGAGTGCTATGTTAAAAAAGTGATGATAATGAAAACTTTCGGATAATACACATATTGTGTACAAGTGACGTCACAGTTTTGCGTTCTATTTTTACTGCCAAATAGTGTATCCTAGGTAGTACATGCAGGCGACCGTGTCAGTATTGACATGTGAAGCATTTCTTACAGTAGTAATAATACATGACAATTATACAAACAGCATATTGCTGTTTCCAAATATAGTAATCAGCTTACCAGAGATATTTATAATAGGCAAATGGAAATGTCAGTGAGATTTCTGAAAAATAAACAAGGTAATTGTAACGTGATTTGTCGATGAGAGATCATTTCAATAAGCATTATATTAATTTCACTCATCTCAAAAGTATAATTAAATATTGGTTTGTTGTTAATTGTATTTTTAAAGTATATACCAAAAGTTAATGTTATACACAGATATAGGGTTTGTGCTTCTTTTAAATAATAATATTGGAATATTGTTTTAAGATAATATGATTTTTGCTTTACGGGTTTTAACATACTGATATGTAATGTTTAGTATTTGGAGTTTATATAAAGTTATTTTGTCATAATAATCTGTTAATATAGTTTATAAAAGAAATTTAATTGTATCCATGTTTTAAATTCGTATGTATTAAAATGTTGTTACAGTGAAATAGTCGAACCTATAATTACCGTCACTACTTTTATATTAAAATTCGTTTAAAATATTGTAGTCAACACTTGAAAACTGTGTAAGCTTATTTGAAATCTGCAACAAAAACAAATCAAGCAAATTTAAAACATGGTCAAACAGACTGCTTTCCTATGTATGCGCCGGGCGTGCTGAGATGAAGATATTTGTTTTATAGTACAGTATTATACGTTCTGCTGATTTAGTAAGGATAGCTGAGATAAATTCAATTGAGGACATAAAACTGAATACGTACAGGAGTAATATGATATGGTGGGTGGGCACCCACTCAGTTCTCCTCCCTACGTTATCGACTCTCTCTCTCTCTCTCTCTCTCTCTCTCTCTCTTTCTCTGTACAACCCAATTTGTCTTTGTAAAGGCAGTTGGTCAAAAGGAGCACAGAGTATTTGTTTCTATGTTTCTATAACGTCATTTGCTTGCGTAGAAGCACAAGATAGGGCGTGGCGTACTGAATTGCTGTCCCTTCGGTTAGGTTAGCTTTCTACTGCTCCACAACCTGCACAAACCAACCAAAGCTTCAGATCTATTCGTCGTTCAGCCCTTAAAGGAAATGTTATTGTGGAGGTAGGAAAACTTTAATGTTCTAACAAAAACATACCAACACACATTCCATCGCAAATTCATTATACGTAATTGACTATACGGCATATACTATAATGTTATGGATAAGCACAGGTAAATTAATATTGTCAATACAAATATACAGAATTGTTACAAATCAATTGCATAATGAGCGATTGAAATTAAACATTTTTTTACTACCGTCTTACTTGACAAATTAATCTGTTGATCAACAGAAACTAAAATAACTTAACAGTTGTGATTTTAACTAAAATAAAGTTGTCTTTTACTAATTCGTGGTGCACAGTTAGTAATCTTTACAGTTTGTTTAGAGTTTTTGCTTTGAACGATAAGATTGAAATATGGCTTTCCTTATTCTGTCGGACGAGGCGAAGCAAGCAGCAAGGTAAAATGGAAGAGCGAAATGGAAGAGGAAAAAGAGGAAGCGAAGCCGATCGACTGGGACAGCAGCGGGCAATACATCTCGCTGCCGAGTGAAGAGGACTGCGGCGCAGAACCAACACCGAGGGCAACATAACACCGCGACTCGCGAGTCTCAGCAGCATCCCCGCCCAATTGCCCTTTTAAGGGCTACAAATATAAGGACGACACGGCTGTATTTACAGCCGATCGCAACGCAGAACGGGTCATCTTACGACTGCAGCGCCAGCTCGACTCGCTCGGGGACTGGACTGGTGGCTGGAGGGTACCAAGACGTACCCTAAACGCGACCAAGGACTGGTGACTAAACGCGACCAAGAATGTAACCCACTTAGGCAACTACGCATAGGCAAGACGTACTTGCGCTGGTCCAACCAGGTGAAGTACCTCGGTGTACACCTCGACCACGTTCACCTGGCGTACCCACGCTCAGACAGTTCTTAAGCGAGGATCCGCCCGTCTGAGCTTACTGTTTCCACTCCTGATCAGCTCAGCTATGACCAGGAAATTGGGCAAAATGATCGTCGGCGCGTATTGCTGCCGGTCATAACTTACGCTTGTACGGTCAGAGGTTACCTCATCAAAGTGCACAGAAAGAAGTCTCAGAGGATCGTCGACAATTCCCCAAATTCCCCCGACGATTCTCTTCTCGATTTCTAAGGAGAGGACTTCGCGTCCGTTTCTTAGATGACACCGTCAGGCGGCTTGCACGCAACTTTTATGCACGTACGGGGAGGTTCCCAGACAATCCTCTAGTAACTGGGCTGAGCAGGTACCGTATACGTCCAGGTGATTCGTGGAAACGCCCTCGGTGTATATTGCGCTAGTGTAGGACGCGCAACAGCCGAGAACGTCATGCTACAGAGCAGATCGCCCTACTTGGGCAGAGCCATGAGGTAGGAGCTCCTGAAGACAGCTCGGAACTCAGATTCCTTGTGGTACGTCTCCGGGACGCACAACCAAACAGCCCAAAGTCAGTCAGTTGTATGGCTCCTGGCCCGGACGGCGTTTCAAACACCACTCTAAATCGACTGCCAGAGTCAGGAAACCTTTTCTTTTGTAACGGCCCTTAAATATCAAATACATTCCGTGTGGTCCGGACCACAAGGCAGGAGCTCCTACAGGTAGCTCGGTACTTGTAACACAAGGGGACGTCTCTGACTCGCATCCCCTCAGCTGTGACGGTGTTTGTATGGCTTTAACGAGGTGTTGCGGAATCCTTTTCTTTGTCACAATTGCCCATAAAATGCTTCTATTTACTCTATCAGATGTCTTTCCAAAGTCTATGAAAGCTGTGTATGTAAGCTACTTATATCTCCGTGTTTTTCAATAACCTAGGTTGTTGTGGAGATGCAATCTAAATATGACCTGGCCTTCCTGAAATTACGCTGGAGCTCCGAGAGAAAGGCCTGCGTTGTTGAATTCAGCCACAATTTGTAATACGTATGAAGAAGGCTGACGTCTCTCTGGTTCTCACAGTCATTACGATCGTTTTGTATTATTAAAACCGACATTACGTACGTTTATATAACTTACCTGAATTCGTTTCTGTCTTAACTTGCACGACGTTAATGTACATACGTTGCCTATATGAACGAATCCTCGTCTTAAGTCAAGAATTACTATATGTAAGTAAAATAACATCCCCGTTTTGCAACCTGCTTAATTTGAATTTTTGCTATTTTAAAAGTTAATGTAGCCTGTTTCCGCTGTCCTGTCCTGTCCTGCTTTCGAAGGCATCTATTGCAGTACAATCGAATATGCATAAGTCCCTGACACAGGTCACCAGCTTGTAGTTAGATAAAGAACCATTAGAAAACCATCCCCTGTCCTCAAAACAGCGGGTACAGCAGTGGCGTTGTTTGAGGTCTTGTGGGTGACAAGGGAACCGGTTGCAAGTGACCAGACTCCCCACTCCCTTTCTAGCAAATCAAGTTGAATTTATGTACAAAGTACCAAGCGTGCTCAAATATCTTTAACATTTTTGTCGCCAGCACTTGGTGAATTACACTCTGTCCATAATTTGCATAAAGCCTGACGTTTATACTTTAAAATATTTTCTTGGAATAACTGCTCGAAAAGATGGAAATGTTAATCAGTGTTGCAAAGCGAGCTTGACCTCAAAGGATCAAAAAGCTAGATAGCATTGGGTACCAATTACGGTATGTAGTTAATACATAATTTTTGCTAGTCAGTCTCTCGTAGAATGTAATGTAATTACAGGGTAATCTGCCTTGTGTTTTACGCGGCTTCTCAGCACTTTGATACTAAAAACATGTGAAAATATTTTGTAATCACTTGGCCCGTTCATGAAGGATTTATGAGACTAATGCACTATCGTTTTCAATTTGCCTCCAATATTTTCCCAAGATAGGCATCGTTTCTTGTTCATTTACCATCATCACCTTCACAACACGCCATAGGCAGGGTGCTGCCTGTTCCAACTTCAATGATCCTCCATCCATCCTGGGTTTACCCAGACACTCGTGTCCTATAGGTTTATATTTGTAATCTTTTAATTTTTCATTCAAATTAAAAACTCTTCTCTTATGGCCTCATTTTTTTATACGGTCAATTTTAGAACACCCTTTTAACTCCTCTTAACAACACCATTTCCGAGGCCGTATTTTACTGTTGTGTTTCCATACTTCACACACATAGGACAGTACAGGGACTGCCATAACTTTGTAAAACATTAATTTTGTATCTGGGCGTACAACCTTATTTCTAAAAATACGGTTGAACGTCCGGAACGTTTGGAACTTACCAAACTTAACATTAACATCATAATTTCCATCATAGCTAATATCGTTTTCTAAATTCTTTAAAATGACTCACCTTTTCTAGAATTTAATCGTTTGCATTATTTTTTTGTTATTGTTCGCTCGCCTCGAGATGCTATTATCTTTGTTTTTATAGTGGAGATTTTAATATTGTACTGTTTGCAAGTCTGATGAGGCTTAAAAAAGATTTTTGTAAAGGAGATTCTGTATTTTGAATTAAAAGCAAGTCACAAGCAGAATTATCACTGTTGCACACCACTATATAAAAATATAAAGTGTCACTATATATACCACTATATATTATTATATTTTTATATAGTGGTGTGCAACAGTGATAATTCTGCTTGTGATTTTAACCACTAATACAAGTTTCTTCATTAATCTGCTAAAAGCAAGTCGTCAGCAAAGAACAGCACATTCAAATATCTGTCTCGTAACATCTTAATATCAGGGTTCACAAGATGTACCTTCCTTCTTTCTCTTTATTCCTAGTATGATTTCGCCGTCTTTTCCTCCCACACCATATTATTGTTTCAGTCGCCGATGGTTGACTCAGTTTCTTCCTGTTCTTTTCATATAGGTTGCTAAGTTGTAGCTAGTGCTCCTCTTTTTCCCCGATAGCCATCAATCTAATATTGTTTTGGCCACGTCCTTCAATTGTTTTATTTGCATGGTCGTACCCATGTTGCGCGCTTGTTTTTAGGGTCTTGGTTATAAATATTTTTAAGTATGATTATTATGCCACTCGTTGGTTGCGTCAAATATAAACTTCAATAGATTCAATTGTTCACTTCGTTACCATTTCTATAATTATTATAACTTGTTTCCTTACTTTACTATACCATAACTCTCCAAACATGTCATATCGCATAAATTGTAATATTTAGTATGTGAACTCGTGGGTCTTTTGAGAATGAGATGAGTTATTATTTTTTTTATGCTAAAATTATGTTAATTTATTGAGTTGTGAATCATAAATGATATACTGTTACTTGTTGCTGGATTCCAAGTAAAAGATCCTCACACTACACTTTCCACTAATCACGCTTGATTAAACCTTCTTTATTTACTTCACTCGCTCGCGTTAGTACTAGACATCGCGCACATATAAATAAGTATACTTCTTGCTGCAATCTATGCGCACAAGTTAAACACCTTCTGGTCCGTACGTACTATCGCGCACACATATAAAATAAACTTCTTGATGACTGTAATTCTTTCTAAGCTATTTAACCGATTTAATCTATTAATTGGAACTTAGAATTATAGTATTAAAATGCTCACATCGAGTGACGCAGGTTTCCCGTGTTTTGCGTGAAAGTTAAACTTAAACTTCCTCTTTTTGTTTGCTTCACTTGTTTTTTTATAGTTTTCCGAGTCCTTCCCTCACTACAGCTCTTGTTGATCATACTCCCATTGGCTTGACTTTGAAATATTTGCCGGTAAATTCGAACGTACCCATTGCGGTGCTGTATCTTTTTCGCGCTCACTACCGACGCTATCCGTGATTGGTTGCCAGAGAGCGGGCGATAAACTTACGCGGACGTTCGTTAGACTCCTAAAAAGTGACGCTACTTTCTAAAATGGTCATACTTATTGGCGTGTCATCTATTGTGGCTGTTGAAGGACACAGAACCGTTGAACTAACGGTACATGGCCGTTTTTTGCTGTATTTACTCTACAAAACATATTATGCTTTTATGACATGTAAGGGTGTTTTGGGTCTATTGTAACTTATTTTGTCGGCGCCTGACTGTCGCATAGTCGAGCCTCTTTTGATTCAATTTTTCATTTATACTTTACCTACATCTATGTACATTACAATGCTTTATATTATTATATATTGTTATAGTTACCATTAATAGTTGATTTATTAATTTATGTGTTTATATACATATTAAATTAATACACAGGTTCACAGTAACATTTCATGGTAATGGAAAATGTTACGCTGTTTGTCTTTATATATCTTGAGTTTAAATTTTACTGTCTTCCTTTAACTGTAGACATCATAGATTGTAATCAATTGCTACGGTTCCCATTTTGTATAATATATTTGTGTATAAAGCCGTTGGTAGGGAGAGACGTGGGTCGTTTGAGGATGAGATGGGTGTCGAAACAGATTTATATAACCTAATCCTTGAAGAGGAGGAGGAGGAGGAGGAGGAGGAGGAAAAGGAGGAGGAGGAGGAGAAGAAGAAGAAGAAGAAGAAGAAGAAGAAGAAGAAGAAGAAGAAGAAGAAGAAGAAGAAGAAGAACAAGAACAAGAACAAGAACAAGAACAAGAACAAGAACAAGAACAAGAACAAGAACAAGAAGAACAAGAAGAAGAAGATATTTGTCGTCTCTGGCTGCATTTCAACTCCATATAAAATCAATTAACAATATACTCTTAAAGACTCTTTTCTTATTATGTTTAGTTATTGTTTCATTCAGTATCACCGCGTGGTATTGTTACTTCATTGTCTCCAAAACATATACTGGTATGGTATGTAACATACATCTTGTATTTGTTCTCCTGACACACTTCTTTTAAACTCTGTTAACTCCAACTCACATTCTCTGCCAATTCAGATGGATTTTTATCCATTTCAGTTGTTAGAACATATTTCTTTTCTTTGGAATTCTCTGAAAAAATGTCATTAACTAACAGTCACTTCGTTCCTGCCTTTCCTAATATCCACGATCCATTTCTATTGTTCCAAACGCAACTCTTCAACACTTTCCCACGTTTTAGTTGACCTGTTTTATGAGGACAGATTTTTCTTTGTCATATTGAATTTTACTGTGATTAGTTTTATTTAACATCTTAATAGAATTCTACTGACAATTTGCAAATTTACTTTCTAAGTAGCGATGGTCTTTCACTCCTTACTGGATATGTGCATTGTTTTTATTTTAGTCCCATGAAACAGGAAAATTAGGTAAATATTTTAGGCTTTTGTGTATATTTGAGAGAATAAAAAATACACAGTTTATTAAGTATTATTACGGCAAATAACACTTACATCAACAACATTTTTCACAGAGTAATCGTGTCTTATTTCTTCTTCTTCATGAGGTCTTTACTAGACCCTAGTCACTTTCTACGTTCCCCTCGAAACCTTCTTATGACACGCTTTTGATGTTGCCCAACACTGTGTTGCAAGCCTCTCCTTTTCCTCTTATACGTGTGTTGCTCTTCTTATCGTCTTATCTCCTTCCGTGATTTCTATGCCTCTCGATTTATTAATCAAAGCATATTCTCTACGTAACATTGCCTTCTACTGGATCATATACCATTCACTCCCCCCCCCCTTCAAAAACTTCAAGCATTGCCTCGTCTTTCAGTTCTTACACCTGTACAATTAAAGGCCTTATTATGGATGTATGTTGATTATTATAGTTTCGGATTTTTATTAAACTTGATTCAATAATTTTATGTAATGTCTAAGGTTCCCTTTATTTACTTTTACCAGCACGTGTTTTATTTCCTGTAAACTATTATTATTATCTTTCAACTTACTTTCTAGATACACAAAGTCTTTGACCACTTTGATGATGCCATTTCCTGCCTTGATATTTGTCTTCATCATCAATTCCTACGTTTTATTTACATTTATCTCTATCCCTACTTGTCTAAATTCCTAAGGCTAAGCAAGGCTAAGCAAGTATGGGCGCAGAATGTTGGAGTGACTAGGAATCTGTATACTGTGGTTATATATTGTATACAGGCAGTGACGAAGTATAAGATAATTTAGTTGATGAGGTTGTAATGAGGGACCGTAAAAATTGCTAGCACACTAACGGTGTACAGTAGATTCTATATGGTTGTTCAGTAATTGTAATAGTGACTGCTAAATTTTGAAAATAAAAGATTGTTTAAATTAAGGAAGCTGCAAGCGCAAAGAAGCAAACGCCTCTAAAAAATGTCAAGAAAGAAGAGTACAAGTGTTTTCATTTCATTTATTTTTTATCTCAGGTTTTCTCAGTTCTTGCGTTGCTTTCGAGAGTTCATTTTTGTCACAGCCAGTTCACGTTCCTGCAGAGTAACTCACTTCTGATAATACGAAGGCGATTAGTGCAAAACAAATGAATAGAAACTACTTTTCTCCAGCAACAAGGCCTTGTAATGTATCTTAAGCTCACCAATTTACCATTGCATAGTAACACACTACCGCCCTAATCCATTATTCATCACAGAAACTAAATAGGTATTTGGATGTGTTTCTTAATGATTTTCTACTGTAGATTTTTTTACCGTTAACTGTTTTTGTCGCAGTAAAAGTAAACTAATTCGAACAATAGTTCTGTAATTAATATTACAACGTTTTCAGCTAGGAACTTTGTGTAACGCTACAGGTCTTAAGCCAATGGTTACTAGTGGCATTTCCACAAAGGCTTTTACACAAATGTTGATAATTGTTACGGGTAATATTGACCTCCACGTCTTTTTTGAGACAAGTGAAATATGGCAAAATTGCTGGCAAAATACTGTATTAAAACAATGGCTAAACTAGTTCTATTATATGGCTGAACTATTATATAATTTATTACATTTCTTTCTATGTTTGTATGTTCTCTGACTGTAAGGTTACAGAATTTTATGTATACATACAAGAGATTTTCAGGGTATTTGTATTTATATATTGAATTAAGTATTATATTATATGGTGGAAAATCTCTGAACGTTAAAAAGAAGAGAAAACTGAAAAAGAAAGCGAAAACAGCCTAAGTATCCTGAATAATCATTCAAGGTGTTAAAGTGTTGTGTTATTAAATTGGAAACGTAAAATTATGTCGGAACTAGTTTTTAGATGTGGAAGTCGTAAACACCTTTTTATTAAGTTGCATAGTATGCATATTGCTGCGACAATTACGCAAAGCCGCGTCCATACCGGCCGCGCTGCGTTGCGCCGAACCAAACAAAGTGGCGCGGCGCGGCCTGTTTGGACGACAAACTGCGCAACTTCGAGCACCAACGAACGCAATCCACATAGTGTTCGTTCCTGCGCGTTCTATTTGGACAGTGTTTTTTATTTACTGAATCTGAGCGGTAGGACTGACTGTTTTTAGTTGACTGTGATTTTAGTATAAGTGAGAGGAGGGTGTGGCCACCCTAAGCAAAAATTATTTTTTACTCTTAGTGTATAATATGGAAAAATCATTTAAATATTTTTAATTAATCTATATTCAAATCGAAAACACGTACAAATATTATTTTGCACCAACTCAACTTAATACTTTGTAATCAATTTTTACAAAATGTCATACATAATGGCGACTTTAACCTACCTAACACGGTTAAACGATCAACAAAATACAAAGACAAATTTAAATAATGTCCTGTGGATTTACTTTTCATAAATGTGTTACAGATATCACCGAATTATGACTTGTACTTTCACTATATCTCAGAAAATAATAGGCAAATACAAAAAAATGTTTTGTACAGTTTTACACAAGGAATTACAAAAACCAGATTATTGACGACAGTGTTAACACAAAAAGTCATCTTCGTCGCAGTCAGTGCTTTTCGTGTGTCACTTAAGGCATCCAGGCATTTTTTCCATCCATCGTGCGACTTTCATTTTTAATACAGTACACTACAATAAAAGCACTCAACTTTATTTATCTTCAGTCATTTATCTTCATCTTTATCAGAGTCCTTCAGGAAAAGCTTCCGCTTAGTACTGACAGGAGTTTCGTTAAAGATATAAAATTCTCCTTTTTGGCTTTAGTTTTATTATTGTTGATTTCATACTTCGGCTTCCTTGAGCTTCTATTTTTCTTTTATTTCGTTTCTGGCTCCTTTTTTTTACCAATTCTTTCAAATTTCTACCTTCTAAGGGCTAGATTTGTAATTACCGCTTTGCAGGGCTAGATTTGTAACTGTGTTTCGTAAACACCTATTTAATTTTGGCAAAGGGATAATTTTTCACACC
The DNA here is from genome assembly GCA_034769895.1 of Magicicada septendecula. Lineage (NCBI taxonomy): Eukaryota > Metazoa > Arthropoda > Insecta > Hemiptera > Cicadidae > Magicicada > Magicicada septendecula. Next base: position 349,442,038 of record CM068375.1, read on the forward strand.
GAAATCCACACTGACCGCGCAGCTTTGCACCGCGCAACAATGGTTGGCTCATCTCAGCGCAGAATCGCTCAAAACTGCGCAGAACAGTGCAGAACGAAGCTAGGTGTTTGTGGAAGAGCAACAGGTTCCACTGTGAGCGCGTACACGGTATATTGAATATGGAGCGCAAAAATTTTAAATTTGCAAGTGGTACATTCATACTTATCTATCATCTCTTGAAAGAAAAACAAAAAAAAAAATTTCTAGAAAACGTTGGGTTACATTGGGTGACAAGTATTAAAAGTCGCGAATAATATGGTGAAAATAAATTGCTTATTGGCAGTAAAGGACAGTTTGAAAAGTTTTGTCGTATGTCGTCGAAAGGTTTTGAACATTTGCTTTTATGATTTTTATGAACAGTTTTTTTATTTTTTATGTGATAATTATTGTCTTTTGGATCCCGCAATTCCGGTTTCTCTCGGTACAGCTCAATCATTTTTTCGATCTCTTGATGGTTCTACTCGAAACTCATTTTCAACTTAAAATCAAGATGAATATACTAACATCACAGTCAACTGAAATCACTCAGCACCGTTCAGCTTCAGTAAACGAGAACGATTGGCCAGATAGAAGGCGCATGAACGAACGGTTGCCTTTGATGTACCGACACTGTCCGGATCGCGTTCCTTGGTGCTCGAAGTTGCACGGTATGGCGCGGTTTGCCGTCCAAACAGGCCGAGCCGCGCTGCGCCTCTCTGTTGGTCTGGCGCTGCGCGGCTGGTGTGGACGCGGCTTAATGCTCTCGAAAGTCGGGAGGCGCAGTTATGCAAACGTTTTACACGTTTCCCGACTAGCCGAACAGGTGCACTGTCTGTCAGGACGTTCACTTAAGTAGCTTTCAGACTGTTTGACCACTCTTAACTCTGCAAATTATGCCGGCACGCCGCCAAAAGGATGAAAAATTATTCTGGAACTTCTGCGAGGTATATATAAGTGTGTACGGCCGACTTAGTTAGTTGGTTACACCTGGCGATATTGTAGAATGCGGAACAAATGATTGCTACAGTTACAGATTTGTGAGTTACAGTGAATAATTATTTTTCTCACAGCTATTTACTTTTCAAACCAAAATTATTAAACACGCTTTCCTGTTACAATAATAAATTCTCCATCAAATCATATTGTGACGATTTAAAAAAAAATGTTTAAATAGCACAAATGAAATATTTGCTTTTATAACAAGTAAGAGTATTATCCACCCCTTACCTGTATCTAGATTCCTGCATCAACGTGCAATTTGTCCCGTACCAACACGCAAAGAACGGTGTTATTTAGCTAAAAATAATAATTCCGTTAATTAAATAAAAGACGTACTAAATAAATAAAGAAATTCCTAATTCATAACCAAAAGGTAACATAAAGTATTACGAATTAATAAATGAATAATTAATACTACTTAAAAGAACGAACTATTTTCTCAGCGCGTAAAACCGCGCCAGCTTACAGACCCCTTGCCGCTAAACAATGCCCACATTCGCCGGAGAAACTTCCACATGTAAGGATGTCGCTACTGTGTTGTCAATATACACGTAGGTGTATACCGTTAAAAACTATTCAATCAAGTTTGTAGTGATTTCGATTTGACCCAATGTAGCGTGGAAATAATAATAATAATAATAATAATTAAAAAAAAATTTATAATGTAGTGCGTGAAGAAATATGTAAAAAAAGGAAACTTAGCCGACACATCTCTTAACAAACTGTAAGTGGTAAGATATGTTTCTTACCAGATTTTAGTGCTGCTAAAATAAGAACTGTAATTAAAATGTAAAATGTGAACAACCGACTCCAGAAGATGAAAACACAAACAACAACTGTATGAACTTCCAGTACCAAAATCCAATCGTCTAGAACGAGACTACCTTTCGGAAACAATCAACCTAATGGAGCATCAAGAGGAACAGTGTATCACACCCTAGAAGACGACTGGAGATGACCATCACGGACCCCACAGCAAACTCATGTTATAGTCAGGTGATATCAAATCATAACATTTGTATAAATTTGTTTCAACAAGAGAAGCAACAAAAGAACAGTAAAGAGTTTTTGATAATTTGAAGATTAAAATATATATTTTTGTAATCTCTGTAATGAAGTAGTAATAACATTACGATGTTTAGATGTAAGGTAATTCTAAAATTTACACCCAAAATTATTCTTCAAATAATTTGGTTAAAGTTGTGATAAATTAAAACATAACAAAGTTGAGACCCGGATCCGTGGTACTTAAAACAATATCTAGCTGAATACTTTTGAGATAAAAAGAATAAGAAGTAAAAATTTTCAAAATATTGAATGCAGAATTTATTAGAGTATTTCTTTAAAAGTAAAGTAAACTATGAGATATAAATATAATAATAAAGAGATGTTTTTGCTAACACCCAGCGAGTGAATAAATTTATGCAATCCTTGACTAATTTCTAAATAATAATGTGTTATAATTTGTTAGTGAGTAAGGTTTACTAACAACGGCAGCTAGTTTAATTAACAGGTAACAAATTGAACTGGTTCCCGACTTTTGTAATGTCTTAACAAGGGAGACGGTACAAAATTGCGCCACTCTGCTGACTTTTCTAACTATTTTGCTTTTGTGTAAAAATTGTGTACATTGTTATAATTCATTAACAGTAACTTTGTCGAATATAAATTTATTCACTCTGAAATCGGGAACAAATAAGTGAGTAAAGTTTTAATTAAGATAGAATAATATTAGTATTGGGACATTGTCGTAATAAACAAGTCATCGCTGGTAAATATTCCATTTTAAACCTGTCGGTATTGACAAGCTGTTTCATGTTAAATGCGTGTCGAGAAATGTAAACTCTACCCTTTGTACGTATAGAGAGCATCCCATACTAAACTCCCCTCGCACACATAACAGACAATTCAGAACAGGAAAGAATCGTGTTTAGGAGTGTCTGAATCACCCTACTTTGTTAAACCACCCTATGCAAACAATAAGACTCCCCAAAACAGCTGACCCTTTGTGCTATTGTTAAAGCAATGAACCCTTCGTATGTGAAATTTCTCTCTACTATAAAATGATATTAGCGTTTTGTTTTGACTGATTATATATGACAGTACAGAAAATTGAATTGTTGTGAGATAAGTTTAATTTGATTAATTAGTATAAGATTCTATGTGTAATAAGAGATATGTGTGTGTGTTTAAATGAATTCAAGCTTTATAAGTGTTTAAGCTGACATAAGATTTGTCGTACGTAATATTTCGTTTATTTAAAGGTCATTATTAACAAAAATGGCTCAATTTACCCCCGACTTGTTGAAGGACGAATTAAGCTATGAAGCATTGTTGCGTGGTCTTCCATACTCAAATGTAAGTGTCGCGGAACTTCGCAAAACGTTACGTGAAAATAAACCGGACAAACCCTCATTGTTAAATCGTTTAAGTGTATAAGATTTTAAAAGTGAAAAGGAAACATGCTATCACAAGTATACAGAACTCACTTCGATCGCACAAACCCTGCGTGATGAAAAATCCCCCGCAGTAATTTTACGCACCACCCAAAGAATCGAACATCTGACCCGCCGTATCACCAATTTGTTGAATTGGCCCGGTGATAAAGTTACTCCACCGGATGCGCAAAAATTCGCGGAGGAAGCATTACAACAATTACCCGAGATAATGCGTGAATTACGTCGAAGGTCCGAATCGTTTAGATTAGAAGAGATTGAAGAAGCAATGACGAAACTAAATATTTCCCTTACCCAATCTCCTACTCAAGAACAGCAAACCGGTACTGTAAAATTTTAGTTTCTGCAAGAATCCAATATAGATCCATTTAAAGAACGGTTAACTGATAGACAAGTAAATATCCAACCCGTAAACGTTACGTTACTTCCTAATGAACTAGAGAATATGACTCGTACCAACGATTTACCTCCTCACTTGCTGACGAATCAATCTGCGGAAAAACCTAGAATGACGACTCAATTAAATCTAACTACTGAGCTTTATGGAAAAATAACCCACCCTGTAGAACGTATTTCGTCTGACATACCAACCACTGATGGGCTGAATATTACAAAGCTCCTAGATTTTCTCAAACATCTTTTACAATTAAAGGATCTGCGACAACTAAGAGATGACCAGATTTTACAAGTAATTGTACCTAAATGTAGATCTCCTTTAAAAGATCGTGTGTTAGAATCCGTAAGGTATAATCACCCTGTAGAAGAACTTCATACCACCCTAATAAGACATTTCATTCCCACCGGTATCTACGAAGAATTGAAGCGAAACCTAGTTCTTCGTGTACAAGGAGCATACGAGAGATTAGCTCATTATATATCTGAAATAAGGGAATCTGCTTTATTGCTACAAGTTAAATGGAGTGAACAACAGTTAGTAGACACTATCTTAGTAGGACTATCCCCCGAGGAGCGATCTCGCCTAGCACTCATGAAGCGACCAACCACTTTCACCGAACTAGAACTATGTTGTATACATTCGTCCAACGTCTGGTATTCTGACCAGAAAGACGCGTTTCTATGTCCCAGACTCAACGCAGATATTCATTCCAACCTCTACCAATTGGAACTGATACCCGAACCTACCGCGATAAGCGGTCGTAAGTACATCTAAAACCCAAAGCTACCCCCATATTTCATACTCTAGATCAAAACCTCGACAACATGCGAGCGAAGTCAATGAGGAAAGAAGATGTTATAATTGTGGAAAGGCCGGACACATTAGCAAGAATTGTAAACAAAAGCGCTACCAACAGAAAACCGACCAGTCAAAAAACATGTGAAGCTGGAAGAACAAAAATCCTACGTCTTCCGCAGCACCAGAAGGAAAGGTAAAAACAATAATAATCATAGAGTAAAAATAAATAGAACTAAACGCATAGACCCTTACTTAACAAGATTTATTGAGAAGTGCAGCTCTATTGGTGCATGTAAAACAAGTATCTGCCAACTACCCTACGTACAGATAGACCTTGGAGCAACGAATATCCTTGGTTTAATTGATTCCGGATCTACCCGTAGTATAATTAGTCAACAGTTAGCCACCGTATTAGCTAATCATAATCTGATTGAACGTAGTCAAAACGTGAGCATAAAGTGTGCCACCGCAAATAAACAAAACCTAAAGATATCTCACAGTATTACGGTGAAATTAAAAATAAAGAATTTTACTTGGTATGTTCCCCTACTAGTAGCTGAAGTGTTAGGACAAAACTTAATACTAGGCGCTGATTTCATAAGTAAAACTGGCTTAATCCTTGATATATATGCAAAACAATATTTCTTCAGATTTGATCGTACTCGAAAATATCAGTTCGACTCCGAGTTAAGTAACGACGCTAATTGTGAAACCTCAACTATTCAATTAGAGCATCAAGAATCTAGTCTGAGTCATTTAAAAGGAAATGAGCGACAAAGAATTCAAAAGTTAATAAGGGAATTTTCTACAGTACTCACTCCCAAGTTAGGATTAACCCACTTAATCGAATATAAAATAAATCTTAGTGACAACAAGGTAATACGCCTTCACCCATACAAATTATCGCCGCCCAAGATGGAAATAATGAGAAACCACATTAACAAACTCATTGAGCAACACGTCATAGAACCGTCAACTTCTCCATACTCATCACCTGCATTCCTAGTACCAAAAGGAACTGACAAACATAGACTAGTCGTGGATTATATGCAGCTAAATAAGAGTATAGAATTTGAATCGATACCCCTGCCCGACATTCACAGCGCGTTTCACTATTTTACAAAAGCGAAAATCTTCACCATAATGGATCTCAACCAAGCATTCCACCAAATCCCACTAGCTGATGAATCAAAACATCTAACTGCTTTTGCTGTCCCATTTAATCTATATCAATTTACTAGAGTACCATTCGGTATATCACAAGGAAGTTCAGTATGTAGCAGACTGTTAGAAAAAAAAATTTTTTTCATGACGTTAAATTTAAATTTGTATATCACTATCTTGACGATATAGTAGTATATAGTGAGTCAGTGGATCAACATATTGATCACTTGCGTGAAGTATTATCCAGGTTAAAGAAAGCTGGACTAACGGTAAACCCGAGTAAAGTTAATTTCGCAGTAAAACAATTCTCCTTCTTAGGTCACATAGTATCTGCCGAAGGTAAAGTTAGCATCGATCCCGAACGTACACGCGCAATCCGAGAATTCTTACCGCCGAGAGACGCCAAAGGTATAGCTCGATTTTTAGGTATGATTAATTATTTTCACAAGTACATACCCTACCTAGCGGATATAGCAGCCCCATTGAATGCATTAAGAAAGAAAGGAACGAAATTCGAGTGGACTACTCGACACCAAGACGCGTTTGAAACACTTAAAGAAAGCATAATATCCCCACCGGTATTACAGTTAGCAGATTTCAGTAAACCATTTGTCGTACAGACCGACAGTTCAAGTGTAGCATTAGGAGCCGTAATATACCAAGAAATCAATAATACTAGACTACCGATCAGCTATGCTTCCCGTACATTGACCGAGCAAGAAAGGAAGTTCTCAGCCTACGAACTTGAATGTTTAGCCGTAGTATTCGCCTTTAATAAATTCAAACCATTTTTGGAACATAAGGAATTTCTACTAGAAACCGACAATCAAGCTTTGTCGTGGTTATTGAACAACCCAAAACAGTTAGGTCGTATCGGAAGATGGGTGTTAAGATTAAATTGCTACAAGTTCAAAGTACAACATATTCGTGGTACTCAAAATGTAGTAGCTGATACTCTATCCCGCATGTTCCAACTACCCAATACTAGATCTGGCGAAGACAATGTTGAAACCACTACCGTTAATACGCCAACGCCAATTACTAACTTTTCCCTTGCATTTAAGGATATCGCATATCACCAACAAAAAGATCCGAAATTGTGCAAAATAATAGAACAAATAGAGAAAGGAAATTATTCTGACAAATATACCTTGAGTAAACGAGTCCTTTGTTTTAAAAAGGCAAACGGGAAATTACTGAGAATAATCGCCCCGGAAATAATCAAACCTATGCTGATGGAATACTACCATTCATCGACCATTGGAGCTCATATGGGAATTAGGAAAACTATACATCGTATTCGCAAGGAATACCATTGGGAAAACATGAACAGTGAAATAACAAAGTTCGTGAAAGAATGCGAAATCTGTGCCCTGAGCAAGCCAGCAAGAATCAGTCAAGTCGGAAAATTAATCGCAGAAATACCCACAACTCCCTTCTCGAAGATATACATAGACTATTCTGGACCTTATCCCCGTTCTAAATCCGGAAATATTATGCTATTAATTTGTGTGGACTCCTTCACTAAATTCGTATGGATGTATCCTATGAGACGTACCTTAGCATCTACGACAATAAAAATTCTACAAGAAAGACTATTTAAAGATTATGGTACACCCTTACACCTAATATCTGACAATGGACCTCAGTTTAAATCGAAAGAATTTAATGACATGTGTTTTAAATTAGGGAGAAATCATATTACAGTGACCGAGTACAGACCGCAAGGAAACCTAGCAGAAAGATACTTGCGTAACTTAAAATCAGCCTTAATATCTTATCACGCTAAAGACCAGACAACCTGGGATCAAAATGTATCATGGATACAATTTGCTTTCAACTCAGCGTATCATGAAGGACATAAATCAACACCATTTGATTTACTGTACAAGTATAAACCCAACCATCCTTTAACCACGAAGTGGAAAATCCATGAGTTATTGCCCCGCGACATAAATGTGAATAACGTAAGAAAAATATGGAACGAAGCTCGTGCAAATTTGAGAGCGAATTTACAAAAATCGCGGAAATATCATGAGCAGAATAATAGGCAAATAGAGTATAAAGTAGGTGATTTAGTAATGTATAAAACTCATCCTATGAGTAAAGCCGTTGATAGGACCACTTCCAAACTATCGTACCGATGGTGTGGCCCCTACAAAATTCATAAGTTCATTACCCCCATTACTGTAGCACTGTATGAACCCAATACAGAAAATTACGTTCGCAGAAGCCATCTGCCTCAAATAAAAAAAATTATTTTCGTATCAAAATAAAGAAGCACGACTACGAGAAAGATAGAAAACCGAGAATACTACTTAAGTATTGAGAATAAAATATGTTGTATATACTTATACAGGAATACGATAAGATTTTGCAACATCCTATATCATAAGTGAGTACAAACTTAAACCCCTCGTACGAATACTAGCGAGGCCTGATCAACCTTAGCTAATGTCCTGCGAGAATGATATAAAGAATGAGAAGTCAGCTGACGAGAAAGAAAAAACTAATCCCTAGCGCAGTAAACTAAAAGTAATTCGATTGTTATTACAATACGTGATTATTATTAGTAACATACTCATGAGTATAACTCAGTATAACGAGTGATGAAATCAAGCAAAAAAAACCGGTAGTAGATGTAAGACTTAAAAATAAGGTAGATTTATGTTTTGTGTATTTTATGTGTAGTAGATGTATTAGAATTTACATATTTTGTATAAGTTGTAAGATAATCAATTGATGGATAGAAATAATCTGAGAGAGAGAAATTTCAGTATGAAGTTCTGTGCCCAAATGTAATTGTGTTTATTAGATTTTCTGTTATTACCCCACCACCCCGTCTTCATCGTTAGGTGCAGGTGGATGTGACGATTTAAAAAAAAAAGTTTAAATAGCACAAATGAAATATTTGCTTTTATAACAAGTAAGAGTATTATCCACCCCTTACCTGTATCTAGATTCCTGCATCAACGTGCAATTTGTCCCGTACCAACACGCAAAGAACGGTGTTATTTAGCTAAAAATAATAATTCCGTTAATTAAATAAAAGACGTACTAAATAAATAAAGAAATTCCTAATTCATAACCAAAAGGTAACATAAAGTATTACGAATTAATAAATGAATAATTAATACTACTTAAAAGAACGAACTATTTTCTCAGCGCGTAAAACCGCGCCAGCTTACAGACCCCTTGCCGCTAAACAATGCCCACATTCGCCGGAGAAACTTCCACATGTAAGGATGTCGCTACTGTGTTGTCAATATACACGTAGGTGTACACCGTTAAAAACTATTCAATCAAGTTTGTAGTGATTTCGATTTGCCCCAATGTAGCGTGGAAATAATTATAATAATAATAATTAAAAAGAAATATATAATGTAGTGCGTGAAGAAATATGTAAAAAAAGGAAACTTAGCCGACACATCTCTTAACAAACTGTAAGTGGTAAGATATGTTTCTTACCAGATTTTAGTGCTGCTAAAATAAGAACTGTAATTAAAATGTAAAATGTGAACAACCGACTCCAGAAGATGAAAACACAAACAACAACTGTATGAACTTCCAGTACCAAAATCCAATCGTCTAGAACGAGACTACCTTTCGGAAACAATCAACCTAATGGAGCATCAAGAGGAACAGTGTATCACACCCTAGAAGACGCCTGGAGATGACCATCACGGACCCCACAGCAAACTCATGTTATAGTCAGGTGACATCAAATCATAACATTTGTATAAATTTGTTTCAACAAGAGAAGCAACAAAAGAATAGTAAAGAGTTTTTGATAATTTAAAGATTAAAATATATATTTTTGTAATCTCTGTAATGAAGTAGTAATAACATTACGATGTTTAGATGTAAGGTAATTCTAAAATTTACACCCAAAATTATTCTTCAAATAATTTGGTTAAAGTTGTGATAAATTAAAACATAACAAAGTTGAGACCCGGATCCGTGGTACTTAAAACAATATCTAGCTGAATGCTTTTGAGATAAAAAGAATAAGAAGTAAAAATTTTCAAAATATTAAATGCAGAATTTATTAGAGTATTTCTTTAAAAGTAAAGTAAACTATGAGATATAAATATAATAATAAAGAGATGTTTTTGCTAACACCCAGCGAGTGAATAAATTTATGCAATCCTTGACTAATTCCTAAATAATAATGTGTTATAATTTGTTAGTGAGTAAGGTTTACTAACAACGGCAGCTAGTTTAATTAACAGGTAACAAATTGAACTGGTTCCCGACTTTTGTAATGTCTTAACAAGGGAGACGTTACAATATTATAAATGTTTAGTAATTGGTTTGTGATATGCAATTTAAATCAGCACATATTTTTTGATGGTGATCGTCTAAGGAGAGTAGGGAGAGCATTATTACGCCGATTCTCCACAGATAACACGTTTAGCTCACGTGATGCTTTATACGTATTGACAGAGTGACGCATCATTCTGAAACCGTGCAGACACTGTCTGGCTACGTGAAAGATTCTGGTACTTTGTCGACTACATTTGGCTGAGCTTAAACAGCACGCGTGTCTTTGAATAATTTAGTCAGAGTTGAGTTGTGACTCCCGGGAAATGCTAGTAAATATTTTGCTAACGAGTTCATTCTGTTCGTGTTATTAAACAGTGCATTTGTGAAGGTGTAAAATACATAAGAGTTTATTCGTGTTACGGACTATTGTAATTTTATTGTACTAGCAGACTTTGATACAAACAATGCGTACAAAGGCATTGGTTAACTCTATACGAGAAATTTTCCCCTAGATGGCTCAGCATTTTAAGATTTAAATTGGCTCAGGTCAAATTGTATTTAAGATATATTCACATATGACGGGCAACTCAGATGACCAGTTACAGTGTTCAGTCAATTATGATACAAGACTATGGTCGTCCCTGCCACTTTAACGTTAAACAGCTGATGTAGAGAATTCTAAAATAATTATCCACGAAAACAATTTTTTTTTTAAGATATTGGTTAGAACGGCTCTTATTGTCTAGCAAAATGTTGTTTCTTTGGGAGGCTAAACTCACGAAATATGAAGTCTGGATTCCAAAAATTTGGATCACTGTTATTGTTCGGATAACATATCTGTATTCATAGTTCTCATCATCCTCATCATTATCAGCAAGGATTAAGCCAAGGATGGTTTGTTCCGGTCTCAAACAGGCAAAGTCTAGACCTGGTCACTCCAGCGCTTCCTCGGACGTCCCACGCCTCTCTGTCCCTTCGGCTTATAGTTCCATTGTTGTTTGGGAATGCGGCAGTCACCCATTCGGCAAAGATGTTCCCACCAATTAGCCGATACTGGGCAATCCTGTCGAATATACTCATAATATTCACTTGCTGCCGTATATATGTGTTTGTTCTATGATCATGGTGAGTATACCATGCCACGTGAATGAGAAATCTCATTTCAGCCGCTTGAATACGACTGGTCTAGCCTTTTGTTAAAGTCGAATTCTGAAACCCATAAAGAAGTGTGGGAAGAGCCATCACCTTGTAGAATATTAGGCGTGTTCCTTTACTTGTTGACTTAAGAGTTCGCCTGATGGTCTCGCATATAAGGTTGAACTTATGCAACTTATTCACAGTGCCATTGCTTGTATTATAAGACACACTGTAGCCCAGGTATTCACAATTTTTGACTTGTTCCAGAACATGTATAACAATTTTTGCTCGAATGGGATCAGTTCCACGAGAAGCCATCACCTTGGTCTTAAGTGCGGTATTTGTAATCCAGGGTCTTTGCAGATTCGATTTAACAAATGTATGTCCATCTGGAATCTGTTTTCAGAGTCCGACAGAATAGCCTGATCGTACGGAAACAACAAAGTGTCAATTACAGAGTGGTCAATCATAAAATGCTGCGGAAGATACATCTGCCAGTTTTATGATATCGTAAATATATAAATTAAAAAGAGAAGGTGATAACGGACACCCTTGTCGTACTCCACAATTGATCAGGCCAACTCTAGGAGCTGTTCTCGGTTTTCCTGCTTTAATGAAGATTTTATTGTATACACAGAGACTCTGTATAGCTCTAATTAGATGTTTTGGGATCTCTTTCATTGTCATTATTACCCATAGTTTGTTCCGATTCACCCTGCCAAACGCCTTCTCGAAGTCGATGAAAGCTATGCACTTGGGCAGCTGATACTCTCTACGCTTTTCAATGAGCTGGGGGCTACTGTAAATATACAATCTAAACATGATCTGCCCTTTGTGAAACCGTTTTGAGCCTCTAAAAGCATGGTCTCCGTTATTGCACTAAACTGTGTTCTTAATGTAGACGCATATAATTTATATGAAGTATTAAGGAGGCTGACTCCTCTGTCAACTAAATTTATAGTTCTGTATTCATAGTTCTGTTAACTAAATTTCATTATAAATATTTGAAAGATATTATCATTAATTTTAGAATTATTATGTTTGTCACATAAGTTGCATATTTAGAAATACGATATTTTCAAGGTCAGTATTATTATGTACGTACTCTGTAATATAGTACGAGGGTCAGTTGAAAAGTTCGGGGAGCGACATCTATAGCTCAGTGGTAGAACTAAAATATTTCGTGTGCTGCAAGACGTATATTTCGCGTAAATACCAGTTAATTTCCAAATATATCTGTAAATTTATTCACTTTTTACCAACTGTTTGAAATTTGTCAGTCACGCTTGTTTCAAAATGCACAAAATCAAACTTCGTGTTGTGATTAATTCTCTGTTAAAAATGTTTTAGCGCCCATGGAAAATCAAAACAAAATTGTAAATGTGTTAGGAGATGCTGCGCCTTTAGAAACAACGGTAAGTGGGGCACACTCGAATTTAAACGTGGTCGTACAAACAATGAAGACGATTCCAGCAGTCGTCCAAAAAGTGCAACAAAAACGGCATTATTGAAAAAAATTCATAGGATGTTGGAAGACCGCAGATTGAAGAGTGGGTGACGTTGCTTAAATCATAGGCATCTCATGTAAGCGTGGGCATCATACTTTTACTCAAGAACTTGATGTGAAAAAACGTTGTGCAAGATGGCTGCCTCGTCTGGAGTTGTTGCATTTTTTGGACGTCCAGTGTGGGGGGACGGGTGATCATCTTCAATGTCCATACGACCACGCTTAAACTCAAGTGCCTACTTACAATCTGTTGGTTTTGAAGTTTCAGCATCTCCTGACACATTTACAATTTTGTTCTGAATTTCCGTTAGCGGTCAACAATTTTCAACAAAGAATCACACCACGGTGTTTGATTTTGTCCGTTTCTCAAAACACGCATGACACGTTAATGTTAAACAACTTCTAAACAATGAATAATTTGATAGATCGATTTGGAAATTAACCGGTGTTTACATAAAATACAAATCTTGCAGCACACTAAAAATGTTAGTTTTACCGCTAAGCTACAATTGTCGTTCCGCGAACTTTTCAACTGACCCTCGTATAAGCCATCTGAATATCGTTGCTAGATGGGACGCATGTAGTTCGGTGTAGAGTGAATTACATTATGTTACCTCTTCATTCAATTTCGTTGTGTCACCGTTTGTCTTCATTTCACATTGTTTTCCTATTGCATGTATTCAATCTCAGTGGTCACGTAAATTACAATGGATTAGATTACATCCACTGTACTGTCGGATAAAGAGCGGTTGGGACTAGATTACATCCACTGCACTCGTGGATAAACAGCGGATGAGTCTTATTATACATAAACTTTGGGTCGGATTTATGTATGTTTTAGACGCATATATAAAATATGAGTGCTGAGTGTATGGAATCGTTACTATTTGTGGATTAGGCCTATATACGAACCCAATTCTCTTATCTAAAACGTGACTACTGAATCAGAAAAGTAGTAAGTTTCAGTAGACACAAAATCTGCTTTCGCCATATGCGACATATACATGAATCTCGTCCTTTCCTTTCTCACCTCTCTGTCTCCCTTCTCTCTGTCTGTCCGCCCCTTCTCCCTGTGTGTCTGTCACTGTGTATCTCTATCTGCCTGTCTGTCTTTGTATGACTTTGCCTGTCTCTGTCTGTCTGTCTGTCTATTTCTCTCACTCTCTCTCTCTCCCTCCCTTACTCTCTTATTTGCGTCTCCGTGTGTTCGAGTGATAAATCTTACCAATTTAGTGAATGCTCAGTTTGGAACGTTATACGCGTAATTTTATTCAAAAGACGTGAATCTTTATAACTTTAAAAATATTACAATTAAAGAAGAATTAAATAAATAAAAATCAAACAAAATGAATCGGAAGAGCTAAGTGAAAAGAATGAAATTGCAGAACAGGTGTTTCTGAGTATGTCGCCTGACATGAATGAGCAATGACGATATGCTGAATAGGATATGTTGATCTAAGTAGAGAGGTCAAAAAGAAACTGGGAGTACATATGACACAAATAAAGAAAAGAAAAGAAAAAAATAGCCCTAAAACATAATCCAGTAGAATGGAAAATTAGTATTTGCCGATCTATTAATGGCTAAAGTCAAGAAACGACAAAGGAACAAAATAATACAACAAAATAATTATATATATATATATATATATATTCTATATAAGTAACTCGATGTTTCTTGTAGTAATTATATAATTTGTGATGTTTTCAATTTGTTTCTTCTGCAAGTAGTATAAATTTCGTATATTCTTTTTAACACCAGACGCACGTTTCACTGAAAAATATCAGTATCATCAGAGGTTTCTAAGTAAATTAATAACAATCGAAATAATTCTATTTATATAAAATTAACGAATAATCGAATTTGTATCGGTTTTAATGTAAAATAAAATAACTGATAATCGATCTAGGTCGATTAGTTAACGATTGTTTTAATGTTTATTTTCTTCAGCAGCTGTTTTCTCGGTTATATTTAAAATTTTGTTGTTTATATTTTATTCATTTTCATTTTTTAGTAAATTTATAATTTTAAATAGTTCGTCTTGTTTTGTTTTTATTTGGGTTTGTTCTTTAATTAAAAATTTATTGTTATTGTGTTTGTAAATGTTAAGATTTTCCCAAATATTCATTTTATTAACTTTTTGTATGTTTTAATTAATTTAATATTTTCAATGTTTGGAAACTGGTGGTTATTATTTAGACAATGTGTGCCTAAATTAGATTTATAAATATTTGGTTTTAAATATGCATTGCGGTGTTGAACGAATCTATCTCGTAGTTTTTTCTTCGTCTGGCCCACGTAAAATTTATTGCAATCTGGACATTCTATTCTATATATTCCATTTTTATTGTGTGTTTGGATTTATTTTTAGGTTTTATTTTATTAAAAATTATATTATCTGTATTATAAGATATTTTTAAATTAGTATCTTTAAATATTTTATTTAGTTTTTGAATTATATTTCCGTAATAAGTGAAGGTTGTATATTTTATATTTTTATTAATAGGTGAATTTTTAAATGTAGTGTTCTTAGGAATTTTATTAGTGATTTTATGTTTAATTTTATTTTCTAATTTTTTAATAGTTTTTATTTTGTATCCATTTTTAACTGCTATTTGTTGGATAATTTTTCTTTCTTTGTTTCTTTCTCTGTTATTTAATGGGATCCTAAGCATTCGGTAAATCATGGAATTAAATACTACCATTTTGTGTTGGGGCGGATGATTAGAAGTATTTGGTATTACTAAGTCAGTTTGAGAAGGTTTCCTGTATATTGAGTATTCAAAATTTGTTTCATTTTTCTTTATTGTTAAGTCTAAATAATTTAATTTATTATTAGATTCTTCTTCTAACGTGAATTTTATTTTAGAATGTAAATTATTTATGGAGTTGAATATTTTATTTATATTTATACCATTGTTTTGGGAAATGTACAGAGTGTCATCAACGTATCTAAAATAACATCCTAATGGGTCGTTTGATTTTATTATATTTATTATTTGTTCGTCGAGTTTTTGTAGGAAGATTTCTGATATGATAGCGGAGGTTGGGGCTCCCATAGCAAGGCCATCTGTTTGATAGTACAATTTGTTGTTGTATTGAAAATAATTTTGATTTAAAATTATTTTTAAAGTATTAGTTAACTGTTTAATGTATGTGTTACTTTCGTTATTTGTTTTCAGATTATTTATTATAATATTTATAGTTTCTTCAATGGGAAAGTTTGTATACATGTTTGATATGTCGAATGAATATAATTTTGTATTTCTGTTTACTTCTACGTTTATTAGTTGTTCCGTGAGTTCGATACTATTTTTTATATTGTGTTTTGCTGGAAGTTCAATTTTATGTTTTAAGATTTGAGTTAGTAACTTTGATATTTTATAATTTGGTGCGGTCCTAGCGTTTATTAAAGGTCTGATAGGTTTATTGATTTTGTGTAATTTTATTAAAGAATTTAATTTTGGTGCACAAGGATTATCCATTTTATATTTAAAGGAGTCTTTAGGATTTATGATTTGGTTACTATTTTTTAGTATATTATGACACAGTGAGATGTATGTGTTTATGTTGTTTTGTGTTGTGATGTCGGGTGTTACACTCCGCGCACTTTTAATACTTACTAATGGCTGGTTTCTCTGCGACGATGTTGTCCTGCAAACACAACTTATTCTAATATGTGTATGTGGGCGCCACTTGGATATTTGTTCCAAGAAATTATTATTATTAAAAATTGATTTTTTAGTTGTTAAAGTAATTATATAAAAAAATGTGAACAAGACAGTTTGAATTGTAAATAACGTATGTTTAATGATCTTTCGTTTCATAAAAATCGTTTGAAGGACTAACACTCAAATTAAACAAAATTGCAGAGTTACAAAAAAGTTATTGACAAGTTTTTTTAAATACGTATCGGCTGATAAAAATTGTATTGCTCAGTTGAATAGCATGAATTTAATGTATGAAAAAACTTTATACTCAGGACGTGACTCCTTTGAACTATCAAGACAAATCAGTGGGATGCTTTACAAAAATTGTGTGATTTGAAGGTGTTTGACATGTATACTACAACTGTGTGACAATGATACCAGGTAAAAATGATTTTAACTTTTGAGCAACTCACGTTCCGGTGGGTAAGTATTTCCTTCACTGGACACTGTTCTTGGGGACGATTCCAATCTTGCCTCTTCGTGTTTACGTTCCTCACGCACTGGTAATTATTTATAAGTCAAATTACGGTTTTAAAACTCCGCACGATTGAAATAAATTCGTACTGTTTCTATGCTTTGAATTCTGGCGGCGGCGAACAGCTGTCTGCGTGGTTTCTCTATTCAGCCGTCTCAACGCTAGTTCCAAACTCAATGTAGAAGTCTCGTGTCAGTAAATTGTTTTGGGAAATTTGTCAAAGTCGGTTTGTCTTAGTAAATACCAGCAAAATTGATTTCCTCTATTAAAATCGGTCCTTTCCAGGGCCGCTGGATATCTGGCTGTGTGCGTTTCTATTAAATATGGCGTGTTGCTGCTCTATTCCACAACACGTTAGCGTATACTCCTTATGTAGGTTAAGTCAGTCTTTTGTCATGTACGGGAAAAAGCCTTTCTGTGTTCTCGGGTTGAATTCTTGTTCTTCGACTTCGTCTTGGACGAGATGATCGGATTCGTAGGTGATGTGTCTCTTGTGGATTCAAAGCATAAAGTGTTTTTTGTGTCAAATTTCGTCTTCCTTATATACTCTGTAAGGGTCATTGTTTTAATTTTTAAACATGAACTTCCGGTATTTTTGAGTAAACTTTCTTCTGGAACGTTCGAGAATATGCAAATAGAACATCATAGAACAAATTTGACTTCCGTAGAACCTTTAGAACAAAAACTTCTTATTCTTCATACTAAAGGATATTACTGAAATTATTCTGGTATTTGTCAAACAATTTTACAGAACTACTTACAATCTGCATGCCATTATTATTTTTGGATTCTCTGCTTTCAACTGAATAAAATGATACCATTTACGATTGGTTTTGAATAAATTAAATCTAATAAATTAACATAAAATACAATTCTTACCTTGTAGTGTTTGCACAAAATTCTAATTTTCTAATTATTAAAATGTTATGAAGTTGCTTGGTTGTTGTTATAACATTAATACATAACATAATTATCTTTTCATAACAAAATAAACAAATATTAAAACATATAACATATAAATCAGTTCATTTTTGTGTACGCATTACATATGGCCTAGTTTTTTTGTCACTGGTTCTTTACAATAATTTGTCTTTTTCGGTATTATATATGGGATTTTTTGGGTATTCACTAAGAGTTTGTTATATTGTTTATCTTTGGGAATACCTGGTTTATCCTAATACATTTTATTTTTACTGTAATATTACTTAGCATCTTACTGTTTTGCACAGATGAGTTGTTTTCTTGGTGTGACAATTTTCACTTTTATATTTAAAAATTCTCTATGAATTAAGCTTGTCTTCAATTGAGCAAGTATGTTTCCATAGTACATTATAGGATTGTACCTTTTTCCTTTATTTTTTTCTAATATTCTACAATTAGTCTGTCAATTATGACTATTTTTGTAATTGTTTTTTGGTCTCAGCCTGGTATGGTATAGGTAAATAGTTTCATAACTTGACGGTTAAAGTGTTTTAGGTGGTCATATATATAAGTATAGTTACTTTATATTGGGTTTCAACTTTAGAATACAATTTTGTTGCATTTTGACAACATTAAATTCATAAATATTACAATTTTATATGTTAGTCACATGTTTTCAGTTTGACACGGTTTTTGATTATTTTAATTGATTTCTAATCAATTTACAGCTTTCTCTATTTAAAATAATTTGTTTGTCTTTGTCTAATTGACATTTACATATAGTTTTTATATTAATTCTATAATAATTAATTTTTACATTAAATCTGAGTGATTGGTCTCAGCTCCCAAACCTTGGTTTTTTTTGTCATAACATTTATATATTTTTTATTTTAACTTACATCCTTTTTAATGATTTATTCAAATCATTTAATACATTTATTTTATTTATATTATAAAGTATAATAATAGATCTTGTTCATTAATTCACAATAAATAGTTTTTTATACCCTATTCAGAATTACATTTCTTAATATGTAATGACCTCATTTTGGTC
Source organism: Magicicada septendecula (assembly GCA_034769895.1). Classification (NCBI taxonomy): domain Eukaryota; kingdom Metazoa; phylum Arthropoda; class Insecta; order Hemiptera; family Cicadidae; genus Magicicada; species Magicicada septendecula. The sequence continues at coordinate 349,460,938 of CM068375.1, forward strand.
ATTTCTGAGATTATCTGTTTCTCTTATAGTACATTATTAGTTTTACACTGTTCTTCACCTAAACAATATATATGGGGTTTGAGTCTTAGTCATAGTCTTGGTTGTTTTTTCATGTTAATGATATTAATTATCGGACAATATTACAAAATTTTTGGATTACTTGGGTTCGATACTGTTCATCTCCCTTTCCTCTTATGACAATTTACTTTTCAATTAATTTCCTTTATGGAACGTTCTGTGACGTTACAATATTTGTTATTTGTGTTTGATATTTATTTGTGGGATCTTTATTTAATGTTATGCAATTATTATTAACTATAAATTCTTCTGTTTTATCGTCTAAATCTTTCTGAGAAATTATTATTGAACTATTACTCTTATCAGCTTTGGTTAAAGTGAGGTTATTAGTCGTTAGTTTCTGTTTTATGTTATTAATGGTGTTACTTTGTTTATTTTTATTTTTAATATGATGATTTTGGTTATTATATTTTTTGATATATTTTATTATTTCCATTGAGGCTTCTGTTCTTATTTTATCTTGTTTTTCTTGTTCTACATTATTAATTGCGTTTTCAGTTTCGACTATGATATTATCTATTGCATGTTTGTTTACATTTTTAAGATTTGTTTTGTTTGATGTTTCTAGGGTAGCTATTTCGATTTCCGTGAATTTAATATTAGATAAATTTATGAATTTTGGGTATAAAGTGTGGTTATTATTTAGTGTGTGTAAATTTTTGTTATCTTCTTTAGGTGTACTATTTATTAGAAGATTTTTAATTTTTTTATTGATTGTGTTAAATTTAATTGTTTTGTGTTTATTTAGTATTTTAAGCATATTAATATATTTGTTATTCCATGTATGATAACCAAGTGTGTTGGCTAAAAGAAGATGTAAATTAATTAATTGTTTATTAATGTAGTCGATTTTTCTGTAATTATTTGATATTTCGTCTTTAATCCATTTATATTGGGATAGAGTAAGGTGACGTAACTCATTCCTATAACCAATTTATTAAACTTAAAAAACAATTAATTAATTGTTTTAGAAACATATATTTTAACAAAAAATGCCTACACCTTAATATTTTTCCAAAATACACAAAAATAATAGTAAAAAACAACAATAATAATAAATTAAACAAATATATTACTCAAGCCCAATATAAATGGATTAAAGACGAAAGATCAAATAATTACAGAAAAATCGACTACATTAATAAACAATTAATTAATTTACATCTTCTTTTAGCCAACACACTTGATTATCATACATGGGATAATAAATGTATTAATATGCTTAAAATACTAAATAAACACAAAACAATTAAATTTAACACAATAAAAAAAAACTTAAAAATCTACTAATAAATAGTACACCTAAAGAAGATAACAAAAATTTACACACATTAAATAATAACCACACATTTTACCCAAAATTCGTAAATTTATCTAATATTAAATTTTACGGAAAACGAAATAGCTACCCTAGAAACATCAAACAAAACAAATCTTAAAAATGTAAACAAACATGCAATAGATAATATCATAGTCGAAACTGAAAACGCAATTAATAATGTAGAACAAGAAAAACAAGATAAAATAAGAACAGAAGCCTCAATGGAAATAATGAAATATATCAAAAAATATAATAACCAAAATCATCATATTAAAAATAAAAATAAACAAAGTAACACCATTAATAACATAAAACAGAAACTAACGACTAATAACCTCACTTTAACCAAAGCTGATAAGAGTAATAGTACAATAATAATTTCTCAGAAAGATTTAGACGATAAAACAGAAGAATTTATAGTTAATAATAATTGCATAACATTAAATAAAGATCCCACAAATAAATATCAAACACAAATAACAAATATACTAAAAAATAGTAACCAAATCATAAATCCTAAAGACTCCTTTAAATATAAAATGGATAATCCTTGTGCACCAAAATTAAATTCTTTAATAAAATTACACAAAATCAATAAACCTATCAGACCTTTAATAAACGCTAGGACCGCACCAAATTATAAAATATCAAAGTTACTAACTCAAATCTTAAAACATAAAATTGAACTTCCAGCAAAACACAATATAAAAAATAGTATCGAACTCACGGAACAACTAATAAACGTAGAAGTAAACAGAAATACAAAATTATATTCATTCGACATATCAAACATGTATACAAACATTCCCATTGAAGAAACTATAAATATTATAATAAATAATCTGAAAACAAATAACGAAAGTAACACATACATTAAACAGTTAACTAATACTTTAAAAATAATTTTAAATCAAAATTATTTTCAATACAACAACAAATTGTACTATCAAACAGATGGCCTTGCTATGGGAGCCCCAACCTCCGCTATCATATCAGAAATCTTCCTACAAAAACTCGACGAACAAATAATAAATGTAATAAAATTAAACGACCCATTAGGATGTTATTTTAGATACGTTGATGACACTCTGTACATTTCCCAAAACAATGGTATAAATATAAATAAAATATTCAACTCCATAAATAATTTACATTCTAAAATAAAATTCACGTTAGAAGAAGAATCTAATAATAAATTAAATTATTTAGACTTAACAATAAAGAAAAATGAAACAAATTTTGAATACTCAATATACAGGAAACCTTCTCAAACTGACTTAGTAATACCAAATACTTCTAATCATCCGTCCCAACACAAAATGGCAGTATTTAATTCCATGATTTACCGAATGCTTAGGATACCATTAAATAACACAGAAAGAAACAAAGAAAGAAAAATTATCCAATAAATAGCAGTTAAAAATGGATACAAAATAAAAACTATTAAAAAATTAGAAAATAAAATTAAACATAAAATCACTAATAAAATTCCTAAGAACACTACATTTAAAAATTCACCTATTAATAATAATATAAAATATACAACCTTCACTTATTACGGAAATATAACTCAAAAACTAAATAAAATATTTAAAGATACTAATTTAAAAATATCTTATAATACAGATAATATAATTTTTAATAAAATAAAACCTAAAACTAAATCCAATACTCACAATAAAAATGGAATATATAAAATAGAATGTCCAGATTGCAATAAATTTTACGTGGGCCAGACGAAGAAAAAACTACGAGATAGATTCGTTCAACACCGCAATGCATATTTAAAACCAAATATTTATAAATCTAATTTAGGCACACATTGTCTAAATAATAACCACCAGTTTCCAAACATTGAAAATATAAAATTAATTAAAAACATACAAAAAGGTAAAAAATGAATATTTGGGAAAAACTCATTTACAAACACAATAACAATAAATTTTTAATTAAAGAACAAACCCAAATAAAAACAAAACAAGACGAACTATTTAAAATTATAAATTTACTAAAAAATAAAAATGAATAAAATATAAACAACAAAATTTTAAATATAACCGAGAAAACAGCTGCTGAAGAAAATAAACATTAAAACAATCGTTAACTAATCGACCTAGATCGATTATCAGTTATTTTATTTTACATTAAAATCGATACAAATTCGATTATTCGTTAATTTTATATAAATAGAATTATTTCGATTGTTATTAATTTACTTAGAAACCTCTGATGATACTGATATTTTTCAGTGAAACGTGCGTCTGGTGTTAAAAAGAATATACGAAATTTATACTACTTGCAGAAGAAACAAATTGAAAACATCACAAATTATATATATATATTACAACGTTATTTTGTGACACTTACTTTTACAAATACGCTCTTACTCGTATGCGCGCACTTACCCACGTCTCGGAGGTGATACTCTTCTTCAGCAGTATTTACCTTGATGTTCCCCGGCTGGGTCGCAGGCTTTGGTCGTTGGTTGAGTGTGGATAAGCGCGTGAATAACGTTATAAGTTTTAATTTACAAGTAAAGAGTACAGAGGATTGAGCAGTGGTTGTGAAATTAGTACGACTGTTTCAAGAAAAGCATATTCATTTGATTTATTCAAAAATCGCAAATTGTCATGTTATTTAAATTGTTCAATGTGGGTTTCTTGTTATATGAACCCTTATATTCAATCCGAATATAATATACTCATAATATGTGTAACTCTGATTTCTTATACTTCTAAGACTTAATGTATACACACATAAATTATATACGACCTTAAATAGTACACAGATATATACATATAATACATATAAATATAATAGGGAACATAATTCCTCCGTATAACATTTACATATTGATTTAGTCTTTACAAGTGTGGGTTCCAATGTATACCACGTAAATGAAACTTTTAATTAATTCAAATATTAATTAAAATATTAATAGAGAATCTTCTTTACGTTAATTGATTCTAATTTTACTGTCTCAATTAATTAACCATTACGTAATTCTCATATTTACAAAATTAGTCATTTAATTAATTACAACATATATATATATAATTAGTAAAATAGTTTACCTTTTTCTTGTCCGTCTGGTGGCCTTTTCTCTATATTTCAATCGACGCGTTTCAGGGCATATGCCCCATCATCAGGATATCCCTTGTTAAAGGTCGTCAATGGTTAAAATATTAAAACACTGCACAACACACAACAATAAATATAATACAAACATAAAAACACATAAAATGCCCAGATCTTAGACACACACGATATCGATGGTGCGCACCACGACATGCTATAGTCGACTGTAGTGTTCATGTTGTTATATGTCGTGCACTATGGACCTTGTTCTGTATTCTTATCGCTGTGTCGTATAATAGATTGGACTGGAAGTACAGCTGATCGTTAAGGATGACTTCTTCTGTTTTTTTATTTTTGTAAGCTTTATATATTTCGTATTCTTCAATAGCATTCATATAATTACCTTTTTTGCATATGTGGAGGGGTTGAAAGTTCGTTGTGAAATCAGTATAACTATGGTTGTTGTCCATCAGATGGCGCGCGTAATTTGACACTGTTTTACTAAATTCTTTTCTAGGTAAATGTTCTTTGAATCGTCTTTTAAAAGGTCTACCAGTTTGGCCAATGTAAAAGCTGTCGCAGTCATTGCATATTATCTTATAATCGCCCGTCCTGTCTTCAATTGATTTTGAATGTTTAGGTAAGAGTATCTTATTAATGTTATTATTAGTTCGGTAAGCCATTTTAATATTTATCCCACCGAATACTTTGTTTAAAATTTTGGGTAGGGTGTTACCATATTCCGATGCTATATACCTAATTTTATTTTTATTATTTTCTTGTAATTCTATGTTGTTTTTCTTTTTTCTGTGTTTCTTGACCAAATTATCTACGATTGATCTTTTATAACCATTGGCCTTAGCTATGTATTTGATCGTGTTCAGTTCTTCGTGAAAATCTTTGTCTTCTAATGGTATGGAAAGTAACCTATGTATTAAACTATGATAAGCTGCCATTTTCTGAGAAAAGGGATGATGTGATTCAGCATTTATCGTGAGATCCGTGGTTGTCGGTTTTCGGTATATTTGGTATTGGAACTTTTCATCTAGTCTTGTAATTGTCAGGTCGAGGAAGTTAAGTTTATTATTTATCTCTGTCTCGAGTGTGAACTGTATGTTTCTATTGACACTATTCATGTATAATTTCATATTTTCTATTTGTCGTATTGTGCCATTAAAAATTATAAACGTATCATCAACATAGCGTGTATATGATATTATGTTCTTGGAAAGTTTATTTATGCCATTGAGCAAATATGTATTCTCATAGTGGTTTAAGTATATGTCAGCCAATAAACCAGATAAAGGTGACCCCATGGCTAGGCCCTTTTTTTGGATGTAATAATTATTGTTAAATGTAAAATAATTTTGGTCAAGTATAACTTCCAGTAAATTGATTAAATCATTGATTTCTTCAGAATTACATATTTTGGCGTTAATAAGATTTTCTTTAAGGATAGTGAGAGTTTCTTGAACAGGGACATTCGTATACAAGTCAACAATATCAAAAGATGCTATTTTATAATTAGGTTGTAATTTAATGCTCTTCAATTTGTTAACAAGGTCAATGTTATTTCTTATACTATGGTTATTACTTATCTTTATACTGTTTTTTATTTTCACTGCAAGTTTTTTGCTGACATTGTAGCTCGGCGCAGTTGTGAAATTTATCAATGGCCTAATCGGTATATTGGTCTTATGGATTTTAGGTAGGCCAACAAATTGTGGTGCTTCTGCGTTAATGGGTTTTAGTGCACGGCGTGTGGCGTTATCAAACAGCCGTGTACATAGGTTAATTTTATTATTCAAAACTTTGACGAACTCTGCAGTTGGGTCCGATTGTATCATTAAAATATTATTATTTGATATGAAATCATTAACCTTTGAAGTGTATTCGTCTCTGTCTATTACGACTACAGTATTCCCCTTATCAGCCTTTGTAATCAGTGCATTGTTATCTACCAATTTTGTTTTTATATGTTTCAAGGTTTTATTTTCTTTCAAGTATCTCTGATTAACTTTATATCGCTTTTCATTATTTGTTATAGTTTTTAGGCATTTATTCAAGCTATTATTAATTACGGCACGGGTTTCATTTTGTAAAGTCTGGTTTGGTATTGTTTTTATGGCGGCCTCTGCACTAATAATTTCTCGAATCATGTGGTCTTTACCGATATAAGGAATATTATAATTTAGCCCCTTGTTAAGAATATCTCTTTCATCAGATGTAAATTGTATACTCGTCAAATTAGAGACACGCGTGTAGAACTTGTGTTTACATTCGAAGTCCTCCTCCCTTATCTGCCTATGTTTAAGAGCTTGAAGTTTAATCTTTTGTTTTTGGTAAACACGTTGCAGTACGTCATGAACGTATTTGTTGATAACCTGGATTGTGTTATCTAGTAGGGCTACATGAATGCTATCAAGTAGTTTTAAATGAGTCTTATATAAATCTCTGTTTAATTTTGCTTTCTTTTTATACAAATATTTAAGTTCCTCTTTCATCCACATTATTTCAGCATGTCTTTTGATTTTCATAGCAGTCTCTGATTTTCTGTTTATTTTGATGAAGGCATATCTAGGTATTATATCATTCGCAATACACTCTTGATTGAACTTTATGTGTAAACTTGTTTTAAGCAGTTTTATTTTAATATTTTGAAATTTAAATACCGTATGTGCTTGACAAGCTTCTAGTTTTAGATCCATGTTTTTCGGTATCCAAGCCACTTATAGTATATAATTAGTAAAATAGTTTACCTTTTTCTTGTCCGTCTGGTGGCCTTTTCTCTATATTTCAATCGACGCGTTTCAGGGCATATGCCCCATCATCAGGATATCCCTTGTTAAAGGTCGTCAATGGTTAAAATATTAAAACACTGCACAACACACAACAATAAATATAATACAAACATAAAAACACATAAAATGCCCAGATCTTAGACACACACGATATCGATGGTGCGCACCACGACATGCTATAGTCGACTGTAGTGTTCATGTTGTTATATGTCGTGCACTATGGACCTTGTTCTGTATTCTTATCGCTGTGTCGTATAATAGATTGGACTGGAAGTACAGCTGATCGTTAAGGATGACTTCTTCTGTTTTTTTATTTTTGTAAGCTTTATATATTTCGTATTCTTCAATAGCATTCATATAATTACCTTTTTTGCATATGTGGAGGGGTTGAAAGTTCGTTGTGAAATCAGTATAACTATGGTTGTTGTCCATCAGATGGCGCGCGTAATTTGACACTGTTTTACTAAATTCTTTTCTAGGTAAATGTTCTTTGAATCGTCTTTTAAAAGGTCTACCAGTTTGGCCAATGTAAAAGCATTAAATTACGACCTAGTTATAAAATAGCATCTTTTGACATTGTGTTTTATGTTTGTAAATCTGTAAAACTAATACCAGAACAAATACAAATCAATACAAAACATGACACAATATTCAAAGCACTCAACATCGAAAATACACAAAATACAAAAACAGATACCACAACCACACACAATAATGCAACTTTTAAAGACCAAAGACCAACAAACTACCTTAATAACGTCCAGAAGCCAACACACAAATACTTCACCAGAAACAAGATGGCGAAGGCTGAAGATGAGAGAACAGGAACTCTCGAAACATGTTCCTAATAGGGAAAAAAGTATATCTTGAGGTAAATTTAGTTATAAATATTAAAGTATTATATACATCAAGAAACGGACTGTAGCAGCAAGTGATTGAAATATATATATATATGCAGACGTCATAGTACGTCAGTAGCACAGGGTACAAGGTACGTCCGCAACAACGTTAGTGAAAACTCATGAAGTACGTTAAAAATGCGCATACATTTTACGACGCAGTTGTGCCTAAGGGAAACAGAGGCTGGCGATATTATCAATTCTCTTTAGCATACATTATTCAATCTCTCTCTCCTCCTCGTTTTGCCTGGTTACGGTTAGTTTGACATTGAGACGTTCGGTTCGCTCAGTTAGTACTGCACGTCTGTGTCTGTGTCTGCACATCTCATCGTTACTTTTTACGATTTGATCAATGAAACCAACGCGCCCTTCAGAGTTAAGAGACGTTTTCTTGAACGGGGTTGTACAGAAACTTATATGTAACGTTAACCAAAATATGTATATTCGTAACTAAATTCGTAAAGATAAAGATAAAGATAAAGATGAAGATGAAGATGAAGATAAAAAGATATAGCTTTATGGGACCGACGAAATGTCTTACTCGCGGAATTCTTGGAATGTCGTACGGTAATAGATTCTACAACGTATTGTCAGACACAAAGAAAACTGAGAAGGGCAATACAGAATCCCTGGTGCGAGGTGTTGTCTTCAGACGTCGCCCTGCTTCACGGCAACGCACGACCGTAAGGCTCCGCGGACACACGCGTAACACTTCAGAAATTCAAATGGATTTTGATCCCCCCCTCCCATTATAGTCCAGATTTTGGCACCAAGTGACATTCATCTGAGGTTTATGCACTGAAAAATTGTTGCCTTCACAGAAATTCATAAAAGTCGCCTAACTGAAAAGTGCTGTAGGAGGGATAGTTAAAAAAAAAAGGCGGCAAGTTTCTTTCTGGAGGGTAGAAAGCAGCTTGTGGTGCGAGACTATAACAAGTGCTTATATAATGGTAGCAGCTGCGTGGAAAAATGAATTAGCGTTAAATGTAATACACGTTAGTGATATAATATTTGTTTACTTAAAAGTTTATTTTACTAGCCTTCCTGATTTTACTTTCCTAATGGCCCTGGAATTATTTATCCAATCTATTGTGGCCTCATGTTATTGTAACGTTATATTTAAACATAGTATTTTCTGTTTCTGCTACTGGCAGACAATATTAATTTGTAAAAGTACAGTACATATCACCTGTGCTTATTTACAGTGAGTGCAGTGTTAACAGCATTGTGAAAATAACTACTTCTGTGAAATACATGTGCGCAAAATTTTGCGTTATATTTTTACTGCCAAACAGTGTATAATAAAAACTACATGCACGCGTCCTTGTCTGTTTTAACGTCAGCGGATTTGTTTCAGTAATAACTATGCATGATTCAAATTTTCACGATGCATTAAGCTAACTGGAATTTTCAAATGTAGGCTGGTTATCACGTTACCGAATATTTATACGTCAAAACTGTTTTTACCCTTATTTATTTTATATTGAAATTTGTTTAAAATAACGTAATCAAAACTAATTTGTCTAAGCGTATTGACTCTTCAGCAAAAACAGAAAAAATCTGAAACACATCAGATAGCTTTTTTTTTGTCAGTGCGCCGTATCAGTAAGCCAGCTAGCCGGGCGTGCTTATATTATGTTTGTTTTATAGTAGTGTACGTTCTGCTGATTTAATAAGTGTAGCTTAGATCGATTATATTAGGTTTGCAAAAAACTAAGTAAGTAAAGGTGTAAGCAATATTGCGGGCGCTCACTCACCAAATTCTCACCCACATTCTCTCTGTCTCGCTATCCGTCTGTCTGTCTGTCATTCCCCTCTCTCTCTCTCTGCCTCTGTCTCTGTCTGTCTGTCTGTCTATCTGTCTACCTCCCCCATCTCTCTCTCTCTCTCTCTCTCTCTCTCTCTCTCTCACTCTGTCTTCGTCTGTCTGTCTCTCTCTGTCTCCCTCTAAAGCTCTCTCAGATTCTCAGTTTCTCTCTTCCTATCTCGTACAGCTCCCTCGATTGTCTCTTAAAAGTGTTTGTTTTTATGCCATTTGCTTGCTTAGAGTCACAATACGGGGCTTGACGTATTCAAATGCTATTCATTTTCCATTGCTCTCACAAAACTAACTGAAGCTGCAGATCTGTTTTTTCATCAGTCTAATAATAAGTTAATATTGTTATGACTGTCTCACGGATCGTCGTGTTGTTCAGAGGAAAGAAATAGGCCTACAGACGTCACTAATTATCAGCTTTAATTAGTCACAAATAACAATGTGAAATCAACAAGATATTCTCATACAACAATTCAAGTTAAATTTGTTCACACGCAATAATAATTGTTAACCACAAAGTTCTGCACTAATTATAACACAATAATCCTTTTCTTCTACTGATAGTTCCCATCCGTTTCGGATGTTGGATATCATACAGGCTACTTTAACTTTACAGAACTGTAACGTACTGCTGCACAGAGTAAGTCTGTTGTATTCATGCCAAACCAGGTCCTTAAATTTCTCAGCCATGATATTCTCGATCGCCCAACTCCTCTCTTTCCAAGTACTTTTCCCTGTAGTATAGACTGCAATAAGTAAAATCTCTGTTCACTTCTCATGAGATGTCCCAGATACTGTAATTTTCTTATCTTAACTGTGTTAATAACTTCCCTTTCTTTATTCATCTTTCTAAGAACTTCAACATTATTGTATGTCCATGAAATGCTCAGTATTCTACTGTAAAGCCACATTTCAAAATATTGCAATTTTTTAGTTGTAGCTTCAGTCAAAGTCCAAGATTCTACACCGTACAAGAGGAGCGAGAATTCGTAGCAGCGTAAAATTCTTTGTGTTTATTGTTAATCGTTAAATCCTACATTGGATAAACCGCTCATTCTAGTGTACACTGCTCTTCCATTTTTAATTCTGCTCTTCATTTCTTGAGAGTGGTTTCATTGTTCATTGACAATAGTATTAAGATATGTAAATTTGCTTACACGTTCAACTGGCCTTTACACAGCGTATAATTACTTTCCACTAATCCACAACAATCACTTGATCCGCACTCTACAATCTCGCCAGGTGGAACTAACTTCTAAGACGCCCGCTGTTGCTTACACAGATCCCGCAGGTGTTCCAGAATAATTTTTCAGTCCTTTGGCGGCGTGCCAGAATAATTTACGCAGAGAGTACTCGAACAGACTGGAAGGTACTTGTGTGGACAGCCTTGACACAGACGCCGCCCGCTCAGCTAGCCGAGAAACGTGTAGAACGTTTACGTAACTGCACCTTCCAACGTTTCCACAGCGTTACGTAGTTTCCTAGCAACAGAAGATAAAAAAGTTTTAGTGCTTTAACAAACACGTACAAACAGATACATATTCAATCAGAAATTCACCATACGTACTTGAAAAAATTACATAGACACACACGCGCGTGCGCACACACATGTATAGACAGTATACGTGTGTATACAGCGTGTAACGTAAAAGGTGTCCTGAGCACATATATCCGGATTTTGTTCATTATTAAGTTCGAAAACGTCTCGTTTTCCGTTCAGCCATTTCGTTTATTTCAAGAAAAACGTAATGTCTCATGAGGGCACTGAGATATTTTAATGAAATTTAGTATAAGTGTTAACATTAACGTTCTTTAGTAAACATACGAATCATACATACACGAATGGTTATTTCGTGATCTAAAATTTAAAAATTGCGGCTCTTTAATGTTCGAGCAATAACAGATCTGTAAAATTTAATTTATCAAATCATAGTTTTCTATGATTTACCGTTCTGTTATTTTTATTCGTAGTGCTGTTAACTAAATTTGTTTACAATGTATGAAAAATGTTGTCGTTATTAACAATGAATATTTCGGTGAAGGGTTTGTGAGGATAATTTTAAATTCATTTTAAATTATTTGTGTCATACTTTTTGACCGATCCTCACAAATCCTTCACCGAAAAATTCATTGATTGACGGTCACTACAAATTTAAGGAATTATTAACAATATCATTATTATGTCTGTTACATTTCTTGCCAAACCATAAAGACGATTGTTTTTGTTGTCTGTATCATGTTCATAATTTGTATTGTAATATAAACAATCTAAATATTATTGCTTATATACGGATGTAGATGGCTTATATAGCGGGACGGATGTAGTTCGCTGCAGACTGAATTATATTGTGTTACTACTCCACTTGCTTCTTTTCAAACCGTGTACCTTCAATTTGCATTGTTTTCCAATTGAAAGTCTTCCGTCTCACTGGACACGTAAATGACATTGTTTAGATTACATCCTCTGTACTGACTGAACTTACATAAAGAGCGAATGATTCCTAGTAAACATGTAAACTTTTGATTGGATTTATGTATGTTTTATACGTGTCTATAAAACCCAAGCAATAGATCTATGGACTCTTTTCTATGTTAATTTTATACAAAGCCAATTTTCTCATCTAAAACGTGACTACTGAATCAGGAAAAGAGTAAGATTTAGTACAAAAGTATCTAGCAATCTCTGTCATATCTTTATATCTTGTGTTGTCTGACTTTCTGTGTCTTTCTATATGTCTGTCATTCTCTCTCCCTCTCTCCCACCTCTCTCTCTTTCCGTGTGTATTGTGAGCTGAAAACATACTGATTTTGTAAATGCTTATTTTGAAAGGTTATAATTATATGTGGAACACTTAAGTCGTTATAACTCTAAATGACTTAAGTCGTTACTACGGTTGTATGAATATTAAATAAGCAAAAAATAAAAAACTCAAGCAAAGAGAAACCAAATAAATCAGAAGAGGTAAGGAAAAGAATATAATCGCAGAATATGGGTTTCTGAGTATTGGGCATGTTGCCAAAAGAGAAGTGAGGACATAGAACGTGTAGACCTGAACGGAGAGGTACAGAAGAAACGGGTTAGAATATATAATACGAATGAGAAAAAGAGAACCAGAAACAGTCTTAAAATGTAAACTGGTAGATAGGAAAAGTAGTAGTGGGAACGGGTAGACACAAGAAATGAAGGGATCGAATAAAATCTTTGGTCTAAAACATAACGGTGATACCGATAACAAATCTTAATAGGCTAATTTACTTAATATAATAATTAAAATAAATTATAAAGAATAAAGTAAAATATATAATACGATACTGTGAAAGTGTATTAAATAATATTGTAATGAAACCTTACTGGTCAAGAGATAGAACGAAAGGGGAAAAATGCCAGACATGACCTACGAATCCAAATCACTATTCTGCAGGCCGAATCGAGGCACTATTGAATATAGTAGTCGAACGGGAATGATTACGTCTGGGCACAGCTAAAATAGTTGACATTTCTATGGTGAATGCTGAGACCCAGGAAAGTATCATAAAAGAAATAGGAGAAAATATTGATTACTGTATACAAAAAGTCGGATGGCCTTCTCTGAGCACTTTAGCTGAAAGGATAGCAAGCACGATCCCTACCTTCCAGGCAAATAGTAGGGGAGAAGTACGATGGATAAAAGAAGTCCATAAGCATCTAGACAAATGTGAAGTCAAGCAGGAAGATATGGGGAACAAAGAAGTGTTATCGGAAGAAGAACGGGCAAGAGCGAGTCAGAGAATGAAGCAACACTAGCGAAGGAGAATAGACCTTCAGGAAGTGAAGGGAGTTGTCTCGTAGTAGGTCGTAAACGTTTGAAACGAAAAACAAGGAACGAAAGAATGAAACACTATTAACCCTTTCGGTGCCTAATTCGACTAATCTGATATGAACTGCTTGCTGCTCTCTAGTGGTGATGCTGAAAAGACTAAGTCTGACAGCTCATTAGATGGTAAATATTTTCATAATACTCATGTGTATTCGCAAGCTTAGTCTAGTTAGACAGATTTTGTTTAGTTGTTGATTTTTATTTTTCGATTGCCTTAATGCAGCTTTTGTGCTTTTTAAACATGTTCAGAGTACAAGTGACATGGTTTCGTTTTGCGAAAATGATGTCGCATGGTGATCTAATTTATAACTTAACGTAACGTAACACTTTGTTTACATATATTGACTGTTTTGTTATTTTTCTTTTATTAAAATTATAAATTTTATTATATTTTCTTTATGTTTAGTGTATTATTGTTCTTTATGGCAACTTAAAACAATTGAAAACAAATATATCATTAATTATAAATTAAAAATGTTATTCACAAAACCACAGCTATTAAATTTTTTATATATTATACTAAGAAGTATGACTGCTTCTTTTATGCTATTAAATATTTAAAGAATTAAAGTTCACTGTGTATTAAAGCGTAAATATTGATAAACAGAATAAAATTATGAAATAACGAAAAAAATGAAGAAAAATATAACAAATAAATAAACAACAATGATGTTACGTTGTGGCAATCGCATGCGTTGAGTGTGTGTGTGTGTGTGTGTGTGTGTGTGTGTGTGTGTGTGTGTGTGTGTGTGTGTGTGTGCGTGTTTATTAAAAGGTAAAACTGTTTAAACAAAATTAATTATTAGACTGTTTATTATTGTTCTGTATAAAGAAAAGAATCAAGAAAAAAATTCATTTTTATTTTCCGACGATTAGTGTAACTTTAACTTTTCATAAATATAAGCAAATATTATTAAATAGCACCGAAAGGGTTAAGATTGCAGGCAGTGGTTGCGTGGTTACGTGGATATAAGCATGAGGAAGGTGAGGTGGGAAGGTAAAGAAAGGAATGAGTGAGTGCTATACAGGATTAGTAAGAAGAGGTAGTTGGTAAAGTGTGTAAGATGAAGGAAAAGTAAAATGAACTTTTTGGAGCACTAGTTGAGGCGACAGTCTGCTGATGTGGGCGTTTGAAGGAATGGTAAGCGGATTTGTTTAACATATTTGGAGGATAAGGAGACTAAGAGGCTGGGGTAGGACTGAGTAGGACCAGGTGCTTTACGTGAGGACCTACCGTAGGTCCTTGAATGACCGAATTGGGTACTTTTTAAGTAATTCAATACTGCGCTTCTTCTCAATGGCAAGCGATAAGCAAGTAAATACGTTTTATTCTTGTTGTAAGACTAATTCTATACATTTGTTTGCGAGAAACGCTTGATCCCAGTAGGGACTGAAAAATGTCTAGCAACTACTGTCAAATCAGGCAAGCTAAAAAAGATCTGTCATAGAAGCCGTACGATTTTCTCCAGCAGAATTCACAACAAAAGACTTGTTTACAATATGTCACCTTACACGCACTACAAACGCCTAAGAATAACTTTACGAGTGTTCTACTCTACGTTTTCTTTTAGTCCCGCAAGACTTTCTACTTTACGATAAGTTTTTGACAAGTTTTTCTGCGTATATGAGGAGGAGTTGGTTGTGTTTGTTTACATTCTTCTTGTTTCTGAATTTAGTCTCAAGCCTACAGGTGAAAATACTTTTTCAATCTTATTTTGTCTAACAATTATTAACTTAACTTAATCCCTGCTGGCATTGTTTAACCGATCTACAACAACAAATACATTACTGTTAAGCCATAATAGAAAAATATACGTACATATTACAGTAGGAAATAACATAAAATTAATAATATTATGAAATCGTTTAATAAGTTTCATTAAGGAATGCATCTTACAGAAGCTTAGAGTACGAAAATTCCGAGGCAGCCTTAATGGTAGATTGCAGCTCACTATAAGACATTACTGCACTGTGAGAAATCGCGACAAGTCAGCTGACAAACATACCGAAGAGTTTATCCAGAGGAGAACTACCGAATATCGTTGTCGCAGAGGAGAGAAGTGACCGTTTTCTCTTTCATAAATTCCACTGTACATACGTACATTGTTATGTATATGTGTATACATAGTTTTCATTGATTAGTTGAAATATACTGTTTAAATTATAACTCGTTATGTTATCAAGTGGTAGTGACAAAGACTACACGTATACGTTCTTAAGTATAAAATGGCGGCTAATATCTGACTTCTCAAACAGCCAACTTTATAAATTAGAGAAGACAAGATTTAGACAAATATCATCACGCATTTTGCCAACAAAAAAAAGGTCCAGAAAGATTTCATGCGTATATGAGAATGACGTCAGATACAATTGAATATAGTGTTACGTAATGCGGAAACAGTGTTACGTCATTACGGAACGTTCTGGTACATTGGAGAGCGTTGTTCTGCTCTTTTGTCGGCAGCTGTAATCCGTACGTGACGCTTGACATGCGAGGCAGTATTACGTAATGCGGAACGTCTCGTGCGTTCGATGGTGTCGTTCTAGAAGCTTCTTGACTAGCCCAACGGTGTGTGTTTCTGCCATGGCCGCCCTGAAGTATTATTTCACATTAACTGTACTACTAGATTGACTGTAATGTGACAATATAGAAGAAGGTGTTTTATCCAAAGTAGGTATTTGATTACCTAGTTAGACAGGGTTGAGTGTTTTTTTAAATTGAAACATTGAGTATTGTTTTGATACACAGATGTTTTGAGTGAGGCGCCATAGGAGCAAGGGAAAGGGAAGTCATGTGATTCGAGGAACCAATCAGGTAGCTCGCTACCTTATATTATTTTCTTTCAGTCTCAGGCCGAAACAAAATAATTTGTTCTTGTCTCACTGTAACAGTAAGCTGCACAGTATTGTAGTA
Organism: Magicicada septendecula; assembly: GCA_034769895.1. Lineage (NCBI taxonomy): Eukaryota > Metazoa > Arthropoda > Insecta > Hemiptera > Cicadidae > Magicicada > Magicicada septendecula. The sequence continues at coordinate 349,477,702 of CM068375.1, forward strand.
CAGTAAACATATTTGACACGTTCGCTCCTATTTAAATCTGTACATTTGTTGTGTCATCACTGTCGTACAGTAGGTTGTAACGTCACAGAACGTTCCATAAAAAGAAATCATTTATATAGTAAGTTAGCATAGGAGGAAAGTGAAGTGAACAGTATCGAACCCAAGTAGTCCCAAAAAATTGTGTAATTTTGTATAATAATTATTTCTATCAACTTGAAAAAAACGACCAAACTATGACTAAGACAAAACCCCATATATATTATTAATGTGAATAAGAGTGAAAAAACCATAAGACACTATAAGAGAGAGAAATAATGTCAGAATCCACCAGAATAAAGTCAATAATTATTAAGTTTTATAACTATGAATATAGTATTAAAAACTATTTTTTGTGAATAAATGGACATGATCCATCATTATATTATGTGATGTAAATAAAATAAATGTATTAAATGACTTAAATACATTATTAGAAAGAGTTTAAGTTAAAATAAAAATTGTATATTTGCAATGACAAAAAAATATTAATGTGTTGGATTTGAGACCATACACCAAGATTTCATGAAAAAATTAATTATTATCAGATTTAAATAAAACATATATGTCATTGTCAAGCAGACAATAGTGAACAATTTATCTTAAATAAAGGAAGCTGTCAAATGAATAAAAAGCAGCCAAAATAGCCAAAAACAGTGTTAACAAAAAACATGTAATAGGCATCTAATATTGTATAATTTATGAATTTAATGTTGCCAAAATGCAACCAAACTGTATTAGAAAGCTGTAATATGATATAAAGCAACTATACTAATATACCTGACCAACTTTAACATTGTAATAGTCAAGTCAGCAAAATATTTACTTATACCAGGTATGGCTGAAGCCCATTATCCAGTACAAAAATAATCAGATCTGGCTAAAATACTTACATAATACTAACAAAAATAAGGTAGAAAGGTACAATACATCAGAATACCTTAATAAGAAATAAACTCAGTTGAAAGTAAAATCAATTCTAAAAGAATTTAACTAATTAGAGTGAGATTTGTCACACCATAAAAAATGACATCTCAAGACAATCAATGATGCTATGTCATCTTGTGATAAATATAATATATGTACAAAGTAACCAGGTATCACAAAAGATAGACAAAATAATAAACTCTGTGTGTATAGTGGTGAAATAACACATATATTAAGGAAAAAGACTAATCATTGTATTAGAAAACTGACAAGAACCTAGGCCATGAGCAGAGGCCATATAAAATTGTATTTATTTGTGTTTTATTGATGTTAAAATTTGTTTATTTTGTTGTAGGAGAGTAGTAGTAGTAGATGTCCAGCTTGTGAAGGGAACTTTATAACTCCACAACAATTTTTGTTATAAATATTGAGTTTTTAATGACTACAACTTAAGGTGAGGGTTGTAAATTGTAATGTTTGTTAGACTTAAGTTAATTAGATACCAATCATATTTAGTATCGCTAGATTCAGTAAAAAACAAGGAATCTAAATACATTAATGGCATACAAATTGTAAGTACTAATGTGAAACTGTTTGATAAATACCAGTGTAAATTTTGAAATATCCATTGTATGAAGAATAAGAAATTCGTTCTAAAAGCTTCTACGGAAGTGAAAATTGTTCTATGACATTCCATTTCGTTTATTCTCGAACAATCTAGAAAGAATTTTTAAACAAATATACCGGAAGTCGACGAAAACAGTCATCCCGATTTAGTATAAAAGCGAGACAAAATTTGACCGAAAAAACACTTGAAGATTGAACTCCAGAACTGATGCATCTCACATAACACTGATCAACGCAGCTAAGGCGAAACCGAGAGGCGAGAAATCGACAAGACACGGCAGGAAGGCTTTTCCCGTACATAGACATAACCGACTGACTTAACCTCAACGAGAGTCGCCAAAAAATATCGCTGAAATAGAGCAGCGATACGGCAAATTTTAATAGAAAGCACGCAGCCAGAACGTCGACGGCCCAGGAGGGTCCCAAACATTTAATAGAGAACGAATTCTGCTGTGTTCGCATTGACTGACTAACGTGACAAATAATTCCCCCGAACGTAAACAAAACAATACACTGAGCCTTCCTCAACACTGCATGAGAATCAGCGCTGCGGTGGCAGATTTCTGAATCAACGCTAAACAGATGATTCGTAGTGGCGGCGTTTGAACGAGATTTTACTGCCAAACGTTTTGACAAAAAGTGCGGAAAAAGTAATGATTGCAAAATTTGACTTTAAATAGATTCAGTGTACACCCGAAGAGGCGAGATTGAGAAACTACCCGAAGGAAGTGTCCAGTGAGAGAATAAACGACCATTGGAACGTGAGTTACCAAAATTAAAGTCATTTGTTACCTGGTTACATTTATCACACAGTTGTACTTTACACGCCACACATACACCTTCAAATCACTTAGTTTTTTTCTTGTAAGGCATCTAATTGATATGTCTTGGTAGTTCAAAGGAGTCACGTCCTGAGAGTAAAGTTTTTTCACATATTAAACTCATGCTTGTCAACTGAGTCAGAATCTGAAATACTAGCCGATACTTGATTGGACATATAAAAAATTGTCAATAATAATAACTTGTAAAATTTTTTTCTCTGCAATTTTATAATTTTTATGAATGATAGTCCTTCAGACGATTTGTTTGTTATTTTTAAAGGATCATTAAACTTAACTGATTTTTCAAAGCTAAACTGACTTGTTTAAATTTTTTCGTAGATTTAAAAATTTTATCAATCATTTATTTTTTCTTGGAACAAACGTTTCCAAGTGGCGCCCACAAAAAGCATAGTTTTAAGTTGTGTTACAGGACTACATCACTGAAGAGGATCCAGTCAACAGGGTAAGTAACAAAAGTGCGCGGAGGTAACGCCCGACAGTTTACAACACAAACATTTACTCAACACACACCCTTTCTTTTCGTTATAAATTGGCAGCCCAACTAGTGAGTCTTGAAAAAGACGGAACAAGCCCGGCAACTACCAACATATTAAAATGCCGCAACCAAAGGGAGAAAAGGTGAAGAAGACTGTGGAACCCGAGTTAAGTGTGGAAGACGGAGAGGCAGTACAAACGGAGGAAACGGAATTAGAACCGCCCACACTAGAAATGGAAAGACCGGTACAAATGGCAGAGGAATTAGAAGAACAAACGGGAGAAGAACCCATACAAATGGTAGAACAGACAGAAAAACCCGAACCAGAAAAAATAACAGGGAGTGCTGACGCGAATATATTAATGATGATGCTCCAAAAAATGGAGGATATGAACGAAAATACTAAAAAAAGTAATGAGCAAATGTTCCAAAGAATGGAAGAAAATATGAACAGGAATAAGGAGAAATTAGACAAAAACATAGAATCTTTAAGGAAGGATATAACCGAGAAAATAGATGACAATGGGAAAAAGCTAGAGCAATTTCAGGAGGAGAACAAAAAAAGTATAGAGTCCCTGAAAAAGGAAATTAGCATAAAATACGAAACAGTAACCAAAAAGATCGATGATAATAAAATTGATAGTGACAGGAAGGTCGAAAATATGGAGAAACGGTTGGAAAGGTTACGGGAGGGAAACAATGCACGTTTCGAAAGTATAGAGGAGCAAACAGTAGAGACCAAACAAGATGTTATAAATCTCGAAAACAGGGTAAGGCAGAACCAAGACGCCATCATGCAGGAGGTGGGAGAAGTCCAGCACATCGCTAACAGGCTGGACGAGCAAATAAAAACTAACAAAAATAGCATACTGGAAATAGACCAGAGAGAGAAAAACCTGCAGGAAAGATTAGAGGCGCTGAGAGACGCACCAATACTAAACACTCATACGTGTCATGGTGAAAACAGGGAAGTAATCAACTTCCAGGACTATCGACGAAACCCAATGGAATTTTTGGAAAGAATGGAGGAGGTTATTGGGAGAAGTAGAGAAACAAGGTGGGACAGGATAAGAGAGATGCTTGACGAGACGTTTAAAAATACTAAGGATAACTGGTGGATAGCGGTACGACCCGAAATAACGAATTTAGCAGAGTTTAAACGCCAGTTTAAGGAAAAGTATTGGTCAGAGACCGCACAAAACAGGGTAAGAATGGACATTTTCTATGGCAAATACGACGCGTCCTATGGACAGTCCCCGACGTCTTATTTCCTGGGAAAGGTATGTTTAGCACGGAAGTTGATACCGCCGATCCCAGAAGAATGTTTGGTAAGGCAGTTAGCTGGACATTACAGCTATGGGATCAAGGATGCCCAATTATACCAACAAATTAGCAAAATAGCCGATCTGGCCAAATTATTGGAAAATTGCGAATCCACAGGAAGGTTCCAGGATTACCAACCCCCCAATCGTAAGGTAGAGTACAACAACAATAATAACGGACCAAACCGGAATGGAGGTGGGAACGGTAATAATCTAACCACCAATAATCAGAATAATAATATCCCACCAAACGGCCGAAATGATACCACTCAGGGCCCAATTAACCGCAATTATCCGGGACCAAACAGAGGTAATTACACCGGGAATAACTACGGTAGGAACTTCCACCAGGGAAACGGTTATCGCGGGAATAATTATAGAGGAAGTAATTATGGCCAACGTAATGGTTATCGCAACGGGGGAAACCAAGGAGGAAGCGATAGGAGAAACCAAAATGAGTACAGGCCCCAGGTAAATTATACAATGGCCAATAACCGACGGCCATATCCACCTAATGTACCCACTTACATGTTTTACCCACAACAGGCGCCAGCTAGCCAGGGTAACGCGGCAAATAGCCAACCTATTAACGGTAATCCCGAGGTCAGGCAAGAAACACAGACGGGTCAGCAACCCAATGTTCCAGGAGACCGGGCCAATGAGACAGTGGCTCATTTAAACTAAACGCGGCAGTGAAAAAGGAAAACCGCCCTTCACTGAACCAATATTATGGGGTGACAAACGACGAACATAGACAGGACAAAGACGGGACTATATTAAGAATAAATAATTACCTTAAGGATATTAGAGAGGAGTTATTAGAAGAAGGTGACGATATCATTAAAAATAGCAACCAAGGGAACAATAGTATCGTGCAGATTAAAGCATATATCAATGGCATAGAAGCGATACTACTCATTGACACGGGGTCAAATGTGTCACTTATTGATAGCATTGAGTTAGAGCGGATTAAGCAAAATAGTAATTTACCAATACCCACTCTACCGATAAATAACATTGTTTTAGTCGGAGCAACGGGGAGGCAAAATAAATCAATAAAGAAACAGGTGTCATTAGAGATGACTAGTAATGGGGTAACAATACCAATAGGGTTATTAGTGGCGAGTAATTTACCCATGAGTATACTAATAGGCTGCGATATACTTAGGCCATACAATGCTGTGATAGATTTGGAAAGTAAGGTGATAACTTTTAAGACTAACAAGGGGATTTGGACCAATAATTTAATCGATGTCCAAGGAAGTGGTACAGACAATACACCTTATCAAGCGATAGTAAACCATTATTATTGTACCGATCGTCCAATCAATATGCCATTATATCAGGAGGAAAACCCAGAGTTGTGGTTAGAAAAGTTAGAAGAAATACGGGATTTCCAAAGGACGAAAGCAAGGGGTCTGGTCAGCGAAAAACAGGCGGAACAATTGATCGAGGTATACAACCATTATAAACACATATTCTCGAACGCTCCAGGCAAAGCCAGAGATTATCAGTGCACCATAAGATTCAAAACTCCGGTGGAATTTAACAGGAAATCGTACCCGATCGCATACTCGCTAAAGAACGAAGTCAGGGAAGAATTGAACAGGATGATAGAGGACGACATAATCGAGTACAGTCATTCGCCCTTTACCAGCCCAATAATAGCGGTGCCAAAAAAGAACGGAAAGGTACGTATATGTCTCGATGCTAGGGAGATTAACAAAATGATTGTTAACGACCGCACATCACCTGGGGAGATAGAGGAGATATTAAAAAAGTTCCACGGAATCAGATATATAAGCTCATGGGATACGGTATGCGGATACTGGCAGATAGAACTCCACCCTGATAGTAGGAAATATATGGCATTCATATTCGAGGGCAGAAACTATCAGTTTAAGCGGTTACCTTTTGGCTTAATAAATTCTGTGGCGGTGTTTGTAAAGATAATGGACAGAATATTGGGGCAGGAAGTACTGAAGTTTACGACAGTGTACGTCGACGACCTACTGGTGACTTCAGCGAATTGGGACGACCATTGTAATAGGGTTGAACAGGTGCTACAGAAATTATCAGAGAATAATATCACCCTCAAATTAGACAAGTCCCAATTCATTGCAAATGAGGTGAAATTTTTAGGATTTAATTTAACAGAACAAGGGATTACTCCATCCAAGGAAAAGGTAGAGGCCATACAGAAGTTCCCCACCCCAAAGAATAGGAAACAGCTGCAGTCATTTTTAGGAATCTGCAACTATTACAGAAAGTTTCGGTCCAATTATTCAGAACTAACTGCCAGGTTCCAAAAGCAGTTATCAGCTAAAGACAAATGGACTTGGGGACCAGAGCAAGATGGAGTGCTCAATATCATAAAGGAAAAGTTTTTAGAAACAGTAATGTTGCATCATCCCGACTTTACAAAACCATTTTTTCTAAACTGCGATGCCAGTAACGTGAGTTTAGGTGCAGCCCTCTATCAGGAAGATCAGGACGGTAACCATTTAGTAATTCGCTTTGCTAGCCGCGTGCTGAACAGTTGCGAACGAAACTACAATACTACCGAAAAAGAACTGTTGAGTGTAGTTTTCGCATGCGGTAAGTTCAGGACATATATATTAGGGTACCCCATAACAGTTAGAAGCGACCACAAATCTATATCATTTTTAAAGCATTGTAAACTGAACCATGGAAGGCTGACTAGATGGGTTTTGGCCTTGCAAGAGTACAATATCACATGGGAATATATACCCGGCAAACAGAACGTAGCCGCCGACGTCTTATCTCGCGTCAATATACCAGACCAAACCTTTGACGGCGAAAAGGAACAATTAGCCAAGGTTTATCACATTATTAAGAGCAGGGAGGATTTAAAAAATATTTTGCACGAAATAAAGTCACAACAAGAGGCCGATCCGAAATTAGGAGATATTAGAAAAAGGGTACAGGAAGGCGATGAGGTCATAAACAGATTTTATTGTATTCACGATGACACTTTATTTATTAGGATTACCCCGCACCAGGAGAGTTGGAAATTAGTGATTCCACCAGCGATAGAGAGACCGCTAATAATCGACTATCACGAGAGGTACGGACATATGGGTGCCCTTAAAGTAAGGAAGGCATTGGAAGAGCAAACATACATCAAGGGGATGAATAAGAAGGTGCAACTGGCGATACGATCGTGCGATATTTGTCAAAAAGTAAAGTGTGATAACGAGAGGAAGGAAGGGGTCATGATACCCATATTATCTACCGAAAAATTGGAAAAGGTATTTCTCGATATCTGCGGACCCTTTCCACGCAGCGGTGGGAGACACCGATATAAATTTATCGTAATCATTTTCGACCACTTTAGCAAGTATACAAAGCTATACCCAATAACTAGGGCAACGACCAGGAAAATAATAGACATAATAATCAAGCGTTATATAATGGAAGTGGGCCGACCGTATTCTATAATTACGGACCACGGTACTCAGTTTAGGGGAAAACTTTGGAAGGAAAGCTTGGGAGAACACGGAATAAAAACGTACAAGACGTCCGTATATCACCCGAATAGTAACCCAGCCGAGAGAGTGTTAAGGGAGGTAGGACGGTTACTGAGAACATACTGCCATAACGAGCAGAAAAGATGGCATGAATATGTAGCCTCTACCGAGGATTTCCTCAATTTCTCGCATCACAATACCATCGAGATGTCGCCATACACGGTTATGTTCGAAAGACCCCCACCGCGAGAGATAAAAGAAATTATTAATTTTCCCGACGAACCCGCATACCAATTTGAAGGGGCAAAATTTTATAATAAGGTGTTAGAAAAAACGGATCAGCAGCGGAAAAAATATATCAAATCACAGCCTAAGGCAATTAAATATGAGGTAGGTGAAAAGGTGTTAGTTAAAAATAGAGAATTGCCCAGTGCTATACAAGGCATAACGAGGAAATTGCTACTCTTATATACAGGGCCTTTCACGATAACCAGAGATAATAAAAACAATACCTACGAGGTAACTGACACAATTAGGAACAAGGTAAAAGGAACGTATAACCAGACTTCATTAAAAAAGTACCATGATTAAAAAAATCGCAAGTCGAATACTCAATCAGTGACCAAGTACCATGACCAAAGACCCAAGTCAAATACAGCATCATAGAGAAGGTACCTTGACTAAACATGTCAACGTGAATTTTTTAACTTAGCCATAATTAGAAAGGAGGTAGAGATTTTTAAATAAATATAAATATTATTGTATAATGATTATTATTAATAAATATTACGAGATGGACACATTCCATCATAGGCAAGATTTATTTCCAATAGCCATGTCAACGTATATTTACCAGCTTACCCGTACTTAGAGAAGGAGAGAGATTATTAATAAATAAATATTACGAGAAGGACACTTAGTAAAGGAGAAAAGAAGGAGAAATACTGTCAGATATTTGATATTTAAATGGAAATGATAAATGAAAAAAAAAAAGGGAAAACAGTGTGTTACATAAGGAGATAATGATGAAAATGAATATAGCTATTAACATTGAATGATTTTAAACGATAATTTTAACCTGCGGAGAACGATATATTAATATAATTGTGAATTAATCAGAAGAGTTTAAGAAAGGGAATTTATGTGTAGGAGCCTATGATCTTTGAATATTGTATTTTTATTATTATTATTATTATTATTATTTGTTGCAAAGGTGCAATTATTATTTTCTGAACAGGGATGTGTTGCCTCTGATTTCAGTAGTTATAGACAGGAAGGGACAGAGAATGTATGCCATAGCGAGCCACTCTGACTCCCAACCCTCTATGTAAGTTAGGGAATTGATAGGGAATTATATCAAAGATTAATTATAAAACATCAAGGTAAAAAGGAAAGGAATAGGTGATACGACAAAGAACGAACTAGGAATATTGAGTTGGATTAATATATTAAAGGAGTAGTACAGGAATTTAATTATAAGATAAAGGAATGAAATATAAAAAAGCTAATAATAAAAGGTTATTATAGAGATGATAATTTCATCAAAACCAAAGATATGTTTTTCCAAAATTATCAACTTTAACGGTGAGGCATATGTAAAGTCACAGAACGTTCCATAAAAAGAAATCATTTATATAGTAAGTTAGCATAGGAGGAAAGTGAAGTGAACAGTATCGAACCCAAGTAGTCCCAAAAAATTGTGTAATTTTGTATAATAATTATTTCTATCAACTTGAAAAAAACGACCAAACTATGACTAAGACAAAACCCCATATATATTATTAATGTGAATAAGAGTGAAAAAACCATAAGACACTATAAGAGAGAGAAATAATGTCAGAATCCACCAGAATAAAGTCAATAATTATTAAGTTTTATAACTATGAATATAGTATTAAAAACTATTTTTTGTGAATAAATGGACATGATCCATCATTATATTATGTGATGTAAATAAAATAAATGTATTAAATGACTTAAATACATTATTAGAAAGAGTTTAAATTAAAATAAAAATTGTATATTTGCAATGACAAAAAAATATTAATGTGTTGGATTTGAGACCATACACCAAGATTTCATAAAAAAATTAATTATTATCAGATTTAAATAAAAACTATATGTAATTGTCAAGCAGACAATAGTGAACAATTTATCTTAAATAAAGGAAGCTGTCAAATGAATAAAAAGCAGCCAAAATAGCCAAAAACAGTGTTAACAAAAAACATGTAATAGGCATCTAATATTGTATAATTTATGAATTTAATGTTGCCAAAATGCAACCAAACTGTATTAGAAAGCTGTAATATGATATAAAGCAACTATACTAATATACCTGACCAACTTTAACATTGTAATAGTCAAGTCAGCAAAATATTTACTTATACCAGGTATGGCTGAAGCCCATTATCCAGTACAAAAATAATCAGATCTGGCTAAAATACTTACATAATACTAACAAAAATAAGGTAGAAAGGTACAATACATCAGAATACCTTAATAAGAAATAAACTCAGTTGAAAGTAAAATCAATTCTAAAAGAATTTAACTAATTAGAGTGAGATTTGTCACACCATAAAAAATGACATCTCAAGACAATCAATGATGCTATGTCATCTTGTGATAAATATAATATATGTACAAAGTAACCAGGTATCACAAAAGATAGACAAAATAATAAACTCTGTGTGTATAGTGGCGAAATAACACATATATTAAGGAAAAAGACTAATCATTGTATTAGAAAACTGACAAGAACCTAGGCCATGAGCAGAGGCCATATAAAATTGTATTTATTTGTGTTTTATTGATGTTAAAATTTGTTTATTTTGTTGTAGGAGAGTAGTAGTAGTAGATGTCCAGCTTGTGAAGGGAACTTTATAACTCCACAACAATTTTTGTTATAAATATTGAGTTTTTAATGACTACAACTCAAGGTGAGGGTTGTAAATTGTAATGTTTGTTAGACTTAAGTTAATTAGATACCAATCATATTTAGTATCGCTAGATTCAGTAAAAAACAAGGAATCTAAATACATTAATGGCATACAAATTGTAAGTACTAATGTGAAACTGTTTGATAAATACCAGTGTAAATTTTGAAATATCCATTGTATGAAGAATAAGAAATTCGTTCTAAAAGCTTCTACGGAAGTGAAAATTGTTCTATGACATTCCATTTCGTTTATTCTCGAACAATCTAGAAAGAATTTTTAAACAAATATACCGGAAGTCGACGAAAACAGTCATCCCGATTTAGTATAAAAGCGAGACAAAATTTGACCGAAAAAACACTTGAAGATTGAACTCCAGAACTGATGCATCTCACACAACACTGATCAACGCAGCTAAGGCGAAACCGAGAGGCGAGAAATCGACAAGACACGGCAGGAAGGCTTTTCCCGTACATAGACATAACCGACTGACTTAACCTCAACGAGAGTCGCCAAAAAATATCGCTGAAATAGAGCAGCGATACGGCAAATTTTAATAGAAAGCACGCAGCCAGAACGTCGACGGCCCAGGAGGGTCCCAAACATTTAATAGAGAACGAATTCTGCTGTGTTCGCATTGACTGACTAACGTGACAAATAATTCCCCCGAACGTAAACAAAACAATACACTGAGCCTTCCTCAACACTGCATGAGAATCAGCGCTGCGGTGGCAGATTTCTGAATCAACGCTAAACAGATGATTCGTAGTGGCGGCGTTTGAACGAGATTTTACTGCCAAACGTTTTGACAAAAAGTGCGGAAAAAGTAATGATCGCAAAATTTGACTTTAAATAGATTCAGTGTACACCCGAAGAGGCGAGATTGAGAAACTACCCGAAGGAAGTGTCCAGTGAGAGAATAAACGACCATTGGAACGTGAGTTACCAAAATTAAAGTCATTTGTTACCTGGTTACATTTATCACACAGTTGTACTTTACACGCCACACATACACCTTCAAATCACTTAGTTTTTTTCTTGTAAGGCATCTAATTGATATGTCTTGGTAGTTCAAAGGAGTCACGTCCTGAGAGTAAAGTTTTTTCACATATTAAACTCATGCTTGTCAACTGAGTCAGAATCTGAAATACTAGCCGATACTTGATTGGACATATAAAAAATTGTCAATAATAATAACTTGTAAAATTTTTTTCTCTGCAATTTTATAATTTTTATGAATGATAGTCCTTCAGACGATTTGTTTGTTATTTTTAAAGGATCATTAAACTTAACTGATTTTTCAAAGCTAAACTGACTTGTTTAAATTTTTTCGTAGATTTAAAAATTTTATCAATCATTTATTTTTTCTTGGAACAAACGTTTCCAAGTGGCGCCCACAAAAAGCATAGTTTTAAGTTGTGTTACAGGACTACATCACTGAAGAGGATCCAGTCAACAGGGTAAGTAACAAAAGTGCGCGGAGGTAACGCCCGACATTTTTCAACACTTTTACACAACACCACTAAATTTCTTCTTGTTATAAATTGGCTTCCATCGCGGGGCTTGAAGAAGGACGTACTCACTCCTCCTATCATTTCTTTTTGTTATAAGGTATACATCTTACAGTAAGCTTAGGAGCTTATTACATTAAACATATGAGTATTGTATTAAAAAACATTGTAAAACAGAACTTACGTATTGTGTTACACTTAATCGTTCACACTCGGTAAAGAGTGATTTTATGAATGTTGTATTTTTGGTTGTCGAATAGCAAGGGTATAAAAACGTCAAAGTTTCATAAATCACTATGACAGTAAAAAGAACGTATGTGCACTAAAAAAAGTTTTGGACCTCACCGAACGTCAGCGACACAGAGTACAAGGTATGTCCGTAATAACGTTAGTGAAAACTCATGAAGTACGTTAAAAATGCACGTACATTTTACGACGCAGTTGTGCTTAAGGGAAACAGGGGCTGGCGACATTATCAGTCCTCTTTAGCATACATTATTTAATATCTCTCGTCCATGTTTTACATTTTTACACTTAGTTTGACTTTTGACGCTCGGTTCGTTCACAGTTAGTTCTGCAGGTCTGTGTCTGAAATAGGAATTTTTGTGTGTCGAATCTCGCCGTTCTTTTTTACAACTTAATCAATGAAGTGTCGGTAGACCGAGGATGGGTTCCGGAACAGGTATAAGGCCTAGTCCTTGGAGTGGTGATGATTATGATGATCAATGAAGCCGACGAATCGTTGAGAGATGGGAGACGTTTCCTTTAATAGAATTGTATAGAAACTTATATGTAATGTTAACCAAAATAAATATCACTAAGTACAGATAAAAAAAAATAAAACTAAAATAAAGAAATTGAGGATAGAATCTCAATACTGTATGTATTACACTTTGGGGAGAAATTCTCGACTTTCAATATAAAATAGAGTGACCCGTATAATATAACGTGACCAGATACTACTACCTGTTTGGACTTGTGGCAGTGTCACAAGCAAACACTAACACTGCACAAATCTATATGTAAATAAATGTCCCTTTCTTCGCTAAGTTTAGTAACGTGAGTTGCGGCCATGATGATAGTAAAAACTCGTGAAGGACGTTAAAAATGCACATACATTTTACGACGCAGTTGTGCCTATGGGAAACAGGGGCTGGCGACATTATCAATTCTCTTTAGCATGCATTATCCACTTTTCCCTCTCTCTCTCTCTCTCTCTCTCTCTCTCTCTCTCTCTCTCTCTCTCTCTCTCTCTCTCTCTCTCTCTCTCTCTCTCTTCTTCCTCGTTTTGCCCTGTTACAGTTATTAGACTTTAAGATAATTAGTCCCCTCACAGTTAGTACTGCACGTTTATGTCTGAAGTACGTAATGCCGTACAGTTGATGCCGTACGTAAAAGCCTTAGTTACCGGGTGTTAAACCTATTCGGTGTTTTTGACGCCTTGTTTCCGTTTCATTTTTATGAGCTAAACATTTTTTAACTCACAGTTTTAACTTCTGTCATTCAATTTTTGCTTTACTGTTATTACAATCCTAAAACCATTTCATTCTGCTGACAGAGATTCTGACGACACTAAGTGTTACTCTCAATAAAGTTGACATGTGTAAAGTAATTTGTTTTCCAAATCAAAAAATGAACAATAGTTTTATTCTCCTGTAGGTAGGTGCTTGATACTTTACAGACTACACAGTTAAAAGAGACGGCAGCTACACTGAAAATGTAAGTTTAATTAATAAAGCTGTGTTAGTGGTTATAACCACAAACAGAAATAAAAGGGACATTTTTTCTACAGTGGTGTGCAACACTGTTATTCCACTGTTACAATATCCGTATGTTTTCTTGAAAATCCAACCAAAAACTGATGCTGACACGTTGCGGCAGCGCTATCATACGCCGATAACAGCCAATCAATAAACGTTAATATCGTGCTGATATGTACCGACATACTGACATGTTACAGTACAGGGTTATACAAAAATAATGAACCGATTTCATAACGCAATATTTTATTAAGGAAAAGTAATTAAAAATTCCAACCAAATCACAAGTATTCTACTCATAATCAATATTTACAAATGTCTTTCGTCTCTTACAAGTGTTTAATGTGGACATTAGATATCCACATTACAAGTGGATAATGTCTTACACTTGCAGCACGGACAACATCAAGGCGATATGAGAATTCTTATCAGACGCGTAGCAACATATCACGATCCACTGAGTTGATCGCTGTTGTTATTCGATGTTTAAGATCATCGAGGTGGGTAGTGATGGAAGAAAAACTCTATATTTTACATATGCCTACAAGAAAAAATCACATACGGTGAGATCTGGAGATCTCGCAGGGCAAGCACAAAGTGCCCTCTTGTCTAGCTCGATTTCTGAACTTCCGTAGACTCCGCTCAAACGCAACATGAATTCTCTTCACTTGTTTAAAACTCGTGGTCGACCTGGACTTTGTTCTTTGCGCAGACGCCCACTCTCTTCAAACTGTCGATACCACCGTCCAATATTCTCGGAGAGGGCGGATTAATATCGAATCGCCTTCGAAAAGCACGCTGTACTGTGACAACCGATTTTGTTTTCGCGAACTCGAGAACGCAGAACGCTTTTTGCTTTTGAACCACAATTTCGTGTATAAACAAATAAACAAGCGTTGCCTAGGAAATGACGCGCCTACAGCGCTCGTGTGGCGTCGAATGCCACTCCGTCTGCCCACCGGAGTCTTGGTCTGCCAGTCCTTCTCCTTCCATAAATCTCCTCTCGTAAACCTTTCCTTGGAATCTTCTCGTCTGACATCCTTGACATTTGAAGAGCGCAGCGGAGTCGGCTCACTTTGGTCGTATAAAGCATGTCTATATCCTTGTACATATCAATTAATTCATAGTTGGTACGCTGCCTCCAGTTTTGTCCTTCCTGTACTGCTCCAAAAATTCTTTGCAAGATTCACCTCTCAAATCTCAGTAAGGATATTTCATAATGCTTTGGCAGCGTCCAACACTCAGATCCATGTGTCAGGACAGGTCTTATGAAAGTCTTGTAAAGTCGTATCTTCGTGGTTGAAAAGAAGTATCTGCTTCTCATGTGTCTCTGAAGCCCAAAATAGCATCTGTTGACGGCTAATATTCTTCGCCCAACCTTCAATTGAATTTCGTTGTTGGCAGTCACTAACGAAGCAAGATATGTAAATGCATCAACACAGTCAAAAACGTGGGTGCCAATCACAACCTGTGCCTCTTGTGTTTCATTTTGATGTAGTTGGGTGCGCATATATTTTGTCTTTGGTTCATTAAATACCAGGCCAACTCTTCTGGCAGCTCCATCCAATGCAAGTACATCACACACCGCAACATAAGACCAGCCCACTATATAAAAAGAAACGCTACTTACTATTTAAGTCCGCCCGACACAATCGGGAAGCACAACCACGCTGACGCAAGTTCATACAACGAACAACGTCAGAGACGGCTACCACAAAACTAAGCAGCCTCGGTCCTCCCGTAGCTACAGTCTACGACGGTAATAATTCGCCCTGACCTAACGCTTCCGGTAACGTCCACGTACTATCGAAAGTTAGGATTAAAGATTGTAAAAATATTAAACTCATTCTAAATTTATACTTCCAGGAGAAGTATTATTCATTCTAAACAATACTTCTTTGAATATTTGTAGTATAAAAAAGTTGTATATTAAAAAAGTCTAAACGAAACGCATGTAAACTTTTAAGTTATTTCAGAAAATAGGAAAATGTTTTCTAATGCCCCAGGTTTCATACATGTTATTATTATTTATTATTTAATAAATCGTAACATTATTCAGCCTTTCAAAATTATGATTTTGTTTAAATTATACATATTTTTAGCATCACATGACCACTTTACATTTGGTTAGTAAAAACCATAACATCACCCACATAAACCTCAGTTTTTCGTATCAAGATAAACAAGGAATCTTCTATTTAAATTATTTTATCCTTGTTAATTGGATGAGACTGACTATCATATACGTCACAGTCGGTCTCCGGATTGGTAACTATTTGGCGAACTCTTCAAATATATCCAATTAAAATACCTTTTCCAGGATGTGACTTCTCGTATGGTGGTAGTACAATCAAATCTATAAAACTAATTGACACCTGATATATCGAGTTCTTTACAGCTTTTTTTACCAAAGTATTTTGTTACGACGTGAGTTTTATTATTCTTGCGGTCGTGTCATTATTCGTAAGTGCTACAATGAGCCTCCACAGTTTCTGTAAGTGTCAACAGTTAAGTTACAAAGCTAGAGTACCAATCAAGTCATAGATTTTGTTAAAATTAACTTGAATCATGTACAAACTTTTGTTTGCTCTTTAACGACTAACAAGCATATTTCAGTCAAGACTACGGGAGTCTGGAGTTGTGTATCATGCATATCCTTGAATGAACGGACGCTACCGAGTAATGCCATTTTACAAACCACTCGCCCACGCCAGTTTAATGATTAAAATAGATACAACATCGCCATAATTTTAAACCACACTATTCGGAAAGCCTTGTTAAAATTAAATTAACACCGCGTTTGAAGTAAATACTTTGCGCTACGTACGCGCCGAGACACGGTCAACACGTAATGTCACGCTTTAACCCGAGTGTTTTGTTGTTGACGAAAAGTGTGATGCTGAAACCAATTTTTCTATTGTAAATTATACTTTCACTAAAAGCCACAGAATACAACAATCACTTTCACCTCAGTTTAATAGCTGTAAAAGTGAAGATGGTTTTGAATGAAAAGGTGATAAAAAGTTTCCGCATAGCACAAACGAGACAATTCACTGACCTTTCTACTAGTAATTTTATACAAACCACTACGTTGTCTTTGGTATTGTTGTATTTGGTATAGTCAATACCAAAAACAACATAGTGGTTTGTATAAAATTACTAGTAGAAATATTTGAGACCACTAACACTCAAATATAACAATAAATTCACTGACCGTGAATAGTTCGTCCGTATTACGAAGCAGAACAGAAGTTGCTGACTAGGCACAAAACATCTGTACTAAAAATAAATATTTCCAGACAAAAATTTTCTAGATATTTTGCTTGTTAAGAGTACCCAAATAAACACCAAATTGTTGCCATATAGAGGCCTACGCTCAACAACAATGATAACTTTATTGTTTTTATTCGCTACAAATCTGTCACGGAAATTAAAAATATGAGTTTGTTAAACGTTTCTGCAGTTGTGTCGTGTGTTTGTTTCTAGATTACATCGAAAGTATAAGGAGGAAAGTCGTAATAGATGTCAGTTTAATTAATGGTGACAGAAAAATCACGATAAAATGTCTAGCAGAACCAACGGATACTAGAGAACAATAATCAATAAACTCCTACACAAAACACAAAACAAACAACAGACAAAGACAAAAACAACAAATTTATAACACTAACATAGATCAATAACCACACTGAAAAAAATAACCCACAAATTAAAAAATCAGGATACAGAATAGCATACAGAACTATAGACAAAACAGAACACACACAAAGAACAAAACAAATTTGGTTTACCTGGTATATACATGCTAAACTGCTCAGAATCCAACAAATTCTACATAGGCCAGACAGGACATAGCTTCAAACATAGATACATTGAATACTATGGATACATTGAAAAATAGATACATTTAAAACAAAGAGTGAAAAGTAAACACTCTTGAACAAAAAGAAATATACGAACACAAAAAAACATGAAAACAACATACTAAACGAACAGACACAATTTAAATCACACATAGGCCTACTATTTGAACATATCACACCACACACACACAACATCGATCTTTCGAAAGATGGCGCCATCACCAAGAACAAGACAGATAGTGCCTCTAGCGGCAGCCTATGAAGAAGCTTGTAATAAGCCGAAAATAGTTCAGGCTATAAGGTAAAAGTTTAACATTTTTACCAATAAAAAATTAGTGTTCCGAGCCAATAGTGATATATTTATATTAATAAACGTTAATTAATTAATTAATCAATTGATCGATTAATTAATTCATTAATAATAATTTGCTTAGTTAATTAACAGACACGTCGTGAATAACCAAATGCAGGAAGAAAAAATGTCTCTTTGAACATTTAGGACGGCCGCACGCTGGATCGACATTCTGTTTCGCTACAGAACCGTTTTGGCGCATCGTATCACAAAGCGTCGCAGATGACTCTACTGCCATTGGGGTCTATAAAGCGCCACACATTCGCTGCGACATTGTCTTGAGGCGTCACGAGGCCCTTCGCGACCAAAGACGAAGCTCCTTCTATTTATGTCTCGCAAGAAAACACCTTGCGACATTTTGAACTGCGCATGCGCTGGGTTCTAACAAAACAAGGCTGTGGCAGTTTATGTCACACTTACTTAATCCTACGTGGAAAGTGCGTGCAATATCCTTTTGTAATGATTCTTACATATTGTTGTGTATTTATTATTATTATTATTATTATTATTATTATTATTATTATTATTATTATTAATTACTACTGAGTATAAGATGAAACAAGTGTAGGTGTAGTTGAAACTGAAATAGATGCAAAATAATGCCTGTCACGAACCCACGAACCACACACTTTTACAGCTCAAAAACAGCTGGCAAGAAATTGTTTTGTCGTGAGACAATGACTCAAGGCTCTCTCCACCCACCGAAGAGACACTTTACCACACGACGCGCCAAAACGGTTCTGTCGCGAAACAAAATGTCGCTCCCATGTGCGGCCGGTCTTAAACAATGTAAGAGACAAACTTGTTAATAACATGAAGCATTAAGAACGTTTACTTCCATAACTCTTAATCTTAAAATAATAAGAACATTTTATACCTCTTTACTTTTTCTAACTTTTTCATTAAAACTCTTAATTTTCTGACTAGCCATTTGAGATTAGTCACATTACCTCTTGCGTTTTCGAAAAGTCTATCAAAGTAGCAAAGTCTGTCACGCTACCGATTGTTGGCGCCTTCACAATTCGATATTCAGAATTTATGAATACTTGTTTTCTTTTGATCTTGTAATTCCTTACTGCAACTATTATAACTTCAGCATCGATCGAGTTCTTCCTACTTGTGTTAACACAATTTTTGATGCTTCACGATAATTTCACATTTTTGATTTTAATAAGTTTTTACTACTTGTTAATAACAATTTTTTTTATTAACAGTTTAAAATTCGCAACAAAACAAAAAGGTAAAGTTTATTTAAAACGAAAATAGAAGCAGTGATAACTTCCGGTGTACTGTATATTATCAGTTGCTGTCAGGGAGTAATGCAATCCATTCCATACCTGTGTCGGAACTTGTATCATCATTTGAGTCGGCGTTATTATTGATAAGACTGTCCACAATGACGTCGGTAATGTGGGCCAGTTCCAAGAGCTTATCATCTTCCTTGACTATATACTCGATACAATGACGCCACTCTCCGCCGTTGTTTAATTTAGCTCCTCCTCTAGCAATTGTTTTATGTCAGGCAGCTTATATATGTTGTGTTGTGCCTAGCAAAATAACCGTTTAACTGGCTTCATATTAATTCAATAGCATTCAGAATACAGTGGTAAGGTCGACGTGCCGCGATACAGTCTTAAAACGATGTGCCCCATTAACTCTCTCACGTATAGACTATACAGACATAGACATCCTGCACATGCGCGTAATACATTACTGTGTGAACAATGTCAACGGCCGTAACCAATAGCTTTTCAGATTTGCCACCTGTGTTTGTTTACATCAGGACCGGGCTAAGAACGGAAATATCACACACAGGCGCGCGCTCGTACGTATACTTTACATCAAAACAGGTTCTCATGTCATGATATTGGTAGTAGGAACTATTCATGCTGATAGTACAATATTACGACTGTACGAACTAATACACTTATTTGCAAGTGACTGAAGAAATCAATCTCAGGACCATATTTCCGGGGGGGGGGGCGAATGAGACCGGACCCCCCCACTGGGTTGAAAAAGTTGAAAAATGTTGTTAATCTCTTAATTTTTTAGGCCGTTTTATTATTTTTAGCTGTATATGCTAACATAGTAGTAAATCACTTTATCACTTTTACACATACAAGCAGGTATATTACACAACATTAGCGTATACATTAGAAATATGAAATATAGGAAAAATCAAATCAATAAGTCTAGCCTGTCTTGTAAACAATGTTTCAATTACCCGTATTTTCAGTGTGTTATTACAGTTTACTTTAATGGGACGGATTTCATTAAATATAAATGATAGTAATGCTGATTAGTCTTACCTTGTTTTTCCTTTAGTGCGAAGCCGACCCGACCCCGGCCCCGAGGTCAAATTATAGATTCGCCACTGATCAGTATTTGCATTCATTACTGTGAGACATCAAAATAAGCTATCTCGGGAACATCCAGTTGGAATGTAATATGTATTTCCCCCTTAGTTTTTATTGAATTGTGAATTTTATCTGTTGCTTTGTAAACAGATCTAGTTATTACTGATAGGCTACACTTAGTTTCTGCGTTACATTATAAATTAGACTAATATTATTTTACATCTAAAAATTAATAAATAACAGATTAAGTTACTCAAAAATAAAAAGCCATCGATGATTAAATAATTATTAGTATTTAATAATTGTTTACATTAAAAGAGACTATTACTCTAAAACAAGTATTAAAACAAAATTAATTAAAATAGTATACGCAAATCACATTACTGTCATTTCTGCGTTAATTAATATAAATAATGAATAACATAATTAATTAGATGTATGGTAATAAACAAATAACAATTTCAACATCCATGCTGTCGTCACTAGATTTTCACTAAACACGATGACATAATTGCTGTATTAGTAGTGTACATCTGGTGATTACAGTAATGACTATTGAAATCGATTATCTTTGACGTTTTTAATGCTGTGCAATTAGTTTGAGTATAATTTTGAAGAATAATGTTTTATAACGAGAGTTCTAGGAACCCAAAATAACATGCTCGTTAACTTAGCTAAGACTTTTCAAGGCGGGGAAGGTTTTACCATAGAACTAAGTTTTACCCATAGTAATATTAAGATGTATCCATAACTATTGTTATGTATGCTGCGGGGGGTTAAAGGTAAAGATTTTTCTACGGTTACGAGGTCATTATGAGAGGGACGTTAGCGGTAGTGGGATACTCTCCAATTGTACATGCGCTGCGGATATAACTGAGTGTCTGCAAATTTTACCTATGAGACATCATTGGCGACCTACACAACGTAGGTGTTGTGACGCCCAGTAACACCCTTGGATACACTTTGTAACGAGAAAGGGACGAGATTGACCTACAACTCGTATCTGGTGATAACACCACCACCTAAATGATGAGGGGGATCTTCCTTCTGACGAAAACACACACTTCAGAATTAGCCAAAAAAGTATTACCGGGACAGTAAGGAAATCCAGAAGTTAGAGTGAGAAGATCCAGGACCGCAGTCCTATCTACAACCCTTGGTCCCAATGAGCGTGGAATCTAATAACTAAAACGCTGACTAAGCCCCCGACGATGAACTTATCGGGGGGAATACGAGACGTGCATATCTATTCTCTCCGAGATGTTCGGATTATCCACTATCTAGGATTTAACAGCCAATAACGTTCCCACGAGTACGTCCCTTTCGAGGCTCCAGCATATTACCAGGGCAACCGCGTTCATTATCATGTCACCAAAGTATGTAATCCTCGAAGACGCCAGTTTGTGTTCTGCGTCTGTTGGCTTTTCCGTGGCCGTTTGAGAAGTACAGTAAACTCCCAAATATCCGCGAGCAGTTTATACACTTTTCTTTATAAGCAGAAATAAATTTCAGATGAATAATAAAGCTGTTGGTCCACTAACTTTAATACAATATTTTATCTGTCCGAGAGACAGATTGTGTCTCAGCTTACCATCAATTACACTATTGTTTGTCGCTGTTAGCTGGTTAACATAGTCATCCGGGCGTGTGTACTTTACAGTGGGGACATTCAATTTTCTCAGTAAGTTATGTTTGTATGTTTACTCGGTACCTGTAATTGTAAGCCGTTGTACTCTACTAGCTTAGTTGTGAAACATTAGATATTCGCGTTCACCGCTATCTCTGATGTTTATCGACAAATCGGTCACCAGTGATTTCACTGATATGCATTTTCCTGACGTTTCTTTAATTCATACATTCGTTTTAATTCATTCCTGAATCTAATCCATAGTGCGCATGGAAACGTAGGAGAGTTTACGTGGATTTTGTGTAGACCTATAGGCCTATAACGTTTGTACGTATGAAGGTAGTAACTTCAGAAATACTCAATATAGTTGATGTACGTAAGGCAATTCGTCAGCACAACGTCTTCTGACGAGGTGTCACGTCGTGCGAATTACTATTTAAACTGTACAGAAAATGTGATTAATTTTTAAAGAGTTTCAGTACGTATGTATTGCTACTTGGTAATATCCCGTTTAACGCGCAGTTTTCACATGAACTCTTTATGAACGTCTTAACGGGGTTTTACTGAATTGCTTTACTTTAAATGCACAAACAGCTAATGGTAATAAAATATTTTAATTAGGCCTACTTTCTGGTTTTTATGTATGTATTGCGGATTATACGCGGAATTCGATTATCCGCTGCTAACACGCCTTCCAACTGTGTGTTGCTAACGATACTATCTAGATCCATCGTATTAAAAAAATCTTCTGCATTCTGTTCGCAATGGAAGACGAACATCGAACAATGTAAACATTCAAAATGATTTGTATCGTAAGCTCACACGGCCGATGTCACTTTTATTAAATTGATAATACACCAGGCTGTTAGGCCGTGGTCGGTTGCTATTCACTAGCGACGTCGTCGGCTACTTTTCAATTCCACCATCGAGGAACTTCTTCAGAACAAAAAACGTTTGCTCTTACCAGAAAAAAGTTGTCGAGTATGGTTCGGCCAAGCTCTGCTGTGCTTGTTTGTTGCATACAATTTAATAAATCTGACACCGGTCGTGTGACGACGTCGCTAGTGAATACCAACCGACCACGGCCTAACAGCCTGGTGTATTACCAGTTTATTAATATTCAAAACAATATTTATTTCAGAGAGGAAACTGAAATCTTTAAACCTTTAGCGATTTCCATAACGTCGTTAGTAAGGAAGCTGATGTTTCTTTCACAAAATTACATTTTATATTTTCGTTTACGCAAAGGAATCTGGTGCAGCTTACGAATCATCGAATTTATTGAAGCCGAACTACCCTGTGAAGGCGCGGAGCTGGAGAGGGGAAGAAATACTGTAAGCTACGGATACGTATGTTAAATAATTCATGCCGAAGAGAATTTATCACGCTAGTAGTTGACGCTGTATCTATGAAATCATTTTGCGTCAGACAGAACTGTCTCAGGCAGACGCATTCATTCATTATTAATGTGCTTCGCGACATACAGTACCCCACGAATAACGCTGTTACATTCCACGCTGTGCCTTAGACTCACGGAGAATGGTTGTTCAGCCCAGACGTCTTGTTATTGCTGGAGTAGGCCTACTATGCGATCATAATTAAGCGGCACAGAATGTTAATTGAATTTGTGGTTGGTTACAAGGTCGCTTTAGCAACAGTACGAACCAGCAGCGCGCGAGCAGCACACACACACACACACACACACACACACACACACACACACACACACACACACACACACACACACACACACACACACTGTACACAGTTGCATACATAATAGACTAAAATATTGTAGCGTTGTAGTAAATACGATACAAGTAAATAAACAGATGACATTAGTAGACCGCCTACGTGGCACTTGTCACGTATTACGCAATGTTAGAGTCACGAAGAGTTGTCTATACTTCAAACTAAGCTAGCAAATCCTTACGTTTCCCGATTAACCTACTGGGGACAGTGCCTCGTCAACACTGAACGTCACCAGCGACGTTGGTTCAGTACAAGACCTACCCTACCGCGCACTGGCACAATACAGTTACGGAACTGTTTCGTATGTTTGAAAGTCTTATGCGTCCAACTGAGGGTTTGCACACCACACAAACACGCGGGGAACGGAACAGATCGATTTCTAACAAGAGAAACAACAAGAAAACAGAACAGTGGATCAACAGTTCCGAATTTTATTATTTTTTTTTTTTTTACTGAAGTCGTTGCAGTGGTGTATCTAGAATTTGATCTAGGCGAGTGGGTCCGGGGTCTGGTTGGCTTCATACAAAAGAAAAATCTGTATGGAGAACCATACATGACTTCTATGTTCTAAGATTTATATTTAAAATCATTTACTTGAATTCGGTTTGATAATTTCTAAAAAAATATTCCCCACCCTTAAATTATTTTCACTGTTTATGGATATTTTTGTTATTATGGGGTAGTCGTTTAATATAATTTTATTTTTGAGTTACTTTATTTATAAAATTAGGTACCGGTACTTTATTCTTTATTCCTCCTCCTCAACCGATCCCCACCGTTAATGATATTTACACTTTCAGGAGTAATAGTTTTATCATATATGTACTTGCTAAGGTATCTTACCTTTCAAAATTAAATACTTGTACTTTACTTGATATCATTAAAGTAATTTTCAAAACTCACTCCCTCCCCCTTCAACTACCGTCTCTATCTATATATATCTGATTTATCATTTTACATTGGATTAACGTGACTTAATTTTCGTGGGACTTAGTCATCAAAATTAAGTACTTTATTCTTGTTAAAACACAAAACAATGCAGGTAAACTAACCCCCCTCCCTTAACCTAACAACCCAATTTTTTATATTTACACTTTTATTGAGTAATGGTTTCATTATATGTAATTACTAACGTATCTTATCCTTCAAAATGAAATACTTTATTCGACATAAAAAAGGTAGATTTCGAAAATGTTACCTCCTCCCATTCGACTACCATTTTTATTTATAGATATTTCATCTACCTCTCTACAATGGATTATTATGACCTTATTTTCAGGATATTTTTTCATAAAATTAAGTACTTTACCCTTGTTTAAACGTAAAGCGTTTCAGGTAAACTACCTCTCTCCCTTAACCGATCTTCACCAAACTCAATTGACCTTGAGTCCTCTACAACTCGGACATATATGCTAAACATTATTTGATTCTGTTTGAATTTGCGGCAGTTATCGTTCGCCGTAGAAACATTTTACATACAAACTTTTTGGAAAATGACGTTTCTTCATGTTTTGAGGGTAGTACAATCAGAATCAGCCCTTATATCGAACTCGATTTGTTCGCGATCACCATACTTCAATTTTCTTACGGAACATGGAAGTAAAAATTAGTCTTCCTCAGGTAAATTCTTCTTTGCCCGGAGATGTTCATTTAAATTGTTTCTCTTCGAATATTTAAATTTCTTGTTTTCTCTTTTTTTACACTAGTAACGTGCGCACAGCGCCTAATCCTGAAGTAGACCTACTTCTGACTAGCTCAAACATTTAAGTGTAGGCTATATTACATGCTCAACTATATTACAATAATATTTCTGTGTTCGTACATCGGACTCTTTTTAAATATATTTGTCACATTATGATTAACTAGTAGTAGGCCTATGCTCCCTGAGCTGCAGAATTCGCTCACTATTTTGAACGGAGTACAGTTACTATTACATAAATTTCGTTATTAGACAATTTTCCAATTGCGGGAAAAATTACATACATCCCGATTACTTTAATATTTCTTAGTAACATAACAACTGCAGAGCGCACAATCATACAATAAACACAAACGCTTAGGAACATTCGGATTTGGGTTAAAATTCTTTTAATCTGACCGCCAGTTGGATTTTCATTTAAAAAAATTGTAATCTCTTTACTGGTTCTTAGAGTCCAAATGTTTTGAAATTTTAGAACTTAACATTACATTCAGATTTTAGTCAAAATTGCTTTAACTTAATATGCCACATAAATTTTTGTGATTTTATCAGAACTTTTGTCAGCGTTTTAGGCTCTGACGTCCAAAAACATTGAAAATTTCATAAATAAATATTATATTCAGATTGTGGTTTAAATTCACTTTAGTTTGGTACCGGTACCTTATATTTTGCGATTTTTTCACAATTTTCACTCAACGTCCTATTTTTGGGGTGATCCATTTCAAAAACAATAAGGTTCTGTTGGGTAAAGTGAGGACATGTGTGCCTCGTTTCACGAAAATCGGTTGATGCGGTTGATCGTGAAACATACCCCAATTAGTTAGACAGACACCGTGGAACGGTCGAGTTAAAACCTAAGAACTCGCTTCCTCGTTCGAAAACTTATAATTATATTGCCTAGCAACAAATTAGTTTAATTTTAGCAATTACAATTGTTTGAAAAAGATTAAATGAAATTTTAAGCACTTTACTCTTGTTAAAGCGTAAAACATTGAAGGTAAACTACCCCTCCCCTTAACCGACCTGAACCAAAATCAATAGGTCTTGAGTCCTCTACAACTCGTATTCAGTATTTTATTGCACTGTTTGAATATGACGATCCATGGGATCCTCCCGAGAATCCCATAAACTAATGTAGGTTAATGTATAAACTACATTAGGCCTATATTTTACTATTACACATAAGAACGGATTTCTTATTCCAGTGAGCTTTTAGTGTTTTGTCCTGCTTTTGCCAGATTATAATATTACTTCAGCAGAGGCTTTGTATGCTGAATAATAATCAATACGTATTTTGATTTAAGTGTTGTGATTGGTGAGTATATTGTTACGACAAATAAGTGACGCTCTCGAAAATTCGATGGTGTGGTTGTTCTACACGCCTCACGACTAACCCAGCGTGCGGTGTCTGTGTCAAGGCCATCCACTCGCGTAGCAATCCAGACTGTTCCAGTACTTGTAACTAAGCAAATTATGCTGCCATGCTGCCACCAGTATGGATAATTATTCTGGAACATCTGCGGGACCTATATAAGCAACAGCGGCCGGTTTAGAAGTTAGTTACACGTGACGAAATTGTAGATTGCGGATCAAGCGATTAGTGGAAAGTGATTATTTTGTTACATTAGTGCGCAACTCTAATAGTGGACATTATTATTGCATGTGGATAAATTTAACAAAAATTATTGTATGAGAATACCTTTTTGATTATAAATTGTTATTTGTGACTAACTGAAGATGGTAATTAGTGACTTCATTGGTGTTCTGTATTTTTGTTTCCACTGAACAGTGCGACGCCGTTACACAGTCGTAACAGTATGTTTGTTCATGCAATCTGCTGATTCCAAGTAACGTTGAAACTTTTAAACGTTAACTTTTTATTTACAAGCACAATTTTTTAGTAACATACACGATTTAAAATAAATTGTTTCCTTTATTTTTATTTAGACTTCTTCGCTAATAAACTGCTTTGGCTCCTTTTTGTGCCTGCGTAGTGTGGGCTTCGGCAGGGTAGGCTGCCTTATGTAAACCGTACGCCATGTAGGGAAGGTACTACGCTTTAGGCGACCATTATTACCCCAGGACGTAGTTCTAGCTTACTTATTTACACAGGATGAGTCAACCTATGGGCTGAATGTTATAACTCGAAACTCGAGACCTCTACACTCGTAGCCTGGAACTATACACACTGGTCTGCTAAGCTACTTTTGTCTTCATAGATCAATGAATTATCGTCATTGTGTTATGTATATATTAAAACTTTCTCCATACGTACGCGTATTTATTTTGGTTCCCTTCTATATAGGCCTGTATTTTATTAAACTGTATGAAATTAGTAACGAAAATGTTACAGCAAATACGCCTTTATTTTCAATATCACGTTGTTTCGATAAACAACCGTGTTAAGCCCATTGCCGTTACAAACACTTTCTTGGAAACTGTATAGATGTAAACAGACAAAAGATAACTGAATCGGACGCATGGCCACAATACCATAAATAGTCTCACGCGTTAATAAACCGAGATATAGCGTTATCCCGCCACACTTCGAATCCACAGCCTTCTACACAGTTTTGTTGAAAATATTTTTGCCTAACAGTATTATTACGCAACACGACGCAATCCTGTGGCAGTTAAAGAATCGGTTTATGGTTCACATTTGTTTGGGTTATACTTCACAAAGAACTTACTGAGTCGATTCTGCAGGGATTTCGTATTACAGATCTCCACATTGAAGGCCAATATGATGACTTTTTACACGAGTAAAAATTGTTCTAGATGGTAATGATCTGGAGAAGGTCAGCCATTTTGAATTTATGGACTGTAATGTGTCTCACGTTACAAACAATGTGATGTGGCGAAGAAGCTGCACAAGTTCAACCATGTGTGTGGGACATTAGGAGAACACTAAAATCAACGAGTAGAGACGCGCCTCAAGTTCTAGAAACTGACGGCCCTCTGCACATTTCTCTATAGATATGAGAATTAGAATTTAACGAAATCTCAGTCTAGTAGTATTCAAATGGCCGAAATGATATTTCGCAAGGTATTCCAAAGTGTACACTTCAAGAAGAGGAGAGAGGCCAATCTGCTGTCTTTGAGTGACACACTATAAGGAAATAAAAAAAATTCTGCGGCATCTGACTTGGTATAGGTACGTGCTCATTTGTAGCGTATTCTTTGCAAGCAAAACAGAAGAGGGAAGAGGGAGAAGAAGAAGAAGAAGAAGAAGAAGAAGAAGAAGAAGAAGAAGAAGAAGAAGAAGAAGAAGAAGAAGAAGAAGAAGAAGAAGAAGAAGAAGAAGAAGAAAGTAAACAAAATTTATTTATTCCAACTTCGTCGTGCTTATTTGCTAACCTTCTAAACCACGATGTATGTTATAGTCACAGGTCGTAGTTCTGGACTTGAAAATGATGGGAACACTGAAAGGCCTCGTGCAGAACATAACATTTAGCAGGTTAGCAAATAAAGACGACGAAGTTGTAGTTATAGAGACTGCTAATTCAAATGACAAGATTAACAAATTTATTTACTGTTTGAAAATGTTTGAAAAAAGAAAATACAAAATCTCGAGCTTGTGTTCCACATGCGTCACGCCTCAAGAGGTGAGGGTAGAAACTTGTGGCGGATAACATGGCAGGGGTAATCTGAGAATGAAATATAGCGTCTAGGGAGCGTAAGATATACACGAATGTAATGCAACGTAAAGGCTCAGTTACGACACGAAAAACTAAAGAAGGGAAAGAACAGGTGTCAGTGAAGAATTGTCTCCTTATGCTCGTGTTATTCTGGTTACTGTCAACGTTGATGCTTGTATTGTAAAGAAGTAATGTGCTCCCTCAGAGACGCGCTCCTCTTTACCCATGCGCGAGCACCCACAATCACATACAACTGAGTAGTCGTATATGTTATTTACTGCGGAAAAAAGGGGGTGACAGACGGTGAGAATCATCGTGAAATACATGAAAATAAGGAAATAGAAGAAAATGTATTTCTTCTCCCACTTCACACTGAGCATATTTTGTGCTTACTGGATTGTTTTCCATATAAAAAGTAAGAATAATTTACTTAATTAAAAGGTTATTTCGTTATACGTTTCACTTAATACCTTCTCTAAATCAGACTGAGGTTGGTTTTAGTGGTCATAGAACTTCCATTAAAATAGGAACATTTAATCACTTATTAGTTGCTAATTTCTTATAGTATCTTATAGCTCGTATAATTATTGTATCGTCCGTGAACTGAACGGTTCGGGTAATGATGAATTATTAGCATGGATAAAATAACAGCAAAACTTAAGCGGTTAAACAAATAGAATTTTGATTCGGGGTCCGAGATCGGGTCGGCTTCATACAAAAGAAAAAACAGGTTAAGACTAATCGACAGAATTACACTTCCATTACAGTAAACAATGAAAATACGCGTTATTCAAACATTGTTTACAAGCTACTTAAAAAACTGAATTTATTTTCCTATATTTGATATTTCAAAATTATACGCAAATGCTGTCCAATGTTTGTATATTTAAAAAAGATTTACTGCTATATTAGTGTACACAGCTGAAAAAATAAACAAACAGCCTAAAAATGAAGGGATTAACGAAATTCGTCAACTTTTTCGACTCTTTGGGGGAGGTCCCGTTCGCTGCCCCCTAAATACGCCCCTGGTTAAAAACTATATTTTATATTGACAAACTACGAAAATATATACCAAACTGTACTGAAAGAGTAAACCAACATTTTTGTCACACAGAGAATTGTTAGCACTTGCCCACATTACCAGTTGTTCTCAAGAGAGAACTACTAATTTCGTAGAAAGGGAGGGCTACTTGAAGTGAGAACTGTCTAAGTAAAAGGGATTATACCTTTCTCTTCCCCCTCACCTGTCTGAATCGCCTCCAGAGGCAGTCCTACAAAAAGCACTGAAAAAAGATTGTTCTAAATTCCGATGATTTTTTTCATCTGGCGGTCATCGGGCACGACCCGGACTGCAATCAAATCAAGCAACGGCTACAATGACGCCCCACTATATAAAGCAAAGTCCCCCCTCCTAATTTCTGAAGTCATTGTGAATAAAAGTCATCATTACACTTATAAACAAAGTGCAGTTCCAATCACCGGGTGTAAATTTATCACTTACGCTCCGTACTTCAGTTAGTTAACTTCATTGCGAAAGGGTATATAAGATTTAGTACAGTTTTCCGTAATACTAGGGTGTCAGTTTATAAATTTTGATTTTATTATTGATATAGGAAATCACAAGGGAGCTTTATGCCCTTTATGAAGGGTACTGTTATATAGTTGATACGACTAGCAAGGAAATCGTGACCTCGTGGCGATGTGTAAACTATAAAAACTGAAATGTGAAGTACGGATATCCAGCAAGAATAACACTATTCCTAGTAAAGTTACATAGCATGCACATATGTAGGCCTATCAGAATTTCTGCCAACCAAGTTCAGTAGCACCTATCTAAGTCAAAGAATAGAGCAAAAGAAGAAAGCACTCCATTGCTCATTTCGATTTTCGTAATGATGATGTAGATTTTAATAATGTTTCCTGAGTCCATTCCATCGAGTTTCAGAAATATTCCATTGTTTTAAAATAAATAAAGTGGGGTGAAAGATAAATATTCTTGTTGGAAATAAACTCCTTGCTATTGGGCCGCGGTCCACTAAAGTTATTGTGTTCGAACGTTTCGGCCTCACCTCTGGGGGCCATCTTCAGTGAATAAAACGATTCAACACAACTGACACGATGTTCGGTCAGATGAATTCTTTGCCATATACTGCGGTTACTGACGAATTCATTTCCAACCTCCGGCCGTGAAAACCTTAGAAATAGATAAATATTCTTGTTTTCACTAATATTCCAGTACTTTCGGGCAACTGCTAGTCAACGCACTTTATTTATGCTAGAGATTTAATTATTTACTTATTCCGTCTCACCCCAATTTTATCAATATTCCCTTTCGTCTCTTTACTATAGCTGATTTTACAATGCCTGCTTTGAATAATAAAACGAAAGTTTTCACGGGCGTTGTCAGTACCGCTGAATCTTCCCGTCCAAGTTACCCATAATTCGGGCCAAACATTTCGACCGAAACCGTCCTCAGTAGCGAGGAAACAGAGATGTCGGATTGCTAGCGTATAACTAAGATTAAAGACCTCATATTAAATATTATGTAAATCATTGTCAAAAACCTTTCCTCTGACACAGTCGTGACTGAGTTGTTATGTGCTTAGTTCACCGATAGTTCAGACTCTCGAGAATCCTTTAGCATCTGAATTGTACTCATAATTTTGAAATAGTCTGTTGTAATCATATATTTTTGATCGAAAGTTTGGCGAACTGTTGAATTTTACACGCTTACCTGAAAACCATCAAAGAGATTGAGAGCGACCATAACTTTGTACTTATTATGCAGATAGCGTATTTATTTGTTCATATCTGCGTATTTATAATACAGGCAGAGAGTGTGTGTCTGGAACAATATACTTTGTTGCAGTTATTCGGCTCACGCCAAATGCAACGATAAGCGTATTACCGAATTAAATAAAAATATGTATATTGTCGCGTTACGGGATTATGTTCGTACTTTGCTCGATGTCCTGACGTCACGGCGCTACCCCCTTTCCTTCCCTAGAAGGGTTTTCGCTAGACAAGTTTGGTTTAGTCGACTAGCGAATATCGCTGTGAGCAGAGTTCCCGTCGTCTCCAGGTCGACACCTAAATTTCGAGCCTCTTTTACCAAGGTATTTATAATTATTTCGGTCCTTATGAATCAGTGCTAGTGGCTAATTATATTTGTTGGTCATTTTTGTAGAAGCAATCGTATGTAATTTATGTAAAAAGAAAAGAATTGTAATCTGTAACGAACCATGATGTAGCATGTTTGTAACCGTAAGCCTCGTAACAAAAAACCAATTTCAGCCAGTCAAGTACAGAAAAGAAAGATATGTAATATTTTACGTTAATTTAATGTTGTTATAGAACTGAGCCGTAACTCTGTGATTGTAACAACTGTATTTTGTAAGTGTCTGTCAGATGTTGTATGATTGAATGTGTGAACACGGTAATGGTAAACCCATACTAAAAGATCTGGAATTTACCGTGTGAACTTGGTTCCATGAACGGGATTAAGAACTTCAGGAATTCGTTTCTTCATACAGTTTTGCTTCACTTACGGAGATACTTCCCACAGGCAACGTAGGAACTTGAACCTGTAACCCGTGGACGCATGGCGTGAGCAGGAGCGGACTGGACACCTCTATACACCTTGTGCTGTTCAAGTAACAATGTTTTTTTTTAATTAACAACACCCAGCTATAGTTCCAACTTCCACACAGTTAGCAAAAAGGAAATATGAACATATACATTTTTCAGAGACTTTAAATATTAGCAAGTGTGAGAAACTTACTAACAGATCACAGCATGTTTGCTGTGGGTAACAAAAAATGTAAACTTGTACTGATTCATGGAAATGATTTATTCTACTTAATTTTGGATCAGTGTTCGATTCACCTTGTAAATCGACACTTATTAAAGATTTTATGGACGGCTTAATTTATTCACTTTTCAATTTATTCAACAGTTAATTTATTCAGAATTTAATTAAACAAAAGAATTATTACATGCTGGCTGATCCGTAATTACTCAGGATCAAGAGGCTAACTTTGCTTGTAAATGAATAAGTGCGTATAACTCTGCTCACTAGATGGTAGTATAATTTTTTTTACACTACCACCCTCCATTGCATGTAAATTAGTTATTATGTATGTTATTATGTATGTTTTGATGAATACCAGATTTATGATGAGTTATAGGTAGCAGCTAATTTTATTATATTGTGGCACCTAGTGTTATATTATTGATATAGGCCTATATTGTGGTATGTTATTGTGACGTATTGTGGGTTTGTGATACATTTGTCGTATAATGATATTTTATGTAGCACGTTTAATTTGGGGCTCAGCACTGTATAGTGACGTGTTACAACTTGATAATAATATCAGGGCATTGAATCTTAATCGTACATAGTTATCAGTAGTTTTTAGGCAAGTGCTCATGGTGATAACTAGAAGTAAGTACAGCCACCCTCCCACCATACCTATACATATAGTATATTGTTGTGAAGTTATTCAGATATTCCCCAAAAACATACAAAACGGTCAAAAATGAATATTTGAGAAAATCTTAATATATACAAACACAATAACGATAATTTATTAATTAAAGAACACACCCAAATAAAAACAAAACAAGACGATCTATTTAAAATTATAAATTTACTAAAAAATAAAAATTAATAAAATGTAAACTTTAAATATTTAAAATATAACCGAGAAAACAGCTGCTGAAGAAAATATAAATTAAAACAATAGTTAACTAATCGACCTAAATCGATTACCAGTTATTTTACATTAAAATCGATACAAATTCGATTATTCGTTAATTCCTATATTAACATAGAATTATTTCGATTGTTACTAATTTACTTATAAACCTCTGATGATACTGATGTTTTTCAATGGAACGTGCGTCAGGTGTTAAAATGAAAATATGAATTACACTACTTGCAGAAGAAACAAATTGAATAACTTCAAAACATTATATAATTACTGCAAGAAACTTCGAGTTACCTATATAGAAAATTATATATATATATATATATATATATAGGTAACTCGAAGTTTCTTGCAGGAAGATGAGAGAACAGGAACTCTCGAAACATGTTCCAAATAGAAAATAACATCTTGAGGTAAATTTAATTATAAATATTAAATGTAATATATACACGCACACATGCACACACACACACATATATATATATAAAATATCCTGAAATAAATACACTGCAAGTAGGTTTATTTCCACCTGACGCACGTTTTGTATTATTCTGTGTTGAACAACCAACCTGAACGCAAATATTCAACATGATAAAAAACCAAGATGGCTGAGGATGGGAAAAATATCTAATTCCCGAAACATGTTCCAAGTAAGGAACAATATATCTTGATTGCAGAACAGTAATGAATATCATAGTATATATATATAATTTTCTATATACGTATCTCGACGTTTCTTGCATCAATTATATAATATTGTGATATTGTTCAATGTAGTCTCTTCTGCAAGCAGTGTATTGCGTTTTTCTTATTTCAACACCTGACCCACGTTTCACTGAAAAATATCAGCATCATCAGAGGTTTTTAAATAAATCAATAACGTTTTTATTTATTTTCTTAAAAACCTCTGATGATGGTGATATTTTTCAGTGAAACGTGAGTCAGGTGTTGAAACAACAAAAACGCAATACACTACTTGCAGAAGAAACTACAATGAATAAATAATATCACAATACTATATATATATATATGCATTATATTTATAATATATTATATTTATATTATATTATATTATTATATATATTATAGGGTCTATATATATATTTTGTGTGTGTGTGTGTCCTAAGATGATGTAGGCCTATGTATTCTGTGATTAAGCCTAGGCCTACATGATGTAACAGCGTAAAGAGGGCAAGCAAACATTGCGGGGGGGAGTAGGTACATTCCATAGCGTATCTGCGTCTACAGTATCTAATATTAAAGATACACTTTACATGCCGACACGGTTAGTTTCAAGTTTACGTGACAACAATGACCATGACAAATAACGAAACTGCACTTTAATACTCGTGTACTCGTTCAAACGGAGTGTTGTAAGCTGGAACGGACGCAGCGGGTTATAACCACTGTATCGTACTTTATTTACTGATGACGAGGCAACAAAAGAGAAGGAAAGACTTGGAGGTGATTATCCTTGAGTGCTCACGGTTGAATGACGGTGTTTGTTTTGGTGATCGAACCGCGTTAATGGACGAGCCAGACAGAGGGGGGTGCACCACCGCAGCGGTAATTTTACTTTCATTGTTACTTTCTCCCGTGGAATGGAATCGAACTCGCTGCAGCTGGTGCTACGCTGTCAGATCGGTTTCGCTGGTCAACACAACACCACACGACTATCGCAATGGCATCTATCCACTACATTCTGCAGGTACATTGTTGTTTTTTCGTTTTCATTATTGCACGAATAATTAGTAGCTTATCAATTGTTGTCTCCGTTCATAACGACATAAACAGTCTCTTTCGTAATAACTGCTTAGTTTTCGTTGAGTTTAATTTTATACTAATTGGAAATATACAATTTGTAATTCATTAAATAGTTGACAATATTTTGTTAAGGAGTAATGCTCTGACAAACATTTAAAATTTTATTTTCTTCACACTAATGGTGCAACATTACCAAAGTTTGTTTAAACTTTTCAAAATTAAAAGCAATGTTTTAAAATTGTACAATTGTGGTTTATAACCCTTACGAAACTGTATATAATGTGATCACTTTGATCGTTATGAAATTTATTTCTACATTTCATTTTGTTTTATGTATCAGAGTTTTACTTATTTTTGCTGCAACTTTTAGTTATGATTTGTTTGTTTTTGCATACGTTATATAAAATATAAATTGTGTTACTTTGCATGGACACAAATATGCAGTTTTCCATGAAATTTCTTTTATTAAATAAATATATTTTATTAACAAATTTCTTTTATTCATTTTCCAAAACAAATGTTATTTACGTCGTCTTTATTTATGCTTGGAAAAGGTGTCATGACTTTACTAAGAATGCTAGTACAGATACACTCTAATTAAATGGAATTTTCAGAAAATTAAAATTAATTATAAAACAAATTAGTTTTCATTAAGAAATTAGAGAAAAATATTTGTCGTGGTTTGAAAAAGATGTTTTACACAATTGTATGAATGTATGAGTACATTCACATTCTCTCGATATCCAATTACAATTGTTATATTTTCTTGTCTGTTTTATTTATATTATTCTTATTATTTGATAATTTTATTTTAGCATTTAAGCGTATTTTATTAAAAATTATAGCAAATACAGCATTTTGACTTTGATTTAAATATATTCAGTTGTAAAGATATCAGGTTGTGAAGGCCTGGCCACACGTTAAGTAAATATAATTAAATAACGTCTCGCTTCTCAGTTGTAGGATTTTTTTCAAAACCCAGCAAAAATACACTTATAAAACTTTCTTCTTCATTTATATAAACTTATTACCCATAATGAGAACGTAATGGAATGTATATATTGATAAAAGAGTAATGTGAAATAAATAACCCTTACTTTTTTGAAAAGATTAAATATTCACATTAGAATGTATTCTTAATTTTAGGTTTTGTGAAAGAAATGTAACATAAATAAACAGTCCAAGTGTCTAAACGTTCCAATTCAAAGGTATATGTTTCTAAATGTAAAGAATATATTCACATACGTCATATACTGTTGAAAGTTTTGTGTATTTTTGAAATGTATCTTCACTACACACTTCTTCTCCGCTTCTCAAATCTCTTTTCCTTTTCAGCTGCAGCTCATACGCTCTGCTCTCTTTACTTGTTTTCAAAACACTCATTTGCTCTCAGAACCGTTATCTTAATAACAGTGTTTAAATGCTGAAATGTTTATGCGATTAGGTATAGTAGGTTAATGGGTAACGTCATATTAAATACGCGTAGGCTATGACGTCAGATGTATTCATATACACATCCCGCCCTCACACACACACACACACACACACACACACACACACACACACACACACACACACACACACACACACGACACATATATGACATACGTAACGGAATGTCATACGAGTGTAACGAGTGTATTTAATACGTAACGAGTGTATTTTATGGTGGCCGGCAATCTTGGCGAAAATGATATGCGCAGAACCCTGTTTTTTGTCAGTGTAACGGCACATCTCACTCAGTGCGTAAGTGTTGATGCGTTTTAAAAACATTTACCTTGAAACATTTACCGTATAGGCCTGTATTTCATTTGATTATTATTTTCAACATTTTCTAAAACATATCCTACGCTACGAAAACTTCTTCAACTTCTTAAGTCTAGTGTAAACTTTCATGGTAGCTTATCATGTTTAAGAAAAGTTATTGTAAACTTAGGGTTTAAATGGAAGAAGAATAGAAATAATAATAATAAATGAACGTCAAGAGGTAAGGACAAAAACAATTGAATATCTCAGGAAAATAAAACAATTCAGGTACAGAAAAGCGGCCAATACTAGTAATAATTTATTATTTACAATGTGTAGTAAATAACATTGTTCTGGTACTACAAATACATATTTGATACAATTTCGAGTAATACTGAGTAACGCCTGTAGCAACAGTAAGACGGACGTTTTTGAAATGAAATATTACAACTGAGCACACTTATTCAACCTACTACCCTCACTTTTCGCGCAGCTATGAAGCGACCACCATAAAGTAACGCGATTGTATATGTTTTAAAGTTAAAAGCTGAAAATTCGATGTTCTGACAATTTTTAGGAATTTGTCTAGTTCTAAAAATCGTGTAGTCGACGTAAAACTAAAAACACTAATATTATATGTAGTTTTAAATTTTGTATAGCCATTAATTAAATCAATTAATTGTTACAAAAAAAGCACTTCTTGTAGTTGGAGACGAAGTTCTAATGTGTACTTTTTCATGTATTTAAATTATGCCTTCTATTCAGTGATCTCAGGATACCGTGTAGTGTTACATAAACACTTATTCCGTTTTTTTTTTACCCTGTATTATCATATCACGGTTTTTTAAACCATAAAGATAACCTAGTTTCATTATATCAAACTTAATAACTTACATGTAAATGAAATTTCGATACGTGTTTTTAAAAGTGTGAAAAACGCAAGTCATTAGAAAAAAATGTTATCAAGTTTATTAATTTGGTTATAATATACTGCACACACACACACACACACACACACACACACACACACACACACACACACACACACACACACACACACACACACACACACACACACACACACACACACACACACACACACACACACACACACACACACACACACACACACACACACACACACACACACACACACACACACACACACACACGAGTTATCTCTCTCTCTCTCTCACACACACACACATACACACATATACATACACACACACAAATATTGTGCACGACCGCGTGTATGTGTGTGGGTGCCCACGCGCGTGAGAGAGATATGTAAATACCTCAATAAACTATGGTTTGTTTTAATTCAAATTATTAACATTTTTAAATAATATTATTTGTTTATTGTTTTAAAAATCCCACAAAAATAACAAAATGATTTTAATTCCATCAACTATTGTTTGACAGAAGCTAAGCGTAATCCGTCAATAACGTTTTGTTTTGCATGTGAGCCACTGTCGAATACGTTTGGTTCAACTGGTTCCTCTAGTCTTCTCTCCAACCTCTCCTTCATTCTTGATCGATGTCTCTTCCTCCTGTCGTCAGTCCAGGTGGCACCTGTCATCTTCTTGGGTGTTTCCTGAAAACCTTAGTCATTTTTTAATTTCTTTTTGAGTGTCAAGCATTCTTCAATGCCTTTATGAGAGTAATCAATAATAATCTCGATGTCTTCTTGTATTCTTCAATAACGTATTT
This sequence comes from Magicicada septendecula, assembly GCA_034769895.1. NCBI lineage: Eukaryota > Metazoa > Arthropoda > Insecta > Hemiptera > Cicadidae > Magicicada > Magicicada septendecula. Next base: position 349,516,846 of record CM068375.1, read on the forward strand.
TATGTATTACTCTAGATGTAACTATACACAAAAAATGCCGTAAAAGTAACTAGCTGGGTATCAATTTCTATTGGTGGTGAATAGCTACAGTAACTTACCATAGAAACCGTCTAAAAGAGGAACTTTCTAAGGCATTTAAATATGGATTAAACTAAACTGTTTAGCTGACTTTGTTTAATGATTTTTAAGGAAGTGCGTTAACATTCAATCCGACTATCTCAATTTTTACGGTCAAGTTTCTTGTGAATATTTTTCATTAAAAACTATAGTTTTAATGACACCGTTATGTTTTTTTTTATTACAAGCGTGGCCTAAGTTTTTGAAAAACAAAAAATTAAGTAATTGGGTATCAATTCCTATCAGTCGGATGTATTTTCTCCACAGTCTCCACTGATTCAGCGATGTCGCAGTTTGTTGAAATCCTGGTAATTACTACACACTGGACGGCCGTGTTTGGTGGCTGCGCATTCGGGCACCTCGACTACCACTTGTGACAGAAGGCCTCATCCAGCAGTTACTACAACGCTGGCATCAGTCTGTTGTTATTTTAATAAAGTTAACAGTTATTAAACTACTATAAGGTACTTACTGTGCTACTGTTTGTTGTAGTTTGAGCGTGAACATCTTCAGCAAACTTGACGTAACCTTATACAATATATCACGAAATATGTATGTTATGTGTGTGTTTCTTCGAATCGTACAGTTAGTTTAGTGTTTGGTAGTACTTTGTGGCTGTGATGGTATTATATGACCGGGAATTCCCGAATCGTCCCAGTCGACTACAGTAATCTCTCATTTGCATAGTTACTTGATAAAGGACTAGCGGTACAAACAGTAAACAGATTTCGACGGCACGTACAAAGAAGGCGAAGCAGCAGTAGTTACAACAAGATCTTCCGTTTGTTGTCAAACGGGACTTTAATGAGTCCAATCCCAACCAGTGGGGTACTGATCCTACAGTATTTTACAATTTCCGTGTGTGTGGACTCGTGTGAAAGACGTTTCTCAAAACCTAATAAAATATCGGTGTGGAGAATCATACATGACTTCTATGTACTAAGATTTATATTTAAAATCATTTTCGAAAAGAAATGTTTCCATAGAGACTACTTCTTTCTACTTCTTGCTTCGGCCTTAACCACAGTACTGTGGTCACTAACGTATACCACCTCACGTTAGCGCACTCGATTTTTACTGATGATGGCAGTCGATGGCACTGCCGAAACGTTTGGTTTTGCAGAAAACATAGGACCACGGCTAAACAGCCCGGGAAGGAATTTTAACAACAAACTACTTCTTTGTTGCCTATAACGTAGTACACATATAAAAAATTATCCCCTCCTCCTTCAACTAACATTTTCATTTATAGAAAACTACCCCCTTCCCCTTCAACTATCCTTTTGATTTACAAATATTTCATCTACCTTTCTACACTGGATTATTCCACACTGGACCTTCTTTTCAGGATACTTTATTTATCAAAATTAAGTACTTTACTCTTGTTATAACATAAAATGGTGCAGGTAAACTACTCCTTTCCCTTAACCGATCTTCACCAAAATCAATAGGCCTTGAGTCCTCTACAACTCAGATATATATGCAAAACATTATTTGATTCTGTTTGAATTTGCAGCAGTTATCGTTTGCCATAAGAAAAGTTCTACACACATAGACACAGACAAACACACAGACACTTTTCGGAAAATTACTTTTCTTCATATTTTGATGGTAGTACAATCAGAATGCGCCCTTATTTGGAACACAATTTTTTTCGCCATCACCATACTTGCATTTCTTTATGGGATTTGGAAGTAAAAATTGGTCTTATACCAATGGTGAGTGAGGAAAGGCTGTCAAACTTATCCATTTTCACTGTAGAAGGAAATATTGTACCCTCTTTGGTTTTTTGATGGCGTAATAGAGAAAGTCACTAAAAATATAGGCACGGAATTCAGACCAATATTTGGCTTTGAATAGCCTTCTGAATTGTTGGTAGTCGGTCACTTCGTCTCTTATCGCCATCCACCAATTATCTGCTATCTCCTTGAACGATTCGTCAAGCACTTCTTTATTCTCCCTCCAGCGATTACCTCTGTGTTTGGTGAAGTACTCTTCGATTCTGGCTAGGAACTCCATTGGTTTGTTTTTATAAAACCTGAAGTTAATTCCTTCACGATTCTCGCTGTTAGGACAAATGGTAATGTTTGTCGGTCGACTGTGGAACAGGTCTATATCTGTTTGGTTCTGTCGCACCTGACTGTTGATACTGGTCACAGTAGCTTCAATGCCGTCACATTTTTCTGTGAATCGGTCCTGCACTCGCTCCCAGTCTTCACGTGTTTCTTTTAGTCTTTCCTCCAACGTCTTCCTAGTCGTTTCTTCAATGTTGTTAACTTTAGTGTTTATTTCTGTCTTGATACCCTGTACTTCTCGTTCAGTTTGACTCCATCTTTCGTCAGCTCTTGTAACCCTTTGTTCGATTACCGTTATTTCCTCTTCTACCTTCTTGCTGATTGTTTCATTATTTTCAGCTATCTTTTGCCCCAGTTCTTCCTTCAATGCTTCCATCCTTCCATCTAATCGGTTCATATTTTCTTGGTTCGTCTCTCTTAATTCTGCTCTTAATTGTTGACTATTATTTTCCATCTTTTTATTGGTTTCTTCCAGTTTCTGGCTTATCTGGGTCAATTCCTCCTTCGATTGTTTATTGTCAGTTTTTATTTCCTCCATTTTCCCCTCAATCTTCTGAATATTTTCCTCCATCTTCTCCTCGATCTTCTTAATATTTTCCTCCATTAATAATTTATTTTCGTTTTTTATTTCGTCCACTTTCTCCTCCATCTTCTTACTGTTTTCTCTTAATTCCTCCTTCAATTGTTGGTTATCATTTTCCAGCTTCTTACTATTTTCTTCCATCTTCTCCTCCATCTTCTTACTGTTTTCTTCCATTTTCTCCTCCATATTCTTACTATTTTCTTCCATTTTATTACCCAACTCTTCCTTTGTCGTTTTAAATTCTTTGAGTAACATCTCCATCATTCTATCCAATTTTGTCTCTTCCTTTGTGGTGGATTTCTCTGGCTGTTCCTTCTGTGGTGCAGGCTTGTTTGGCGTAATAGAGAAAGTCACTAAAAATATAGGCACGGAATTGCATGTTTTTTCTAAATACTGTAATGTAACTTAAGTTATTTTATTTCCTTGTAAATACAATATTTTTTGCTTTATACATACCTATTATTTTCTACTGATTCTCTGAACTTTGTAAATACTGTAAATTATTTGTAGACCTTCTAATAACTACTCACTGGTTGTCGCTGTTTGGTGTCTGCGCTTTCGGATGCCTCGACTACCACTTGAGACAGAAGACTCAGGTAGCAGTTACTACACTGCGATCAGATTGTTGTTATTTTAATCAAACTAACAGTCATTAAACTATTTTGAGGTACTAACTGTTTGCTTCTACAACGTATTGACCGTGAGTAACAAAGTCGCCTTGAGACCTACGGCTAAAATCTTTTCCTTCTAATGGTCACGTTATCGTGGTGCACTGGCAAACATCACGTTGCACTGTCACTTATGATGAACATCGGAACCTCGATTATCCGGTGATAAAACTGCCTTCGAGCATAAAAAGTCAACAGATAGACCTAAAACGACGGTACAGGCACTGTTCTCTTCGTTTCGACGTCCCCCACAACATTCAATCGTCAAAAGTTAGGAATCTTCCATGTGCTATGGACCAGAGCCCCTCCTATAAAACGGACATCGAATATCCAGTGATAAAAAATATCCGGTGATGTTGGTTCCGAACATTGTAGTTTTACAAACCGCTGAAGAGATACGAGGATCAGCCGAAGTGTTCGTCGAGCGATATCCAACAAAGTTTATCGGAGTTTAGCTTAACGATAAAAATACAATTTTTCGTGTGTTTTAAGGTTCATATTTCATATAAACACCTGTCAATTTCCAAATCTATCTGTTAATTTATTCAGTTTTTGCCAGCTGTTCGAAATTTACGTGTTAAGCGTGTTTTAAAAATATATAAAATAAAACGTCGTTCTGTGATTGAACTGTTTGTTAAAAAAAGGTTTAGCCGCCCAACGGGAAGTCATAAATAATTGTAAACCTGTTAGAAATTGCTGCGTATTCAAAACCAATGGTTTGTATTTGGGCATTCGTCCGTCCGGTCTTACGAGCATTTAAGGCGATCCCTACAGTGGACGCCTAAAAAGTATCTTTCGCCTTTGCAAAATCTTACAATTAAAACGATCGTATTTATGGAATTCAGCTTTGACTCCTAGTCTTACAATCGCCGTATCAAATTTACTTGACAGCGTTTTACGTTGTACTAAATGTCTCAGTTTTCTATTCCAAGTCTGCGGACCGCGGTAAGGTACGACTCAATTAAAAATTTCTGACGGATTTAAACGATGCACTGACGATATGGTAATGTATTTTTGTTAAAATAATTGCAACAAGCAGTATAAGTAAGTATTAACTCATAACCACTCAAGTTCATAAGCAGTATAAACAATGCGCTCATAATTACATCGACATGTACACGGCAGTACCAACTAGGCTCCACGACTTGACCTGTGAGTTTGATATTTGTTGCTCACTCATATTTTCCACGTTTGACTAATATTTAAATATTACTGAATATCTCCTTATAGTTCAAACAATGAAATCCTCGGTAGGCGCTGTCTGTTCAAGGTAATCGAAACAACAATTTGGCTCATTTTAATACGCTTTCTTATCGTTCTATAAAGTACTGAAATTGTTATAGCTGTTACTGTTCTGGAGCAGGTCAGTAATTTTGAATACCTGGGCTGTAATGTTGCTTACATTAAAAAACAATGACATAGCGAATAAACTACATAAGATTAGCCATATGTGTGGGACCTCAAGAGAACCACAAAACCAACGAGTAAAGAAAGACGCCTAAAGTTCAACAAGGTGATGGACCTCCCCAAGTTTTTCTGTGGGTCTGAGAATAAAACTTTAACGAAATCCCTGAGGCCAGTCGAGATGAGATTTCTTAGGCACGTGGCAGGGTATAGGATCTCTTCAAGATCGTAGAAGAAATGAAAACTGGAAAAAATATTATGAGTATCCTCGCCAGGATTGCCCAGTATCGGCTAAAATGGTTGGAACACCTTAAGTTAATTGATGAATCCCGCATCCCCAAACAGCTTTTAAGCCGAAAGGGCGGAGAGGTATGGAACGTCCGAAGAAACGTCGTCTACCTGGTTGGGACCGGAACAAACGATTTTTGGTTTAATCCTTGTTGGAAATGATAATGATGATTCAACTGTAAGACACGTTTATCTGTGCCAACAGGTATCCGAGCAGTGATGATGGCAGTCAACAAAATTATACAAAAAAGGCCTTCCAAGAACTATCTTACGTAGTCCTAACAGTTAAAGATACATCAAAATAATGTATAAAAGAATTTTAAGCAAGAAAATTTTAAAACGTATTTTGTGTTAGCATACTTATATTTTTTAATGATACGCGTAGTCTTTAATACGCAGTTTTATATTAAGTTCCTAATATTGTACATTTGGTACTAATGAGGCAATTTTGAATTAATCACGTAACTGTTACAAAGCAAATTTTTCATTCACCTGAAGTATCTAATTATGATAAAAAATATCCTTTATATAATGTAATTTACACATAGACTTTATTTTTAAGCGATGTAGTTTTAATGAAAGCGCATGCATCTTTTTCTTGTTTATTATAGTACAAAATAAAATTGATACTACGGATCCGACCGTTTGGCTGATCTTGAGAGCCACTGGGCGGTACTTGGCGTAGAGCAATTGTTGAGAACGATTTAACCGTATGAAACAATAATATGTGTTAAAAACAAGAAGAGCAGTGAAGATGTTTGTGAAAAAAGTTAACAAAAATACGCGGAGTTAAGGCGTTATTTTATAAAAAAAGAAAATCATTAATAAGGCATTGATACAAAAGCCTGTCATCGTTAATTAACAGTTATTCCTGTGATAAAACTGGGTGTGCTGTTAGTCTTATGGTATGTTCTTATATCTGACTGCCGTGTCACCTATAATATCTTATCTAAACGGGCCCTACTTCACTTCATTCTGTACCTTTATTGTGAACACAACGATTGACCTATTACAGGATCAATAATAAAGATAAAACAGAAAAATTGCGGACGATCAGGCTATTCTGTCGGACTGTGTAAACAGATTGCAGATGGATATACATTTGTTAAATCGAATCTGCAAATACTCTGAATTGCAAATATCCATACTTAAGACTAAGATGATAGCTTTTCGTGGAACTGATCACCTACGGGCAAAAATTGTTATAGATGGTACTGTCCTGGAACAAGTTAGCAATTTCGAATACCTGGGCTACAGTGTGTGGGCGTTGTGAATAAGTTGCGTAAGTTTAACCTTATGTGCGTGACCATTAGACGAACTCTTAAGTTAGCAAGTAAAAGAACACGCTTAAAATTCTACAAGTGATGGCTCTTCCCACACTTCTTTATGGGTCTGAGAACTGGACTTTAAACTGGTTGAGATTTCTCAGGCACGTGGCAGGGTATACTCTCCATGGTCATAGAAGAAACACAGATATACGACAGGAACTGAACATTATGAGTATACTCGAGAGGGTCGCCCAGTATCGGCTGAATTGGTGGAAACATCTTTGCCGAATGTATGACTGCCGCATCCCGAAACAACTATGGAACTATAAGCCGAAGTGACGGAGGGACTTCCGAGGAAGCACTGGAGTCAGCAGCTCTAGACTCTTTGACTGTTTGGGACCGGAACAAACCATCCTTGATTTACTCCTTGAAGATGATGATGATGATGATGATGATGAAAAACAGAAAACATCAGTGTTTATATTGATTAAAAATAATTAAAAATAAATATGTACGTATTTAAATAAATGTTTTAATGTATGTAATGACTTTCAGTGAAGCACTATTTAAAAATATTTGTGCGATCTTTTTAAACTTTAAATTTTACTTTTTTAAGTTTTTAGACCTGTGACAGTTATCTAGAGAGTAATAATTTTGAATTAGCAGTAACGATATCTGAAGTTTGTTATTCTCTTGTTGTAATGCCAACTTTCACCTCACGTAATTGCTATTGTGTTAACCAAGCAGTAAGCGTAGGCTCAACTCTACACACAAATATTAAAGAAGTCGATGGAACGTTTATTCGCGTGCCCGGCCAGTGGGGATGGAGCGGTGATTAGTGACTCGTTAAAAATGCAGATGAAGTGATTGCGAAACCGCTTCGTTGATTATCATTGCTTACATCTACCCCCCCCCCCAAAAGAGTCAGTAGTCATTCCTGTGTCTCATCAGCGTGTGGGATTCGACTGTGATGACAAACAAAATTAGCGTTCGTTCTTGGCACACGAATGAAGCGCTGTGCGTTGATTTTACAGCTTATTTTAACGACTTCGCGTTTAATGATTGCGATTAAAACAGAGTTACAAATCTACTCTTGAGTCTGCGTTACCTACCATGCATAAGAACCATGGTACTGCATAAGAACTGCATGGTTCTTATGAGTCTGCATAAGAACCATGTACTGCTTTAGACTTAACTCTATATCCCTGAGGAATGTAAAAAGAAAAGAGGATAGACACGCGCACATGCAGTGGTGTAAACAAACAGACTATTACTGAGAAATACCGATTCACATTATGTTATCAAAACTCACTCAATGCTCACTTTCCTCTTTTCTAAAACAATTATGTTCCTCGCACGTTCCCGAAAACTTTTAATTTACACAAGACATTTGTAATGCACCATTACAATATTCTGGTTTTTATTTAACACTTTTATTTCACTTCTACATTTTTCCAATCAAATTCCGCACTTTTATACACTCGCTTAAATGATTTAGTGCTTAATGGAAAATGAATTCTTTCTTTCATGATAGGTAGTGATTTTTTAACAGTGGGCACAACGTTTAGATTTTTATAAAATCTTGAAAACTATATTTCTTACTACACGCTTACCGAAATCGTTAAGAAAACGTTTCCTTTTCTCACAAGTTTTACATTTTATTCCCGGTGTGGTGAATTTCCCTTTTGGACTGTATTTCCTTTGTTTTCTCAAGTACTTAACGAAGCCTTTTGATTTATTACAGTAATACGCAACTCGTTTTGTTGCTTGATTCAGTGAGTATGTCACTGAGTTTCATTGTTTTTCTTCATCCCATTATTCAATTATGTTACTAATTGTTTCACGACCTTCACTATAAAGAATCAATTTTTATTTCGATGACCCTTGAAGAGATATTGTGAACAGACAGCCGCAAATAAACAAATAACAGGATAATTCACTCATCAACTGAAAGCAACTAAAAGTGTACTAATCTAAACGATAGTTCACAAATTCGTATTTTTAATGTTACTGTAACAAAACTTCTTGAAAAGTACTAAGTTGTAAACACAAAACAATAATACGTAGTTTTTGAAAGCACTTTATACCTCAACGGAGTAAACCTGACTGCAGCACACTTCCAAAGTGTATAATGTCTGATTGCCTTTGTGAGTGGATGCCAGTATGCATTGTGAACAGGATTTGGCAGTTGTCATGAATCATTGGCCTTGACGAACAAACAACACACACACACACACACACACACACACACACACACACACACTTCATCCTTTCCATCACAGATACGGAGTTCAGTCTCATGCAGCAACAATATGGGAGAATATATGAGTCCGCTAGAGAAGCATATTTGAGTCACGACAATCTGTTAAGGAAGACTATAGTATCAAATTAATATACACTTCCACCTTAGTACCGATTTTAACTAACAATAATAAACTAATGTAGTAGTAATAGTACTAACAATAATGATAATACCAGTAATATTAAGAATAATTGTGTAGCAGTAATATAAAGAATACGAGCGAAGGCAGTTCTCAGTTGTAACACGACCGGTTGGCTTATGTCTGTCTGTCCGTACATCTATTTGAGGTGTTTCTCACTTCATCATTTCAACTCATCATCCGCTTTACATGCATGTTCACACTTTTACCCTACAGAATTATATTGTTTTGTTGCGATTGATGGCCTCAAAATAGGGGAGCGGTAGTCAAATAATGGGAGGGGTCAAAATTGTGAAAACATCGCCAAAGCTCATCCGTGGTATCAGATTAAATATAATTTTAACAGAAACCCAAATATATTGTTTATTTTTGAAAATTGCAAAACTTTTCGGTCCCCAAATCCAAAAAAGAGGAGCTAAATTTTTTTTGAAAGTTGTAAAAATTTATCAGTGTTAGATTAAAAGGGATTGTAAACCAAATCCGAATATTTCGAGTGTTTAGTGTTTATTGTTTAATTTTGTGCTGTACAATTGTTATATTAGACTACTAAATTATTACTAAATAATTAGTAATCACTCTACTGTAAGTTCTGTAATTTTTTCAAAAATAAATAATTATATAACATTGCAATTTATGTAATGATAAATGTTCTTCTTTCAAAATAGTAAGAGAGTCCTGTGGCTCAGTAGCTCAGCATGTAGCAATATATTATTTTTTTGTTACGACGGGGCAGGTGGAAAAATTTGCTCTACAAATGTCCGGAAGGGTGCACACTTTCGGTGTCAAAAAGAAAACCTTTCGTTCCTCTACTAGGACACTAACCTGGAACTGTTTGACACACTACTTATGGCTAGGCCTACTGTTCTTGACATCTGACTTGTTATTCTTCTATACTGTATTTTCCAAATCTATCTTCTTCGCCCCAAGAATCTCTTCTGCAAAGCGTGCCATACAGTTCCAGATGACCTCATCTGGAAGCATCGCTTCAACGATTTTATCCGGGTAGTTCTCCTGCCTAATATCTTCTTGCAACGATCTGCTATGTTGCTGCCACCTGTCGCAGACGATAAATGCGTGGCTGGCATCGTCCGTAGCTCCCGGGCAGTACAGGCGTTCTGGTGAGTCGGCATTTCCAAATTTCTTCAGGTAAGATCGAAATACTCTTGTCCATTCAGAAACTGAGTGAGGTAACAGTCGATCTCTCAATGCTTCCCCTGAGCCCACGGCTGCATCTGCTTGATGAGCCTTATTGTCTAGCAAACTCGCTCTTGGACAAGTAGGCTCGTCAAGCAGGTGTAGCCGAGGTCGGAGAGGAATTAATAATAATAATAATAATAATAATAATAATAATTGTGATATCAGAAGCGAGTTTTCAACGATCTGACTGGAGGGCAACATCAATATGTTCTTTACTCAGAGTTGAAAGACAGGTTAAATGTTTCCTTTAACTGTAAATCCATTTAGTACATTTAATTAGTAAATTGTTTATGAGGTTCTTTCATTTTTTCTAAATAAATATTTCGTTTTCATTATGAAGCATTTGGTGACAATGCCTTCCTTCCCACAACTAATCCCGTCTATGGTTATAATGATGATAATATATTTATTATTAACATTATTACTATTTCTGCTCTTATTGTTTTTGTCACTCAGATTATTAGTGCAGTTAGTTGTACTTGAGTTAACTAACTATTGATTCCTTTTTATTGGTATTTTCACACTTAATCTACGTCTGTAACTAGGAAGTTGAACAGTTCTATTGTATGAGTGTTCTTGACCTGTCAGTGTACGGATGGAGACAGATGATGTCATGAGATAACTTCACAATAGCAAAACTCAAGGACGTCTCAATGTATCACTCTTATTCACTTGTGATGCCTTAATATCAGTGTCTATTGTGCTCCTACCACTGAATGGAGTGGTATGCGGACAATAAAATATACAGCTGTAATAGCGGAAGACAGAGAAGTAAACATAGCGACTGCGTGTCCAATGATGACTTTTACTTCGTAGTTTTACTGCGTCGCGTGTTACAATTAAGGTAAATAATATTCAGTGGTTACCACCGCGGTAAGTAAGTAAAATTAATGGCAACTGGTAGCCTATAAACTGAAGGGACTGTGGTGCATTCAAAGATACGCAGTACTCTCATATGCATTTTTTTTATCGGCCATCTGAGAACCACATCCCAATTTCAGTTCTTTATTCCTTGTTCTTTTTTTTGTTCAAATTTATTTATCTTCTCTCTTATATCGTATTCAGATTCACAGCTTACTGCACAGACGAGATATTTGAAACGCCTCACTTGTTCTAAAGTGCTGTTGTTTATAACTATCTTAGTCCTTACTGCATATTTCCCTTTAAAAACCATGGTTTTGGTCTTTATTTTACATACCATTTAAACGTTATATAACATGTAACTGAATAGTTTAGTTTGCTTTCGATACTGAGAATGGATTAATAATCCCGGAAAAACGATACAGATATTGCCATCGAAATATCCTCATCAAACTAGACCTAACCCTACATAATCTAGCGACCCAACAGTATTGGCACAGACAAAAAATTATACCCGTATAGTTTTTAAAGCACCATCTACAATTTTGTAGCTTACAACTTATGCAAACGTGTCGGGCTTTTCGTAATTTAGCCTTTCTTGTTGTTTATCTTTCATTAATCCGTCTATTGAAAGTTTCAGTCCGTTCAATAGTTGAAGCATTATCTTGTTGCAAGATGGTACCATGTCTCTCGTAGAAAATTCAAAGTCGACGGTATATATACACACACGCGAGCATGCGCCCGCGAAAAAAAAAGAGCTTTTTTGGCGGTATCTGTCGCGGAATGTTTTCTTTACTTTCAGTCTGTCAGAACATTATGAAAACAAGCTTGTCGCAGAATCTGAATACGACTTGGCACAACTGTTGTTTCGTATTTGTGTAAAACGTACAATAAAGTAACAAATTTACAAAGGATAAACTTTCACAATTTGACGGATACAGTTAGAATTTTGTAGACCTATTAAGCGGGGCGTGCATTCCGTCGCGTCGGTGGAATCCTTGTAGACGGCAGTTACGGGGAGTCAGTAGGCCCTACGCTGGTAACCTTAAATTGGCCAAATTTAGGTACATTTTTCTATGTAACTTAATAGGATAGTCTTGAACTTTTTGCAGGTATAGTTTTTTTTATATATGTTGTTTGTGTATTGAAGCAGAAGCTTTTAATTTCCTTATCTACAACCAGATTTATATTTATTTTTATTTTATAACCTATTCTCATGGAAAACGAATAAACATTTACTTCAACAGCGCCGAAAGTATACACTGTAGCTTTATAATTCTACTTCAGTAGGTAGACAATATCACCTACCTACTTATGGTGATTTATATCAGCACTGAAATCTGCATTGTCTTGCGTAACATAGTCTCTGAGATAAATGCACCTCAGTGTTGAAAAATATTGTAACGAGAATCCTATCGAACAGCCTAGAACATTCTCCACCCGTCCAGTGCGGCAGGTGTTGCCTCAGTCAAGGCCGCTCACAAGTAGGTTCCAGTATTTTCAAGAACACTTGAGATACGCATCAAGTGGCGTGAAGTGAGGATGGAAGATTTCTAGAAAGCGCGCGCTACCTATAAAAAACCATAGCAGCCGGATTGTCAGTTCAGTGGTGTTGAGCGATTTCTTTATCGCGGATCGAGGGTTTGTAGCAAAGTGTTGTTGTGTTATAATTAGTGCGGAATTCTTTGTAGTTGACATTATCATTGCGTGTGGACAATTTTTACTTTAATTGTTGTAAGAGACTATCTTCTTGATTATAAATTATTAATTGTGACAATTAAAGGTGGTTATTAGTAATTTCATTGGTGTCTTGTAGTTTGTTGTCCACTGTACCATACGACAAGCAGTTAGACCATCCTAACAATATGTTTTTTTTTTCAGAAAACGCATTTAAAGTATGTCAGTGAGAACTAATAACCACTGGAATTCATAACCAAAGACTATTTCCACGCACACAACCGAAACATATATGTACCCATGTTGGTAAACTCTGATTTACCAACACTGAAAAAATACCCCCTTTTACACATTGAAAATCACATCACTTTCATTTAAACCATTTACAAAAAAACGAACGACTGGAAAGAATCGTGTACAAAAATGTAATAATTTTACTGTTTTGCAGACGTTCTTTATATTATAAATAAAATGTGTTTGTAAGTTTGTTTTTATCATAAAATATATAGAATTTTATTCAGAAAAGTCAAAATTCTAATAAAACAAGCATTTTGATTTAAAAGTAAAAATTTTAGTTTTTTGTGTACAGACAAAAGGGTTTGTGTACGACGCGGTCCCAAACCGTTGCACTTATGTAGCCGTCGGGCAGCTCTTACCCGAAAAAGTTCTCGGGTATCGTTCGGCCTAAGATCCGCCGTAAGTGTTTTCTAAAATTTTGTCGCTTTTTGCCGCCTGACGTCTCGTTTGCAAACAGCGGGACCCAAATGAATTCCTAAATCTGTTTGTCCATCTGCAGGTGAACATTTTACTACCATGAAACATGGTACTGTAATTTATTCCAATAACGAATAACAGCCTAGCGAAAGATGAACAAAGTATCATCTACGCCCAAAACCTCCAACTACCGGCAAAATATCATCTACGCTTAAAACAGCCAAACACCTCCAATTTACACCTCGTTGTATAGCGCCCGTTATTGCGATAACAGCTGTTACTAAACGATATGCATTTGTTAGCAGTATAACTGGGGTGCGCAATGCAGTATACTCGTGTACTGAATACAGTTGTTGGAATGCAATACACATGCTGTTATTGCTACGCGCCTGTTTAATATTGCAGCGCATTACAGAAATAACGCTCTACTTATTGCATCGATGTAAAAAAATGTGATTTTATTTTATGCAAAGACGTTTATTCACTCTTTACTGTAGTTTTTAAGTTTTGTTTTATTTTCATCAACTAAGTGTCTTAAGCATTATTGCCTTTTCCGGCCCTACAGGGACCACTTGTATCGCTCAATCGATCTTGGTTAACCCAAATTACGTGGCCCTACTGCCGGGGCAGTCTGATTTAGATACGACCGTTTCTCCTCGCAAGGCGATGGCACACGAGCGAGAGTTATCCTGCCTAGTATAAACCGTCCCCAACTATGCCGTTCGGATCCGGCGTTAAACTGTAGGTCCCATATACCTGTGAGAGGCTCCGTAACACACGCACCTCAGGTATGTGCGGGGAGGGTACAAACCAGTCGAAAGGCTGAAGGACCCAATAATAATAACTGCCGTGTAATGTAGCTCGTGCCTTGGTATTTATCGATCAAGGTGGTCTGTCTATCCTTACTACGTTCTTTTTTTTCTATTTGTATCGGCCATTTGACGACCACATGCCAATTTCAATTCTTTATTCCTTGTTCTTTTCTTTTTCTCCAATATCCTTTCATCATTTCACTATGTCTCTTCTTCCTGTCTTTAGTCCAATCTGAAGTCCAGTTTTTCTCTCTCCTACCCTGGACCTCTTCCATTTTTAACACTTTTGCCCGAAAAATTTCTCTTTCAATTTGTTCTTTTGCGTTTATATTATTTTTTTTCTAAATCCTTTTTGACTTTTTAAATCCAACGTGATGTTGACTTCCTTCCCCACAGATATTTGAAGATCTGTTTTGTTAACCTATTGTCGTCCATTCTATATAAAATACTACGTTGTTGGAGAGTTAAATTTCAGCTCCGATTTTCTCATTTTTCTTTTGGTCTTCAGGCTTACAGTACTACTGCTCGCAAAACCTTATTCCAGTGCGCGGCGGTAAACACTAGTTATGTACTAATGTTTGGCGTAAGCTCACACGGCCGCTATCATTATTACCAAAATGATTATAAACTGGGCTGTTAGGTCGTGGTCGGTTGCTATTTGACAGCGACATCGTCGTCGGCAACATTTCGAACCCCATCCTCGGCGACTCTTTTCCAGGCGGTAAAAAGCGACAGAATGTTGGAAAACAGTTACGGCGGATCTTAGCCCGAACGATACCCGACAACTTTTTCGGGTAAGAGCTGCCCGACGGCTACATAAGTGCAACGGTTTGGGACCGCGTCGTCATTCAGTCGCCAGAGGAGCAGAACAGAAGAGCACTGAGGACGACTGCCGCAGCTGCAGTCGAAACGTGTGTATCTACGAAAAGCGGACCACGGCCCAACAACTTGGAAAATAATCTTACCGAAGGTATTCCGGCCGTGAAACCTTCAATGTTACGACGATATTTCAGAGTGTCTACAATATCGTAGGTTTGCTCAAACGAACAATGTATAGGCCTAAATAATATAATTATAGCAAAATTTACAAATTCTGGTTTCCATCTAAAACTGCCTTCTAACTGTTCTTAGTTCCTTGCTTTCTCTTACTCAATTCATCCACATGTTACGCAGCCTTTCGTCTGTCTTTCCTCCATGTGATTGTCAGAGAATCACTGCCTTTCACGTCAGATGGCAAACTACTGACTTTTCTAACGTTATGTGAACAACATACAGATCAACACATTATTATTTCATTGTACTCGCAGAAGAAAAATAACTCACCGTTGTCACGTTAATGAATGATTTAGTTGAAATTATGTAGGATGATTTTGCAATACATGTGCAAAAAGTTTGTAAACAAGTATTTACGAATCTTTGTGCACGTACATCCTTTTCTCAAAAGGATCCACAGACGTTGATAGTAAAATATGTCATAAAAATGTGGTAAAATGACGTCTAGGTGGGTTCCAGAATAGGTTAAATAGGACCTCATACTTGGAGCCAAATGAGAAGAAGCGAAAGAATAAACACACCCACACACGTATACATGCATTTACTAAACATAAGTTAATTTATACGTATGCACCAAACAAATATATTATAAAAGAAACTTATTAATTATGAATATTAAAGATAATTTCGAAAAATGCTGTTTGCTCTATTACATATCAACCAACTCTTACTACATTTTCATTGGAATTTTATAATTACTTGTTAAATAGGCCTAATTTTTTTTGTTTATACGGAAGAATATCCGTATAATGAAATTTTACAAACCTGTGACCGTCCTCACATTCCTGTATGCTAGTGAGACATGAACTTTTGGTAAAAAGGACGTACAGAGGATTCAGACATCTGAAATGAAATTTCTAATGGAGACACAAGGTTGTTCTCTGCTGGATCGAAAAAGGAACGAGGATATTAGATAAGAATTAAACGTTGTATCGTTGCACCAGAAGATTGAAGACTACAGATGGAGATGGTGTGAACACTTAAACCGCATGCCTGATATCCGTCTACCCGTGGCTGCCTTGGGTTATCACCGTACCGGGAAGAGAAATGTCGCTAGACCGAGGAAGAGATGGGTTCCTGAATCTTGAAACGGGCCTAATTCTTGGAGTGATGATGATGATGATGATTTGTTGTTTATTTGCGTTATTAATTATTACCTAAACTGGCAGACTCGACTCTGGAGTAACTGCACAAACTAAAGGGAGTAAAAGAGTTTATATATCTTGGCACCCAGATAAACAGCACTAACGGCACAACCACTGAAATAAGAAGAAAAATGTATCTTGCAAATGAAACATATATCATGGATTAAAAAAAGCACCTGACATCTAGCTTCATCTCAAGAAGGACGAAATGCAAAATTTACAACACACTTTTTAGGCCAGTGCTGACAAATACTGCAGAAACGTGGACAATGACAAAAAATAGCGAGAGACTTCTAGGTTGCCATAAAAGACGGATTCTCAGAACAATATTTAGAGAAGTACAAGAAAATGGAGTATGGCGTAGGACCTATAATTATGAACTATACCATCTTTACAAAGAGCTAGACATTGTCAGGACGATCAAAATATACAGGGTAAGGTGGGTTGGACACGTAGAGAGAATGGAGGAAGGACAGCTTACGAAACATATTTTCTACCAGAAACCAACGAGTAGTAGAACAAGGGGAAGGCCCCGAAGTAGATTCAAAGACCAGATAGAGGAGGCCCTCAGAAAGTTGAACATAAGAAACTGGAAAGCCAGGGCACGCAGTGTGGAAGAATGGAATCGACTCTTGGAGCAGGCCAAGACCCACCAAGGGTTTGTAGAGGTGAGAAAGTGAGGGCACAAACTGCAGACTGGAAATCGCACCAAAGTAGTCAAAAATAAGAACCGATTTAACGATGTATGCGCGTTCCGTTTCATACAAACTAGTAAAACTTTATCATCAATCCATTTTACTAGTGTAGCCAGTAATGTAAGTAATGTGTACTACTAGTGCAGTAGTGTAATGAGTACTAGTGTGCCCATTTTATCAACAACCTATTTTATCTTAGTGTAGCAAATGAATATTCGTCAGGTGAAACAGACGAACCTTGGAGTGAAAAAAATAAATTGTTGTTCTTCTTCTAGTCTTAGGCCTTGCAACTGGTACGCAGACCCCGGGCTTTAAATGGGCTGACTGGGCAAATGCCCAGGGCGCCTGGTCCAAGGGGGCGCCAAGGAACGAAAAACAATACGCGTTAAGACTATAAGACAGTAGACAGTTGAGTGTTATTGTTAAAATTCTAGTAATGAAGGAAACTACGTTCGAATGCACGCCGGCACGCGCCAAGGAATATGTAATGAATAATATTATATTACGCATAGTTTCCTCTGTGCGTGCGTGCGCGCGCGCGCGCGCGTGTGTGTGTGATGTTTGCCTTATAGCCTTTTGCTTATATGTTTGACGTATAGCCTTTTGATAAACGATCAGCGGCGAATGTCGCCTGATATCGTTACTCAATATCAGTAACTTGCAACTCTTACTGACAACAAACTTGTTTACACTGCGGTAAAAAAAAATTAATACAGTAATTTCCTCTTTCATGTTTGATGTTTCCTTTCAGTATACGCTTTCAATGTTATCGCGTTCACTTCGTTGTGCAAAAAAATGTGTTTCCTTAGTAGTGAAATATGTATAATTATGTATAATTTCAGTTATTTCATCACAGATAAAAACTGTCAAACGTTTGTCTTCAGTATAGTTTGTTGTTTCCCTAGTGTAAGGTGGTGGTGGGGGGTGGGGGAGAAAAGTAAAAAAATGAAAGGGGGCGGCTATAAGAATGCTTTGCCCAGGGTGCAAGGTACCTGAAATCGGGGCCTGCTGCTACGAGATTCAAAATACGGTAGTTAGTCCAACCATCTCTTTTTAGTGTGGACAACGTTCCGCTCTCTTTAGGCCGGTACTACGAGATCTTCTCAGAAGGATTGTATCGGACTATTATCATCGTTAGAATTTACCACACAACGTTACGACCATTAAAAAATGTGTGGTTGCCCCACATACAAACAAAAATCTGTGATTTATAAGGTGTACGTTAAACTAATACCTGATAGTATTCAGGGACTATTTACGGGAGAAGGGACGAACGGCACCGGACCCCCCCCCCCCCAGAGATCAAAGAAAGTTGACAAATTTTGTTAATTTCTTTAGGTTGTTTTATTATTCTTTAAACCGTATACGCTAATATAGTAGTAACTATTTTTCACACACCATTATCATATACATTTTAAATATGAGATATATATATATATATATATATGATTCATATTTATATAAATCAATATAAAACAATTCAGTCAATAAGTAGGCTTATCTTGTGAACATTGTTTCACTAACGCGTCTTTTTTTGTTATTGCTGTTTACTTTAATGGGATTGATTTCGGCATGTTATCACATATTTCTCAGCCTCTGTAAATATAATAATGTATATTAGTATGAACTTGTTTTTTTTTTTTATGAAGCCGACTCTACCCATCCCCCCTAGGCAAAATTGTAGATATGCCACTGACAGTATTAGTTCAACTTAAACTTCCGGTATTAGCTCAACTTACATCTGAAGGCGACCACAGATTTGTCAGTGGTCGAAACGTTGTGTGGTATATTATAAGAGTGGTTATAAAAGTTATGTTTAAAGATCTTACAAGATCTGTGGTTCAATCTCTCCACATACTCCATCCACTCCACCATCTTTTAAATATGTTATAGGCTATAGAATTAATGTTAACGTCACTTCATAATTCTGGTCCCTTTCTCTTCACGCAGCACCCAGCAACTTATTTCAACTGCTTGTAACCTACTTCAACAATAAAGCAAGCAGGCCGATTCATAGCACCACATACAAAAGGCTGGAAGATAATTTTGACAGTATCGTGTAACAGAATTTTATAAAATTTCATCATCCACATTTTACGCATGAAATGCATTCCTTGCATTGTCCCTCAAGTCCTGTTTATAGTATCGTACTTCCTACTAAATATTCCAGTTTTACGGTTAACACCTAATTCAAGGAAAGCAGACACAGTGTAATCTAAACCTTCAACAACTGTGTCTACCGTACCTTATCATCTAAAAGCGACTTAAATATGATTTCTGTGAAACCGCCAAACGCTATCATATTTATTTAGTGGTAGAGATTTTAAAATGTATAATTCTCTGTAATTTAAACAAAAGATATTTGTACGGAATGGGTTTACAACCAAAACCCAATGTCGTGTGTTGGAAGTGAAAACACCACAGAAATTAAGGGGCGAGCGTATTGTTCTGATCCTGGTCATGGTTCCAAATAGATCTTCGCTCTGGCTACGACAAAGTGGCTGGCACATTTACAACACTGAGTAGCATAGCAGAGTACTCGATACGTGACACAATTCACGTAGCAGACTACAGAGCGGAATAATTGCGTGCTACGAATCCAGAATTTATAATGTTACACTGTGAAGGTATAAAATGAACACCGTTCTCAATAATATAACTTTGAAATTTAATTCAATACAGGACTGAATTTAATCTGTTTGGACAAACATATTCTGGATCTGTTTCTTAGGCTTACACGCCGGCGTCGTAATTATTAAAATTACTATCAAATTACTATCCGGGCTGTAAAGCCGTGGTCTTCCAAATTCTTCATGCCGAAGTGTGGTAATAGCTCGACCACACGTGTCGGCCTCACCTCTGGAGGCCATCTTCAGTGTAAAGACTTCAAAAACTGACAAGATGTACGCCAGTACTGTGGCAAAGGCTGTGTGGTCCCGGATAGGCCTTTTACATATAAATTCTAACAGCTGACTTCGTGCAAGCTCTTAGAATGTATATATAGAAAAGCCCTTTCCGGGACCACTCAGTCTTTACCACAGTACTGGCGTACATGTTGTCAGCTTTGAAGTCCTTACACTGAAGATGGCCTTCAGAGGTAGTCGAGCGATTAAAGCTGGAAACACATTGCTATCACGTCACGTGAGCTCACGTGAAAGTAAAAAATGTGAGAGTGGGTTTTCACCATGAGCTAAATTGCTTAGAGACACACTGTCTTCACGACATGTATATCACGTGATGTCACGTGACATAACCGGCCATTTCACGCCTCACGTGAATCACATTTTCTGTTCAACCATACTTTTGTGAGGCGTGTTGTGACAAGTACATGAAAATGGAGGAGTTGTTAATTGAAAAAGTGAGATTGCACAATATGCTTTACAATATTAAATCTATAAATTATAGAGATCAAAGATTACGACAAGAGGTTAAATTCTTCCTTATTCGATCTGAAATATAGCTGGATCTTCTTGTATTTTATGTACTAGATTCTGAAAGTCACCTTTTTCTTGTCTTTCTAAGTTTATACCGTGCATGCAGCTCCTTCTTTTGTTAACTGATTTTTTGATTACAAGAATAACACAAACATTTTCCAAATCTTCTTCAAAATCGGATGAACTAATAGAACTGCAGCACTCCATGTTCCACAACTAAGTAGAATTTTATTTGCCTTCACGAGTGTTAACACGACTTTACGCGTGTTCAGATGAGTTCATGTGAGATGGTGTAACATGAAGTGACGTGACGTGACATAAGTGTGTCTGCACTGTGATTTCACGGGTTAAGGCAAGTCTTGATCTCACGTGACGTGATAGCAATGTGATTCCAGCTTAACACGTTTCGGCAGGCCACGGCCTTACATCCCGGGTAGTAACTTTAATAATTATAAACATATTCTCGTTGTAATAATAATCTTGTAGGCGCGCGCACACACACACACACACATATGGTTGTCTATAGAAACATAACCCGAACCTCAAAAACTAAACATTTTCAAAACTAATGATAATGTGATGTACTTATAATATACATACCCTTATTGTTTTACTAATGGTACCTATAATTTCAATTTTCTATTGTATTGTATTTATTTTTTATAGCCTAAAGGTACCATACATACGATGTGTAATTATTATTTTTTTTTTTAGAATTTGGATAATAAAAATTGTATTACACATCGTTTGTATGGTACCTTTAGGCTATAAACAATAAATACAATACAATAGAAAATTAAAAATTTTCAAAACGTTTTCTAACGTGCAGACCTCGCGATAGAACGTCTAACTTAAGGCAACCGACACCATTCGATACAAAGTGCTTGAATTACACATTATATTTGTTTGAATCCATAATATTAAAATCCAGATGTTATTTAACTCATCATTATCACCTCGGAGGTCCGGCTCCGCCCCCTCGGCTTCTAGTTCATAGTTGTTGGGGATGCGGCAGTCACCCATTCGACAAAGATGTTAACACCGATTCAGTTAATACTGGGCTATCCTGTCCTATATACTCATAATATTCAGTTCCTGACGTATATCTGTGTTTCTTCTATGATCATGGAGAGTAGGCTATACCCTGCCACGTGCCTGAGAAATCTCATTTCAGCCGCTTGCATGCGACTGGTCTGGCCTTTCGTTGAAGGCCAATTCTCAGACCCATAAAGAAGTGTGGGAAGAGCCATCACCTTGTAGAATTTTAGGCGTGTTCCTTTACTTGCTGATTTAAGGGTTCGCCTGATGGTCCCTCACATAAGGTTGAACTTATGCAACTTATTCACAACGTCGTTGCTTGTATTATAAGTCACACTGTACCCCAGGTACTCAAAACTACTAACTTGTTCCTGGACAGTACCTATAAAAATTTTTGCCCGTACGGGATCAGTTCCTCGAAAGCCATCACCTTGGTGTTAAGTGTGGATATTTTCAATCCAGAGTCTTTGCAGATTCGATTTAACAAATGTATACCCATCTTTAATCTGTTTTCAGAGTCCGACAGAATAGCCTGATTGTCCGCAAACAACAAAGTGTCACTTGTAGGGTGAGCAATCATAAAATGTTCTGGAAGACACGTCTGCCAGTTTTATGTGACATCGTCAATATACAAATTAAAAAGAGAAGGTGGTAAAGGACACATTTTAATTTATTAAAGATTAAATTATTTTCCTATATTGTCGCAACATTCTGCACAATACCTTAGTGGCGTTTCCTTAAATGGGTAGAATGTTAGTAGTATCAAACATGTGTTGTTAAGATACGCGCGCGTACTGACACACAATTATTTCACCAACACAACACTATATTTGATAGCATTAACGTTTCGATAAATGTAAGTTCTCGACTTACTAATAATAAGAGCTTTACCATTTACACTTGCATAAAAAATAACAATGTTTTGCCCCCATAGTAAACCCCATTATAAACACAAGAAAGCTTGTCACATTACAATGTGCTCAAGCATCACACGCACACGCACCCGCGCACACATACTTTTTATCACGATGATAGTGATGATGATGATGATGATGTAAATATCTGGGAGTCACGCTTGACTCCAAATTATCCTGGCAACGTCATATCAAAAGAACCACGACCCTTACCAGTGCCCGACTCCGATCTCTCGGGACTCTAAGTAGACACAACCACTGCTCCAGCGGTTACTAAACCGAATTTACGCCACTTGTGTCCATCCGCTCATCACATACGCACACCCAATTATCCTAACCGCTGACCCTGCCTTCCTAGATCCCCACCGACTCACAGAACGACGAGCTTTACGACTCATTACCGCAGACCTTGCGGAACAAAAACCTTCAACATAGCTCTGTATGCGTTAAACACCCTATTCCCTCACCTGGACACCTTTCTAACCAAACTCAATTGGAAATAATCTTAAACGGCCTTGCGACGCGCTTTCCTGCAATCAATAGTCTCCCATCCATCAATAGAACTACCCGCAACTCTTAATAAATAACCCCTCCTTCTTAATAAATCGTCTCCTCACAATAGCCGATGGTCCTCCTCCAAGACTTCCCCGCCGACAGCGTCTGAGAAATAGACACAATTACCCGCTCTTAAATCTCTAGTTATAATGCTTTCACACCAGTCCCCAGCGTCAGAGGCACAGAACTCACTAGCAGCACATAAAACCAAAAATACTCAAACTTAAAATCTAAAATCTATCACCGATCAACCTTCTTGATATCACTATAATGAAATTTCCTATCGCCCACTTCCCAGCTCTCTAACCCACAACGCGTATGTGTCCCCCGCCTACCTTGACGACTCCCGCCAGCATTGGCGACCTGGGTCATTCGTCCCTGTCTTGGCCGCCCTGAAAATGAACAATAAATAAATAACACCTATTAATGGCGCCTCCATCTGCCTCCTCCTTCTCACACTTGGCTGCCAACTACACAATTACCCCAACATACACTACTCTTCCTTCTGCGTGCCTCCACCTTCTCAACGGCGGGTCTGCAATGGCGTACGACTCCCCACAATTCCCTTACCAACTGGCTGAGGGGGGCTTGCCCCAGACCAGCCCGAGCTACATCTCTATAAGGACCAGTCTCAAACAACCCCCCCAAAAAAAGATCATAATGATGATGATGATTATGATGAGATGATGATACTATTTTTGAATCCGGATAGTAAGCGGGAGTAGAAAACCCATGCAACTCAGAGTTTGGAAATTTTCTTCTTCACAATAGGGCTGGGTAGAGAGAGATATTAGGACTGTAATGTTGGTGTAGCTGAGTCTTTTCCTTAACGTGACCTTCGTTTTCAACAGTGCGTTAATTTATTATGTAGTCAGTATAATTGTCTTGTAAAGTCTGTGTTGCTGTTTGTAATGCGTTTTTCGGAACAGAAATGTATGCTCAATATAGAACACTAGCTGTTACCCGCGACTTCGCACGCGAATATATGACTTTTAATAAGTATTTTAATCTAATTTTTATTGTCTCTGTCCACATGGCGTTCTCTCAGCTCGTATAACAATTTTGTATTCATTAGTCAAATTCTTTCCAAAGCTGTTTTCAACACCTGTACTATTTTAACTTGTAACTAGATTATTATGTTGGTGCAACAGCCTTTGGAGATTTAAAAGTACCCGTTTATAAAGCCTTTGGAGATATTTATAAAGTACCTGTTAAATCAAAATCGCTAAATTCTTTATTTTAAGTGTTACTGTGTTAGAAGCATTGTATAACACATTGAACGTTATGTTTTCCTCAACCATGGTTTTTGTTTATTTCAGCAGTAAACTAAAAACCAAAAACCGTTGTCACCTAACCTCAAGAATGAAAACAACACGTATTTTTGCTTTGTATTAAGTAATAAGACAATTTACAGTTAGTACACTTCTTCTTTTCCACGTCATAATATATCGATACAATCGCATAGGCTATATATAAAATATCGAAAATGTACTGCAGGAGTGGGTACATGTACACGTATAAACATAAATTTTATAATCGTTTAAGACAATTACAAAATATATAGCTGTATCTGTATACAAAATTACAAAATATTTCCATAGAATAGCATTTTAAAAATATTAAAAACTGCAGGAACGGATAAAAATACAGTTCCGATGCCGCTAGATATCATTAGTTTATTTACTTGTTACTACGGTAATTAATTTTAGTCTCCATGGTTTTTTTGACTTATTTATACGCGTCAAAGAGGCATAATTAAAAGAGCCTAAATCGTGCAAACGGGGCAAAATATCGAATTCCAATTTAGACAGTGTTTTTCGCCTTGTGTCAAAGGTCATCTGTGCAAAATTTTGTGACAATCGTGTGTAACGGTGTGGATTTGAGTTTTGTTACAGATTACAATATGTTATCAAATGATTACGTACAAATGCAACAATTAATTCGGCATATACTTCCTGAAAGTCGTCTGCCGAATAAATCGGAAACAAAAAGTGTTTATTTATTTATTAACATGTTTTAATTTATATTATGCTGGATATTGTGGATTGTGCGACCTTCGACCATCCGTACCATTGCCGTACCATATATCACCAGGAAGCTGGACCATTTTTTAAAGACCTAAAGTATAAATAATACGAATGAGTGAAGATACAAATACAAAGTTTGTTAGTATCAACACAATAAGTTTATCCACGTATAAGTACAAAAATAATATCTGTGTTTGTCAGTTCATTTAAGAAAAATGATGGCCAAATGTTATGTGTGGAGCATTGGTTTATATGGTGCAGAGACATAGACACTGAGGAAGGAGGATGAGAAAAGTTTAGAAGCATTTGGGATGTGGGTTCGGCAAGCAATGGAAAAAGTGAGGTGGGTTGGTAAAGTAAGGAATTATGAAGTGTTAAGAAGAATAGGGGAAGAGAGAAGAATCCTGAAGGTAACAGAAAATAGGAAAAGGAATTAGTTAGGTCATTTTTTAAGAAGAGATTGCTTGTAGATAGCATTAAAGTCAGATGGTTTACGAAGAAACGAAAAGACTGGCATGCGATAGGACAGCTTGGAGAGCTTTTACCATTTGAAGACCTGCCTTAGGGTAGAACACCAAATAATAATAGTCAGTTCATTGTTATTTTCATAATATTCACTTAGGGTTTAAAATACACACTGCTCATTTATGGTATCTATCAAGCACAAAATGACATTCAGGTAAGGTACAGTTAAAATTTAAAGTACCGTAATTTTAAAGTAAAACCATGACCCAACATAACGTGATATAATTTTTCTGTCATATTCACAATAACAAAAACCATTCTACATTGACAAAAAAGAACCCAATTTCCATTCAAATTACTATTTGGAGGGATTTCCCCCACTTCATTTCCCTCCTCAGTGGATTAGTGCCTGGTTTATTTCAATTATAGTAATGAGGAAGAGTTAAATATTATGGACCTAAAATTGTGGGTTTATCTGTGTATTTTAAAATACAGATAATTATCAAGTTAAAACTGAAGCTAACAAAACACAAATTCACCAAATTTATTATGTATTATCTGCTTGGACTGTTTGGTACAAAATTTTAATTTTTATATACCTTAAGATACACCAAAACTCTATTGTATATGTTATCGTTTATTACAACTGTACGTTCACTTTGAAAAACACTACACTGTAGCAACATTAACATATTTTTACGAAGGCTATAGCGGCCGGAATCATCGATAAAACAATGTATGTCCGGACTGTTTGACCGTAGTCGACTGTTTTGTTCTGTGTTGTCTAAATGTTTCGTCCACCCACTGGAGGCCTTCTTCAGTAGAAAAGGTTATAAAGTGTTCGACAAAAGGGTGGAGAGCCGAACAGGCAAATGATGCTTTTACCTAGATTAGGGGTCGTTCGGTTCTGCACTCTTTCGTCGAACACTCTACAAACTTTTTCTACCGAAGAAGGCATCTGGTGGGCGGACGAAGCGTTTAAAAAATGACACAACAAAGCGCTCGACCACGGCCAAACAGCTCGGATATAAATAGTTTTATCAGTAACATATTTTATTCTGTATAATTATTATTAATAATAAAAAACTTTTAATAAGAATATATTTTTTATTTTGTAAATTAAAATGTTTCGATAGTAATCCAAGTATCATCATCAGATATACATTAATAAATTCAAAAAATTTAAATAAATTGTTCAAAACAGCTGTTTTATATGTAGATTATTTAATGTTTTTATATCTGTATATAAAATATGTTATATAATTAATTGTAAAATATAATATAAATATTTATTATTTTATTAAATTAGTAATTTTGAATGTAATATTTTTTGTATTAATCTGAATTTGTTCTGTTATTAATTTATTACTTGTTTATGTTTAAATATGTCTAGATATTCCCATAAGGTAATTTTTGTACCTTTGGAAATCTGTTTTAATAAACTAATATTATTTAAATTTGGAAAAGTGTGTTTGTTTTTTATTGAGCGTTTAGCTAAATTTGTTTTTTATATATCTGCTTTTAAATATAAATTACGGTGTTGTATATATCTTTCTTTTAGTTTGGCCAATGTAATATACATTTTTTTTTATTATTAGTAATAATATAAAATAACAAGAAAATTTGAGTATATATGAATATAATATTTTGTATAACTAAGACTACTGAACACAAAAATGTATGTTTTAAAATACGCTAAGACATATTTAAAACCAGTCTGGTTAGTCGGTACTCGACACATTACAGTTAGTAGGTTACTTATTTTTGACTAATTTAAATAAATACAGGAGACACAAACGTCACGGGATATTCCATTTTTAATTCAATTAAAGTAAACATTTATTGTGGATTCAGATTACCGAAAGTTCTTATTTCCGACGTTTTGCGTAACGGCTTCCAAGTGCATTTTACCTCATTCACAAGCATAGTGTGAACAAGGAGGTATACAGTGCTGTTGTGAGGCAAACTTTGTCACTTAAACTAGTTGCACTTAGAGAACCGGATTTACCTGGTCACGCGGGCGTTAGTTAATGCGTTTGCTTTCTAATCGAGACCGGTTACTTCATACGATTCATGCACAGACTAGTTTGCTAGTTTGTTTTTTAAACAAACGAAATGAGTAAACCGAAAGGGAGGCAGAGGTAATCCAGATTTACTTTTACGTCTACATTTAAAAAGTAAAGGAAAAAAACACTAATACTTGTTCGACCTTCCAAAAATGTATACATTTAATTTAAGTTAAATGTAAATATTTTATAATAATCAAAACAAAAAATATCTCCTAAGAACATTTGGCACTCACAGATAACATATTTTATATTATTATCAATAATAATTTATATCTGATAGCTGAATGCTATTGAAACACTGTTTTTTACAAAATAATAAAAATATATTCTTGTAAAAAGTTTTATTCTTAATAATAATATAAAATATAGAACAATGACAATATGAGCATTTATGAATAGGCCTATAAGAAAACGAATTATACGTTACTCTACGCTTGCGTAATCTTCAGAAAGTATTATTGACAGTGGAAGAATTCCATTATATCGAAGCTTCACTATTAAGCAAAAGTGAAAAAAAAAGATCTTTAACCGTTTTATCAGTAATTACTACATATTTTACTTCTAATTGTCTGCAAGTGTGTTTTCGCAGCCAAATTATGCTACGAACATGGGACGTTCGAACTGCGTATAGCACAGTTGGTCTTTCGAATCATGAATAACCTCCTCCAAAAAAGCATATTGCTCACCGTTAACCGATGTATTGTCTACTACTTCAGAGCAGACGCTAGTGTGTAAACAGACTGACTAAACTCCGGGTTAATAGACTGTCGTCCACTCCTGTTGTTACTACCAGACGTTTCGGCCTCTCCTATGGAAGCCATCTTCAATGTACAATAACGATCCGCTAACCGACACGATCTTCGCCAGTTAAGCACAGTACTGTGGCAAAAGCATTCTGTTGTTAGTTAGCTAATCGTTATTGTACACCGAAGACGGCCTCCAAAGGAGAGGCCGAAAACGTCAGTTAGTAACAGCAGGAATGGACGACAGTCTATTAACCCGGAGTTTAGACAGTCTGACGCCCGCCGTGAAAGCGTTAGGTACGGAACACAGGTACAATAGAGCATCGATTATCCGAACCTCTCGGGACCAGAGCCTATTCGGATAATCGATATTTCGGATAATAGATCGTAAATTTAAAACATTATTTCCCTTCGCAAAAACAAAGGTTTTTATTACAAAATAATTTCTAACATACTGTTTCTCGTATATAGTTACAGCAACCTGTATACTGTACTGTAATGTATTACTAAGACTAAAAAGCATTGAATTAAAACTGAGTGTAGTTAACAAAAATAAAAAGTTAATTTAAACAAAATTAGAGTTTAATGACAAACACTGTACTATAAAATTAGTTAAACATTAAAAAACAAAACAAAACATACAGTAGGGCCTACCATGGATTTACACTTTTTTGAAGAATTGTCTATCACTGTCGGCTTCAAAGCGATATCCCGTTTTCTCGCTGGTAAAGACTGAAGTCGTTTAAGTTTCATAATATGAATACAAGCTATCTTGTCTTCTGTTTTGGCCCACTTTAGAACAGTCTCAAGTACGTCAAAAGCTTTTGCTGCCGTCGATGGTTTTGTATTAGTAGCATTGTTACTGTCTTCATAGGCTGTATAGCTACAGCGTTTATTTATTACTGTACAGTACTGTAATAATTTACAACATACAATTTTTTATGTTCAATAAATATCCAGTAGTCCAACATTGTGTCCAATACATTACTGTACGGTACAGTACATAATTGTACTTTTTATTGAGTTCGGATAATAGATCGTTCGGATACTAATCGATGCTCTACTGTACTACTCTTTAGCTCACGAATGAATTATCAAGGTAAATATTAAACAGTGCTGGGAACAGACTACATCTCTGTCTATCAAAATTCAATATACTCTTCATTAAAGCGCTGGTTTCTTGGAAACCACATGAACAGTGTTGAGGTGGGTACCCGTAAATAAAACACACTACATATAAATTCCGCGTGTGTGACGTAACACAAGAAACAACGCTTGCACATAACTAACCGGTGACTGGGCGGGTATTCATGAAATTGGGCCAATAATAATCAACGGAGCGTACAACTCGTGTTAGTGTCCTGATTGTCGTCGTCTGTATTCATGATCTGATTAACGAGTCGGGGCGTTCACTGCACCGAACTGCTCCGCTTTACAATCGCGCGCCTACATACCGCATGCACACAATCGCGCGCGCGCGCGTGCTCACCCTTATACAGTGTTATCTACTTTTTCAAGACTATTAATAGTTTAATGAATAAACATTTTTAAATTATAGGCCTATATACGAATAGAATAAATATGTCATATTGAATTTGAATTTATTTTTTATGGGTTAAAGTATCCGCAAGACATCCCGCACGGCTTTGTGTTTAGTGGGACGGTTGCATGGCTAGTACAACGCGTTGCCAGCCGCTAGTTGCGGTATACAGTTATGCAGTTACAAACTGTAAAATAATTTTCTTTACCATAAATATGGAATATCTCCGTTTATCATAATTTAATAGTACAGTTTTAGTTAATATCATTTGTTTGATTTTTGATAATTACAAACCCGCTTGCTTATAAGCCTATAAGAGATTATTAGCTACCAGTCATACGAAACAGTAGCACCAATAACGAAGGACGATACCTTAGTATGCACTATAGCTAATAACAATAGGTAACGTCAAGTTTTGATCTAGTTCAACCAACTTTACAGCTCCAATGAAGTTCACGAATCGTAAGATACTTTGATTTATATAAGACTTCTCCAGTGAATTAAATAATATTTGAGAGCCAATATATAACGTGTGTATACTTACGTTGCTCGTTAATAATGTTGTGCAACTGTTTGACGTTCAGTTGTGTGTTGTGGTAGGGGCTGTGAAAACCCGCTTTACTAACTAACAGCCATAATCGCTTTCTACTCTCTGTCTGCCTCTCTTCATGATTATTTGGCTCTCAACCTACCTAACCTCCCTCCCTCTGTTTATATCTCGCAGCTCTCTTCCCTATTACTCTCTCTCGCTCTCTATCGTTTCTCGTCCTTCTCTCACTGTTTCGCCAGATCCATCACAGAGTTCACGCAATTAACAGGTGAAGTTGAAATCAAATACTGCAGTTTGCTAGACACTGGCTACTTGCAACGCGACCTCTGTCACCAATAGAAGCGTTTGACCTCCATTACACAATACAGACCAGTTGCCTCGACCACACGATTGTAGCTTTCCACGTGATAATGCATTCTTAAAATTGCGCTACTGCCTATGTACATTGATCCGATTGTTCCGTTATTACGATGAGATTTTCGCTAGCACGCGGTGTTTCCACTATTAGGCCGGCCGCATGCTGGAGCCAC
Organism: Magicicada septendecula; assembly: GCA_034769895.1. Classification (NCBI taxonomy): domain Eukaryota; kingdom Metazoa; phylum Arthropoda; class Insecta; order Hemiptera; family Cicadidae; genus Magicicada; species Magicicada septendecula. The sequence goes on from CM068375.1 coordinate 349,547,709, forward strand.
ATTTTGTTTCGCGACAGAACCGTTTTGGCGCATTGTGATTTTGCTGCCATTAAGATCTATAAAGCGCCACACAGTGGCTGCGACATTGTCTAGAGGCGTCGCGAGGCCCCTCACGATCAAAGACGAAACTTCTTCAATTTGTGTCCGGCAACAAAACAGCTTGCGACGTTTTTTTGAACTGCGTATGTGCAGTCACTGGAACCTTATACAGATTACACGAAATACACACATGTATACTAGAAAATAGATCCTTAACATTTCAAAATTAACCCCAACTGAAAGAGTCCTCTTTAACCTTCATTCACATCAACGATTACAACTAAGTTAAGAACTTATAAAACCACACAAGGCGAGGAGTTTATGTTACACTTACTTAGTCCTACGTGAAAAAGTTAGTGCAGTAACCTTTTGTTCTGATTCTTGCATATTGTTGTGTATTTATTATTATTATTATTATTGATAGTATTATTGACATTATTATTATTATTATTATTTACTGCTATTGAGCATTAAAAGGAAACAAGTGTAGGTGTAGTTGAATCCGATATAGATGCAAAATAATGCCTGTCACGAACCCACGAACCACACACTTTTACAGCTCAGAACCAGCTGACGAGAAACTGTTTTGTTGTGAGCCAATGTCTCAAGTGTCTCTCTATCGAAGCGACGCTTTGAAACACGATACGTCAAAACGGTTCTGTCGAGAAACAAATTGTCGCTCCAGTGTGCGTAGAAAGATCTATACAGAAAACTGGTACTATGTCGTTTCAGGAAAAAATACCTATACAGGAATCAATATTATCTATGGATATTTTTCCACCGCGTATATTGATATTTCAATGTAGTATTTGAAGTTACTTTAATTTAAACTCGCTACACTTTTTGTTAACGATTTAACAATATTAATAAGAAAACTGTCAATAATATAACAGATAATTGATGTTTTGATAAAGTAAATAAGAAAGAGGGGAAGAGAAAGAGTGAGAGATAGATAGATAGATAGAGAGCGAGAGAGAGAGAGAGAGACAGGCAGACAGAGAGTGAGAGAGAGAGAGAGAGAGAGAGAGAGAGAGAGAGAGAGAGAGAGAGAGAGAGAGAGAGAGAGAGAGAGAGAGGTAGACAGAAGACAGATAGATAGACAGACAGGCAGGCAGATAGAAACAGAGAGAGAGAGAAGCGATTGTGTTTGTGTGTGTGTTGTTAAACTAGTTATTGTAACTAGTTTTAGTGTAGAATATGAATAAATATTAATTTTAAATGTCGTCATCTTCGTTGTCGTCAGGCTTATAGCCTGTTCTGTCTTCACTGCAGCCATCTATTGTAGGGCCTGCTCACAGATTTTCTATCAACAATTTGATATTTGGCAGCAGAGGATATTTTAAATATTTGACATTAGAAGATATTTATTATTATTATTCCGGCTGTACAATGTTTACACATTTTCCAGAACCAAAGATTTCAGAAGTGATTGAATTCTCATTTTCCACTGCTGCTTGTCCATCCAAAGATCATCTTCAATTTCTCGTTCCCTCAATATAGTCTGAATTTCTTCTATCCAGGTGATAGGTGGTCTTCCTGTTTCCCTTCTTCCTGGCGGGGCCCATTCCGTAACTCTCCTTGGCAATCTTTACTGTGCCATTCTTTTCCTGTGTCCATACCATTGTAATTTTTTGTTTCGATAAAATCAACAATTGAATTTTTCACATTAATTCTGTCCTTAACGATTTAATTTCTAATTTTCTCACGTCTGGATACTTTTGCCAAACGTCTCTAAAAATCCATGTCTGCTGTCATTTAATTTTGTTCTTGTGTGTTTATTAGTAGTGCAAACTTCAGAGCCGAAAGTCATGATACTTCTAACAATGGTTTTAAATATTTTGGTTTTAGTTTCTGCTGTAATTTGCTTATCCCACAGGATTCGATTTAACGTAGATATAGCCATCTTTCGAAAATTAATTCTGGATTGTAGCCTACTTATTTGTTACGTTTTGTATATATTTTATTTAAAAGATTTTAAACATTTTAAATTATGACATAACCACAAAATGTGGTATACATTTACGTTTTGATGTTGTTACGTTTTGTATATATTTTATTTAAAAGATTTTAAACATTTTAAATTATGACATAACCACAAAATGTGGTATAAATTTACGTTTTGATTGATATTGTGTATCTGAAGATGGGATTTCATCCCGAAACGCGTCATTGAACGAAAGAAGCTAGTGTCACTAAGGTGGACCGAATAAGGTAATTTAATTATATTACTTATTTGTGTTGCTTCCCTCTGGCCGTAATTTTCACCCCTAAATACTTGTATTCCTCTGTACATGAAATCTTTCCCATGTGTTCCTCCAATATTAAGTCTTGATGAAGGTCATCCATTGCATTCACCTTTAGTCCCCATTTCTGATATTCCTGTATAAATTTTCTAGTTATGTAATCTATGTCTTCAAAATCTTGAGCTAAAACTAATTGGTCATCAGAAAACTATAATGAATAAACTGTATCACCATCAAGTTGAATTCCCATGTTCCTGAACATATTAGAAAATATTTGATAATTGATATCTTAAATGTTAAATAATTAATATCATTTAACGATACACTGCCCGGTGTTTTTTTCGTATGACGTAAGACAGCGTTGTGCGATAAGTATTTCAATGTGTTGTTTGCCGTATGGAGCACAGCACACGACCGAGGGTAGCTAGAATAAACAGAATCACGCTAGCGGACATTACGTATGGTTTACTACTCTCCGGGCAATTAGGCCGTGTGGTCCGCTACTGATGCACAGAACAGACGTTTCGGCCCCACCCTTGTAACGTTACAACGTTAGGCCTTGTGATGGCCTATCTTCAGTGTAAACGACTCGAGTAACTAGTACGGTTCTTCACCCACACTACTGTGGCAAAAGAATCGTTTGTTCTATGCGGCAGTAGTGGACCACGGCCTATTTGCTGGGAGAGTAGTCAATCAGATTTCAATATAGATGACACCGGCCATGACAACCTAAGCTACCAAGGTAGCTTACCTATTACCTATAGTAGTAATTACCTATGGTATTTATATAGCACGAGGGCTGTTCAGACAATAAGTTCCGATAGGGTATTAAAAGAAACTAAGAATATATTTACAAAACATTTTTATTGGTGTTTGAAGTACACACCTTAAACTACTTTCCTATATAATTTCCGTCACTTTTGAAACACTTCGCGTAGCGAGGCACCAGGCGTTGTATACCTTCGTCGTAGAAATTTTTCGTCTGTGATTTGAACTGTGTATTAACAGTTTGACATCGTTGGCCACCAACGGAAGATTTGTCATGCTTGAAAAGGTGATACTCGCTTGGTGTGAAGTCTGCGTTGTAAGGGGGATGATCAAATTGTTGCTAGCCAAACTTTGTGAGAAGATGTTGCGTGGCAGCGGTAGTGTGCGTGTGTGTGTATGTGCGCGCGTGTGTGTGTGCAGTGCCACGATTCATCGCAATGCCCTGGTAAGCATCCTACGTCGCTTACTCTGATCGAACTAAGCTAAAACGTTGTATCCATCTTGGTACCATTGAATCGCTCATTGCGTCTTCTCCATAAATATCGAAAATATGACGGTGAATTTCAATTATTTTAATGTCTTTCGCGTTTAAGAACCGAAGCGCATACCTACTTTCACAAGCGACGGGCGTCTCGAAAGATGACGGGGGGGGGGGTATAAACGCCCCCAACAAAATTTACTCACTGCACAGTTGTTTACAAATGGCAATGTTGGCTTGACAACGAATCAAAAAACTAGCCGCGTATGCTCAATAGCGTGACGCCATCGATATCCCGGCAATATTAAAAAAACGGAATTTACTTTCTGAATAACCCTCGTATACGAATTTATGTGGGGTGTGTAGAGAAATGTACTTAGGCTATTTAGAAGAAACAGGGATACACAACGTAACGACTTTTTGTCAACAAATAATCTCCATACGTATTTGCTACAAGTTCGCACGCTTATGTCAGGCGGTATATTATAACGGTGTGCAATGCGCTAACCTTTGCGACGTAAACTGTTACTCGTGCATATTGCTAGTTCCAGATGGGGCGCGACGCAATACTGATCTCATTGTACATTAAAATGAAGCCTTCCGGTACCACGTGGCTTCTAAAACTCATTCCCTTACGTCCCCTATACATAAACAATATTTAGCAAACTGCATAATGTCATACTGAAATATTAAAGGGCGCACTTGCACGCACGCGCCAACACACACACACACACACACACACACACACACACACACACACACACACACAATATTATGGGGTAACTACTTTGTTCTAAACCACTTTCATTAATAGTACTGTTGTTATGTTGGTAAAATTCATTCCCGGGCTGTATGGCCGTCGAGTATTGTTTTCAACAAAAACAGACGTTTCGGCAATGCCATCGATTGCCAGCATCAGTGTTAAGTCAAGCTTTGCTAACGTAGGGTGGTAGACGTTAGTGACCACAGCACTGCGTTATAGAAGCTCTAATCCATCACTCTACGTTAGCGAACCTCGAATTTACACTGAAGATGACAGTCGATGGCACTGCCGAAACGTGTGTTTTAGTTGAAAACAATACTCGACGGCCATACAGCCCGGGAATGAATTTTACCAACATTGACCCCGACCGTGTAAGCCTACGAAATATAGGCCTAGTATACTCTTGTTAATTTCTGAAATGTTTAAAACCTGAACAGATTTTAAATATACCTAATTAAAAATGCACACGGGGCTGCAAATTGGTACAACCTATATAGTCTATAGTCTATAGATTCTCAACTAGCCGTAGCAGAAATTCAAGATTGGCTTAGTCACATGATCAACTCTGTTACGTGTATTTCACACACGTGTTCAAGGTGTACGCAAAATTACATGATAATATAACTAACGGAGAATCAATAGAAATAAGTCGGAATATTTTAGATATACGAGGGTTAGTTGAAAAGTTCGCGGAGCGAAGTCTGTACCTCAGCGGTAAAACTAAATTTTTTCATGTGCTGCAAGATTTGTATTTTATGTGAACTCCTGTTAATTTCCAAATCTATCTACCAATTTACTCATTGTTTAGAAGCCGTTTAAAATTGATGTGTCATGCGTGTTTTGAAAAACGGACAACATCAAACATCGTGGTGTGATTCTTTGTTAAAAATTGTTTAGCGCCAACAGAAATTCAGAGCGAAATCGTAAACGTGTCAGAAGATGCTGCGACTTCAAAACCAACGGTTTGTAAGTAGGCACTTGAGTTTAAAAGTGGTCGTATGAGCATGGAAGGTGATGTACCCCCGCACTGGACGCCCAAAAATTCCAACAACTCCAGATGCGGTAGCCATCTTGCACAACGCTTCTTCACACCAAGTTCTTGAGTTAAAGTATGATGCACACGCTCGTATGAGATAATTTCAGCAACGTCATCCACTCCTCAATCTGCGGTTTTCCAACACTATGAAATTTTTTCAACAATGTCATTGTTTGTTGCACTTTTTGGACGTCCACTGCTGGGATGTCTTCAGTGCTTGCACGACCACGTTTAAACTCGAGTGTGCCCCACTTACCGTTGTTTCTGAAGGCGCAGCATCTCTTAATACATTTACAATTTCGTTTTAATTTTCCATTGGCGCTTAAACGTTTTGAACAGAGAATACATCACAACACGGTGTTTGAGTTTGTGCATTTTAAAAACATGCGTGACAGGAAAATTTCAAACAGCAGGTAAAAAGTGAATAAATCGACAGATATATCTGGAAATTAACCGGGTTTTACGCGAAAAATACGTCTTGCGGCACACGAAAGATTTTAGTTCTACCACTGAGCTATATGTCGCTCCGCGAACTTTTCAACTGACCCTCGTAGGCTACTAACCTTTTCGGTCCGCCCTTGTGATTTCTTGTTTCAATTAATGACGCGTTTCAAAGCATATATGCTTCGTTATCAGATATATAAAAAGTCCATAAAACGAGGTTGTCACTGATTAAAATACGAGCTGTTTCTGCACTGTACGTGTCAGTGTGCGCACATATTGATTATTTAATTATTACTTGGTATTCAGTATTTTACTGCGGTTGGCGCGGACATACAGAAACCTTTATTAGATCGTGAACTCACAGAATGAGTCAGAATATGTAACAATAGGAGTATGGAAATAGTATGGAAACATATTTCCGTAAGTATGTAAATAGTAGGAAGGAAACATACGAAACACTAAATAAGAGAAAACAAGCCAGCTTGGTGTTTGAATTCGATGTCGAGGAGCAAACATTAAGAAATAAAGTAAGATAATAAGAAATTTTATAAAACAAATAACCTAGTAAACAATTTTAAAAAATGTGAAAATTAGAATTGAATTTGACACTACTTGTACAAATGTCTACTGTTTGACGTATTACACCCCAAGAGGCAGAAGCAGTGTAGGGCGACCACTCAGAAGATGGAATGAAGTGTGAAGTCGGAACAGGCAGCCGCCTAATCCTTGAAATGATACTACTACTACTACTACTACTACTACTACTACTACTACTTCTACTACTACTACTACTACTACTACTACTACTACTACTACTACTACTACTACTACTACTACTAATTATAATAATAATAAAAAAATATCTTTATTCCCACTTTTAAAATTTACGATGTTCATGTTCATTACATTCACAGTACTAGGAATTATCGTCTCACCACATACTGTGAGCAGTGACAAGTTAGAGTTATGAAGGTCCTTTATACAGTTAGTTCAACAAAAAAACAATCATTCACAGAACCGATTAGCTCCTATCTCCAACAATGTTTTCTCACATTTAATGTGCCGTCACTGAAACCTTGTACAGATTACACGAAATACTCGCATGTATACTAGAAAATAGATCCTTAACATTTCAAAATTAACTCCAACTGGAAGAGTCCTTTTTAACCTTCATTCACATCAACGATTACAACTAAGATAAAGTGCTAACAATTATTATTGTGTAATATAAAATAACTAACCTAATGTTTGTCAGTTATGACAGTCTTCAACATAAAATCATCACTTTCAGACTCAACTAAATCTGATGTGCCTTACACTTTGCAAATCAAATAACATTATTATAATAATTGTTAAGAATATATTTACTAATAAACAAATCATGAATACTTCTACATCCTAACTAAATCTAGTTACAACTATAACTCTTTACAAATAAAATTAAAACATAAATTAAATTTCTTCTGTTAATGATAGCATTTCGCGTGGTTGAAATTATTATTAACAATATGCAGGATGATAAAGTTACTCAAGAGCCTCCAGGTGGTCTAGTGGCTAACGCGGGCGATTGATGCGCTCGTGGTCCCGGGTTCAATTCCCGGCGGAGGTTCCGTACGGCGTGCACTCAGCGTCGTGAGGCAAACTGAGTAGGCGCTGAGATAACAGCGCCGCCTCCTGGCTGTGAATACCGCAACTAGCGGCTGGTGGCGCGTAGTACTAGCCATACACCGTCACACTAACACAAAAGCCGCGCGGTACGCCTTGGTCCTTAACGGACTGTTGAGCAGAGGTTTTTTTTTTTTTTTTTTTTTTTTTTTTTTTTTTTTTTTTTTTTAAAGTTACTCAAGTGACCTGCTATTCGCTAGCCAAGATTTTTTTATGCGGTTTATGATGGTTGTCACATCTCTAAGAGCACCTCCATCCTGACCAGTCATGCTACCCAGATAGCAAAATTCCTTAACCCTTTCTATAACTCTTCTGTCTGGTACAAATCAGAATTATTTCTATGGTTAGTATCAGTCCGGCTAAATTTTCGTCTAGTTTCTATAATAATTGATGTTTCAGGTGTGTGGGTTATTAGCCTACAGCACCCTAGTCCAGTGGAGGGACTGCCTCCCGACCGCTCTGGACCGCGGAATTTATAATAATTTATATTATAAGTCGTATATACAAAGTAAAAGGAGCATTTGCACAGTTAAGACCAGTGTGGAGATCACCGCACTGCGTATACGCAGGAAGACAAAACTCAGAATATTTGACTCAAATGTCAAATCGGTGTTGCTGTATGGATGTGAGACCTGGAAAGTGACAAAGGACATTACCACAAGGTTACAGACTTTCATAAACCGTTGGATGAGGTACATAATGAGAATTTGGTGGACCAAGACCATCTCGAACAGAGATCTATGGGAGGCCAAGGTCAATGGGAGGGAGATATAAGTCAGAGTACCATCCAACTACAGATAAAGAGAAGAAAATGGATGTGGATCGGTCACACCCTGAGAAGACCACCAGAAAATATCGCTAGATAGGCACTGAATTGGAATCCTCAAGGTAGGCGCAGACGTGGAAGACCGAGGAACACCTGGAAGAGGACTATGGAAAGAGAGCTGGCTGGTGTCAACAAGACATGGAGGGAGGTGAAGGCTCTGGCAATGGACAGAATACGCTGGAGAAATTTCGTCGAAGCCCTATGATCCACCTAGGAATTTAACGATTTAAGTCAAGTAGGTCAAGTATGATGGTTACGATGATGATTAATGGTGAGAAAGCAAAGGAGAACAAAGGTATAAGAAGTACGAGTTGGTCAAGACTGAACAGGCCGTAAGAACGAACTCCAGATGCATGGAACAGAAGAAGGAGAAATGTATTTTATTTAAACGTACTTTTTCTACTTTTCTGCACTGTAGTCGTATTACTTGTAAAAAAGAATCATATTCACGTAATGTTAAAGTCGCGTGGAAGGGCATTTAAACGTCCACGTGACATTTTAGGACAAATGTTTTAATCCTTGTAGTTAGTTCGAACAACAGGTCCCTTCTCAGATTTTGTCTTCTTTGTTAAAGTTAAATAATAAATTACATTACCTTGAGCGTCTGGAGGGTGTAAAATTTACTCTGCACTAAAAGCAGTGTAAGCTAACAAGGGTGGTCTCGTCTCAGACAGGTAACCCAATTAACCGACTGCTAGACTGTATCGGCGACGTCGGGGCAATGTCGTTTACCTACCTCCCTGTCTGGGGCTGAAGTCTTTCAGCTTTACTTCAGTCGCGATAAGATGACACACAATAAAGGCGAGTGCGAGATAGAAAATAGTTACAATCAATTTTTAGAGATTCTCTACAAAACGCAGTGTGTAAAGTTGTTTAATATATATATATATATATATATATATATATATATATATATATAACTCAAAGTCTGAGGATTTATGTGTACTGAATACAAATCCACACCGTCACACCGATTGCCACCAAATTATGCACAGGTAACCGTTGACACAAGGCCAAAAATACTGTTTAACTTAGAATTTGATATTTTGCCCCGTTCGCACGATTTAGGCTCTTTTAATTATGCCTTTTTGTTGACGCAAATAAAGATGTCACCAACGCCATGGAGAACAGCATTAATTACCATAGTAACAAGTAAATAAACAAATGATATTTAGCGACATCATTTTAAATACCGTTATTCGTTCCTGCAGTTTATAATGATTGTAATATGCGATTGTATCGATATATTTTGTTATTTTGTATACAGATACCTACATATATATTGTGTAATTGTCTTAAACGATTAAAAAATGTATGTTTATACGTATTTCGGATGATGCAATGAACAAATAATGGAATATATGAAATACTGCTACTAAAGATGTCAAACATCATGGAGACCAGAATTAATTACCATAGTAACAAGTAAATAAACAAAAGCTACTAGCGACATCGGAGCTATACATTTATCCATTCCTGCAGTACATTTTCGATGTTTTATATAAAATGCGTTTGTATCGATATATTAAGATGTGGAAAAGAAGAATTGTACTAATTGTAAATTGTCCTATTACTTAATGCAAAGCAAAAATACGTGTTGTTTTCATTTGTGAGGTTAGGTGACAACGGTTTTTTGTTTTTAGTTTACTGCTGAAATAAATAAAAGCCATGGTTGAGGAAAACATAACGTTTAATGTGTTATACAATGCTTCTAACACAGTAACACTCAAAATAAAGAATTTAGCGTTTTTGATTTAACAGGTACTTTATAAATATCTCCAAAGGCTTTATAAACGGGTACTTTTAAATCTCCAAAGGCTGTTACACCAACATAATAATTTAGTACAAGTTAAAATAGTAGAAGTCTTGAAAACAGCTTTGGAAAGAATTGGACTAATGAGTACAACATTGTTATACAAGCTGACAGAACGCCATATAGGCATAAACAATAAAAATTATATTAAAATACTTATTAAAAGTTAAATATTCGTGTGCGAAGCCGCGGGTAACAGCTAGTCATTAATATTTAAAAAATGTTAATTAGCGATCAAAAATAAAATAGCATTTTTTTTAAATGTTAGAGTTTATTTCATTAATATCATTTAATAACCACTGAATAACATTTAAAATAATTAAAATATAAAATACAATGGAACCTCAATAATTCATCACCCACTAATTTGTCTCCCTCTGTAATTCGTCACCCACTCAATCCTTTTTTTTCCTTTTTCTTATTAACAAGCGAGTAACACGTACGCTCTAATTATAGTCGGGTATACCCGAGAAACGTGCTGATTGTGGCCGGGGTTCTAATAATACCCAGGAGAACCGATTGCGGAAGGTATTGGTATCTCTACCAATTGGCGGAAGATATCTGCCAGTCCCTACCAGGATTTAACAGTTTAATGGAGACGACGTCAAAAATTGTGAGAGCTAGATTTACCGGATGTAAGCTACAAAATGTTTAGTGATGATGTAATTGTTTACGTATCCACAGAACCTACAGAACCTAATGATGAAGAAGATAACCAGCCAATAAAACCTGCAATCTCTCTCATAACGAGGCCATTCAATCACTGACTACAGCAATCAAGTGGTACAAAGGCCAATATGAAGCAGAACTGCCTAAAATAATTTCACTGCTTTAAATACATAATTTGGCTCTTGAAAAGTACGGTCGACAGAAAAAAAAAGAAGAAAATTTCAGATATTTTTCACAATCATCAAACTTTTTTTTTACAATTACAGTGCTTAACTTATTTGAGTTTAAAATTTTCCAGCAATAAATATGTCCGAGCATAACATTAGTACTGTACAGTGCTAGTGTTGTAATAAAACATTTTATATTGTCTTTAATGGTTTGTTTCTTACTTCCTCACTAATTCGTCACCCCTTCGGTCACGTAGGTGACGAATTAGTAACGTTCTAGTATATGTAAATATTTGTTTACATTTCAAATATACAATATTTAATAATTTAGATATTTAAAACAATTGAAATTAATTAATTGAGAATGTGCAGAGGAACAAAAGAAAATAAACAAAGAGCCTAAGACAAAGCTATAAACACAAAAGTTTGACACCAAATTATCCAGTTTTATTTGAGCGCTGTTGTCTTCATAGATTTAATTTATAATTGACAACAACTGTTAGTTTAAACGCACCGACTTTAATGTCTGCATGCACCCATTTCTGCCGTTATCACGCTATCTGCTTTATGAGTTATTCCGTGTATCACGCCGTTGGTCACGCGTATAATGTTAACGCTCATAGTGCATGACCGACAAGGGGTGTATGGTTGAATGCACATAAGGAATTTTTAGTTTTTTAATGTTTACTTTTTAATTTTTTTAATATTTTTTCTATATTTTGTTATGGATATATAAACTTTTTTCAAATATAATACAAATTAGTTAAATATAAAACAAAGTTGTAAACTATAGTTATGATAATTCAAAACTTTTAAAAATTTACAAATATTCAACTTATTCTGTGTAAGGTATTAAAAAATATTAAGCAGAGGATAGGCTCTTATGAACACTCTGAGCAAAAGCAGTAAATTTTTTTTACTTTTTTTCTTTCTCGAGGCTCTTTCCCTTCTTGTACAGCTTTTTCATAACATTCTTTACAGTGCTTCCTCACAACCACTGCTCTTTCTACCCTTTTTAACAATTCATGGCGGCATAATGATCACCGAAAGCATGTCCGACGCGGCGTGTGGTGACGAAAATAACCACACCACGCCGCGTCGGTCACATTGACTGAAGCTCTTCAGATCAAAATTGATGCATTGTGGGTATGATAATACCAACCAACCCAAATTTAGTAGCCTAATAGACACAAAAATGATAAAAAACATTTAGGTCCAGGGGGACGGAATAGCCTATAAGGTGTTCCAAACCGGATGGGACCTAAGAGATTAGAAGACCCTTACTCTCGCACGCACACTGTAATAAAATAATAAAAAAGGATTGATGTGTGTGTTATTGATGATAAGATATTGTGAAGTGTGAGACTCCGATGTAATCAAGCCCCACTCTTTGGGCTAGCCAATTTGTAATAAAATAAATAAATTGAATCTGTATGTTCTTAAATTGGTGTGTAATTGGTGTGGCTCTCGACGTCTTACTGGCCTGAAACACTTCCTTAAGTTTCCCAGCTGGTCGAGTCCCAATGGTAGCAAGACTGGTCGAGTAGCGTAATATTGATGAAGAAATGTATGTTCAACTTCACCGAAAGTTTCAAAACAAAAATTATTGTTTTGAAGAAAATTTAAAAAAAAATTATGTTTATAAAAAAAAAATAATAAAAAGAATTTTAAATTTTATTAATTAATTAATTATGATCAATTAATTAATATAGGGCTGTGAAGTTTTAAAAAATGTAATGCTCTTCTGAAAATTTTTATTAAAGTTTTGGTATATTTTAAATAAACTATCACCACTCATAAGATTGTCTTCAAACCAATCGATACTTGTTTATCTTTTTATTTTTTAGGTTATCTTCACTTATAGGTGGTAAAGTCCTTGTAGATTATCAATTAGAATTATATTATTGGTAATTAGTATTATTGAAGAAATAAAGAACTATTAAGTATTGAAAAGTATTAATGTTTTATTAATTAATGGCCATATTGACTCTTATCGATTAATATCGATTCTCAGGATATCGAAAAAAATTACAAAGTATTATATAAAAATCGTACAGGGTTCTTTAAACAGCCAGTTATTATCAAAGTCAGAGAAATCGGGCTAATATTTAAAAGTATAACGTTACATCAAATGAATAATTATTACTAAACACAAACATTGAATAATAATTTGAAAATAAAATAATTGATTTCACCAAACAGCTGTGCTGAACTAGGAGAAGGCACTGGGATCGTCAAAAGCAAATGGCGGCCATCAAGTTGATCAAAATGTTGCTCGTTCCTGCTGCGTTCCAAATAATGTATTTTCTGGCAGTATTCCTGTTCTTGTGTCTGCAAATCTCTTGTTAAATGTTGTGTAGTGACTGGTGTAGTGATTCTGGGTTGTATTTAGTATATCTGTGTAATTATAAGTCAAAACACTTTTCCCAATTCCGACACTAATTTGGTTAATGTGTTATACAGTTTTCTGGTGTTTTGTGGTGTTTTTCGGAGTAGAAATGTATTGTTTAGTGTTAATTAGTGTTTCTTGATTGTTTTTGTCACAATGTATATGTTCTGGAAGGATTTTATAATTCACTCTCGACTTTACAGTAACGTACTGTTCGCCACTTAACTTTAACGTTGTAAGATAGGTTAGATCGTCACAAAACTCTCGTTTATGTTAACCGTTCGAATACCAATAATCAACTAACTGTTTCCTTCAGTTTCAATTAAACTCTTAGCCCATATAATATTATTCTTAACATTGTTAAAATATTTTTCATATCCTGTGCACACTTTAATATTTCACTATATAAATACCTAAACTTGGGTTATTTATCAATTTTATTCACAAGATGTGATTTAAATTAATCTTTCAGTTCATTCAGCTTATTTTCAGATTAAATAATGCCGTTTTATAGTGTTTTCTGTCCAAAAAATAGTAATTTTACTTTCAGTTTGGTATACTCTGAAAAGTCAAAACATCAAAATTTACTTCCTGTCATTATATAAATTCAGCCATTTTATCAGTTATATTTAATATTAATAATCCTATATTGTATTAAAGGGTTAATATTCCCTTATTTTCTGGTAATTAATTGAATTAGTTGTATTCTGAAACATTATTCAGGAATATATGACTCCCATGTCCAAATTTCTGAGTTTAGTCATTTTCATTTTTATTTATAATTCTGAATATATTTATTAAAATCTCTCTAAATGGTATGTGCAATTATATGGCATGATCTCAAGTTTATTTTGTCTAAACCCCTTTTGTTTATTTGCTTTTAAATGAGTAATTTCTCTGTTTTGATGAAGTTTGGTTTCCATTCTTTTGGCCTATGATTTTTTAACAATTTTTCTTACAAAATATTTTACAAACAATATATGATGTGTGATACCCTCTCTGACTTTTACATATAGTATTATAAATTAAACATGTTTTCAAATTACACAAAAACAATTAGTATTGTTTACAATACAAATAATAGTTAAACAAAATAAAGAATATTTTTTTAAATAAATGGTTGTCTTCAAGTCAGACATTTTGCAACAAAATCCTTATTTCTAAACGTGGAAATATGGCTTACAAAAAAGGTTTTTTACTAACTAACATCTTAATTACTCTCGACTATTTACAAGTAGTAACTATTTTTATAGTTCTGATGTTAGTTGTATCAGACCCAAACAAATGGCCTTATATCTAAAACATTTTTAAACATTCTTTTACTACATACATAAAAACCTTATATTTATATTCTTATTTCTAACTATTATTATAAATAGGATTCTACAGTTTTTATACCGTCTTTTATACATTGTCTTTGGGGAATTGTACCCTGTCATTAATAAATAAATAGTATGAATTGTTCAAAAAGTATCATGAAATCTGTTTTTCTTTTTTCATGTAAAACAAAATGTTATTTTAAACAGATTCATGTCTTATGAACAACATATTGTCACAGTACACATTTTAAGTCATTGAAAAATGCATATTTCATTGCATTCAATGTTTGTGATTGCCAAGAATGAAACACAAGGTTCATTTTTTATAATACCCAAAACTATCACTGGTTCACTTTGCACTCTTATATTATGTTAATGCTAAATGGTCGTATAGTCTTATTAACATAATAAATTGGTTAGCGTTTTTTCAATGGAGATTTGTTCCATGGGTACTATATTATTGTTTCATCTTAGTTCACAGGCAACTTTTACTTTATACACTTCTCTCTCTTAAATTTGTATACATGTGGTTTTTATTTCGTTATACTTTTGTTTTTAGATATTTATTTTGGGGATATAGGGATTTGGGTGTCTTTTATAAGAGCATGACATCTTCTTCAGGATGCTGCCTTCTTCTTCTTTCATCAGTCTTCTTTTCTCCTGCCTTCTGGGACTGGTATCTTCTCCATCTTCTTCTTGATGCCATAAGGTTTCTTGGGATCTTCTCCATCTTCTTCTTCTTTATTTCAGAAATACACCACCTGTATTGGTTGATCTTGGCTTATTTTAGGGTTTCTATTCTATTTATTCTCCCTCGTTGTGGGTTTGGTCATATTCTGTACTGCTTGGTTATTTACTTTTTTACCTTCCTGGGTTATACCTTGGAAACCTTTGGTTATGAGACTGGTTTTGGATGACTCATCGCTAGTAACTCCTTTTATTTGAACTTGTATTTTCTTTATAATAATGATTTCTTTCCACAGTTGCTATGAATTAATCTTTTTATATTAAACTTAATGCTTTCTTCCAAATTTAAATATTATAACTTCATTATTCTAATGATCAATTGCCATTCAATATTATGCTTATATCTGTCACGCTACAACACACACAACCGTCCCGGCCAGGCCAGGCACCCGCTTCAGGTATAAGTATATGGTCCGATTCTAAACTATAAAATTTTTAATTTAGCTTATAATCGAAATTAAAGTATAATTTTCGTAATCTCCGTCCAATTGTGAGAAAAATGAGTCCAAACAACAGATAATTGTGATAAGTATGAGTATTTTAGGATTTTCTAAAGCAAACGCAGAATTGGAGTACTTAATAAACCTTTTATTATAAAGCAATAAGTATGTTGGTGATATCTTGATGATTATAAACAAAAAGTATTTAAAATTTATATTCATGGTGGAAAATTACGTCGGTAATATGAAAATTTGTATTTTTTCCACAATAACAAAAGGTGTCTTGTATGTAATATTAAAAAAAAAATTATTTATTTAAAAATGTATCCCAATGAAAAAGAAAGAAATATATTGATATGATAACTTATACAACTGTATACAATAAAATACTTACTATTTACATACAGTTACTTACCGTACACATACGATTACTATTTACATAGGCCTACTATGTGCGTGATTATTAGAGAAAATTAAATAACATTTGCAGAATACTAACTTATGAAGCCAAAATGAATATTTAATTAGACTTGGTTTTATATCTACGCGTAAAATATATCATAACCACGTCGTGTTTGGTGTCATTTTCTTTAAAATTTATATGGAGATTGCAAATATGCTAAGCTCGTTTGTTAAAAAACTCATATTATAAAAGTTGCAGTTACGTAATGGACGCCCCAGTAGATGATTCATACCCCAGGCGTGCGGGCCAGTTGCGTTTGTGTTTGTGTATTAGTAAGGATCTCCTAATCCCTCAGGTGCCATGCAAATTGGAACGCCGTATAAATAGGCTGGAATAGAACGTGTTTAAGCGTAGCGATTTTTATTTAAACTTCTTCTACACTCACTAACGACATATACTATTCTCTCTGTATTAGTCCAAAGTGGTTTAACTTTTCTGTTTATATTTCTAGGTTTCCGTACTGATCGCTGTTCTAAGCGTGGTTCTGTCGGCACCACAAAAACAACAACAAGAACGACCCAGTGTTTCCGATGAAGCGTTGGACTCCGCTCTCAATGACAAGAGGTACCTGACACGACAACTGAAGTGCGCCTTAGGCGAAGGTGTCTGCGACCCGGTCGGAAGAAGGCTGAAGAGTAAGTATACTTTCTTACGAATTTCCAAATACTTAGAATGTACAGAGCTAAAATTTCTGGCGTCTTTGTCAATTTAACAGGCCTATACAGAACACTTTAAATCTGAAGTAAGTATATCTGATTTATTAACCTATTATCGAAACACGGTATTACAGTAATCGTAACATAGATTTCAGCATATTCTTGGAAGATTGCTCCACTGATATAAAAGGCCTTCTAGCCAGTTAGGACGTTTAAAACACTCCAATGATTAAGTCACAACTTTAAAATTCAAAGAACCTCTCTGTCGTTGTAATCTGCTTGCCCTTGACTTATTATGTTGTCAGCAGATCACTGGCAGTTAACAACATGTTAAATTTTGTGGAAACTTAAAAATTTAGTTCGTTGTTGTAATAATAGTTGTAGGGGAAAAATTATTGGTTACGAAGCATGAAATTATAGAGTAGAGTATGCAGAATATTGTGTATTTAAGTGTCTACTTTATGTGCACTCTGTTCCATATATCCAACACATGTCCAACACTATAAGGGCACATGTCCAACAAGTTATGCAATTTTTAATTAATGAACTATAACTTTCCTATTTAGAAAGTTTTGCGTAGGGCCCATTAAAAAACGTAGTTTTTCATCTTAATACACATTCAGGGTGGCATTTAGATCCCATATTTGGTGACTTCATTGTAAATTAAAAATAAATTCAATGGCGCTATGATTCTTTTTCCAGATTTCTTTAATTGAGAAGTAATAATCAATTAACCGTATTTCACCGTGACAACATTTTCTGTGTTTCAAAAGTTCATAATGATAGTAAACATTGCAGAAATTAAAAAAAGATATGGTAGTTTGATTCACAGCATCACGATAAAATTTGAGCTCCCTAAGTTGACTCAGTTTGTGGAGTGCATACCTGGGTAAACATCCTGGGCTAATTGCGAGCGGGCGAAGCACATTGTCATGAGTGTATACCGTATACAGCCTACCAGTGTCAAATGTCTAGGCTACCTCGGTGGTACAGAAAAGGAACCACTGTCATTAGATAAAACTTAAACCAATTTGGAATGGTATGAAATAGAGTTTTTGCATGTTTCATCGATTACCAAAAGGCCTTTGACCGAGTCCAACATCAGAAAATGATGGATATTCTAAAAAATATTGGATTATATGGAAAAGACCTAAGGATAATAGCTACGCTGTATTGAACCAATCTGCAGTGGTTAGAGTAGATAAAGAGAAAACTGAAGAAATACAGATTCTGCGTGGTGTAAGACAAGGATGTAGGTCTATACTATCTTCGCTTTTGTTCAACATCTACTCGGAAGGTATTTTTAGAGAAGCTTTAGATGAATGTGACGTGGGAATCTCTGTGAAAGGTGAAAGAATAAATAACATACGTTATGCGGATGATACCGTAATGTTCGCAGATAGCTTAGAGGGGCTGCAACAACTAATGAATAGAGTGACAGAAAGCAGCCGTAGATATGGTCTAGACATCAATGTTAATAAAACGAAGCTAATGATTGTATCTAAGAACAAGTTCACAAACTGCACCCTTAATAAAAACCATAGGCCAGTTGAACTCGTAAACAGATTTACTCGGTACTACAGTCAATGAACAATGGGACCACCTTCAAGAAATAAAGAGCAGAATCAGAAACGCAAGAGCAGTTTATTCAAAAGTCACAATTTAACAATAAACTCAAAAATGAGACTTTAACGCTGGTACATATTCTCGGTCCTCTTCTACGGTGTAGAAACTTGGACTTTGACTGAAGCCACAACTAAAAAATTGGAGCCTTTCGAAATGTGGCTTTACCGTAGAATACTGAGAATTTTATGCACAGCACATATAACTAATGTTCAAGTTCTTAGAACGATGAAGAAAGAAAGGGAAGTTATTAACACAGTGAAGATAAGAAAGCTTCAGTATCTGGGACATCTCATGAGAAATGAACAAAGATTTTACTTATTGCAGTCCATAGTACAAGGAAAAGTAATGGAAAGAGAAGAGTTGGGCGACCGAGAATATCATGGCTGAGAAATTTAAGGACCTGGTTTCGGATGAATACAACTGATTTATTCCGTGCAGCAGTACAGAAAGTTAAAATAGTCTGTATGATATCCAACATCCGAAACGGATAGGAACTATCAGAAGAAGATGAAATATAGTCATACTAAAATACGGTAAGTGCGCACACGTTATCGCTAAAAAGACGTATTTGATAGAATAGAAACGTTGACGTAATCAGATCTGTATCGTTAGGCCCCTTTAATATCGTACAACATGCAGAACAGCAGAAATAAATGGGCCGTTTTATGTACTGTCGTCTAATAAATATATCGTTCCGAACTAAATATCGGTATGGAGAACCATACATGACTTCCATATTCTAAGATTTATATTTAAAATCATTTTCAGCCAAACAGCCAGGGAAGGAATTTTAACAAAAAAATACTTCTTTCTTGCCAATAACGTAGTACACATATAAAAAATATTATCCCCTCCCCCTTCAACTATAATTTTGATTTATAGAAAATTACCCCCAGCCCGTTCAACTAGCCTCTTCATTTATAGATATTTCATCTACGTTTCTACAGTGGATTATTAAGATCTTATCAGGATACTTTATCAAAATTAAGTACTTTACTCATGTTACAACAAAAAATGTTTCTGGTAAACTGCCCTTTCCCCGTAACCGATCTTCACCAAAATCAACAGACATTGAGTCCTCTATAGCTCAGGCACATATGTAAAAAATTATTTGATTCTGTTTGAATTTACGGCAGTTATGGTTCGTCATATAAAAAATTACCCATGTTAAAACATAAAACATGAGATTTATAAAACATATCTAAGATTTATATTTAAAATCATTTTTGAAATAAAATATTTTCATAGAACCTACTAACGCTGGGGAAATCTGAGGAGCCAATCAGAGTTGGGCCTACCTGTCACTCTGTTGAATTTGGTGGAAAGCCCTGTCACTGTCGTCAAGGTATCAGCCTTGACAGGGTCCTCTTTTTCTGCAAAATGGGAGAGGAGGCTTGAGATGGAGTGAGTGACATGGTCCCCACCTCAGTGAAGAACCCATTGTTTTATAAAAATATATTTAAATTTTGAAAACTGAAAATTCTTTTCTTGTTGTAAATATTTATATTTTATAATCAAGATGACTTTATCAAAAAACAAACATTATTTTTTTATAATAAGTACTTACATATGTTTCTTAATATGCTTACTTTTTCTTCAATGTTGATGATCATTTCCAAACATTCTGACAAAATTGTATCTACAGAACAGTTAACATTCCCCAGGTTTCCATTTCTGCTAATTTCTCATTACACCTTCCACTGACGTATTATTAACCATTTCATAAACTATCGTATAATCTTTTCAGATTTTGTGGTACAAAATCTGAAATTTTCAGATTACCTGGCAACAAAATTATTTTATTTTCAACAATTACCATTGTCTGAAAAAGTTTAAATGAATTTTCAAGTACTTTACTCTTGTTAAAACGTAAAAGGTTGCAGGTAAACTACCCCTTCCCCTTAACTGATCTTCACCAAAATCTAAAGGCCTTGAGTCCTCTACAATTCACTGAGGTATGCAAAAAAGTATTTGATTCTGTTTGAATTTGCGGCAGTTATCGTTTGCCATAGAAAATACGCTTGATAAAAAACGTTGCAGGTAAACTACCCCTTCCCCTCAACCGATCTTCACCAAAAACAACAGGTCTTGAGTACTCTACAAATCAGGGCTGTATGCAGAAAATTATTTGATTCTGTTTGAATTTGCGGCTGTTATCGTTTGCCATAGAAAATACCCTTGTTAAAAAAACGTTGTAGGTAAACTACCCCTTTCCCTTAACCGATCTTCACCAAAAACAATAAGTCATGAGAACTCTACAATTCAGGGCTGTATGCGAAACATTATTTGATTCTGTTTGAATTTGCGGCAGTTATCGTTTGCCATAGAAAATACGCTTGATAAAAAACGTTGCAGGTAAACTACCCCTTCCCCTCAACCGATCTTCACCAAAAACAACAGGTCTTGAGTACTCTACAAATCAGGGCTGTATGCAGAAAATTATTTGATTCTGTTTGAATTTGCGGCTGTTATCGTTTGCCATAGAAAATACCCTTGTTAAAAAAACGTTGTAGGTAAACTACCCCTTTCCCTTAACCGATCTTCACCAAAAACAATAAGTCTTGAGAACTCTACAATTCAGGGCTGTATGCGAAACATTATTTGATTCTGTTTGAATTTGCGGCAGTTATCGTTTGCCATAGAAAATACGCTTGATAAAAAACGTTGCAGGTAAACTACCCCTTCCCCTCAACCGATCTTTACCAAAAACAATAGGTGTTGAGTACTCTACAAATCAGGGCTGTATGCACAAAATTATTTGATTCTGTTTGAATTTGCGGCAGTTATCGTTTGCCATAAAAAATACGCTTGATAAAAAACGTTGCAGGTAAACTACCCCTTCCCCTCAACCGATCTTCACTAAAAACAACAGATCTTGAGTACTCTACAAATTAGGACTGTATGCAGAAAATTATTTGATTCTGTTTGAATTTGCGGCTGTTATCGTTTGCCATAGAAAATACCCTTGTTAAAAAACGTTGTAGGTAAACTACCCCTTTTCCTTAACCGATCTTCACCAAAAACAACAGGTCTTGAGAACTCTACAATTTAGGGATGTATGCAAATAATCTTTTGATTCTGTTTGAATTTGCGGCTGTTATCGTTTGCCATAGGAAATACCCTTGTTAAAACATAAAACGTTACAGGTAAACTACCCCTTTCCCTTAACCGATCTTCACCAAAAACAATAGGCCTTGAGAACTCTACAACTCAGGGCTGTATGCGAAACATTATTTGATTATGTTTGAATTTGCGGCAGTTATCGTTTGCCATAGAAAATACGCTTGATAAAAAACGTTGCAGGTAAACTACCCCTTTCCCATAACCGATCTTCACCAAAACAATAGGTCTTGAGAACTCTACAATTTAGGGCTGTATGCAAATAATCTTTTGATTCTGTTTGAATTTGCGGCTGTTATCGTTTGCCATAAGAAATACCCTTGTTAAAACATAAAACGTTACAGGTAAACTACCCCTTTCCCTTAACCGATCTTCACCAAAAACAATAGGTCTTGAGAACTCTACAATTCAGGGCTGTATGCGAAATATTATTTGATTCTGTTTGAATTTGCGGCTGTTATCGTTTGCCAAAAAAAAATTTCCCTTGATAAAAAAAAACCGTTGCAGGTAAACTACCCCTTTCCCTCAACCGATCTTCACCAAAAACAATAGGTCGCGAGTCCTCTACAAATCAGGGCTGTATGCAAAAAATTATTTGATTCTGTTTGAATTTGCGGCAGTTATCGTTTGCCATAGAAAAAAATCTACAGACACACAGACAGACAGACACACAGACAGACACACACACAGACACTTTTCGGAAAACGACTTTTTTTCATGTTTTGAGTGTAGTAGAATCAGAATCTGCAATAATCTCGAACACGATTTTTTTTGCCATCACCATACTTGCATTCCTTAAGGAATATGGAAATAAAAATATCGGTATGGAGAACCATACATGACTTCCATATTCTAAGATTTATATTTAAAATCATTTTCAGCCAAACACCCAGGGAAGGAATTTTAACAAAAAAATACTTCTTTGTTGCCAATAACGTAGTACACATATAAAAAAAAATTTATCCCCTCCCCCTTCAACTATAATTTTGATTTATAGAAAATTACCCCCAGCCCGTTCAACTAGCCTCTTCATTTATAGATATTTCATCTACGTTTCTACAGTGGATTATTAAGATCTTATCAGGATACTTTATCAAAATTAAGTACTTTACTCATGTTACAACAAAAAATGTTTCAGGTAAACTGCCCTTTCCCCGTAACCGATCTTCACCAAAATCAACAGACATTGAGTTCTCTATAGCTCAGGCACATATGTAAAAAATTATTTGATTCTGTTTGAATTTACGGCAGTTATGGTTCGTCATATAAAAAATTACCCATGTTAAAACATAAAACATGAGATTTATAAAACATATCTAAGATTTATATTTAAAATCATTTTTGAAATAAAATATTTTCATAGAACCTGTCACTGTCGTCAAAGTATCAGCCTTGACAGGGTACTCTTTTTCTGCAAAATGGGAGAGGCTTGAGATGGAGTGAGTGACATGGTCCCCACCTCAATGAAGAACCCATTGTTTTATAAAAATATATTTAAATTTTGTAAACTGAAAATTCTTTTCTTGTTGTAAATATTTATATTTTATAATCAAAATGACATTATTTTTGTTACCTGGCAACAAAATTATTTTATTTTCAACAATTACCATTGTTTCAAAAAGTTTAAATAATTTTTCAAGTACTTTACTCTTGTTAAAACGTAAAAGGTTGCAGGTAAACTACCCCTTCCCCTTAACCGATCTTCACCAAAATCTAAAGGCCTTGAGTCCTCTACAATTCACTGATGTATGCAAAAAATTATTTGATTCTGTTTGAATTTGCGGCAGTTATCGTTTGCCATAGAAAAAAAATCTACAGACAGACAGACAGACAGACAGACAGACACACAGACACACAGACACACAGACACACAGACAGACACACAGACACTTTTCGGAAAACGACTTTTTTTCATGTTTTGAGTGTAGTAGAATCAGAATCTGCAATAATCTCGAACACGATTTTTTTTGCCATCACCATACTTCCATTCCTTAAGGAATATGGAAGTAAAACCTCGTCGTGTCGTAGGAAACGCATCCGACAAATAATCGTACGAGTTGTCCAGATACGTGGGCCGTAATGGTTCCGTTTATGCACTCGGCGCGTTTGTATCGTATGACTTTCAGACATCAGTGCTACCAACTTCCTGCCTAGCGTGCGTCGCGAGGCAGCTGTGCCAAGTAATCAGTGGTATTCACGTCTTAGTGTAATTTTTACTTCCATGTTCCTTAAGGAAATGGAAGTATGGTGATGGCAAAAAAAATCGTGTTCAAGATTATTGCAGAATATGATTGTACTACACTCAAAACATGAAAAAAAGTCATTTTTCGAAAAGTGTCTGTGTGTGTGTCTGTGTGTCTGTCTGTCTATAGATTTTTTTTCTATGGCAAACGATAACAGCCGCAAATTCAAACAGAATCAAATAATTTTTTGCATACAGCCCTGATTTGTAGAGAACTCGCGACCTACGACCTATTGTTTTTGGTGAAGATCGGTTGAGGGAAGGGGGTAGTTTACCTGCAACGGTTTTTTTATCTAGGGTATTTTGTTTGTTTGTCATACGATAACATCCGCAAATTCAAACAGAATCAAATAATGTTTCGCATACAGCCCTGACGTGTAGAGTTCTCAAGATCTGTTGATTTTGGTAAAGATCGGTTAAGGGAAAGGGGTAGTTTACCTGCAACGTTTTATGTTTTAACAAGGGTATTTTCTATGGCAAACGATAACAGCCGCAAATTCAAACAGAATCAAATGATGTTGTGCATATAGCCCTGTATTGTAGAATTCTCAATACCTATTGGTGTTGGTGAAGATCGGTTAAGGGAAAGGGGTAGTTTACCTGCAACGTTTTATGTTTTAAAAGGGTATTTTCTATGGCAAACGATAAGAGCCGCAAATTCAAACAGAATCAAATACGTTTTTGCATACAGCCCTGTTTTGTTGAGTACTAAAGTCCTATTGTTTTTGGTGAAGATCGGTTAAGGGAAAGGGGTAGTTTACCAGACACGTTTTTTGTTTTATCAAGGGTATTTTATATGGCAAACGATAACAGCCGCAAATTCAAACAGAATCATATAATATTTTGCATACAGCCCTGAAATGTAGAGTTCTCAAGACCTGTTGGTTTTGGTGAAGATCGGTTAAGGGAATAGGGTTGTTTACCAGCAACATTTTATGTTTTATCAAGGGTAACTTTTTTTTTGACGAACGATAACTGCCGTACATTAAAACAGAATCAACTACTCTTGTGCATACCTTTCTGAATTATACAGAACTCATGTCTGTTGATTTTGTTGAAGATCGGTTAAAGGAAAGGGTAGTTTACCTGCAACGTTTTATGTTTTAACAAGGGTATTTTTTCTATGACGAACGATAACTGCCGTAAATTCAAAGAGAATCAACTAATGTTTTGCATACAGCCCTGAATTGTAGAGTTCTCAAGACCTATTGTTTTTGGTGAAGATCGGTTAATGGAATAGGGTAGTTTACCAGCAACGTTTTATGTTTTATCAAGGGTGTTTTCTATGGCAAACGATAACAGCCGCAAATTCAAACAGAATCAAATAATTGTTTGCATACAGCCCTGAATTGTAGAGTTCTCAATATCTATTGGTGTTGGTGAAGATCGGTTAATGGAAAGAGGTAGTTTACCAGCAACATTTTATGTTTTAACAAGGGTAATTTTTTATATGACGAACGATAACTGCCGTAAATTCAAACAGAATCAACTAGGTTTTGCATACCTTTTTGAACTAAAGAGAACTCAAGGTCTGTTGATTTTGTTGAAGATCGGTTAAGGGAAGGGGTAGTTTATCAGCAACGTTTTATGTTTTAAAAAGGGCAATTTTTTTATGACGAACGATAACTGCCGAAAATTCAATGAGAATCAAATAATTTTTTGTACCCCTTTCCTGAGTTGCAGAGAGCTCAAGGTCTGTTGATTTTGGAGAAGATCGGTTAAGAGAAAGGGGTAGTTTACCTGAAACATATTATGATTTACCAAGAGTAAAGTACTTAATTTTTATAAATAAAGTATCCTGATAAGAAGCGCATAGTAATCCACTGTAGAAACGTAGACGAAATATCTATAAATGAAGAAGTTAGGTGAACGAGGTGGGGGTAATTTTCTATTATTAAAAATTATAGTTGAAGGTGGAGGGGAGAATTTTTTGTATGTGTACTACGTTATCGGCAACAAAGAAGTAGTTTTTTTTGTTAAAATTGCTTCCCGGGCTCTTTAGCCGTAGTCCAATGTTTTCTGCAAAACCAGACTTTTCGGCAGTGCCATCGACTGCCATCATCGGTGAAAATCGAGTGCGAAAACGTGAGGTGGTATACGTTAGTGACCACAGTACTGTGGTTAATGCTGAAGCAATAAGTAATAAGACGTAGTTTCTATGGAAATATTTCATTTCGATTATGATTTTAAATATAAATCTTAGAACATGGAAGTCATGTATGGTTCTCCATACCGATATTTACTTCCATGTTCCATAGGGAAATGGAAGTATGGTCATGGCAAAAAAAGTCGTGTTCGAGATAACGGCAGATTCTGATTATACTACCATCAAAACATGAAAAAAAGTCATTTTTCGAAAAGTGTCTGTGTGTGTGTCTGTCTGTGTGTAGAATTTTTTCTGTGGCAAACGATAACAGCCGCAAATTCAAACAGAATCAAATAACGTTTTGCATACAGCCTTGAATTGTAGAGGATCAAGGCCTATTGATTTTGGTGAAGATCGGTTAAGAGAAAGGGGTAGTTTACCTGCAACGTTTTACGTTTTAACAAGAGTAAAGTGCTTAATTTTTAGAAATAAAGTATCCTGAAAAGAAGGGCATAATAATCCACTGTAGAAAGATAGATGAAATATCTATAAATGAAAACGGTAGTTGAAGGGGGAGGGGGTAATTGTTTTTATAAATTAAAATGGTAGTTGATGATGGAAGAAGTAAATTTTATAAGTTTTATATGTGTAATACGTTATTGGCAACAAAGAAGTAGTTTCTATGGAAACATTTCATTTCACTTTAACAAAATTCTATATTTTTTCATTTTAATTTAAATCATGTATGAGAGAAAATACGTATATCGCTCGTGGCAGGCAAGCATATCTCAATTATCTAATGTTTACGTTTTCATTTTATTATTATGATTACCGCAATAAAAAACAGGCAAGACACACACACACACACACACACACACACACACACACACACACACACACACACACACACACACACACACACACACAATTCGCGTTATTTCTGGCCTCACTCATGTTTATTTTCTTACATTTGCACGCGTTTTAAATGGAAAGTGCCGAAACCCACACCAACACAACGCGTGCAAGCCGAAAAAGTGTCCAGCGTGGATAACGATTTGCTTCCTGTGGATCGCTGGGCAGTGTAACTGCACGTGTTTACAGAGGAACGGTTCATAGACAGACTTTTAGTCTTTAGGGAATGAACCCTCCGCAAGATGCTCAGGGTTCATAAGTGACTTCGGAGAGCTTCGGAGGAGGGATGATTATCTGCGTAGTTCGGTTTCTTTATAAGAATAAAGTAAGCCTACCAAATTTTTATGGATAAAGTGACTGAAAATAACATTATATTAAACGACTACCCCATAGTAACAAAAATATCTGTAAATAGTGAAATTAGTTTGAGGGTGGGCGATATTTTTTTTAGAAATTACCGAACCGACTTCAAGTAAATTATTTTAAACATAAATCTTACAACGTGGAAGTCATGTATGGTTCTCCATACCGATTTTTGAATTTGTACTGTAAATATGGAAACATTATTAGATACTGAAAGGATCATTGACGAAATCCAAAACAGGTGAGCACTATGGGATCCCGTTTCCAAAGATTATAAAAACGAACTGATAAGCGGCATACAACGCGCACGGATCAATTTCAGTACGGATGATAGCTGCTCTGGAAGAGTTCGTTCACACCCACTTCCGATATTTTTTACGCACGACAGAATCGAATGCACAACTTATTGTATGAGATTTTATCGTACGATTAAGTCGGGTGCATAAAAAGGACCTTATGTGCGTCCTTCGCAATGTACACAATGTGTGAAGAAACAAGCATTGAAGTATGAGTCATTGACGTTGCAGGAAAACAATTTCGCTTTTCAAATAAGGCCACAGTATTACGATGTAGGAGCATTATACGAAATAAATAAGAATCATCATATAAATGGTCTCCAGATCGCTTAAAAGATTCAATTAATTTAAAATATACCTTATCTGATCCGTCAGCGATCTTGTAGTTTAATATTCCACTACATGTTTCGGGAATTAAATTCCCATCATGAGGTAAAATTTCTTCTTCCTAATATATATATATACCTAGGAGTCGTCGGTGAAATTATTAAAAACACATACGAACACGAACGAATAAAACAAACACGACTGTTAAAAATGACATAATTAAAACACCGTACACACACAGCTAACGAAGACAGTGCGCACTGCCTGACAGTCACACATCATCTGGGCTGATTGCAAAGTTCACCGTTTATCTTTAATACTGTATCATACAACGTTTTCGATCTAAATGATAGCTGGTCGTCGAGCAAACTTTCTTTATGTATTTTGGATGCTTTATAAATTTCGAATTCTTCCAACGCATCCATTAAGCTCCTCCCCGTTTGGCCGATGTAAAACTTAAATACAGGCTACTTAAATACATGAATAGCGTAAACAGTAAAATTAAATTTACAATGGAAATGGAAAATAATGAAAGTATAAATTTCCTTGACTTATCTGTACGTAAACATATATATTACATCGGCCAAACGGGGAGGAGATTAATTGACAGATACAAAGAACATTTACCAAAAAAGGACATCACATCAGCCAAGTCTAAATTTGCATTATATTTAATTAATGAAAATCACAACTACACTGGGTTTACGGAGAATATGGTACCCATGCATGTCACTAACAAAGGTCGTTTGATGGATGCGTTGGAAGAATTCGAAATTTATAAAGCTTGCAAAATACATAAAGAAAGTTTGGTCAACGACCAGCTATCATTTAGATCGAACACGTTGTATGATACCGTATTAAAGATAAACGGTGAACTTTGAAATCAGCCCAGATGATATGTGACTGTCAGGCAGTGCGCACTGTCTTCGTTAGCTGTGTGTGTACGGTGTTTTAATTATGTCATTTTTAACAGTTGTGTTTGTTTTATTCGTTCGTGTTCGTATGTGTTTTTAATAATTTCACCGACGACTCCTAGGTATATATATTAGGCAGAAGAAATTTTACCTGATGATGGGAATTTAATTCCCGAAACATGTAGTGGAATATTAAACTACAAGATCGCTGACGGATCAGATAAGGTACATTTTAAATTAATTAAATAAGAATATTTTCCTCAAGTGAGAAAGTAGGTCAATGTAGATCACAGCAGTAAGTTACGACAGCAGTAACAGGTAAATGTTTTCCTTATTGAAGAAGGCAATATTCAAACAGTGCCAAAGCGAACTTTCAACGACACTGTGAAATATATTCGTAATCACCGTCTTTATACGAAAAGATGTTTTGCTACAACATTTGCATTTGGTCCACTCACGGTTTGCTCGTATTTCTGATACTATTTCTCAGTGGTCTGAAGCGTTTAAAAACGAATTTCAGTATTATTGGTCTCTTTATCTGCACGTAGAATATCGTTTCATTAATTTTTTTATTTCTTTTAAATCAAATATTTGTAATTTTCTTGGACATCTGTTTCCTTGTTTCCTTTCCTCCGTTTTCCGATATTCCTCTACTGGCGTTAAGAATTTCATTTTATTCTCTTATACCTGGCTGCATCGTTTTTCTTAATTATCCAAGTTTTAAACCAACGTATTAATGATCGATCAAATATTATCGGATACAACTTTTCCTACTTTTATCTTGTAAAAATCTCTTTGTGACGCCATTTATACAACTGAATTTTTCTATTTTATCTACATTATCAAAATCACGAAATATAAAAAAAATTAACGTTAAAATAGCACGGATAATTAAAAATATTTATATAGTAATCAATATGTTTTAAAATAAATTAAATGATAAATAAACTTGTTCCAAGTTAGTCATTGTCTTCTTCTTACTTAGAATTCATAGAGAGGAAACGTTATCATAGTCCTATGTACCCGAATAAATGGCACGTACAAACATCATCATCATCATCATCTTCACAACATGGCATAGGCAAGGTGCTGCCTGTTCCGCCTTCAAAAATCCTCCAGCCATCTCTTCCTGGGTTTACCGAGACACCTTGGGTCCTATACGTTTGTACTTTCATACTTGTTTGGCCAGTCTAGAATCTGACATTCTTTCTAAGTGTCCTTTCCACCGTTGTTTGTAATCTTTTAATTTTTCATTTGAGTTAAAAACTTGTAACTCTTTTCTCTTATGGCCTCATTCTTTATACGGTCAAGTTTATAACACCTTTTAACACCTCTTAAAAACGCCATTTCCGAGATCTGTATTGTACTTTCTCGTTTCTTGGTCATTGTCTGTAATTCACACCCATAGGACAGTGCGGAGGCTGCCATCTCTTTGTCAGGTACAAAGACATTGGATTTTTATGTTTACTAACAACCATGAAGTTAAAAAGTTTTACAAAAAGACAACACATACACGGACGGACAGTCAGACAGACAGACACACGCGCGCGCGCGGGCGCGTATATTCGTAAGTAACTGTGATCCTATTCACTTAAAATGTGCGTAATGATTCAAAAATGAGAAACATGTAGGCCTACGTATACGGGAATAAGGTGAGCTACGTAACTAGATAAACGGTCGTTGCCTCCTACCGAGAGGCAGTGGTGGACAGCAAATAAAAAATCGTTCCATTGGGTGAAGCAGTGGAGATAGAGAGAGAAAGAGAGAAAGAGAGAGATAGTGATTGAGCGATAGAGAGGGGGAGTGAGTGAGAGAGACGATGAATGGGGGAAGGAGTCAGGAATAGAACAGAGTTGGGGCGTGAAGTGAAATGATTAGAGGCGTTGACATAAATCGGATCGTGGTGACAGACGGCGACATATGATTATAACGGCACCCGGTAGGGTAATATTAGATAATAATGTCCGTCAGACCAGTGGAAGCATTGTGTGTGTGATTTGTGCTGGCGCAATACTGCAAAGGGAATACCACACCCTATACCACTTGCGGGACACTGAAAATTAATTTATAATCAACCTTATAGCTCTAATCAGTTTATTCTTTCAGTGTAAAGAATTAAATTGTATGTTCAATAACTTATAAGTCCGTATCATGATTACTGGATAATTGTTTTGTTCTTATTCTTAAAACGTTTGTGAATTATTTTTTTTCTGTTTTGTTTTTTCCGTTACCTCAAAACGGCTATTGACTTGGAGATCATAGGGGAAGAGGCTTTTGTGTAGAGTAATGTTTTATTTTATATATATATATATATATATATATATATATAAAATATATTATATATATGTATAGCCTATATTATTATATAAATTATATAAATATTATTTATATTATATATATAATATCAAATTATAATAACTTAGAATCAAGGAGATAACAGTAATAATAATAATATCAAATATCGATACACATAACTCTCACAAGGATATAATAAAATTATAATTCAAACAGATAAACCTTTTCAAAACAAAGGTAATTTAAATTTTAAGTATATTATGCTAACAAACAAAAGTAGATTACTTCTTTTTATACTAATATAGTACTTTTCTATATAAGTAACTCAATGAGTTTCTTGCAGTGTATTGTAATATTACATAAGTCATCGAATTATAGTTACTTTTGAAAGTTTCTTTATTGTTTCAATTCACCTGACGTACGTTTCACAGTATCATCAGAGGTTAGTAAATGAATTAACAAATAATTGAATGAATTCGGTTTCAAATAGAAACTAACAAATAATCGAATTAATTTTATTTCAAAATAGAAACTGACAAATAATCAAATTTGATTCGTTTTTAATATAAAATAACGAATAATCGATTAAATTTATCGATTCTTTTAATGTTTATTTACTTAGTCAGCTGTTTTGACGGTTATAATGGAAATATTTAATGTTTATATTTTATTTACTTTGATAAATTTATAATTTTAAATAGACCATATTTTTTTTTTTTTAATTTGGGTGTGTTCTTTAATTAGTTAGTTATTGTTACTGTGTTTGTAAATATCAAGATTTTTTAAAATCATCATTTTAGAACTTATTGTATGTTTTTAATTAACTTCATACTTTGAACGCCTGGAAATTGGTGTTTATTATTTACACAATGTGTGGCTCAATTACATTTATAAATATTAGGTTTGGAAAATGCATTGCGTTATTGAAGGAATCTATCGAGAAGATTTTATCTGTCTGGCCTACGTCAAATTTATTGGAATCTGGACAATGTATTTTGTATATTCAATTTTTATTGTGAATAGTGGATTTAGTTTTAAGTTTTATTTGATTAAAAACTAGATTATCTGTGTTATAAAATATTTTTAATTTTGTATTGTAAAATATTTTACTTAGTTTTGTTAATAAAAAACTATCCATCATTCGTTATTTTGTATTAAAACCCAATCAAATTCGATTATTTGTTAGTTTATATTTTGAAATCAAATTAATTGGATTGTTTGTTAATTCATTTACTACCCTCTGATGATACTGATATATTCAGCGAAACGTAGCCTACGTCCGGTGAATTGAAACGATAAAGAAACTACTTGTAGAAGTAATTATAGTTTGATAAAATATATAATATTAGAATACACTGCAAGAAACAGGTATAAAAGTAATAGGCCCTATATTAGTATGAAAAAATCTATTTTTATTTGTTAGTATAATATATTAAAAATTTGAATATCTGTTTAAGAAAGGTAGCCTATATCTTTTTGAATATTTTAATTTTATGTACACGCGAGAGTTATGTGTATCGATATTTGATATTATTATTATTATTATTGTTGTCGTTGTCTTCTTGATTCTATGTTATTACTATTTACTTTAAATTAGGAGGCTATCAGATATTCTCTGACACAGTGCTTCTGGCGGTATATTTCTGTGCTTGAATTATTCGAGTAATGATTACTGGTGCTTGAGCTGTGCTGGTAACTGAAATGCTTCCCATTATGACTAATTTTTTACTGTAGCTCTTATAATTATTGATTATACTTTTTACATGGAACTCACTTAGATTAGTCACTATGTCTTTGGCTACAAGACCTGTTGCAGTTGCATTTACCAACGGCTGTAATTCACCAGATTGAAACTTGTGAATCTTATCGTATCCACCGGCAAGAGTAATATTATTCCATATATTCTTTCCATTTCAGCTTAATATCCACTAAACTCGCAGCATTAGTTAACCAGGTATTTCTATTTCCTACATTGTCCAATAAAATACATGGCTGCCCATCTCCCCCTAAGCTTGATGACTCACCCCCCAAAACTTGATGACAACACCCCTCCTAAGGTATTAAAATTTGTTTAAATGTTATTGTAATAAGCATTTTATTACGAATAAATTAAGGCTCAAAATAATACAATTTGCAAATAAATTTTTATTTGAAATTAAATAAATACAATATAAAGAAATTAATACGTATAAATCAAAATGTTAAAAGAAAAGAACAAAATATCAACAAAGCGTATTGTAAGGAAGAAAAATGAAAAAAATTCCTGTCGGCGACCGAGATTCGTCATCTGAATATTTGAATTCCTAAAACTAATTGATGCATTAAAAGGCTATGATTGTTTCCATTCTTTACTAACAAAAGATGAACGTGTTTATAAACATTCAATTTTTTATTGCAAAGTAGTTACATATAATTTTTCATACTTTCCCAAAGTCGTTATCAACCCCCAAAAAATTTCAATAACGCTGTCTGTGTCACAACCTTCCCCTGTGGACACCCCTGTAACATATATATTGTTTAAATAAAAAATTTATTTGATGGTATTGTTTTACCCGTCTTACTGGCGAATAATAGTATCGTCTAATACTTTCCTTATTACTATTGTCATAAGGAAGTACGATAATAGTTTGTAGTAGGTAGGAACAATTCGGTCTAAAGCAGATTATACGTACGTGAGTTTACTGTTCACAGGAGTCCCAAGTACTCTACAGTATAATACTTTCCTTATTAGCATGATATAATATTTAAGAGCGCTTGAAGCTGCCAAGTACAATAAGATGTTTTTTTGTTCTTTCTCAGTGTATTAGAGGGCTAATGCTTGGTGTATTTTCCTCATTGTTAAATTATGCCTTTGTTAATATTAAAGTTCGTTGTTGTTGTTGTTGTTGATATTATTATTATTTTATCTATTATAAATTTTTTGTAAATAGATGATTAGCTGAGACATTCATTTTTTGAAATGTTTTAGATTTTTCTCATTTATTTTAAATCGTGTTATTGAATTTGTATGTTTTTTTTTTGCAATATGCTACGATTTTGTAAATACGATTACAAAGTTACACACATACACAATACGAGTTTTGTAAGTTCCACAAATTAAAGTTGTACAAAGTTATAGCAGCCCTTGTACTGTTCTATGGCTGTGAATTACGGGCAGCAACCAAGAAACAAGACAGTAAAATACACGCCTCAGAAATGGTGTTCTTAAGAGGAGTTAAAAGGTGTTGTTCTAAAATCGACCGTATAATGAGTGAGGTCGTAAGAGAAGATACAAGCTTTTAACTAGAATGAGAAACTAAAAGGTTAGAAACAACTATGGAATGAATAGGCCTACTTATAAAAAGATTTCAAATTCCAGACTGGCCAAAGAAATCTGGAAATACAAACCTATAGGACACGGATGTGTGAGTAGACTCAAGAAGAGATGGCTGGACGATTTTTGAAAGCAGAACAGGTAGCACCTTACCTATGCCGTGTTGTGAAGACGATGATGAAGTTATATAAAACAAGAAAAAGTAAATAATACAAACATTTAGTATAGTTTTTTTTTTTTTGAAAAGACAAAACGGATGTAGGCTACTCATCTTGCCTTTGGCATAATCGTGGATAGAGTACAGGAACTTTATGTGTGTTAATTCAACGGGTACTATCATCTTAAACCTGTTCTCCTCTTCAAGGATTAGGTTATATAAACCTGGCCCGGCACCCATCTCATCCTCGGACGACCCACATCTCTTCTACCAGTGGGTTTCGTAGTTCAGTGCCGCTTTCGGCAATTGATCCTCGTCATCCTTTGCAGATGATTCCACCATTGTCTTCTGCAAATTGAAATAATTTCATTTATGTGGTTTTACTTCGAGTTCTGCTCTGATTCTTCATTCCTTATTCTATCTTGCAATGTATAATTTAAAGTATTTTGAAGAAACTGCGTTTCAGCACACTGAATCTTGGCGCTTTCCTTTTTTGTTATGACCCACGCCTCATTCGGATATATCAATGTGGGTATTGAAATTGTCTTATAAAATTTAATCCTTGTGCTGCGTCCTGTTTTATTTCTAAGATTTCTATGAATCGTACCACAAATATTCCTAAATTTATTTATCTTCTCTATTGTATCATATTCAGATTCTTAGCTTACTACACAGCCGAGAAACGGTTCACTTGTTCTAAAATGCTGTTGTTTATAACTATCTTCTCACTAGATATTTACCTTTAAAGGCAATAGTTTTGGTCTTTCTTACTAAAATTGTCAGTGAGTAGTCTTTTGCCACCACTTGTAAATTGAAACATAGCTCTTTGCAGATCATCCTCACTTTCTTGAATAAGAACTATGTCATCCGCATATAGCAGGGAACCCATACAAATTGATTTTTTAAGCTGTATTCCCGAAGTAACTCCGGATTTCCATGCTCTCACATCTCGACAATGTATATATTAAACAAGGTTGGGAAACACAGCATCCCTGCCTAACTCCCTTATCAGATTAAACACTTCACTCAATCGACGGCACAGCAGTAACAAAAGAATTAATTTTTTTTCACGTTGAAGAGCGGATGTCGTGCGTTTCATCTAAATGTGTAAGCAAACAGAACTTTAGACGTTATTTTGAAACCGTCACAAACAAGTAAGTGGTGTACTTAGGGACAAACATAGAAAACGAACGTGATTTGCCGGCGTCGGGCGACCACGTCCGCACCTAGTACGTGCCGATGGGCACGTATTACATTGAACACGTGCTGTAGAGTACTTGCGGTTCCTGTGAACCGTAAACTCGCGTACTTTACGAACAATCCGCTTTCCACTGAATTGCTTCTACCCAGTACAAACTCTACCTTTGTTACACTGTGTTACATGTGTGGTTGCAACCGCTAAATTAAATAACGGTCTGTTAGGCCGTGGTCGGTTGCTGTAAATTCTCGACATCGTCGGCAACGTTTCGTATCCCACCTTCTGGTATCTTCTTCAGGCCGTAAAAAGAGACAGAGTGTTGGGAAAATACCGGTCGGGTTGCTTTTACCCGAAAAAAGTTGTCGAGTATCGTTAGGCCTAAGATCTCCCGCAACTGTTTTCTTAAGAATCTGTCGCTTTTTGCGGCCTGAAGAAGATCCACCGACAGTGGGATACGAAACGTTGCCGGCGATGTCGAGAATTTA
Organism: Magicicada septendecula; assembly: GCA_034769895.1. Classification (NCBI taxonomy): domain Eukaryota; kingdom Metazoa; phylum Arthropoda; class Insecta; order Hemiptera; family Cicadidae; genus Magicicada; species Magicicada septendecula. Next base: position 349,583,968 of record CM068375.1, read on the forward strand.
CAGCAACCGACCACGGCCTAACAGCCCGTTATATAATAATTTTGAGGTTACTTATTAACTAAAGTTATTTGTTTACAAATCCATTCTTGGCTACTCCGAACAACAAAAAATTCGCGGTAGCAGGAATTTTGAGAATGATCTGTTGTAATCTAACCCGACGTTTGATCAACTTTCAAACAATTTATATATGCAACATAGTTGTTAGTCGGATATTTACAAAAAAGTGGAGCTCACACTGTGGTTTGCCACTAAGCAAATAAGTGAACAGGTGGTTTGAGACAAAGAATGGTACAGTGGAGGTTCACCTTAATCAAAGGGAGTGAGGCAAGGATGCAGCTTATCTCCGACAATGTCGGAGACATAATTACAACATTACGAACCCAGTACACAACATACTCCAAAACACTTTTCAATGTTTGCTGACGTTCAGGAAATCATTCGGCGCAATTAATGCAATCGCCAGAAACTGCTCTCTTAGCATATCCGAGCTGAATAAAATATGAACATTTCAGTGCATAAAACAAAAAACTTGGCTTTTGTCCATAAATGTCTGGCACAAAGTGAAGTCATATCAGATAATAAGAACGTGGAGCACGTGTATTATTTTCGTTTATCTTGGTTGCATAAGCACTCGTGACGTAGGTCGTGATCGTATTCTGGCCAAGTTTCAGTTCGGGTATGGAAGAATCCGTTAGCAATCCCACGAAAACGAATAAATAGATCCAGCTAAACTTTTGTAGGGTGATGGCCGCGCCGATGCAAAAGAAACAGTGTCACTGTACTGTGGTTAACTGATGAAAAAGACCATGTAAGTTAGCGAATCGTTATTATACAGTGAAGTTGATCTCCAGAGGGGAGGCCGAAACGTCTGTTAGTAACACCAGAAGGGGCCACGTCCATGGCCGGCTCTAGTAGAAGATCGGAATGTTAAATGTGGCAACGCTGCATCTGAGGCCTATAAGCATAGTGTAATAAAATAGCTAAAGTGAACATGTTGTATTTTGATTTAATTTCATAGCATCATTAAAATCGTGAATAGGCCTGTTTATAGCTAAATATAAATTATAGGTCTGTGCACACTTAGTACTATACATTTAAGTTGAAGAAATTAGTGTTACACCTAAAAAATTAATTTTGTTCCAATTATTAAATTCGTATCACATGAATGAGTTAATTATTATATTTCTTAAATAATATAACAGTATTTTATATAATAAACTTTTAATTTGTAAAAAATGAAGAATTATAAAACTGCTGTTAACCACCAATTAAAAATGACGTGATTTGATTATTGAAATACGGCTGATTAAGAGATCGTCTAGTCGGGTTCAAATATCAGCTGGTTCCAGTGTTGCCACTTTTAATATTCCGGTCTTCTACTAGAGCCGGCCATGCCACGACCCAATAGCCCGGAGTTTAGTCGGTTTGTTTCCAACACTGTGTCTATTATTTTACCTTTATTCCCTTTCAGATATCTTCGACGTTTAGATACAAAAATATGTAACATTTGTAATCTTCATATAAATGAATCATAGAAAACCAAAACGTTAAAAATAATTAAGTCAATAAAAAATCTAGAAAAGGAAGTTTTCTTGATAAGGAAACGCAGTACTTAATTAAACTTTCAATTTTAACATCTTAGGCGGCTCCTCTTTAAACCTGAGCCTCCCATTGCAGGACATGTACAGTAACTCTGTTAGTTTCCCTTTTTGAAAGACTGTTCAATAACACTTCATTGTAACAGCACTGATGAGACATCTTTTTTGTTTAGGGCACAGAGTTTCAAGTCTACACACAAAGTTCCTGTAGTCTACACACAAGGGGTTTATTTTGTTATATTGTTATACCACTCTGTTATTCGTTTGTTAAAATATTCTTAGTAGTGGAGGTTGATTATGTCATATAATTGTCAAATTTTACAATATAATTGTTGCTGTATAGACAAAGAAACAAATTGTATTGTGCAATTTAACAATATCTGTGCCAAGTAATTATGTTAATGTAGTCTCAAACCCTTCGTGTGCGTGCGTTACATTTCAAGATATATAATTAATTCCAATCGCTTTTGTTTACTGATAATCGTTGTTACAAAATTCGTATTGTACATTGTCTGTAATTAGGTACTTTAGACTTGTTTGTTGTATAACGTTTTAGATTAACATAATACTTACGTCGATTGACAGTTAATATGTGTTTGCTTAGTAATGCTTTTCTGTTGCAGTACAGTTATTGTATTCTAAACCATTAAAGAAATACCAAACCGAAGGACCTTCTTTTGACCTAGATACACACGGATTGAGTGCGTCTGTCATTACTGACTAAGCAAAACATCATCATCATTGTTGTAATTATTGTAGCGTTGTCACTGAGCCGACATCATCATACCGCGCAGGCGTGGCTTCTTTTTATTGCCTCCAGCTTTCCTTATCTTAATTGTGTTTGACAGAAATGGCCCATAAAATAATTTTTGATCATCATCATCATCATCATCATCATCGTTATCTTCTTCTTCTAAGTCTTCTAAATCTCTATTTAGAACGACTAATATTCCTCCTTCCATTTATAATTAAAATCCTCCTATACATATATAATTAAAGCCCTTATTGATGGAAGGTTTTCAGTCATTCTTGTAACATGCTCTTTCCATCTATTTATATATTCTTTATCCTTTTGTTCAAAACACACACACACACACACACACACACACACACACACACACACACACACACACACACACACACACACACACACACACACACACACACACACTGATGAAGCTTGTACTAAGCGAAAACAAGTTCAGGATATAAAATGAAAGTTTAACATTTTTACCAATAAAAGGTAAAAATGTAGATAACTAAACTGACAATCTACACAACCATTGTGGAGCCCATTTTACCTTATGGCTGCGAATGCTGGCAACTTTCAGTTAAAGAGAAAAAGATGATATAAAGAAAAAGATGATATAAACTGTGGAAATCGACTTCTTAACAAGAGCGTGTAATATTTCTAGAACGCAACATGTTAGAAACGAAGATATTAGAAGGAAAACAAGGCGCGTATTTACAGCAGCTAAAGATAGAATCCAAACAGTTCCTATGGTATGGTCACGTAATGAGGATGGAGGAGAAGCGATGGCTAAAGAAAGCATTGACTTACACACCACAAAACAGGAGAAGAAAAGGAAGGCTGACAACACAATGGAGAACAGGAATTAGGAAAAGCATGAGAGATCGAGCTATTGAAGATGATGACTGGAAGGATAGGGAGAAATGGCGATCGAAATGCGGGATGCGGTATAGACTGTAGGACCCCCGCTAATAAGAAGAAGAAAAATTTGTGATCCGGGTCAGTAGTGATATACTTATAATTAGTTAATCAACAGATACATCATGGACAACAAAATCCAGATATTTAGTCGTAAAATTATTATTTCTCTCTAAGAGACGCTTGATGGTGTTGGGAAGGAATGACAAATTAATTGTTGCTTTGTTAAAAGCCAGACTTTCTTCTTCTCCTTAGTTTGGTTTTACATAATAATATTTTTACAATGTTATAATTTCCTGCATTATACAGTTAGTTTACATTGATAGCTAATTTAAATACACTTTTTCCTCAGTACTTTACAACATTTTGTTGGTTTACAATTATTTGTGGCTTATTATAATACCTAGTTTTATATAAAGTTAAGCTTGTGACAAGTTGATTATTCTTTATTTTTTCAATTCTATGTTTTACCAATTATTTTCATATTTAACAAATCATAATTTACAAAATTTTGAGTTCAACAACTTGTACATATGGATTGAAAGGATTACAGTTCTTTAAATTCATTTGTTACTCTCAAACATTACCAATACTATTACTTTAAATAATCTTACGACTTACTAACTACATTTCAATTTGACACCTTTCAAAATCTAAAATGGTTCCTAGTCTTGTTATTTTTGTAAAAATAAACATTCATAATTATTATACAAATTAGCTTATTTTGGCAGAGTCTATGTTTTGTTGAAATTACAGCAGTATAAAACACACACACACACACACACACACACACACACACACACACACACACACACACACACACACACACACACACACACACACACACACACACACACACACACACACACACACACACACACACACACACACACACACACACACACACACACACACACACACACACACACACACACACACACACACACACACACACACACATACGTATAGTATATATTGAAGATAATATATTTATCCTTTTTTAAGTAAACATATACACCCTTTTGTAAATTATCTTGATTTTCAGCAAACATTGTTAAGTCTTAGCATGTGAAAGAGAGTTAAACTGTGTGTTTTCATTCAGATATATTTCTTTGCAATATACAAATTATCCATTAACGCATAGCGTTGTGTGTGTGTGTGTGTGTGTGTGTGTGTGTGTGTGTGTGTGTGTGTGTGTGTGTGTGTGTGTGTGTGTGTATAGATCGGTTGGGACACATAGACTACTTGGCTTATTACTTTCCATTAATATCAAGTAGACCTGCTAATCGTATATAAGCTTTTAAAAGTGGTATTAAACAAAATAATTTTTACGTTGAAAATTCCCTACATCCCCAAAATCTGTATTGATCTAATGTAACGCCAGTACCACATGGATTTACTTCATGTCTGATATTAACTAAGAAGCACGGACGAAACCTCTCAACGGTTACTTTTGTATTGATGGGCAAGATACAGAGGGCGCAAAACCCTACCAAGAAAAGGTCTCAGGTCTACAGTCATTGAGGGAATCGATCGAAGCAGGCGCCGCCATTACAGACGGATCTATTTAAATATTGTTACGACAGTCACACCAGATCGTCGTGGGTGCAGTGCAAACAATGAAGTCGTTAATTATAAACTTTAATTGGGCAAACTATAACATCTATACTTGCGTTATAACATAGGGAACCCGTATTAATTGGTTCTGCCAATTATACAGGCTGCCTTCGTTGTAACAAGCTGAAAATTAATCAAATCACTAAAACAATTAATATACAAGGAACTTGGGGGGGGGGTCTGCTGATTTATGCACTCAATTTAGTATTGTACTAAAGATGACATCTCTTTATTTATGTCTATTTGATTATACATAACATATCAACTTTTAACTTACAGTGAAAATTGTAATGTTTTTTCTACATTAAGATTTATAATACAGTTAGCGCATTTTTACCTCGGATCCGAGTTTATATGTATTAATTAGGAATTTAAAGTTTACTCTACTCCATTAATGAATTACTTTATTACTCTTTATACCATTTGAGGAATGGTATCATTTAGTAGTGCAATGTTCCAACGCTACATCACACTTGTTACTTTACAAGTTAAGGTTACTGAAATTACTTGTTACAACATTTATTCTTAAACTTTAGAGATTGTCATTTTAAAGTCTTTTAGTTTACAATTACTTCTATTTCAAAAGGTACATATCCACGGAAGACAAGCCTCCGCGTCACCTCTTAGTTAATGGTTTTAGTCCTAGTCCTCCAGGCGTGTTTCTTCGGTCCTCTCTCTGTAGTGGGTCGTCATCGTAGTAGTCTTTCTGGTGAAGGTCCTCGGACACAACTAATGTAGATTCGGATGTTACGGTGTCATGAAGTCGTCCTGTTTCTCGGTGGTATTGTAAATACAGTTGAGGTCTTCGTCTTCACATTTTACAGTTAATCACATCACATTTGGTAATAGTACGGTTGTATCTGAATTTACATGTACAACCTTAAAATAACTTTAACTATATTTCTTACGGGGAGATGTCACCTTACGTATTTAATTTTCTACATTCCTTTTTCTTGTTACACACTACATTCTCTTTATATAACACTTCACACGGTTATTTGAAACTAATAACCACATTTAACAAAAATACATATTTTGTACAGCGCTCTGCTTTGAGCTGCTTACTGGTTGAACGACGCATAATCTCTGCTCTGTAACTATGTAGGAAGGGTCAGTACATCGCGCGGATGTTACGCGTAGCAGCGAAATAGTTCCATATTTCTCCTTTATTTAAATTGTTAAAGTTTGGCTTTTTAATTATTCAGAGATATTCTTAATTACAGACGTTATTAAAGTAAACTACTGTGGTCTTGTTTAATTATTTAAATAATGTCAAATTTACAAGTATTATTTGTTTGTTTAGGGGTCGGAATTCAAGTTAATTCCGGTTAGCGCATGTCTATGCAGGGTTAATTAACAAGGTTTTCCCTATCTGTAGACTCGTATTCCTTTTTATTTTATTATTAAAACTCTTTATTAAATATTATTATAATTTAATGATAGCGATAAAATTTAGTTTAAATGTGCGATTTTATTAAAATTTAAAATTTCTCAGCCTTTACATTACCTATTTATTAATTACTATATATTTAATTAATGAAATCGTCACATACTCCGCCGCTTAAAGACAGACTCCGGCTTATTTGGTCAGCAATGTACCGGGAGTATGCTTGGCGATTACCGTGTGAAATTTCTCTCACTCGTTTCTCTGTATAAAATTACGAGTTGCATAAGTCACTCTCGACTTGCTTATTCTTACTCTCAATATATATATATATATATATATATATATATATAATACTTTACAGACTAATTCTAATACTACATAAAATTCACACATTATAAAATATATCGTAAACATACTAAATTCTTCTTAACTCTACTACTTACGACTACTACCGGATTTTTCTTTAGTTGTGAGTTATTCTTGTTATAGAATTACTCCTTAAGTAATTTGTTACTTAATTATTACTCATATTCGATGTCAGCTGACTTCTCACTTTGCTCTACTTTCGATGAATAGGATTCAAGGTTGATTAGGCCTCGTACCTATTTATACGATTAGGTAGCCAAATGTTACTCAAGTACTCTTTAGCAGTTGAGTACAAAACATTTACCTTTTACTACATTTATTTTGCTTGCACTCTACCATTTCCTTCTTTGTGATAACGTTTTATCTGCGAAATATGTGTTCTTCGTACATATTTTTGAGGGTTAGAGAGGGTTCGTACAGGGCTACAGTTACTGGAGTTAAGTATCTGTGAATTTGATAAGGACCGCACCATCGGTATGATAGCTTGGAGGTTGTCTTATCGATTGCACTACTCGTAGGGTGTGTTTTATACATTACTAAGTCACCGATTTGGTACTTTACTTCATTATTATTATTATTTCGCTCGTGATATTTCCTTGATTTCGCTAAGTTTGCTCGTAAATTAGCGCGAGCTTCATTCCAGATTTTCTTTATATTTTTATCCCTAATTTCAAGGGGTAGCAACTCATGTATTTTCCACTTAGTGGATAATGGGTGGTTAGGTTTGTATTTGAACAATAATTCGAATGGGGTAGACTTATGTCCTTCATGATAGGCTGAATTAAAGGCGAATTGTATCCAGGATAGGTTCTGGTCCCAAGACGTCTGATCGTTTGCATGATAGGCTATTAAAGCAGATTTTAGGTTTCGCAAATACCTTTCAGCTACATTACCTTGCGGACGATACTCGGTAGTGGTAATGTGGTCTATTCCTAATTTGAAACACATGTTCCTGAATTCCTTTGACTTAAACTGTGGTCCGTTATCCGACACTAGATGGACTGGTGTACCGAATTCTTTAAATAATCTATGCTGTAAAATACTTACGGTGGTTGAAGCTAAAGCTCGCCGCATGGGGTACATCCAGACAAATTTGCTGAAAGAATCTACGCAAATTAGTAACAGTGTATTTCCTGATTTAGAACGCGGATAGGGTCCTGAAAAGTCTAAATAGATTTTGGAGAACGGGGTAGCAGGAATCTCTGAGATTAATTGACTTATTTGGCTGTTTCTCGCTGGTCTGCTGAGTGCACACAACTTACACCTTTTCACGAAATTAGCGATCTCACTGTTCATATTTTCCCAGTGATATTCTTTACGAATTCGATGTATGGTTTTATTTATTCCCATATGTGCTCCAATGGTTGAAGAGTGATAGTATTCCATCAGCATAGGTTTAATAATATCAGGGGCGATTATTCGTAAATATTTTCCGTTCGCTATTCTATAACATAACACTCTCTTACTTAATATGTATTTTTCTGACTTATTTCCTTTATCGATTTGTTCAATAATTGGTCTCAAACGGGGGTCTTGTTGTTGATACTGGGCTAATTCCGTAAATGCAAGAGGAAATTCGGTAATTAAAGTATTGATAATCGGCGTTTCTCTACTCTCCTTGTTTTCGTATGTTTTACTAGTCGGCTGGAACATACGTGACAGTGTATCGGCAACTACGTTTTGGGTGCCTCTAATATGTTGTACTTTGAATTTAAAACAATTTAATCTTAATACCCATCTTCCGATACGACCTAACTGTTTTGGGTGATTTAGTAGCCAAGATAATGCTTGATTATTTGTTTCTAACAAAAACTCTTTATGTTCTAAAAAGGGTTTGAACTTCTCAAAAGCGAAAACGATAGCTAAACATTCTAATTCGTATGCGGAGTATTTCTTTTCTTGGTCTGTCAGGGTGCGTGAAGCGTAACTAATAGGTAATCTAGAGTTATCTACTTCCTGATATATTACTGCACCTAGGGCTACACTTGAACTGTCTGTCTGCACTACAAACGGTTTTGTAAAATCGGCTAATTGTAGTACTGGGGGTGATATGATGCTTTCTTTTAATTTCTCGAATGCGGTTTGGTGTTGCTCATTCCACTCAAATTTAACTCCCTTCTTTCTTAAAGCATTCAGAGGTGCTGCAATTTCGGCTAGATGTGGGATATACTTGTGGAAATAATTTATCATTCCCAAAAATCGGGCTATTCCTTTCGCATCCCGCGGTGGTAAAAATTCTCTGATAGCACGGGTTCGCTCGGGGTCTATGCTTACCTTTCCGTTGGCTTTTACGATGTGACCTAAAAATGAGAATTGTGTGACAGCAAAATTTACTTTACTGGGGTTTACGGTTAATCCAGCTTTCTCCAATCGGGATAGTACTTCACGTAGATGTTTAAGATGTTGCTCAATTGATTCGCTGTAAATAACGATGTCATCTAAGTAGTGATACACATATTTAAATTTTATATCATGAAATAATTTTTCTAATAATCTGCTACATACAGAACTACCTTGGGATATACCAAAGGGTACCCTCGTAAATTGGTACAGGTTGAAAGGGACGGCAAATGCGGTTAGACGTTTTGATTCTTCCGAGAGGGGTATTTGATGAAATGCCTGATTTAAATCCATGATGGTAAAAATTTTTGCTTTCGTAAAATAATGAAAAGCACTGTGGATGTCGGGAAGTGGTATAGATTCAAATTCTATCCGTTTATTTAGTTGCCTGTAGTCTACAACTAGTCTATGTTTGTCGTTACTTTTGGGTACTAAAAACGCGGGTGACGAATAAGATGAAGTAGAGGGTTCGATGACTCCTTGTTCTAACAATTTGTTAATTTGGTTCCTCATTACTTCCATTTTTGGAGGTGATAACTTGTATGGGGCTAAACGTATTACTTTATTGTCGCTCAAATTGATTTTGTACTCTATCAGGTCCGTCAGTCCTAACTTTGGGGTGAGGACGTTGGAGAACTGTTTTATTAATGTCTGCATGTTCCGTCTATCTTTACTTTCCAGATGACCTAATTCAGATTCGTGATGTTTTAGATGTGTTGAAGTAGTTCCAGTACTTTCTCTGTTATTTGCATTAGCATCCAAGTTATATTTTCGTGAACGATCGAATCCAAAGTAAAATTTCTTATCGTGAATATCTAGAATTATTCCTGTTTTACTGATAAAATCAGCTCCCAATATTAACTCGGGTCCTAACTCGTCGCATACCAACATTGGAAAATACCACGTTAGATTTTTAAATTTTACTTTAAACGTGATGATAAGTTTTATCATTAAATTTTGTTTATTAGCTGTAGCGCATCTAATATTTACTGATTGACTGCGTTTAACTTAATTGTGTTTAAATAATTTATTGGCTAGCTCTTGACTAATTAAACTTCGCGTTGATCCGGAATCAATCAATCCGAGGGTGGATGTAACACCGAGGTCAACTTGTATATACGGTAATTGACACTTACTGAAATCACATTTATTAATCGCGTTACATTTATCAATAAATTTTCTAACATAGGGGTCTAATTTTCTTTGGTTATTATTATTTTGTTTTAATTTGTTGTCTCTCAGGGGTTTACCTGTTTTCACGATGCTGCGGAAGACACAGGATTTCGGATCTCCCTGCCTTACATGTTTTTTGGATAAAGGGGTTTTCTGATTGTACTGTTTCCGTTTACAGTTTCTACTGATGTGTCGAGGTTTCCCGCAGTTATAGCATACATTTTCTTTACGTGGGGTCTCACTGGTTTCCTGTCGAGGTTGAGGCTCCTTGGACTTTCCATGGCCATGAAAATAGGTTGGTCGCCGAAATGGTCGTCTTTCTCGTAGAGTTCTTGCATCTGTGACTATGGCTTGCGTTTCCTTTCTATATTGTGTTGTGGATAGCGATGCATGTCTGTTCTGATCTGCATACCATACATTTGAAGAGTGAATACTACATTGTTCAAGATCAGCGAAAGTGTGGGGTCTATTTATTAGTGCTAAACGGGAGCGTTCTTCAGGAGATAAGCCTACTAGAATAGTATCGACCAATTGTTTCTCACTCCAGTCGACAAGCAGTAGACGTGAAGATTCTCTGATGTCTGCAATATAGTGGGCCAGTCTTTCATGGGCTCCTTGTCCTCGGAGTACGGTATTTCTTTTAATCTCCTCGTAAATTCCCGTGGGGATAAAATATTTGATTATGGTAGTATGAAGTTCTTCTACTGGAAGAGTCGAGTTTAATGATTCCAGTACACGATCTCGTAATGGTGGTTTACATTTGGGTAGGATTACTTGCAGGATTTGCCAATCGTTCAATTGTTGTAGATCTTTTATTTGCAGTAGGTATCTGATGAAATTTAACAGTTTCGTAATACTTAAGCCATCGGTGTAAGGAATTTCATTCATTAATTATTTTCTTACTGGGTGGGTAATCTTTCCGTAGAGGTCTACATTAAAATTTACATTAGGTATACATTTCGAAGGATTGGTGGCTGCATTAGGAGTCGTAATCGCATATCGACTAGTGCGAGTATGGTAACCACTAGGCTGTGGGGGTTCTGATATCGTTAGGGTATTTAATTCTCTACTAGGTAACTGTTCATGAGTCGGTTGTATCTTCGATACGGTGGGTGATTCGTGGTTCGAGGTGGAGGGAGGGTGTTCTAAAGTAGGGGATTGAACCGGGGAAATATATAATTTTTGTAAGGAGTGCTCAATTTCTTCTATTCTAGATGAGTCTGACTTTCGTCGTAATTCGTTGATAATTATGGGTAATTGACGTAAGGCCTCATCCGCAAATTTCTGCACATCGGCAGGGATAACGGTGACGTCGGGCCAGCTTAATAAATTGTTCAACCGGCGGGTTAAATGTTCTATTCGTTGCGTGACGCGCAATATTACAGTAGGTGATTTTTCGTCGTGAAGGTTTTGAGATAATAACGTCAGTTCCCTATACTTCGCATAACAGGTTTCTCGTTCTCTGTCATAATCGAGTTCACGTAATCTATCTAACTGCGAGGGTATATCTGATCTGCTTTCGCGTAATGATTTGCGCAATTCAGACACTGTTACGTTCACGTGTTTTACACCGCGTAAAATAGCTTCGTAGCACAGCTCATCTTTTAAGAATAGATCAGGGTTAAATACAGCCATTTTTGAAATGTGAGTGGCTATAAATACTTATTCTACTATTCGCATTAAATGCTATACTACTCTTTCTTTTTTTTTTACACATAAACGATTAAAATTTGAACTTTAATCATTTTACATTGGTAGTGAGAGAGAGAAATCTCACACAGGCGTCAATATACGTCCAACGAAGGGGGAATTCTCGGTCACTAAACACAGGATAATACACGCTTCTTATAACAATAGAACAATCGAAGAGGGTTGCGTATTGTCTAACTCAACTTTGCGGGAGGTAACTATGACAGTTTTACACAGGCGTGGACAAGAATTTAACCGGTCAGATTTTGTTTACAAACCGACATGTTGATGAATGAAATTTTTGACAAGCACGTACCTGATGTTATTTCGTATTCTTGTGGCGTGTTAAGTTAACATTATGTACATTCCTATATCTAAATCATAATTAAATTACTTATTTACTATACTATTATAATAATAATTATCATTTTATTTTATTTAAAATTTTAGACACATATTAGAGTAAATGAGTGAATAGATCAACAGGGTGTCCCTAATATTACACAATTACTTATTGAACAAAGCACAGTGGCGCAATTTATAACATCTTTACTTGCGTTATAACATAGGGAACCCGTATTAATTGGTTCTGCCAATTATACAGGCTCCCTTCGTTGTAACAAGCTGAAAATTAATCAAGTCACTAAAACAATTAATATACAAGGAACTTGGGGGGGGGGGGTCTACTGATTTATGCACTCAATTTAGTATTGTACTAAAGATGACATCTCTTTATTTATGTCTATTTGATTATACATAACATATCAACTTTTAACTTACAGTGAAAATTTTAATGGTTTTTCTACATTAAGATTTATAATACAGTTAGCGCATTTTTACCTCGGATCCGAGTTTATATGTATTAATTAGGAATTTAAAGTTTACTCTACTCCATTAATGAATTACTTTATTACTCTTTTTACCATTTGAGGAATGGTATCATTTAGTAGTGCAATGTTCCAACGCTACATCACACTTGTTACTTTACAAGTTAAGGTTACTGAAATTACTTGTTACAACATTTATTCTTAAACTTTAGAGATTGTCATTTTAAAGTCTTTTAGTTTACAATTACTTCTATTTCAAAAGGTACATATCCACGGAAGACAAGCCTCCGCGTCACCTCTTAGTTAATGGTTTTAGTCCTAGTCCTCCAGGCGTGTTTCTTCGGTCCTCTCTCTGTAGTGGGTCGTCATCGTAGTAGTCTTTCTGGTGAAGGTCCTCGGACACAACTAATGTAGATTCGGATGTTACGGTGTCATGAAGTCGTCCTGTTTCTCGGTGGTATTGTAAATACAGTTGAGGTCTTCGTCTTCACATTTTACAGTTAATCACATCACATTTGGTAATAGTATGGTTGTATCTGAATTTACATGTACAACCTTAAAATAACTTTAACTATATTTCTTACGGGGAGATATCACCTTACGTATTTAATTTTCTACATTCCTTTTTCTTGTTACACACTACATTCTCTTTATATAACACTTCACACGGTTATTTGAAACTAATAACCACATTTAACAAAAATACATATTTTGTACAGCGCTCTGCTTTGAGCTGCTTACTGGTTGAACGACGCATCATCTCTGCTCTGTAACTATGTAGGAAGGGTCAGTACATCGCGCGGATGTTACGCGTAGCAGCGAAATAGTTCCATATTTCTCCTTTATTTAAATGGTTAAAGTTTGGCTTTTTAATTATTCAGAGATATTCTTAATTACAGACGTTATTAAAGTACACTACTGTGGTCTTGTTTAATTATTTAAATAATGTCAAATTTACAAGTATTATTTGTTTGTTTAGGGGTCGGAATTCAAGTTAATTCCGGTTAGCGCATGTCTATGCAGGGTTAATTAACAAGGTTTTCCCTATCTGTAGACTCGTATTCCTTTTTATTTTATTATTAAAACTCTTTACTAAATATTATTATAATTTAATGATAGCGATAAAATTTAGTTTAAATGTGCGATTTTATTAAATTTTTAAAATTTCTCAGCCTTTACATTACCTATTTATTAATTACTATATATTTAATTAATGAAATCGTCACAAAACTAGTAGTTATAAATCAACAAAACACACTCTTATACAATAAGTTAAATTTGACCAACAACTACAATAAATGTCACCTTATTACATTTTCGCACTAATTAACACAATGATCACTTCCCACTAGCCCGCAACAATCAATGCGAGCTGCACTTCCAAAATCGCCAGTTGTAACTGAACTGAGCCGCTTTGAATCCAGCCTCCGCCAGCTTTCATTGTCGTTAGACATCGGGCCTTGATGCCGTCAAGGTAGTCGAGTAACGTCTGGAATTGGCAGAACGTCTGTAACAAACCAGAACGTTACGCAACTCTGACGCGCAGAATAATCTTCAAACGACTGGAACAGCCTCGCGTGCCGTGTGCTCAGAATGACGTACGCACTCAGCAACGCAGTACTATTTATTTCCTCAGCGTAGCAATATAAACTTTTTACCATTTATACATTTATTAATAAATATTAGGCCTACTATATAACCATAAGTTTTAATCAATATTTTTACACTTTCATGTAATATTGTAATTAATAAAACATGACTGCCGAATAATAAGAAGTACAGATAAAATATATCAAAGTATAGAAAATATAACAGAAACAATGAGAAAAAGAAGACTATTATTTTTTGGACATTTATATAGAACGGACGACAATAGGTTGACAAAGCAAATCTTCAGATATCTGTGAGGGAAGAAGTCAACATCAAGTTGGATTAAAGAAGTCCAAAAGGATTTAGAAAAATATAATATACACGCAGAAGAAGCAATTGAAAGAGACGTTTTTCGGGCAAAAGTGTTGAAAATGGAGGGAGTCCAGGGTAGGAGAGATAAAACCGGAGGTCCAAAGTGGACTGAAGACAGGAAGGAGAGATACAGTGAGAAGATGAAAGAATATTTGAAAAAAAGAAAAGAACAAAGAGTAAAGAATTTAAATTGGCATGTGGTCCTTAGATGGCCGATGCAAAAAGAAAACATGACTGCAGTACAACAACTACAGTCATACGCAACAATTTCTGAGCAAAACGTGTTACTGAATAGTAGTAAAAAACTTTTCAGCTTAAGATATAATTACTCACCTTCTCTTTTTAATTTATATATTGACGATGATTACAAAACTGGCAGACGTGTCCTCCGGAGCATTTTATGATTGGCCACTCTGCAATTGTCACTTTGTTGTTTGCGGACGATCAGGCTATTCTGTCGGACTCAGGAAATAGGTTGCACATGGGTACTAAAGCTACTGAATCTTTCAGTGAAGCGTACGTCAGGATAATGAAAATAATATCAATAAATAAAAGTAAAAAATAAATCAATAAAAAATTTAATTTGGTAATATTAATGATGAACACTGTGAGAATCTCGTGGTGTTACTTATAAAGAAATGATCAATTTAAATTGCATGTATTTTTCAACATTCTGTATATAATTGACATGAAAATATAATTTCAAGTCTGTACTTTGTTTGGTGTGTTTGGAATAACGAGGCCTATAAGCTTAAAGGGAACACACGGCAAAATATGTAAACCATACTAAGCTTGGGCAATTTAAGTTGTATGAAGTTATTTGCTTGGATGTATGTAATGCAAATGAAGGTAGAATGTTCGTGGCAGGGTGGTTTATGGATGTAAGGTATCCTAGTAGTAGACATTTCTTGTTAATTTGAATTACAAAGAACTTTACGTCTTCTGCAGTTGCGCATATGTATCAAGGGGTTTATTAAAACTGCTATCTTCCACTAACGTTTTGGTCTCACACACTAAGGGAATTACACTCCGCACTCGTCCTTATCGTTCGATACTGTTTCTCTGTACTATGGGTCAAAAACATTCTCATTCGCTGTACAAAATTGATAGTTGGGTATACATTTGTTAAATCGAATTCGCAAAGACTCTGGATTACAACTATCCACACTTAAGGCCAAGGTGATGGCTTTTCGTGGAACTGATCCCGCACGGGCAAATATTGTTATAGATGGTACTGTCCTGGAACAAGTCAGCAATTTTGAATACCTGGACTACAGTGTGTCTTATAATACAAGCAACAACGTTCTAAATAATAAGTTACATAAGTTTAACCTTATGTGCGGGAACATCAGCCAAACTCTTAAGTCAGCAAGTTAAAAAAACAAGCCTAAAATTACACAAGGCGATGTAGAATCTTATGTCCTTCCCACGCTTATTTATGGAGCAGGGAATTGGACTTTAACTAAAGGCCAGACTAGTCGTATCCAAGCGGCTGAAATGAGATTTCTCGGGCACGTGCCAGGTTATACTCTGCATGATCGTAAAAGAAACACAGATATACGGCAGAAACCAAATATTATTATGAGTATACTCGACTCGATTGCCCAGTATCGTCTGAATTGGTGGAAAAATCTTTGCC
The DNA here is from genome assembly GCA_034769895.1 of Magicicada septendecula. NCBI lineage: Eukaryota > Metazoa > Arthropoda > Insecta > Hemiptera > Cicadidae > Magicicada > Magicicada septendecula. The sequence continues at coordinate 349,600,235 of CM068375.1, forward strand.
GTATGGATGACTGCCGCATCCCCAAACAACTATGGAACTATAAGCCGGAGGGTCGGAGAGTTTTGGGACGTCCGAGGAAGCTCTGGAGTGACCAGCTCTAGACTTTGCCTGTTTGAGACCGTAACGAACCATCCTTGGTTTAATCCTTGGATATGATGTTAACGATATAATTACACTTAAATAATTATATACTATTACATACACTTGTATATTATATATACACCAGTGGCGGCTGGTGGTTCCAAATTTTGGTGGTTGCAGTAGTTGTTGAGTTGGTCGGTGAGAGGATGGGAGGAGGGGGTAAAAGAGCACATTAAACAGGGCGCATACCAACATGTCTGCATCGTACATAGTGCTGTCGTATGGAAAAAAATAGAAAGTTACTGTTTTCCATCAAAAGAGAGCTGCAATGACAACGGAATTATTCTATCAGTATGTCTACCTATGCCAGATTCCATGGTCCCACGTACTCATGACTGATGGCTACAAGCATCACTAACTTTGCAGTAATCAAATACTAAATATGAAGAGAAAAGAAAAAGATAAACAGAATCATGCTTTTTATACCTACAAAATAATACACTGATTTGAAAGCGATCCTTGTGTTTACGAGAAATAAAAAATAAGAACAGCAAATTTATAAAACAGGCTAGTTATTTTTAAATGACTCATTTGGGCTATAAGAACAGATTTCCCCTGTATATAAACTGCAAGGCACATAAATTCAACTACATAAAATATTACTTGAAAACTCTACTCTAAAAGAGAAGTGAGTGGAATACTGCCTGCTTTCATTTACGAACAACAAGAAAAAATAAATCAGTATAAAATATTAAAAATTTCACAAATCTTTCAATTTTTATTTTCGATTGACACGTAATTATCACAATCACAGTTATACAAAATTATAACTATACTTTTATAACCTTAAAAACAACGAGTACGGTACACGTTTATTTTGAACCAACGTAAACACTAAACCTGATACAATTTACAAATCAAGAAGGCTGTGCACACTTCATGACAAAATTAAGGATGCACTACAGCGCTGTTAGTGGAACGTGCGGAAACTTTGCAACCGCCTAGCTAACATAGGGAATATACGGCAACTGTGAGTACTTGAGTCTGCAGACTGACAGCGTGAAGCCACTCGGGCAACTTCGTTACTGTTCGTCCGCCGCTATTGTCTACTCTCTCGTCAACCCACACTCCACACTTACGTGTATAATGAAATCCACGTATTTTTATCCAAATCGGGGTTTTCCTGTGTGCATAGCGGATGAATTGAATATTAAAATGAATATTGATTGTGGTCACAGTTAAATATTAAAACATAATATAGAATTAATTTAACCATATCGTTGTACTCCATTTATTACCCTGAATTGTAGTTTTTGTTTTAACCTTTGTTTCCTCCACAAACAAACACAATTTCACTGGCTCCCCAGATAAATATGAACCTTTTGACTACATCGTCGCATTAGTGTATGGAATACACGTTTATTAAGAAAACTTATTTTATACTGTTTTGCCAGTTTTTGAGTTCAGTTTTTTGTACTCACAATGTTGGTTTTGATATATATTGCTGTAATCAGTTGTGGTAAAACTCCTTTTTACCTGTGCACTAACTTCGCAGGTTGGTTTCGTATTTATCTGGAGTCAATTTAATCAATTATTTTTGTTTTTGGAGTGATAAACGCTGAAACAAAATATACAATTAAGTTCTAGGATTTCGTTGTCCATGATGTGTCCGTTACTTAACTAAATACAACTATTTCACTAACGACTCGGAACACAAAGTTTTGTGTTCCGAGTCGTTAGTGAAATAGTTGTATTTATACAATTAAGGTTATTAATGTAAGAAATGATATGATATGACTTTATTCTCAATTGTGTTTATTATTAATCTTCGAGAATACTTACAGCGCGTGTACCTAATTAAAACTGTTACACTAAAAATAAAATTACAAAACTTTAAAATGAAACATCGAAATGCCGAAATGCTTACAGGACATGTATAGGTAGGTTATACACGAATACACACAGACACTTGAATACACGAAAAATTTACTCTCGAGTGGTATTAGAAGCCGTGAACTTAATAAAATTATTGTGCTAAAATAAATACACAAACTTTAACCAAACGTTTAACTAACTCACATCTGACTGACAACAGAATATAGGCGGGCATAGATGAGAACGAAGGTTGCCGAAGTTGCCCGAGCGGCTTCACGCTGTCAGTCTGCAGACTCAAGTACTGTGAAGAGCAACCACATTCTCCCATATGCTTGTGTAGTAAGCTCTGCCATTTACTCTTCAAGTTGCAAGCGGGCTACAACCACCAGCCTGCTCGCCACATTTGAATTCTACGTGAACATTGTCGCATAGAATCTAATACGTTTTCCGTTGAAATTTATGACACATTTAACTGCTTACTGATTTCGTATATTATTGTATAGTTTAGTTATTCTATATTGGTGGTTGTGCAACGCTGCAACCATAACAGCAGCCGCCACTGATATACACTCAAAAATATAATTACAATCTAAAATAATGGGGAGGGTCAAACGCTGACGGCGAACATCTAACCACTGGATTCCTACAACGTCAAAACTTGGGTCTGATAAGTTGGTTTCGCGACAAGTTTGATAGTTTCGTCGGTTTGAACTTAAACGATGGTACCAACCATAAAAGTTGTATTTAATAGCACTTTTGCTGAATAATTAACGGCAGTCTGGAGTAATGTCACCCTCTTTTGTATCGCATTGTGTTTACCGGCTTCAGTTTGCACACTAAGCCAATTTTGAAGTCCAAAATTGTTTTAATCGTAAAATAAAGAAAGTCTAAATAGACTAAGTTGAAAATGGAGAATGGAATTAACAAGAAACATGGGTTTTATATAAAATCATTCCTGAATAAAATAATATTTCATAGAATTAGAACTAACAAATCGTTAGCAAATTTATTACTAAAATAAAAATAAAAGACATATCTTAGGTAGGTAGGGAAAAGTAAATGTAGTTTTACAATCACAAATGATATTTTCCAATTTAATTTGTTAATGTTTTTTTGTTTAGCGTTTGCACCGCTGGTGCTACGAGGAGCGTGTCCTCAATGTACGCCGCAGGAGACGAGACAAATCCAACGCGTCCTCTCGCACATCCAGCGAAACTATCCCAAGGAATGGTCAAAGATAGTCAAGCAGTTTGCAAGCGGATCGTAGTAACTTTAAGTCACATGTTATTGTAAATTTTCTTAAACGTGAACTCATTCTTACTTTTAGACTGCCATTTTTTCAGAGCAGACAAAAAGCTGTGCTTAAAAAAACAGTATCAAATTTGGACAAGATTTTTATATTGTTTGGAAATTTTATTTTCATTATTGGTAACAAACGTTATACTGTGGATAAGAAATACTGGAGGCAAAACATTATAAAATTACAAATAATTATACTATTTGTATTATAATTGATTTATATAATGTTCTAAAATATAAAGAAATGGATTTTAACTCGTAATCATTATTATACAATGGCGTTTAAATTAAGTAGATTAACTAAATACTTTTGTATTTGTACAGTAAAGCCTTTGATAGAATTCAAAACTAGATAAAAATTCATATTGGAACTTTGGCTTTACAATGTATATAAAGTACATTTTTAACGAGTGTGTGCGTTCAGTTAAAAGGCTGTGGCCTAACTGATTAAACCATCATTATGCTGATCATTATTCGAAATTATACTGATTGATTATACTTGAAATTATGCTGATAGTGTTTTGTTTAATCGAACAGTAAAATTAATCAAGAAGAATGTAATTTTTAAATTACTGATAATCGCTCAATAATATTATAGTTGTTTGTGAGTCTGTGTGGCTGGATAGGAATACAAAACACACAGACTCGCTGTAGCAAACACTGGCGCACCTTCACACATACACATATACTCTCAATTAGTTGTTTGTCATCAAGATGTTGAATATTATATAAACACTAAGGCTTACGTAGTGCAATAAAGAATACGACGATCCAATGAGCATTATACTTGACATGGCATTGGAGAATTAGTTTTTTTTTAATAATGGCAACAATTAGCTTATATTGATAATAATCAACAAATGTATACAGCATGTTTTGCTGAATACAGAATTTTTGTTTAATGTTTTATATATTAATATTGTAAAAGTGTGTTATATCAAGTTTATATATTTCGTTGAATACATAACTATAAAGAATGCCAGACAGTTTGCAGAAAGTATACGAGTTTGCATTTTGCATAAAAAATGCCAGTATTTTGTAACTATATTGCTGCAGACAGTTTTTTTATGTGATATTTCTAATTTATGTTTGAATACAACATGTTTTTATTAATAAATTCATATAAATTTATTGTTTTAACTGTTCTAGTTAAATTGTATTACTAGAACATTGTGTAAGCTATTATTGTATCTGTGATTAACTTTTTCCTTTGATGTCAGAAAAATGTATAACTAAACAAATATTCTTGTAAACATTTTAAATGGTAAAGCTGTTACGAAGTCAGATTAAACAAATCTTAGACTTCTAAACAAATTTCATCAGTAATTCCTATCAATTAAATTTCTAAGTATACCGCTGTGTTAACTGTAATTATTGAAAATTTGAGAATAACATACTCACATATTACACAATACACACATATTACCCATAATATATGTGTGTATTACACCATATTACATATTATACTTACATATTTGATAGGCCTAATATGTAATTATGAAAGACGCTTCACAATTATAAAACATGATAATTTTGTTTATGTGGCGTTTAATAGATTATTAAGTAAACTGGTTTGGACACATCCCGTTGTTAACAGTAGTTATTACAACGTTTCGACCACCTTCGTCACACGGATCAATAACAATAAATAGCACAACAAATTATCTATCGTCAAAAAACAAAGATGTTGCCTAACAGTCAACACGAAAAAGTCAAAATGACAAATTACGAGTTACGTCAAAATATAAATTAAACCCGCTTACCTGCCGAGAGTTCGTCTAGCTAAGACCGACGACGGATCACCGGAACCGTTTGAATGTAACACCACAACTTCTTGATAGTCAAGTTCTGTTACAATTTAATCCTAATTCGTGATTATTATTGATTGATTCCTCTAGGTTTTTATTAGTCAATGTTAATTTTTTATTTGTGTTTTGATAGTTTGTTCTACTATTTAATTTTATGAAGTTAGGCTATTTGAAGACTATCGCATATCGTTAGTGGTCAAAACGTTGCGATTATTATATTATAAGCATTGGCAAGCTTAACAAGAATATCACGTCATCGAATGTAAATGATTACCTCTAGGGACGTTACTCCTTCCATGGTAATAGTTTCACTGTTTTCCACTTTTATGTAATTTAACCGATATTGGTTTATAGAATGAATTCGTTTTAATTGTCTTTGAGGCGTATTCGTCTGTAAATTCTCAAGGTAACGTTCATATCTGTCTTAGCAGATGATAACCTAAGAACTTAATTTGTTTGCTAAACGTAACTTGTGGTGCGACCAGGACACTGGATTCGTTTCCAGTTCACAGTGGCAACGGCTGTGCTGCGGTCGTGTGATCAAGTCGGTGTCACGACTCGGTCGGCCCGCCCACCCCTATCACTGGGGAACAAATGATACAGCGGCCTTGTAATGACATACCTGAGACAGTTAAGTAACACAGGCACGGGGCACCCGCGCGCGCGCGCGCACACACACACACACACACACACACACACACACACGCACGCACATACACACATACACACATACACACTCAACTTGGCCTCACTTAATAGACGGATGGTTTCTCAATGGTGGTGGTGAAACGTTAGTTGTACCAAGGCCAGGGGGCGGAGGTTAGCGGCGTATTTACGGGGGGGGGGGGACGAACGGGGACGGACACTTCCCAGAGGATTGAAAAACTTGACAATTTTATTAATGTTTTAATTTGTAGGCTGTTTTATTGTTTTCTTTTTCAGCTGTGTACACTAATATAGTAGTAGCTCTTTTTTTGAATTTACAAAGAGGTTTATTACACAGCATTAACCTATACGTTTGAAACATGAAATACAGGAAAATCAGTCCACTCAATAGGCATCTTATAACAGTGTTTCAATTAGGCGTGTAACAATATTAATTGTGTTTTTAACGTTTACCTTAATGTGACTAATTTCAGGATGTTATCACGCGTTTTCAGCCACTTTAAAGATAATAATGTTGATTAGTCTTAACTTTATGTGAAGTCGACCCTACCTCTGACCCCCCAAGCCAAATTCTAGATACGCCACCGCCGCAGGGTTACTGTAATATACGACTATACTTACAAATGAAAGTTTGAAAGTTCTACACCTCCTGTGTATGTGACAGCGAAAGAAGGTCAAGTGGACTACATTAATTCTTTTACAGTGAACAGAATTTCCGTTGAAACTGGAATGAAACGTATTGTCCGCCGTACGTTTGATCTTTGCCCCGTAAACAATTAGAACCTTTTGTAGATTGATCACGTGTTAAACGGATTTCTTGGAAACCTCTAAGTGATGGGGTAGTCCCTATCCTATCGGGTAAATCCTCTACACGGAATGCTTCCATCGTTATTTGGGGGAGCTTGACGTTTCGATCCCTAGCATCTGGGAACGTCCTCAGAAGCTAAAAAAAAAAAAAAAAAAACATATAACAAATTATTGGTAAAATACATATAATTACGATTAAAAATCTTATCGTAACAACATAAGTCTACAAACATTGGGAACATTATTGTAGAATTGAAACACACACAATAATGTTTGTGTGTGTGTGTATGTATGTAAAAAGGTTATTTTTACATTATTTTGTAATTTATTCTTACTTTGTATTCTTTACATTCATATTTGCTTACACTATTTTTGTATATATTAATAATAAATAAAAACACATAAAAATATATTTTTTATTTGTAATTTGTGAAGATGGTAGTTTATACTACCAAAATAGTATTATATTTAAAAAATACAAAAAATATATTCTTGTAAGAAAAGTTTTACTTATTATTAAAAATAAAAAAAAATCTATTCTTATATGTTGTTCCCAATGTTTCTAACACTTAAATTTTTATGATAAGTTTTTAAACGTATTTTTGTATATTTTACCAACGTTCTGTTCAATAATATTTTATGGTAAGTTTAAGGTTCTGGAGACGATTCCAGACTCTAGGGATCGAAACCTTACGCTGAAAGCGGTCCGAATGGAGCATTTACTCGTAGAATTCTTCAGTTTTCCTTGTGATTAGTCGGCATTAACAATTTTTCTATTAAGTACGTTTGCGGTACCCGTACTTACATAACAATAATAATAATCATCATCATCATCTGCACTTCACGGATTAGGCTGCACTGTCTGTTCCGGAAACCGTCTCGTCCTCGGACGCCCCACACTACGATACCCTGTAAGTTTATAAATCAAAGCAAGTTTGGGAAGGCGATCTTGCTGCATTCTTCCAAATGCTTACACCAGTTGGCCGTGTATTCCGTAATCCTATCCTGGTTTTTTTTTTTTTTTTTTTTTTTTTTTTTAAATGTGTAATTCTTGCCTTATATGTGCATTACTTATTCCCTTTGACCAACCTGAAAAATTTCATTTCTGCTGATGTAACATTCCCTCTATCTCTCTGTAAAAGTACCAATGTCTCACTACCATACAGCGCTACTAGTACATAGTTAATAAAACTTAAGCCTTACGTAATAATAAAAATATAATATTGCGTTTACAATAATAAAACTATTTGTATGAAGCTGTCCATGGTTGGCGTGAAAACTTTTCCTTTCAATCGATCGGTGTTGAAATGAAAGTAAGCGTGTTTTTTCTTGGTTTTAAATCGTGTTCAGTATTTATCGCCAATAATTAGTGGTAAAACGAGTTTGATAAATTGAGCAATAACGTTTCTTGTAACAGAAAGCAAACCAATTGATCTGCTAGATTAAGCAACATGGAGCAAATAATGGTTGGATTGGACAAACTTATAAGTAGGTTAACGAAAAACTTGTTGAATTGCATTCTAGACAGTTTTACGTGTGAATAAAATGTAAACTTATATTTCGTTTACTCAGATTTGAGACTAGTTAAATGATTCACAGAATATACAAAGACAAACTATTCTGTTTGGTCGTAGTTAGTGTCAGTAAGGTTAACGGGATCCGCAAGAAGTGTATCACGTAAACACTAAATTCTTCTATTATTTAATTACTTTATAGGCTGTCAGGCCGTAGTCCTGTGTTGGAAAAAAGCAGAATTTTGAACCATTCCATTGATGGCCATCTTCAGTGCCTGAAGGACTAAACATTACTGACGGCGGTCTCCGTCAATAACACCACAGTACTGAGGCTAAGGATGGCTGCCCTAGTAAGGACCCCCCCCCCACACACACATATACATACATATATATATATATATATATATATATATAACTTTTTAGAGTCTGCACGATGTTTGATTGTTAGATGTTAGATAGCGTCGTGCCTTCTTCTGATTGGCTGGAGGTGGACGGAGTCAGTACTTTTAAGTCCTCAGGCATTGAAGACGGCCACTAATGAAGTCGTTGAAAACGTCTGCTCTAATCAGCTGCCTGATAGCCCGGAAAGTAGTTATATTTATAATTATTTAAAATAATGTAGTTATAATTATGTCACCGGACGTGAAAGCTTAAGGCATCGCTAAATTCTTCAAATTCGATTATTGCACGAATGTTTGAAAACATTTGAAACATTTTACAACTATGCCACTGAACTCAACAAAAAGAAATTAGTATAAGTTACAGGTGTTGTGCGTGCAATGCTGTTAAAGCTCTTATTAATATTTTATTATCGTAACGATCAAGTTTCTTATTTCCTTAAATTCGTAGTGACCGTCAATCAATGAATTTTACCGATAAAGGGTTTGCGAGGATAGGTCAAAAAAGTGCAACACAAATTTTAAATTATTTGTTTCGACGTTTCGACAATATTTATTGCAATCATCATCAGTGAAGTTGTTGCTCAGTTTTTACGATGCTAAACACATAACTGTTCGTGTTATTTTTCAAAACAACAGTTTTACAACAGAAATTTTCACAAACACAGTTGTGTGTTTGGCGTCGTAACAACCCAGCAACAATTGCACCGATGATGATTACAATAAATATTGTCGAAACGTCGACACAAATAATTAAAAACGTGTGTTAGACCTTTTTGACCGATCTTAGCAAACCCTTCATCGGTAAAAAAAAGTATGTGTAGGCCTATATTCTTTTACCGACAGTCGAGAAGAGCTGTAAACAGAGAAAGTTAATTCTGATTAGCTAAAGTAAGTGAGTAAGATTAGCTGCGGCCGTACGAGATCAAAGTGTACACCTTAGCGTGTGTAGCAGAGAAATCAATAAGTCAGTATTTAAGAGAATAAACATCTCAAACAGGACGAAATGAAATTGTACGGCAACGTGTGCTTGTCACTTGTTATCATAACTTGTTAAATACCTGTAACAAAAAATGAATTACACGACAATGTTAGGCATAACAAAACAACATTATCGTAATAAACTCTTTACATTACAGCTCAGCTGTTGTATTCTGTCACGTGACTGCTGTATACTCTTAGAAAATGGGGTGTGACGTATTATGTTACAAGCAATTAGTTGAACTGAATGCTGTGTATCACCTCAGAAAATTGTGCGGCTTATAAATTGTATGTCAAACGCTAAATTTTTTGTAGATTCTAATCATGAAAGCATATTTACAAATTTTGTAGGATGTGTATTTTGCATGTATGATTTACGAGTGCATAAATAAATTGTGATCACTGGACTTAGCTGTAATATATGATCTATAATTTACATGAGACATACGCCCACTAAAGTAACCTAGTACACATAGCTACAAGTTTCCTTTCTCTCTCGCCCTCTCTCTCTCTCTCTCACACACACACACACACACACACACACGCACGTATATATCGATTATATGAAGAAACTAGTGTGATATACGTATGTATGTATTCTACTCAAATGAAAGATATTCATATATCATGTAAATATTTTGATGTCAGTGTTAAGCAACCCATTCAAGATTGTATTTTTTCATTTGTTACTTCGGAATTATTACGATATTCTGCTCGTAATTTAAAGTGTCATATTTTAAATTCCAGTTTGTACCATGTTTTAACGTTACATCTGATAATCTACAGTATAAATCACACTGGTTATAATGCTTTTTGTATACCAAAGTTGTTTTGTTAAAATAAAGAAAAATTTAAAAGGTTTATTTTGTTTACATTTTTGTGTTTCTCTCGACCTGTGTGAGTCTCGTTGTAAGGTGTGGGCACAAGAAGAGCGCGGCTGAAGTACGTGCTTACAACATTCCGCAAATTACATTTCGCGCAAGTTCAACCGAGAAAAAAGAATACATTTAAACTTTTTCAAATATTTAACAACAGAAATATAAAAAACACGTCCACACAAACACACATGTACACACCTACACAAGCGTGCGTGGGATTCATATAAAATAAGAAACGTTGTCCGCACGACGAGCACTAGGAAAATTACTTTTTAAAACGCTTATTTCCAAGAAATGTGACTTGCCTCCAACTTGTTTTTTTCTCTTTAGGCTTCTTTCCCCAGATTCTCTTCTCTCCTCCCCTCACAATCTGTCGTTTCAACGTACACAGGTCTGCTTAGAAACAAAGAAAATGTTTCCAGCCGCCTGGATCAAGGAGTGTGTAATGAAAAAGGGTTAATAATAAATTGGTGTTAGTTTGTTTTTAAACAAGATCATCATCATCTGGAAGGAGAAGGATTAAACCCCAAGGTTGGTTTGTTCCGGCCTCAAACAGGCAAAAATGAGAGCCGGTCACTCCAGCCTTTCCTCGAACGTCCCACACCTCTACGTCCCCTCGGCTTATAGTTCCATACTTGTTTGGGGATGCGGCAGTCATCCATTCGGCAAAGATGTCCCACCGATTCAGCCGATATTGGGCAGAGCAGATCTAAACAAGACCTGATACAAAAATGAAATTTTGTAGAGAATGTGGTATACGACACCTAGTGAAATCTAGATAGAATCAAAGAAATGAAGTTTTTAAGGCGAACGAGGCGAGTTCTACACTTTTGTGTAAGAAGAAGAGTAGAAAATTGACAACCGATAGTGCACATTTCAAAGAATGAAAGATCAGAGTGTAGTTAGTTAAACTGACAGTAGACTACAAGGCGATTAGGAGAATAGCTTTGGACCAACTCTTATGGAATCGGTTGCAGTGATGACGTAATGGTGACTACACCATGTAAAGAGCAAGCGGCGTGTCACAGCGGATGCGACTCATAAAAAAAAATAATATTTTACTTGATTACAAATCGTGAAATTAGATGTAAACATTAATTTCTGTAGTAAGCTCACGCGGCTGGTGTCAATATTATCAAAGTGATTAAAAACCGGGCTGTCAGGCTGTGGTCGGTTGCTGTATAACAGCGACATCTTCGGCACCGGTTGCCCTTACCCGAAAAAAAGTTGTTGGTTACCGTTCGGCCAAGATCCGCCATAACCGTTTTTACAACACTCTGTCTCTTTTTTGTGGCCTGAAGAAAATCCACGAGGGTGGGATTCAGAACGTTGCCGAAGATGTCGCTGTTACATAGCAACCGATCACGGGCCAACACCCGGTCTTTAATCATTTTAATATACATATTTATGCTCCGTTTCACCAACATTTGTTAACTTTATTTCTAACGAGCCGTTTGATAACTGGCGATAAAGCTTTTACCGCCGTTACCTCAAAAAGTGTTCCACCAGCGCCGCCGTTTGGAACCCAGATAATAAACGCTCGTTAATATGACTGTTACCACAATGGTTATCGACTTTGCTTCAGATTAGTGGGATATCAACGTAACTTGTAAACTACATGTAGGGTGAAGTGCCTGTTTTGTAGCTTTCCTTTTACATTCGTTACGCGTATCTTTGAAACTTTGTTTATTGTATATTCTTTTCTGTTACATACGTTCTAATAAGTTTTGTCTTACGGTTCATTTCAAGATTGTTACGCGTAGGAGTTCTATTCGCTGGTTCCTTGTTGTAGTACTGTTCGTTCCATAAGTCATAAAAACTATCAGTAGGGCGGAGTCACTGCTTCGGCGACAAAATAAATTTTGTGATCCCAAAAATATATATGTGTGGTGTATTTTATCAATCTTACACACAAACGACTGCTTCACGAAAAACAGGCCTACATGAAGTGACCCGAAACGTATTTTTAAGGTTAGCGCTCTTCGTTTTACAGGATAAGTTAGTCCGGTTAATCTAACTGACTGGATGAGGTCTGGAGAACATACTACAAACATTTGTGGTATGAGGATAAGACTTTAGAAGGGGAAAGGTTTACAGTTGATCCCCGATGATTGCACGACATCTCTTTTGAAGAGGTTGAAGATGCGGTTGAGCCCTTGAGAAATAAAAAAACAACTGGGATAGGCGGAATTAATGCTGAATGCTAGAAACATGGAGGAAGTCCTTTGCATCTTACACTCAAGAATTTGTTTAACGTGTGTTGGAAACAAGGAAAACTGATCCCTGAAAACTGATTAAAGCAAAATTCATCCCACTTTTCAAGAAGGGGTAGTGAAGTAACTGTAAGAATTACAGGGGCATTAGACTGTTAGATAGTGCATATAAGATTTATTCTCGGATAATCAATAATAAACTTAGGGTTATCGCAGAAAACATTATTGGTAAAGAACAGGTGGGCTTCAGGAAGGGTTGATGCCATTTTTGTATTGAAGCAGGTGGATTGAGAAGAGACGGGAATTCAGTTTAGAAACACGTATGGCCTTTATTGACTTTTAAAAGGCATTTGATACTCTGGTTAAAGATGTCTTGTGAAAGATTATTTTCAGAAGAGGTTTTCCTTTGCGTCTTGTCAGAATGATTAGAAGTCTGTACCTATTAGAACACCTCCGTTGTGATTAATACGGGAAAACGATTGACAGTGGTAGTTGAGACAAATAGACAAGACAATAGACAAGGAGACAAAGTATCTCCCGATACTTTTTAATATTTATTTTGACGATATCATTATAAGTTGGAAGGTGAATTTTAAATGCGGAATTACGCTTTCTCTGCAATGTACACTTAGTATTATTTTATATGCAGACGATGTTGTTATTATACAACAGACAGAAAATGACTTGCAGAGGGGAGTATTCATCTTGACGAATTTATCAGAGAAATACGGGTTGGAGCTACCTTTACATAGCCTAAAACAAAAGTAATGGCTTTCATTCAGTAAGAACAAAGATATTGGTAAATGGAAGTATCTTGGAGCAGGTATCCAGTTTTAATTACGTTGGATAAGAAATATAATCCGCAGTTGATTGTGATGTCTAAAATAAAATTAATAAATTTAAACCTGTGTGGAGACAATCTATAGAACCTTAAAATACAAAACTACGAAATACACTAAACTTACGTTTTATGAAACTATGGCTCTACCGGTGGCGTCGAGCTTCAATTGGCTCAGATTTAAGCAAATATTTTGATAATGTATGTGTGTATCTGAGATTGACCGTTCGATGTTTTCACATTTAACAGGTAGCTAGAAGAGACAATATCCCATTGCCTACACCAAAGGAGTGGCGGACTGGGATCGTGTTAATCGTCTAGTTTAGTGACTCTTTACAGACTAACAAAAACATAGTAATAAAATTTGTTACACACAGACGCTCGCGCGGACACATATATACACTATGTATACTTCTTTATGTTCCTTGCAGTTTTAGAAGACATAATTATTCGTTATGCACAGTGGTTTCTTTTGCGACTCACAATCGTAACTGCTGCTGTGAGGTCAAGTCAAGGTCACGACTTGATATGCCTGGTATGCTGGTGAGCTAGACAGGCAACACACACACACACACACACACACACACACACACACACACACACACACACACACACACACACACACAACTCCGTCTCTACCGTGCGGGTCGACACCGCGCGTGGTTACTAGATTTTTCTCCAGTGGCGCACCGGAACGTGAATTGCACCACGACAACGTGAGGCCGCAGGCATAACAAAAGGGAGAGGAATAATAATAGAAGAAGAAGAAGAAGAAGAAGAAGAAGAAGAAGAAGAAGAAGAAGAAGAAGAAGAAGAAGAAGAAGAAGAAGAAGAAACATCGTATGCATATTTAAAAATATAATTTTGTCTCTACACAATGAAATAGATAGGTAGTGTGTGTGTGTGTGTGTGTGTGTGTGTGTGATCAGATTGGAACGTCTTTCTATGTCGTTGGTCGCCTAATTTCCATTCTGTTTTGTTCTTTAATTTATCGCCCATTATTTAGCATTATTCAGGTCTCTTATGATCGTAGACAGTCCCATTTCCTCGTTCCAGTTATTCCAGTTTTTCAGTCCACGCTTCATTTCCATAGTGAAGCTATTATCTATTTAGCAGTCTTCATGTCAAATAGGATTTCATTCATATTATATTCTATGCGGCCGTAATGTAATAGTTTTTCTCTGAATCTGCGTTGAGTGACCTTTCTGTGTATTTACGAGTTTTTTAACTTCTTCATTTCTACGAAGAACATTTCGTCATCTCAGTGGTAAAGATGAGGATGCTACATTACAGAATAGGCAAAACGTTTGCTATTAATAACGACGGTCTCACTAATCGTTGTATGATACAGTGGAAACAAAATACAGACACCAATGAAACCACTAATTAATAGCTTAAATGAATCACAAATAACAATTTGAAATCAACAAGATATTCTCATAGAGTAATTAAAGATAAATTTTTCCACAGGCAATAATAATAATGTCAACAATAAATTATGTTAACACTAACGTTACACACAAAATTATAACACAATAATCACCGTAACTAACTTCGTAGTGGCAGCTGTTGCTATTGTACATCTATAGCATGCAGATGTTCCAGACGAAAGTTCCATAATTTGAGGCAACAAGCACTCGAAAAGGATAGAGCGTACTTTTGTGCGGCTTTGACAGGGACACACCCCTTCTCGGCTAACCGAGAAACGTGTAGAATGACACTCTCGACTGTTCGAGAGAGTTCCATCGTAACAATATGGATGTCAATCGAAAAATGTGTTGTCGACCGCTCAACTATACGAGTGATGTTCTTTATTCCCGACTCTGTGATTTCTAAAAGTTTCAAAAGAAACAAGAAATTATGCGTTATTATTGCCGTTTGTACAACTCCGGTGTAGAAGCATAGGCTCAGTTGACATTATCTGCTGACAGAACACACATAGTGACGAAAGGATTTCATTAACTCCAATTCACTGGACAACAGTGATTTTGTTACATGGTTAATATTTGCTGAATCTTATGTATTGTTGAGCGCTGATTCCGAATATGAAGTCAGAAATTCCCTATCGGCCTTAGTTTTTTTACAATTGCCCTTCTTACTTCTCTAAAAAGTACATGGGCACGAACTATGCAAGTGCAATATATGACATTATTAATTTACTTTTTGCAAAATTTATGTTGCTATTTAAACTGTATATTAATTTATTTCAGTTCATTACAGATAAGTTTATTATGTCAACACAATAATGAAAACGATTACAAATGACACACATATGATTCATGTAAATTACGGCACCTATTAGTCACACTGTATTACTCGTACGCTATGAAGAACATTGGACTTCGATGACTCATCGATGACTCAGTGTTGAATGTAATACAGTAAACAAACACTATCATGCTGGCTAAGAAATATCACCTCTACTTCAGTCAAGTGTGAGCTCTCGTGTGTCTAAGTTCGTAGTATTAGTGGCGTAGTTCGTGGTACTTTTCCTACCAGTTTGTAATTTAATTTTTCCCTGTACAGTCAGTGCATGTACATACTAAATTAATCTGTGTTGTAAAGTGTTTAAACATTTTGTATTAAGTGTTTTTGAGTGTATAACAGTGAAATGTTTCATAAAAATACCACGTAGTTGCATTAACCAGCCAGACAGTTTCTGCTATATTTGTGGTGAGGTAACATTAAAGTCTCAGAGGAGAAATATAACTCCACTGTTAAAAAAATCGTATGAACTATATTTTGGATGTAAATTGGGTGATCAGGACAAGTCCTGGGCCCCTCACAGTTGTTGCAATTCATGTGTAACACATTTGCAATTCCAATGGTTTGGAGAGAACCGAAGGATCACTCCACGGACTGTTATTTTTGTTTAACGAAAATGTCAGGGATAACAGCGAAGACCAGACACACTGTTAAATATCCTAATATTCCCTCTGCTATAAGACCAGTGCTCACAGTCCACAGCTTCCAATTCCAGTACCACCGAAAACATGGGAATTAGACGAAGATGCTGTTAATGTTGAAGGTTGTGCAGATTCATTGGATGATGAAGAAAGGAGAGACCCAGACATTTTAGAAAGTAAAAATACTGAACCACACTTAATTAATCAGTCAGAATTAAATGATCTCGTTCGTGATCTACATTTATCCAAGAATCAAGCTGAACTTCTCGCATCACGACTGAAAGGATGGAATCTTTTACAACATAATACTAAAATAAGTGGTTTCCGTGACAGGCAGTGTGATTTTGAACGTTTCTTCTTACAGTATGAGAACGTAGTTTACTGCAATGATGTGGCATCTTTACTAGAAAGTTTTGGACTTACGCACCATCCTGATGAATGGCGTCTTTTTATAGACTCCTCAAAATGTAGTTTGAAAGCAGTCCTTCTTCATGTTGGAAATAAATACCCATCAATCCCTTTAGCTCATGCAGCTAACATGAAGGAGACATATGGAAGTATGAAACTTGTGTTGGATATGATTCAGTATGAGAAACATTTGTGGAATGTTTGTGGAGACCTGAAAGTGATAGCACTGTTACTTGGTTTACAACTTGGATATACTAAAATTTGTTGCTTCTTGTGCGAGTGGGATAGCAGAGATAGGAAGAATCATTATCTTCAGAAACAGTGGCCAAAAAGAGAAACAATGACTGTAGGAGAGAAGAACGTTGTGAGCCCAGCACTAGTAAAACCTGAAAAAGTTTACCTTCCCCCACTACACATTAAGCTAGGTTTAATGAAAAATTTTGTTAAAGCAATGGATCGTGAGGGGAGTGGATTTCAGTTCCTAAAAAGCAAGTTCCCCAAGATAAGTGACGCTAAAATTAAGGAAGGCTTATTTGTTGGTCCTGATATAAGAAAACTAATGAATGATATTCAATTTGAAGACAGTTTGAATGACTGTGAGGTTGCTGCTTGGAAATCTTTTAAAAATGTTGTTAATAAAATCCTTGGAAATAATAAGGCAGATAACTACAAAGAACTGATAACTGAGCTTCTTAAAAATTATAAAACAATTGGCTGTAATATGTCACTAAAGATCCACTTCTTTGATTCTCATCTGGATTTTTTCCCAAACAATCTCGGAGCTGTGAGTGACGAACATGGTGAACGCTTTCACCAGGAAATATTCACCATGGAGACACGCTACCAAGGAAAGTGGAACCCAAGAATGCTAGCTGACTATTGCTGGAATCTGAAGACTGATTTACCTACAGCACACTACGCCAGAAAATCAAAACGAAGCAGATTTTAGGTATGTTGAAATTGCATGTATGTATAATAAACGTTTTTCAAAAAATGGTAATTACAAAAAACTATGCCCGTTAGAAAGAAACCATTTTCATATTTGAAATCAGCGTCAACAATTCTATAAGATTCAGCTGTTATCATTCTTGTAACAAACGAAAACCAAAATTTTGTTGTCCAGTGTTATAGGTATAAACAAGAAGCGTGTTTTTAAATGTGTTTCCTTCCTTTATCGTACACAGGTTCTCACTTTTGTTTTATTTTTATATGTTAGTGAACTCGTAGAAACGGTATTACAAACTTTTGAAAATCGTAATAAACTTTGTAATGGTACATATAACACAACCAACACCAACGTACCACAAATGAATTGAAAGCCACTGCAAATAAAATTATTTACAAGGTGGAACATACAATCATGAATAAAGGAAGTATCATAAGCCAAATTAGGTGAATAAAATGAATAATGAATTACCAGTAAATGTACAACTGAAGAAAATAAAACAATACTAACAACGAAACAACATACATAATTACCCAATAGATCAAACAGTGAGAAGGAAATCACTGACAACAACATCATGAAGAAACTTATTAAGAGTGAGGAAGGAATCAGTGCAGAGCAGAAGAAACCATATCCAGGTCAAACACAAAAGGGAGATAATATGAATTATAATAAATTAACAGGTGCAAATAAAAGTATTATTATAGAAGAAGATAATATAAGTGAAATAAACAACATATTTAAATCCCTAAGCTGTAAAATTGACACTGACCTAAACTTATTAAGCAAATACCTTCCTTAACAATGCAATACAAACATTACTCAATAAAGGTTAATTACTGAAAACAGAAGTTAATAAAGAGACTGAGTAACAGTATGATAATTTTATAGCTAAATGATGTGTAAACATGACAAAAGGACTATGTCCAAAACACTAATAACAGATTGTAAAGTGGAATTGAAATTGTAAATAACCACTAATTACCAATAATAAGGACTGTGAAAATAAACAAAATGAAATCTAATAATAAACAATAAATATACCAGTGCTACATAAAGTTAAATAAATCAGATGTAATGTAGAAATTCAAAACTGACAGTAAACCATTGTTGCATAATTAGATTATAACATAACCTAATCTGGCCAACTAGTTTTCAATAAAACTATAGAAAAATAAGGCTAAATCAATGTTGAACTAAAATGTGTTGTAGTATGACATAAATAGATAATATAAGGAACATTTATTGTACAACAGATAATGTATTAATGAAATATAAAGGCTGAATTGATGTGATTTAATATAACCAAATGCCTGTCATAGAATGGTTGCATGAGACAACAAAATTATCTAGTAAACTTGTAATGAAAGAGTAGGAACTCAACTAATAACATTGAATAAGGCAGAATAACGTTAAAATAAGTAAACTCAAGGATTATAGCCACCTGAATAATAATAATAATAACACAAATAATAAGTAAACCATAGTGACAGCTAGATGCAAGTAATCATGGTAAATTCAAACCAAAGTAATTGTCATTGTAAATGCAGAATTAACTGCTGCACAATACTAACAGTGTTATAAGAACACTGATAAGAGATAATAAAACAATAATGAGATTAATTTGGAAGAATTACAACTCATGAAAAAATGTAACTTTCAAGAGTATAGAAAACTCGCCTAACAGACTATAATTAAGATAATAAAACCCAGTGATAAAGAAAAAGGACACTATCAGAAGTGATAATGACCATTGCATTATGCATAGGCCATAATAAAATGTTATTATCAACTACTATTATTGTAATATTATTGATAAACAATGTATGTGACAATAAGCCTAGGATTTGAACCTAGGAAAATGAATATTTTATAATTATTAGTACATGACTAGAAGTGAAGAGTGCATAATACTGTAATAATATGTTATCACCATGAAAACAGGGGATAAAAACAATATAGTTAAAGTATTAAGTAACTTAAGAAGTATTATGAATTTATACCAAGTGCGAATTTATCAACCCCAAATCTGAACTATATGATGAGGGTATGCAAATTACTCGTAATGAAAAGATAGAAACGATGGGAGTTATAAAAATATTGTCAGTGTAATTATAGATAAGATATTGACTTATAAGAAAAAATTAGAAAGTGACAAGTCCTTGCGCTTGGTTATGTGACCAGTAAATCATAGTCTCGAACCCAGCTACTGACGCTAGGTTAAGCGTCTATTTTGACGAACCTCACCGAGAGTACACGACATAAAGACAATTAGCCAATCAGAGCTCATTAAAAAATACGAAGTGTCGAATCCCGACCAGGTAACAATAACCAGTTCGTCACCAACATTCGAGAGATACTCCACGTTAGCGGAGCGGCCATCACAAGATTGGATTGACAGCCGTCAGCTGATAATACACTGCTAACCTCGAAACTTTGAGTAGAGGTTAGGTTGGACCGAGAGGACAGTGAAGTCTATTTTCAAGTGTTCTATAACGGAGTTCGTGCGTATAGGCAGTGTGTGATGTGCATTAATGAAAATTAATTAAAATATTAATTAATTAATAAACGTTAAAAAGTGTTAACTCTTCGAATCAACAGAATACGCAAGTATCAGTGCAAATGATCATTATATTATATAACAAATCATTAAGTAATTAAGGAACGCTAATAGCGGATTTAATTTGTTTAAATTAATTAACAAATAACCCGATTTCCACAAGAAAGGGGACTTAGAAAAATAAAATAAACAATAATCAAATGAAAGATTTTGCTAATGACAATTTTAACTTTCTTTGATTGAAATCAACTGTAATAGTTTAAGAAGAGACGTTGAATAATCAATGAGGGAAAAATGAACCCTAACAATTAATAATTTAAGATATTATTGTATTTAATTGTAGAACATGAACTCAAAGTCACACATGAGTGGACCCTAGTCGTAGCGAATTAATTTGAATTACCTGTTTTGTTTATATCCAATCTTGGAGATCATTCAGGAAAATAACACTGAATTTAATACATTATGATGATGTACAAAATAAGTAATGCCTCAAAGAAGCATCAATTAATTAATTTCAAATAAGTAAGGTTACAATTAACCGCAATTAACATCAATTGTAAACAATGAACAATCGTTCATATTTTATGTTATGTTAAAGCAACAATTAATATTTTTATTCTCCGCTTACTCGTTATCACAGTAGTGCATTTTATTGTAGAAGTGTATCTTGCAGACTCAAAGAACCTACTAATTTTATAAAGCATAATAACCAAATTATTTACAAACAGAAAATAATCGATTTGCCAAAATGCAGTCATACCACCCTGAGAGTTTAATAATTTTAAGAGTCCACGTTCAACTTTAATTATTTTTAAAAAGGAAAATAAATAATAAACTTGTAACAGCAACCTTTCCATTTGAGTTAAATAAATAACTATTGTTTCACGAACAAACTAAAGTGTTGACCTTTATTGAAAAAGAATAGAATTACAGCTTAGGTGAGCAACAAGAGACGGTTGGTACCAGAAGCCAAAGCGAAAATTCTAATCTAACAATTTTCACCAGCAATATTATCTCATATCATTAGCATACTACAACTGCTAGTAAGTATCATATAAATGTTGTGCTTATGTTAATTCCCATACAGGAATTCACCGAACGACTCACCGCAGCTAATGGCAGAAAAGTCAACACAACTTATTCAGATACGAACTCAAGACATCGAACCAAAACATTATAAAAAATCTAAACATAATTAATAAACAACGTCAAAGAGTAAGTGAACCGATTTATTCATATTGGATTCAATAATAGATTGAATTGGATTGAATAAATCACTAAAACAAAAAAATAATAATAAAAAACAAAACCTTAATAATAATTATAAAATTGACAACAAGATTCTACGAGGCGACATCTCGTCGAATTACAACTTAAATTAAGCATCATTACAATATTGTAAGTGTTGAAACCCCCCTTTTTATTTTATACGTTTTTTTTGTAATTTTTTTGATTTTATTTTTATTTTATTTTTATATATATTTTTTTTTTGTAAAGGGGAGAGACATAATATTTAAAACTAGGTGGTGAACCTAGAGGAAGCATAAAGAGTGCAAAGGCCCAAGCTACAATCACAGACATGTCCACTGGTGAATGACAGGACTTGCAAATGAAAAACTCTGTTAACAAAACAAGTGTGAACTTTATTCAGCGTGCAAGCATATACATGATATTGCAAGGCATACTTTAGCAATGAATAAAATGACGAGTAAAGTTGAAGTACATCTTCACATAATGTCATAATACTCCACAGTATAAGATTGTGAGTAAGTATTTAATTTAGTGGCAGTAAAAGAGTGGATGCCACACTATATCAAAACAACATTGTAAATATCTTAACATGTGATATCTGAGCTTAAATTTAAATTGTCTACACCCTGCCACGCTATGTCCAAGATTATTCTTACAATAATTTTGTGTTCACATGTAATATTGAAATCATTGAGTGCTACTTAAAGTATAAATTAAATAGGCTAGCCTTTTCAGTAATTCTGTAAGCACATGTGCTATCATATCATAATTTCTGTCACATTCCCCCCCAACTTGAAAATTACACACAAACACATACATAACACATATAACACACATCCACCATTTCTGTACCGACCCTCTCACAATAAACCTTTGCAATAAATGTACAAATATATATATATATATATATATATATATATATATATATATATAACAAAGCGAGCTTGGTAGTTCCCAGTTAATCACCCATAATATGAGAATTTAAATAACACCGGAAATGAAAATGCCCCCAACAGAACCAGAGATTCAAAATATTAATAAACTACCACATCAATAATTATGAAGCAAACTCCGATTATTAAATCAGGGTACGTGTTTAAGCCACCATACATTAAGAAATCAGACAGCCCCAGTCCTGAATTATGCCCGCACGGCGGGACATGAACAAGCAGGATATAACTAACTCTCAGATAAATTAAACCCATTAAAAAACGGAAAACTTAGAGCAGTTCATGCGGATACATGTGTGTGTGTGTGTGTGTGTGTGTGTGTGCAATTTCCTTACATGGTATAAAAAGCTGTAACAGGTTACATAAGACTTAATTATATAAAAGGTCCACACATGTAGGCACAAAACTTAACGTGAGAGTTTTTGCAGAACTTGAGCAAATTAAACGCGGTATCATGAGTCTGCTTCTGGGAGCGTCTGTGGATTTACAGTGTAGTGGTAGATGAGAGAGTGTAAAGTAAAACAGAATGGTCCCACCTGGATCGTCCGGTGTAACTAAGTGACACTGGTTAAACTGTAGCGTATAGGTAGCACAGATAATTCCTGGGGCAGAGTTCCTCTACGAGTGTGTCTGTGTGTGTGTCCCAACTGACGGCATCTCATGGCTCAAGTATTATCTCTGCCAGAAGGGTAGACAGTTGTTCGTCTAGACCCGAAACC
The DNA here is from genome assembly GCA_034769895.1 of Magicicada septendecula. Taxonomy (NCBI): domain Eukaryota; kingdom Metazoa; phylum Arthropoda; class Insecta; order Hemiptera; family Cicadidae; genus Magicicada; species Magicicada septendecula. Next base: position 349,623,336 of record CM068375.1, read on the forward strand.
CATCTCGCCATTGTTCGAGCACCTGGAGCTGACTTTAGTTTAGCTTCTCATAGAGTGGAATAACGGAGTCCGAACAGATTGTTGCCGTCAGTTGAGACCAAACTTCTCTGATGAGGGTAGAAACAGAAATGAGAACGATTTGTCGGTAGTGACTACCCAAGAAAGTTTGGCAAAGGCAGGCTCACGCAGAACACAGCTGGTCCGGCCTACTGAATATTCGTTGCTGCCACAACAAACGCCTACATATACCCGGCGGCGACGCGATGCAGTGGCATTGCGTGACGTCAAGAACCCGTTTTAAAAGAAATTAACCCGTCTCTGCAACCGAGCTTCGCCCTTCTCGGGCCAAACAAAGTACGGCACAGTGTAATTATAATTTGTTCTTCATAATTTAAAATTAATTTACAAGACGTTAATTTCAAATGCAAAGGTTTCGCGTAAAAAGTAAAAAAATGCAATTGATTTCAATATATCAGCGGGAAAACCTCACAGGCTTTGATTACAGAAACACCAATTATTATTTTCTAATTACTCACGGGTTTTCCTGTGTGAATCTCGTATACCCGAAACTTGTTGGAAACCGGAAGGCTTTGATTGTGTCTTAAAACAGTCAATAACATTTCTATGAATCATTACCGGGTGAGATCAGTTTTCACTCTACTATGATCACAACGGACATGTGTAACTCATTTACATGAAAAATGTTCTATACGGAAAAAAAATTACTGCATACAAAAACGCAGCGCAAAACCAAGCGAAGCAATCATGATTTGTTTTACACTGTAGCTGTCATGTAACCGGGCCATCGATTCGTTACAATTTCTAAAGATGACTTCCTCATTTGGAGTCATTTGGAAAGTTCACGTCAGAGGAAGCTGTAGTAGAATAGTTCACGTTTGACGTCGTCATCCTTTACGGCTTAGCCTAGTAGCCTGTTCCAGTCTCAATGGAAGTAATCCAAGCATCGCTTACGGGGCACCACAGCGATTCTCTTTCCCCTTGAATGATAGTCAAAGACTCTTCTTGAAAATATAGATGGGTCCATTCTCTCAACGTGTATCCGCCACTCCGTTTTGTAACGAGAGATTTTCTCATTTAAGCTTTCAGCTATGCCTAGCTCCATTCTAATATGATCATTTCTGATAAGATCTCTTCTGGTACAACCGCATGTAGCCCTCAAGAACCTCATTTCCACTCTTTGTATTCTAGATATATCTTTGGCCTTTCTAATCCAAGTCTCACTACCATACAATAATTGAAGTATGACATTACAATATAATTTTTCAATATTACATTATAATATTTCAATTGCGTATCTTTTCTTGTTTTCTTCTTTTAATGTTTAACGATACTAGCCACAAAGCGACTGGAAGAGACAAATTTTGCTTTCAACGTCCTTATCATCTTGGTATGAGATGTTGCACCCTAGATACTTGAAATCTGGCACCTGTTCTATTGGCGAGTCCTGTATGACAATATTTGTTCTAATAAGATTTTCCCCAGAAAAACCATAACTTTTGTTTTGGGTAAGGAAGTGGATTGCATGTAATCTGCTAAAATGTCAGTAAGATAAAACATCGACCTTTGGAGGTCATTTTCATTCTCTTTTATAATCACAAGATCATATGCATACATTAAAATATTTAAATAAAATACTTTCCCCAAGTATAATCCTTTGGGGGCGTCTAATTTCCATTTCCCTATACATCATCATGTATATAGATATTAAATAAAACAAGAGTTAGACTGCAACCCTGCCGTACGTTTTGGGTTATTCCGTTATAGCGGTGAAGGCGGTGAAAGGGAGCTTTGGTACGGTGGATCCGGCATAGATGGCACCCTAGCTCTTAGGATAGAGGCCCTGCCAGGGTATGGTGTTGCCCCTGCCTTGCAGTTAGGTGTTGGGGGTTGTACAATGGGCTGGTAAACCATTCACATAAACAAATTATATACCCGTAAGTATCAGAGGAATAACCCGGATGGATTTCAAGGTCACTGACTGAGCTCTGCTACAGGACAAGAGTTCACGACAAAAAACACGATAAAAAAGGAAATAGAAAATATCTGCATATAAAATCGACACGTTCATTATTTTGGTTGAAATGTCTTAACCGCTTAAATGACTGCTGCATCCCCAAACAACTACTGAATTACAAGCCGGAAGGACGGAGAGGTGTGGGACGTCCTAACAAGCTTTAGAGAGGCCAGCTTCTAGTCTGTCTCCTTTGGTCTGGAACAAACTCTTTAAAGGTAATACTGATGATGATGATTTTCGGCAACATCATTAAAAAATTCTACATAATTTATTAGTTTTAAATTTAGTTTCTGAATATTCTCCTTTGTGTAACCTGACTGTGTGTAAAAAATCAAAGTATCTGATTGTGTGCTATAAGTTATCAACTACAAGCTACAAGTTATAAGTTATATTAATAAGCCTATGTAATGCTATGCAGTGCACCTTATACACAGTTGTTATTATTAATATTATTATTATCACAAAACTTATGGCATCGGTGCAGAGAAGAGAAGCCCTCAGAGTAGCGTCCTTTTACCGGACAGTGCCAGAGTCAGTAGTCCTGGTGATAGCGGGAATGATTCTCATAGACCTGTTGGCTCTAGAGCGGAAGCACCTAGTCGAAAGACGAGACGAAATTGGAAGGGATGCCGCAAAACATGAAGCCAGGCAACTCACTCTTCGGCACTGGCAAGAACGTTCGGATAGAGAGGATAGAGGAAGATGGACCGTAAGGCTGATACTATAATACTAAACTTGAAGGAATGGATCGACCGCCAACACGGTGAGGTCAACTACCATCTGACTCAGTTACTCAATGGCAAACGGCAATTTTAAAGCATACCTCCACAGAATGGGAAAGTTGCACAGCCCAGCTTGCCAATACGGTGACTCTCCCCATGAAGATGCCTTGACACGTTCTTTCAAGTGCTGCAGATTCGCAAGAGAGAGGCTAGTACTGGAAATGGAGCTCGGAGAGTAGTTGCGCTTGTGTTTCGTGGTAAGGCATCAATGCATTTATTCAGCAGGTCCTAGAAAAAAAAGACAGGCCCAACTTGCATCCAACGGGCAATAGAAGATAAGGAACCAGTAGAAGGAGCCCTATAAGGGCGAAATAGGCTCCATCCTGAAGTAATACGTTAAGTGGTTCCAAGATGGACATGAATGCCTGAATTAGAGGCGGGTTATTAGTGGGTGAATGCCTGAATTATTAGTGGGTGAGAGTCCCATGCCCCAGGGGAAGAATGGTCTCCTCTGACGGTGTATAAAGCATTTTTCTCCCTCTATAAAAAATAAATAAAATTATTAGTCTATTATTATTATTATTATTATTATTATTATTATTAGTAGTAGTAGTAGTAGTAGTAATAGTTGTAGTAGTAATATCATCATCATTAGCATCATTGTCGTCATCGTCATCATCATGTTATATGTTTGTTTGCAATCATGCTATTATGTACGTGAATAATAACAACATTTTTTCTGTGCAAGTAGGTAGATTAAATTATTGAGAACAAAAATAATTATAAATCATATTTCGTAAAATTGACAAATTCACTTTGTATATAGAATATTTCGAGTAAGTAGTTTAGTGGAACGCCATCATTCTAGCAGTTACATGTTCTAGTAATGATGGCGGTATCTTAGATACCGATAGTTAACGGTATCTTAGTTAACTATAGTCAACGACAAAATCTTGTCCAACAATTTAACAAATCAAATTTGGCAGAACATACGTTTGTCAGCCTCACGAGCTGTCGACGTAATGGCCAGTAGTTATTACTGTCAGTAAAATGTACCAGCAATCGTTTAAACTGTAGCGTGACAATAAGTAAGCTATTTATCTTGTCCGACGTTTCTAGGTCAAGTATTGATTGGTGTAATGGTCAGGGTTTTAGCAATTGGATCTGACAGGTTTTTCTAGTTTTGTTTCACTGAATACACTTTCGTCCCAGGCCTCTCCTATATTTTTCACTTACTAACGTGTAACAGAATTGGCGGCACACCGGAAAGATTGAACAGCACACATGTAGTAGGCCTAATTAACAGTAATTGATTTAAAAAGGATGAATTGAAATAATATCCTAGGTTACTACTATTACGTTTATTATTTTTACTTCCATGTTCCGTAAGGAAATGGAAGTATGGTGATCGCGAAAAAAATCGTGTTTGAGATGCGGGCTGATTCTGTTTGTACTATCTTCAAAACATGAAGAAAAGTCATTTTCCAAAAAGTGTGTGTGTGTGTGTGTGTGTGTGTGTGTCTGTGTTTATAATTTTTTTTATGGCGAATGATAACTGCCGAAAATTCAAACAGAATAAAATAAATTTTTACATATGTGTCCAAGTTGTAGAGGACTCAAGGCCTATTGATTCTGGTGAAGATCGCTTAAGGGGGAGGGGTAGTTTAGCGCCAACGTTTTACGTTTTAACAAGAGTAAAGTACTTAAAAATTAATTTAAACTTTTTAAAACAATGGTAATTGTTAAAAATAAAATAATTTTGTTGCCAGGCAACCAAGTTGTTCGGTTAGGGGGGAGGGATAGTTTACCTGCATTGTTTTAGGGATTAACAAAAGTAAAGTACGTAATTTTAATAAATAATTATAATTCAATTATAATTGCTCAAAAAATGAAGACATATTATTCCACTGTGAAATGGTAAATGAGATAATTATAAATGGAGTGGGTAGTTAAAGGGGGTGGGGGGGTGATTTTTTGAAAATTTCTGTGCTGAAATTAATGTACCCATATTTAATTTTGAAGTATAAGATAACTTAGAAATTACTTATGATAAAACTATAACTCTATGAAAGTGTAAATATCATTAATAGTGGGGATCGGTTGAGGAGGAGGGATGATTATCTTCGTAGTTCAGTTTCTTTATAAGAATAAAGTACCTAATTTTTATAGATAATGTGACACGAAAATAACATTATATTAAACGACTACCCCATAATAACAAAAATATCTATAAATAGTGAAAATAGTTTTAGGGTGGGCGATATTTTATTAGAAATTATCGAACCGAATTCAAGTAAATGATTTTAAGTATACATCTTTGAACATGAAAGTCATGTATGGCCCTCCATACCGATATTTATATACCATAAATATTGTGTATATATAAAATTGTCGTAAGGCTTTCACGGTCGGTGTCAGTTGGAATTCAAAGAAATCCAAGACCTCCTGAACGTAGGTTGTTCTCGTCAGACACACAGTATTGTGGTAAAGGCTGAAGATGTCCCGCGATGCAACAGTGGTACTTTGAAACGTTGGTTTGTCGTTAAACCGTAGACCACGGCCAAACAGCCCGGAAAACTCTTCTTATACAATTGTGTATATGTGTTTGTGTGTGTTTTCAATGTGTGCACGCGTGCGCACATGCAAGAGAGAGAGAGAGAGACAGAGACAGAGACAGAGACAGATAGAGAGACAGACAGAGAGAAAGAGAGGGAGGAGAGAGAGAGAAATAGGTTTAGAAACAAATGATACAAACGATTGTATCCGGAGTAGCGGAAGTGGACACGCGTGGACTTTCCCAGCTACACACGGAATTTGTGAATATATGTTAGGTAACGCGTGTGGTCATTGTGTGTGCGTTTGTGTTCGACTCTGATGAAATATAAATTGTCCGTGCGCGGCGCACTTTCTCCGCCGGATAACGGAGAGAGCAGCTTACGTAACCGACGCAGCCATTTTATAAGCTGCAGCCAGATGTATTTTCTTGGAATCAGACTCCCGTTTCGGCTTTCTAACTCGTCCATCGCACTGACGTCAAACAATTTCGTTCAGTTTTTCATTCCCAGCTACCTTAATTTTTGATCTTGTGGAATATTTGTGTCCATGTTGGTTTTCCTATGGCTTGGCTTCCTGTTGGCTTTTGGTAGTTTAAGTGGGTATGGTATACATATTTTTTTTTACTGTTTCCAAAGTTAAGCATTTTGAAAATTTGTCGTGTTTTGTGTTCACACAGGACAAACTAACACCAGGTCAGCACAAGACATGACATAAGTTTTAAAATACTTAACTTTGAAAATACTCAATATATATATATATATATATATATATATATATATATATTACTACGTTATTTTTGAACACTTACTTTTACACATACGCTCTTACTCGTATGCGCGCACTTACCCACGTCTCGGTGGTGATACTCTTCTTCAGCAGTATTTACCTTGATGTTCCCCGGCTGGGTCGCAGGCTTTGGTCGTTGGTTGAGTGTGGATAAGCGCGTGAATAACGTTATATTTTATGGAGTCCCAATCCGCCTTCCCTGGAAGCTTAATCTCAACAACCCTCTCGAGCGTGAGAGACACGTTTGTCTTGTTATTAATAGCTATAATAACAAGAACAACAACAACAGTAATAATAATAACAATATATTAACTTTTCTGGTGACAAATTTAAAATTTTAAATGTTTATTGTCGTCATCAGGACCTGTGTATGAATGCAAAAGAAATATTAAGCACAACAGAACAATTATTTGATTGAACGTCTTTGTGTATGTGAGTGTGTGTGCGTGTCCTTGTATATGTCAAGGAGTTGAGATAGTTAGTTTTACATCATCTGTGTAACATATTATATTTTATAGTGATGATGTAAAACAAACTATCTCAACTCCTTCACATATACAAGGATACACACGTACGCACGCGCGCACACACACACACACACACACACTCACATTTCACATTGCCGAAACGTCAACACATATAATTTAATATTTGTGTTATATTTTTTGACCGATCCTCACAAACCCTTCACCGTAAAAATTCATTGATTGACGGTCACTACGAATTTAAGGATTTAAATAATAATAATAATTTTACGGGGGATGTGAAAAATCTGCTAACATAGCCTCGAAGGAACCGCACTTTAAGATTATGTGGGTTTACTGGAGAGCGACCTACTAAAAAACACAGCCTTTCTTCTGGCACTTGATACATTGCGGTAATAAGATTTCACAATCTTGCTGGCTTTCCAGACCTCTTCATTTATGCCGCGTTGTTAGCTGTTATATAAACTCGTTCATAGTCCCGTTTGTCTCCGATATGTATCAGGGTATTTTGCCAACTCTGTTTCCGTTTTCATTTTTCTTAATATCATTTCGGCATACGCAGCTATCTCTGTCCAATACTTCTGCTTCTGCAGCATCTCCCCCACGATATTTTCTGGCGTCATATGACCTACTTTACCTCGAAGCCTTAATTTTCTACATTCCGTTTATCGCATATAAGAAATGTATGCCACGTGTCATCTTTGTCGCTTACACAATGTGCACAAGCAGGGGTTGCCGTCTTCTCTATTTTGTGTACATACGCTCTGAACAGTAACTACTTGTGTGAGCAAAACAATTTATTCCAACATGTCTTCTGTTGTGCCAGTTGGATAAATATGTTACAAATCTGGCAGCCAATCTTCCTCTGTTTTCAGTCTTCCTTACCACTCTACCATAATTGCACCTCTGACTTCACTTCGAGCTTGCAGTCACTTTTGTTTGTCCTACTTCTTCCCATATTTTTCATTCTTGTGGAAGCAAATCAGTATGAATTACCCACCTAAAAGGGTGGAACCAAACAGTGTGGCTGCGACTAGGACAGCGAAGGGATACCCAAACACACCAGGGAGAACTTCTTAAAACCGCAACCGGGGACAAGACCTGTCTCCGATGACCAGGAGATGAGCTTCGGATAGGAGTTCAGCTCGATTGCCGATGCCAGTGATTTCACGGACTTCGATAAACTAGCAGAACTCGGAATCCGCAAAAAAACAGAAACGTTGGCCGAAAGGGAAACAAAGGAAACAAGCATTTGCATAGCGACTGATACTTTAACATCCCGCATGGAGAGTATCCGTGAGTAAAATATAAATGGGTGTACTTCGCATTATTGGAAACTGAAAATTCTACTGGCCAGCCATACACCGATTTATGTGTAGCTGCAGGAAACACATTTGAGAGCGCAAGAACATTTTAATTTGAGGGGATATGTGTCCTTCCCCTGTGATGTGACTTCAAACCTCAGAGCTAGGGGGCTATATTTATTAGCAACAGATATCCCGCTAGACGTATTCCGCTCGCTACGCCTCTACAAGCAGTAGCTATCAGTTTCTCACAGCCACTGAAGATGACGATCTGCTGCTTGTACTTACCACATTCTGAGTGGCGATCAGAAGATCTGGAGGATCTGGTCGAGAAGCTACCATCTCCTTTTTTGTTTGTCGGGGACTTCAACGCCCATAGTCACACTTTGGGTTGTCTTAGAACGAACAGCTCTGGATTAAAAACTGACAATCTATTGCTTATCGTCGCGTTAGTCTGTTTAAACACAGGCGAGAGCACAGATTTGAACATTGGAAGTGGTACTTTCTTGGTTATTGATCTTTCGATATGTAGTCCGGGTCTTGCACCACTGGAGCTCTCTGTCGTGGAGAGTGTCAGACCTCCACTTTCTTGAGCTGCTAACAACATGAACGCCAATACGCATGTCAAAAATCTGACACGTTGACTGTGTTGATTGGACAGGCTTCAAGACTGCTTGTACACCTACGGACGTCTGTGGAAATATAGAATAAGACGTACAGAGTTTCACAGCTACGGAACATATCCCACGGACATCCAAACCACCAGTACCGTGATGGAACAACTCTAAGAGACAAACGACTAGCCTTAAGCTGGTATAAACGAGCGTCGACCAAAGATAATCGCACCGCTTTTAATCGACTTTGAGCCGCCGCTAGTAGATCAATACTCGCTACAAATTGATGGAGCTGGGAAACCTAAGTCCCGACCATAATACCGTCGACCCCAGTGACAGAAGTATGGAAGATCAGAGTAATCGCTGGCATATCAGTGTTTAAGCCTATCTCATGTATGTAGAGCAGGGTGAATTGATTTGCAACCTCAAAGAAATTGGTGTCACCTCGGCTGCGAGATATGCCGAGGTGAGTTGTACAGAAAGTGAAAGTTATCCTCTCAATTTCTTCGCTACGAAAGATGAAGTCCAACACGACCTTGACTTTGTATGTGAAGGGTACGGGAGCTGTAACGTGTCCTTCACGATGAGGGAGTTACAGTCTGTTGTCCGCGCTGCCAGTGACACTGCGGCGGGACCGGACGATATTCGTTACAGCATTATACGTCAAGTACCGCATGTAATTATGGCTACATTACTGGCACTCTATAACCCTATATGGACGCAAGGGGATTACCCAGTACCATGGAAGGAGGCGATCGTCATTCCGCTTCTGAAGGCCAGAAATGATCCCTTGAAAGCAGATCGTCCAGAGTAGGATACCAGGGCATAGGTTGCAAAGTGTTAATGTTACGAAATTATGTAAAAATGTTAATGTTTAATCTAAACATTTTTTAACTTTAGTAACACTATGGGACCATTGAAGTCGGGAATCTGAAAACTGAAAATCTGTGTAGCGCGCCAATCGTGAGGAATTTAATTCAAGATACTGTTACGACGATTTCTCGAATCGTCGTATTGTACAGAGGAAACAAAATACAGATATAAATTAAATCCCTAATTACCAGTTTTAACGAGTCACAAATGAGAGTTTAAAATCAACAACATACGTACATTCATACAGTAATTCTAATTAAATTTGTCCCCCACGTAATAATAATGTCAACTATTAGAATTGCGCATTAATTATAATAGTATAATTACTTCGGGCTGGCTACTTCGATTCGCACTTGAATAAACACCCAAATGTAAGTAAACCGCCCGCTGTTGCTTATATTGATCGCGCAGGTGTTCCAGAATAATTTTCCATTCTTTTGGGGGCGTGCCAGCATAATTTGCGTAGTTACAAGTGCTCTCTAACAGTCTGGAGTGCTACGATTAGGGACGGCCTACACACTGACGCCACAGGCTGGGCTAGTCTAGAAGCGCGTAGAACGACGCTCCCGTCTTTTTGAGAATGTTCCGTAATTTTCGTAGTAATACAAACTTGGAAGCTTTAATTCTTTGATAAAGTGAAAAGTACTTAGTGGAAAGTATTCTATGTAGACCTATAAAAGTTTGTGGAAAACTATAAACTTAAAACTAGGACTAAATTAGTACAAAAGCTATCACAGCTGTTGTCAATATTATTATAATATTACATTCCAAGGTGTTTGGACGTGGTCTCTTACTTAAGTTTCAGTCCCTAGACGTTTCAACCACACCTCAGTAGAAAAACGTTTGAAAAGGTAAGAGGCCGAACGTACCTCAGTGTTGAAGTGAAACGTCTAGGGACAGAAATTAGTACAAAAGCTATCACAGCTGTTGTTAACATTATTATAATATTACATTCCAAGGTGTTTGGACGTGGTCGCTTACTTAAGTTTCAGTCTCTAGACGTTTGAACCACACCTCAGTAGAAAAACGTTTGTAAAGGTAAGAGGCCGAACGTACCTCAGTGTTGAAGTGAAACGTCTAGAGACAGTGTGACGATTTCATTAATAAAAATATGTTAATTAATTAAGTTGATAATATATAGGCGGAGAAATTTTAAATTCTTAATAAAATCTCACATTGTAAACTAAATCTTATGGCACTCATTTAATAATAATAATATTTAATATAAGTCTAATAATAAAATTAAAAGGGAGTGGAATTGTACAGAAAGGGTAAAGCTTATTAATTTATTCCTGCATAAACCAGAACTGACCAGAATTAACTTGTTTTCTGACCCCTAAATAAACTAAGTATTATTGTAAATTTGTTATTATTTAAATAATTAATTAAGACCATTGTTACGTACTTTGATAACTTCTGCAACTAAGAATATCACGATTTAATTATTTAATCAACCGTAGTCCTTTAATTAAAATTAGAAAAACGGAACTACTTTTATGTTGCCTAGTAATTGTCTTGAGATTATTACGCTCCCCTTAACTATTTTCTGCCACTTGTAATGGAGCGCTCACGCCGTAAGCAGCGTAAAGCGTTGTTTCGCTACGTGTATATATAAAAATGTGAAAGAGTTGATACAATGACTATTTAAATAAGTAATTTGTGTGGTGATGACATCTCTCTATATTATAAAATAACGGACTATGTAAATAATACAGTATTACAACCTAGAAGGTGATAGTCAACTAATCTATCATCATGTGAAGTGTATAACAGTGAAACAAACTTTCTATCAATGTATTCTAACTACAAGAATTACTAAGAATAACTACAGTCGCCGGAGATGAATGTACCACACCAGGAATGATTTCACATACTTCTAGAACTTCACCATCACAGTATGATAAGGTAACGACTGAACTTCAAGAAACATCAGGAGGACCGAAGGACGAATTCTGCAGCAACTTCAGGAAACACACAGGTGACATGGAGGCTAGTCTTCCATGGTTAAGAGTTACAAACTTATGAACCCAAAAAGACAATTTAAATTATCATATTAAAGACTTTAAAACTTATGTTTAAATGTAATAACATTAAAGAATTTAGAAACATGACATTTTAGGTAACATGTAGTATAAAATCTAATAACGCTAGTTATAGCAAACAGGTAAAGTTTAAACTAAAAGTTTTGTTGTTTTAGAAGATTAATAAAAAACCATTCTTCAAATGGTTAGAGTTTCAATATTGTACATGGCAAGGTGACCATTATTCATTTAATATATTTAATCCCGGATCCGTGGAATTAATCAATAAGATGTACATCATATTTTGAGGCCCCCTTTGTAAAGTAGTAATTTATATATTTAATCATATAGTAAACTATATTGTTTGAGAACTTTCAATAGAGAACTTAATCACCATATGTAATAAAGAGATGTCATCTAAGTACCGAGTGAAATGAGTGCATAAATCAACAGTCTCCCCTTCCTAATATCCTGCTATATAAATTGTTTATTTGTTGTGATTATTTTCAGTGCTTCACAACGAAGGCAGCCGGTATAATTGGCACATCCAATTATTACTGGTTCCCTAAGTTATAACTCAAGAGAAGAGGTTATAATTTGCGCCACTCTGCTGTTGTTTTTGCTAATCTGCTGCTGTTTTGCGAATTTGCTAATTTTGCGTAAGAGAAAAGAAAGAAGTAATTGCGTCCCGATATCCCACGCACAAAAGCTGTTGATCTATACACTCATGTATTTCAATATGTGTCAGAGTTTGAAATAAGATAAAAATAATAATTAATATTATAGTAATATAGTATAAATAACTTTATTAGTAAATATAATATGTGTAACGTAATATTAGCATATAATCCAATGTAAACAAACCATCTCGGTACTTGTTAAAAGTCCCATTCATAAACGTGCCACATTCTCGACAATCTCGGACGGGTAGTTTCCTGCTGCCGTTTGTTTAAAATTGTCATTGTTTAGTTGAGTTGAAAATAAGTCACCCTCCTTGTGTGGTCTATTGTTATAAGAAGCGTGTCTGTTCATGTGTTAGTAACCGAAGGGGGAATCTTTTGTCGTACGCATATTCATGCATGTGTGAAATTTCTCTCTCTCTCTCAAAGTAAAACGATAAAGGTTGTCATAACATTTTATGTGTTTATTTGTAAAAAAAAAAAAGAAAAAGGAGTAAGAACACGATTGATTTATAGTTTTATATTTTTGTAAAAAAAAAAAAAAAGGAAGCGTTGTATAACAATTAATACAAATAGTAGAATAATTAGTTATAGCCGCTCACGTTACTAAAATGGCCGAATTTAATCCTGATCTGTTATTAAAAGATGAGCTATGCTACGAGGCACTTTTACGAGGTCTAAAACACGTAAATGTAACCGTGTCGGAGTTACGAAAATCATTACGCCAAACCGGATCAGATACACCCTCGCAGTTAGATAGATTGCGTGAACTCGATTATGACGGCGAACGAGAAACCTGTTATGCGAAATATAGGGAATTGATAGTATTATCTCAAAACCTTGAGGACAAGAAATCACCTACGGAATTTTTGCGCGTTACGCAACGTATAGAACATTTAACCCGCCGGTTAAATAATTTATTAAGCTGGCCCGACGTCACCGTAACCCCCCCCCGATGTGCAGAAATTTGCGGAGGAGGCATTAAGCAAATTACCCATAATTATCAACGACTTACGACGAAAATCAGACTCATCGAGAATGGAGGAAATTGAGCACTACTTACAAAAATTATATATCTCCCCAGTTCAATCTCCTACTTTAGAACACCCTCTCTCCACCTCGAACCCCGAATCACCCACCGTATCGAAGATACCACTGAGTCATGAACAATTACCTAGTAGAGAATTAAATACCCACACTATGTCAGAACCCCCACCGCCAAATGTTCAGCATACTCGCACTTGTAAATATGCGATTACAAATCCTAATGCAAACACCAATCCTTCGAAAAGTATACCTAACGTATATTTTAATGTAGACCTCTACGGAAAGATTTCCCACCCAGTAGAGAAAATAATTAATGATATTCCTTACACCGATGGCTTAAGCATCACGACTCTATTGACTTTTATCAGATATCTACTGCAAATAAAAGATCTACAACTATTGAGCGATTGGCAAATACTGCAGGTCATCTTACCCAAATGTAAACCACCTTTACGAGATCGTGTCCTCGAATCATTAAACTCGAATCTTCCGGTAGAAGAACTTCATACAAATATAATCAAATATTTTATTCCCACTGGAATATATGAGGAGATAAAAAGAAATACCGTACTTCGAGTACAAAGAGCTCAAGAAAGACTGGCCCACTATATCGCAGACATCAGAGAATCTTCACGTCTACTGCAAGTCGACTGGACTGAAAAACAATTGGTCGATACTATATTGGTAGGCTTATCTCCTGAAGAACGCTCCCGTTTAGCTCTAATAAGTAGACCCCTTACTTTCGCTGACCTTGAACAATGTAGTGTGTACTCTTCAAATGTGTGGTATGCAGATCAGCATCGACATGCACCGGTATCCAAAACACCACCTAGAAAGGAAACGCAAGCCCTATCCTCAGATACAAGAAGTCTACGAGAACGACGCCCATTTCGGCGACCAACCTATGTTCATGGCCACGGTAAGTCCAAAGAGCCACCACCTAGACACGAAACCAGTGAGACCCCGCGTACAGAATATATATGCTATAACTGCGGAAAACCTGGACACCTCAGTAGAAACTGTAAACGGAAACAGTATCATCAGAAAACTCATTATCCAAAAAACATGTAAGGCAGGGAGATCCGAAACCCTGTGTCTTCCGCAGCATCGTGAAAACAGGTAAACCCCTGAGAGACCACAAGTTAAAACAAAATAATAATAATAATAACAAAAGAAAATTAGACCCCTATGTTAGGAAATTTATCGATAAATGTAACTCTATTAGTAAATGTGATTACAATAGGTGTGAATTACCGTATATACAAGTTGACATTGGTGTTACATCCAGCCTCGGATTAATTGATTCCGGATCCACGCGAAGTTTAATTAGTCAAGAGCTAGCCGATCAATTATTTAAACACAATTTAGTTAAACGCAGTCAATCAGTAAATATTAGATGCGCTTCAGCTAATAAGCAAAACTTAATGATAAAACTTATCATCACGTTTAAAGTAAAAATTAAAAATCTAACGTGGTATTTTCCAATGTTGGTATGCGACGAATTAGGACCCGAATTAATATTGGGAGCTGATTTTATCAGTAAAACAGGAATAATTTTAGACATTCACGAGAAGATATTTTACTTTGGATTCGATCGTTCACGGAAATATAACTTGCATGATAATGCAAATAACAGAGAAAGTACTAGCACCACTTCTACACATATAAAGCATCACGAACCTGAATTAAGTCATCTAGGAAGTAAAGATAGACGGAACATACAGACTTTAATAAAACAATTCTCCAACGTCCTCACCCCAAAGTTAGGACTGACGGATCTGATAGAGTACAAAATAAATTTGAGCGACAACAAAGTAATTCGTTTAGCCCCATACAAATTATCACCACCGAAAATGGAAGTGATGAGGAACCAAATTAATAAATTGTTAGAACAAGGAGTCATCGAACCCTCTACGTCATCTTATTCATCACCTGCGTTTTTAGTACCCAAAAGTAACGACAAACATAGATTAGTGGTGGACTACAGACAACTAAATAAACGGATAGAATTTGAATCTATACCACTTCCCGACATCCACAGTGCATTTCATTATTTTACTAAAGCAAAAATCTTTACCATTATGGATTTAAATCAGGCATTTCATCAGATACCCCTTTCGGAAGAATCAAAACGTCTTACCGCCTTTGCCGTCCCTTTCAACCTGTACCAATTTACAAGGGTACCTTTTGGTATATCCCAAGGTAGTTCTGTATGTAGCAGATTATTAGAAAAATTATTTCATGACATAAAGTTTAAATATGTGTACCACTACCTAGATGACATTGTTATATACAGCGAGTCAATTGAGCAACATCTTAATCATCTACGTGAAGTACTAACCCGATTGGAGAAAGCTGGATTAACCGTAAATCCCAGTAAAGTAAATTTTGCTGTGACACAATTCTCATTTTTAGGTCACATCGTAAAAGCAAACGGAAAGGTAAGCATAGACCCAGAGCGAACCCGTGCCATCAGAGAATTTTTACCGCCGCGGGATGCAAAAGGAATAGCCCGATTTTTAGGAATGATAAATTATTTCCATAAGTACATCCCACATCTAGCTGAAATTGCAGCACCGCTAAATACCTTAAGAAAGAAGGGAATTAAATTTGAATGGAATGAGCAACACCAAACCGCATTCGAGAAATTAAAAGAAAGCATAATATCACCCCCCGTACTACAATTAGCCGACTTTACAAAACCATTTGTAGTGCAGACGGACAGTTCTAGTGTCGCCCTAGGTGCAGTAATATATCAGGAAGTAGATAACTCAAGGTTACCTATTAGTTACGCTTCTCGCACCCTAACTGAGCAAGAAAAGAAATACTCCGCATACGAATTAGAATGTTTAGCTATAGTTTTCGCTTTTGAGAAGTTCAAACCATTTTTAGAACATAAGGAGTTTTTATTAGAAACAGATAATCAAGCGTTATCTTGGCTACTAAATCACCCAAAACAATTAGGCCGTATCGGAAGATGGGTATTAAGATTAAATTGTTTTAAATTCAAAGTACAACATATTAGAGGCACCCAAAACGTAGTTGCCGATACACTGTCACGTATGTTCCAGCCTAGTAGTAATAATTACGAAAACAAGAGTAGAGAAACGCCGATTATTAATACTTTAATTACCGAATTTCCTTTGCATTTACGGACTTAGCCCAGTATCAAATACAAGACCCACGTTTGAGTCCAATTATTGAACAACTTGAAAAAGGAAATAAGTCAGAGAAATACATATTAAGTAGGAGAGTATTATGTTGTAAAATAGCGAACCGAAAATATCTACGAATAATTGCCCCTGATATTATTAAACCTATGCTGATGGAATATTATCACTCTTCCACCATTGGAGCACATATGGGAATAAATAAAACTATACACCGAATTCGTAAAGAATATCACTGGGAAAATATGAACAGTGAGATCGCCAATTTTGTAAAAAAGTGTAAGTTGTGTGCACTCAGCAAACCCGCTAGAAACAGCCAAATAAGTCAGTTAATCTCAGAGATTCCTGCTACCCCGTTCTCCAAAATTTATTTAGACTTTTCAGGACCCTATCCGCGTTCCAAATCAGGAAATACAATGTTACTAATTTGTGTAGACTCTTTTAGCAAATTCGTCTGGATGTACCCCATGCGGCGAGCCTTAGCTACAACCACAGTAAATATTTTACAGCATAGATTATTTAAAGAATTCGGTATTCCTGTCCATCTAGTGTCGGATAACGGACCACAGTTTAAGTCCAAGGAATTCAGGAACATGTGTTTCAAACTAGGTATAAACCATATTACCACTACAGAGTATCGTCCGCAAGGTAATATAGCTGAGAGGTATTTGCGAAACCTAAAATCTGCTTTAATTGCCTACCATGCTAACGACCATACTTCTTGGGACCAGAACTTATCCTGGATACAGTTCGCTTTTAATTCAGCATATCATGAAGGACATAAGTCTACCCCATTCGAATTATTGTTCAAGTATAAACCCAACCACCCATTATCCACTAAGTGGAAAATACATGAATTGTTACCACTTGAAATTAGGGATAAAAATATTAGGAAAATATGGAATGAAGCGCGCGCTAATTTACGAACAAACTTAGCGAAATCAAGGAAATATCACGAGCGAAATAAGAATAATGAAGTAAAGTACCAAATCGGTAACTTAGTTATGTGTAAAACACATCCTACGAGTAGTGCAATCGATAAGACCACTTCCAAGCTATCATACCGATGGTGCGGTCCTTATCAAATTCACAAATATTTAACTCCAGTAACCGTAGCACTGTATGAACCCTCTACTCAAAAATATGTACGAAGGACACATATTTCTCAGATAAAACATTATCACGAAGAAGGTAATGGTAGAGTGCAAGTTAAATAAATGTAAAGAAAAAGAAAGGTATATGTTTTGTACTCAACTGCAAAGGAGTACTAGAGTAACGTTTAGCTAGCTAATGGTATAAATAGGTACGAGGCCTGATCACCCTTGAATCCTATTCTTCGAAAGTAGAGCAAAGTAAGAAGTCAGCTGACAGCAAATATGAGAAATAATTAAGTAACAAATTACTTAATGAGTAATTCTATCACTAGAATAACTCCCAACTAAAGAAAAACCCGGTAGTAGTCATAAGTAGTAGTGTTAAGAAAATTAGAATGTTAACTATATGTTTTATAATGTGTGAATTTTATGTAGTATTAGAATTAGTCTGTAAAGTATGATATGTAGATAGTAAGAAGAAACAATTCGATACTGACGTGTGTAACTCATAATTACATACAGAGAGAAACGGGTGAGAGAAATTACACACGGAAATCCATAAACATACTCTCGGTATATTAAAAAAAAAAATTATACCGGCGTCTGTGGCTTAAGCGGCGGAGTATGTGACGATTTCATTAATAAAAATATGTTAATTAATTAAGTTATATATATAGGCGGAGAAATTTTAAATTCTTAATAAAATCTCACATTGTAAACTAAATCTTATGGCACTCATTTAATAATAATAATATTTAATATAAGTCTAATAATAAAATTAAAAGGGAATGGAATTGTACAGAAAGGGTAAAGCTTATTAATTTATTCCTGCATAAACCAGAAATGACCAGAATTAACTTGTTTTCTGACCCCTAAATAAACTAAGTATTATTGTAAATTTGTTATTATTTAAATAATTAATTAAGACCATTGTTACGTACTTTGATAACTTCTGCAACTAAGAATATCACGATTTAATTATTTAATCAACCGTAGTCCTTTAATTAAAATTAGAAAAACGGAACTACTTTTATGTTGCCTAGTAATTGTCTTGAGATTATTACGCTCCCCTTAACTATTTTCTGCCACTTGTAATGGAGCGCTCACGCCGTAAGCAGCGTAAAGCGTTGTTTCGCTACGTGTATATATAAAAATGTGAAAGAGTTGATACAATGACTATTTAAATAAGTAATTTGTGTGGTGATGACATCTCTCTATATTATAAAATAACGGACTATGTAAATAATACAGTATTACAACCTAGAAGGTGATAGTCAACTAATCTATCATCATGTGAAGTGTATAACAGTGAAACAAACTTTCTATCAATGTATTCTAACTACAAGAATTACTAAGAATAACTACAATCGCCGGAGATGAATGTACCACACCAGGAATGATTTCACATACTTCTAGAACTTCACCATCACAGTATGATAAGGTAACGACTGAACTTCAAGAAACATCAGGAGGACCGAAGGACGAATTCTGCAGCAACTTCAGGAAACACACAGGTGACATGGAGGCTAGTCTTCCATGGTTAAGAGTTACAAACTTATGAACCCAAAAAGACAATTTAAATTATCATATTAAAGACTTTAAAACTTATGTTTAAATGTAATAACATTAAAGAATTTAGAAACATGACATTTTAGGTAACATGTAGTATAAAATCTAATAACGCTAGTTATAGCAAAAAGGTAAAGTTTAAACTAAAAGTTTTGTTGTTTTAGAAGATTAATAAAAAACCATTCTTCAAATGGTTAGAGTTTCAATATTGTACATGGCAAGGTGACCATTATTCATTTAATATATTTAATCCCGGATCCGTGGAATTAATCAATAAGATGTACATCATATTTTGAGGCCCCCTTTGTAAAGTAGTAATTTATATATTTAATCATATAGTAAACTATATTGTTTGAGAACTTTCAATAGAGAACTTAATCACCATATGTAATAAAGAGATGTCATCTAAGTACCGAGTGAAATGAGTGCATAAATCAACAGTCTCCCCTTCCTAATATCCTGCTATATAAATTGTTTATTTGTTGTGATTATTTTCAGTGCTTCACAACGAAGGCAGCCGGTATAATTGGCACATCCAATTATTACTGGTTCCCTAAGTTATAACTCAAGAGAAGAGGTTATAACAGAAATTAGTACAAAAGCTATCACAGCTGTTGTCAACATTATTATAATATTACATTCCAAGGTGTTTGGACGTGGTCGCTTACTTAAGTTTCAGTCTCTAGACGTTTGAACCACACCTCAGTAGAAAAACGTTTGAAAAGGTAAGAGGCCGAAAGTACCTCAGTGTTGAAGTGAAACGTCTAGAGACAGAAATTAGTACAAAAGCTATCACAGCTGTTGTCAACATTATTATAATATTACATTCCAAGGTGTTTGGACGTGGTCGCTTACTTAAGTTTCAGTCTCTAGACGTTTGAACCACACCTCAGTAGAAAAACGTTTGTAAAGGTAAGAGGCCGAACGTACCTCAGTGTTGAAGTGAAACGTCTAGAGGCAGAAATTAGTACAAAAGCTATCACAGCTGTTGTCAACATTATTATAATATTACATTCCAAGGTGTTTGGACGTGGTCGCTTACTTAAGTTTCAGTCTCTAGACGTTTCAACCACACCTCAGTAGAAAGACGTTTGAAAAGGTAAGAGGCCGAAAGTACCTCAGTGTTGAAGTGAAACGTCTAGAGACAGAAATTAGTACAAAAGCTATCACAGCTGTTGTCAACATTATTATAATATTACATTCCAAGGTGTTTGGACGTGGTCGCTTACTTAAGTTTCAATCTCTAGACGTTTGAACCACACCTCAGTAGAAAAACGTTTGAAAAGGTAAGAGGCCGAAAGTACCTCAGTGTTGAAGTGAAACGTCTAGAGACAGAAATTAGTACAAAAGCTATCACAGCTGTTGTCAACATTATTATAATATTACATTCCAAGGTGTTTGGACGTGGTCGCTTACTTAAGTTTCAGACTCTAGACGTTTCAACCACACCTCAGTAGAAAAACGTTTTAAAAAGGTCAGAGGCCGAACGTACCTCAGTG
This sequence comes from Magicicada septendecula, assembly GCA_034769895.1. Taxonomy (NCBI): domain Eukaryota; kingdom Metazoa; phylum Arthropoda; class Insecta; order Hemiptera; family Cicadidae; genus Magicicada; species Magicicada septendecula. Next base: position 349,643,791 of record CM068375.1, read on the forward strand.
TTGAAGTGAAACGTCTAGAGGCAGAAATTAGTACAAAAGCTATCACAGCTGCTGTCAACATTATTATAATATTACATTCCAAGGTGTTTGGACGTGGTCGCTTACTTAAGTTTCAGTCTCTAGACGTTTGAACCACACCTCAGTAGAAAAACGTTTGAAAAGGTAAGAGGCCGAAAGTACCTCAGTGTTGAAGTGAAACGTCTAGAGACAGAAATTAGTACAAAAGCTATCACAGCTGTTGTCAACATTATTATAATATTACATTCCAAGGTGTTTGGACGTGGTCGCTTACTTAAGTTTCAGTCACTAGACGTTTCAACCACACCTCAGTAGAAAAACGTTTTAAAAAGGTAAGAGGCCGAACGTACCTCAGTGTTGAAGTGAAACGTCTAGAGACAGAAATTAGTACAAAAGCTATCACAGCTGTTGTCAACATTATTATAATATTACATTCCAAGGTGTTTGGACGTGGTCGCTTACTTAAGTTTCAGTCTCTAGACGTTTCAACCACACCTCAGTAGAAAAACGTTTGAAAAGGTAAGAGGCCGAAAGTACCTCAGTGTTGAAGTGAAACGTCTAGAGACAGAAATTAGTACAAAAGCTATCACAGCTGTTGTCAACATTATTATAATATTACATTCCAAGGTGTTTGGACGTGGTCGCTTACTTAAGTTTCAGTCTCTAGACGTTTCAACCACACCTCAGTAGAAAAACGTTTTAAAAAGGTCAGAGGCCGAACGTACCTCAGTGTTGAAGTGAAACGTCTAGAGACAGAAATTAGTACAAAAGCTATCACAGCTGTTGTCAACATTATTATAATATTACATTCCAAGGTGTTTGGACGTGGTCGCTTACTTAAGTTTCAGTCTCTAGACGTTTCAACCACACCTCAGTTGAAAAACGTTTGAAAAGGTAAGAGGCCGAAAGTACCTCAGTGTTGAAGTGAAACGTCTAGAGACAGAAATTAGTACAAAAGCTATCACAGCTGTTGTCAACATTATTATAATATTACATTCCAAGGTGTTTGGACGTGGTCGCTTACTTAAGTTTCAGTCTCTAGACGTTTGAACCACACCTCAGTAGAAAAACGTTTGAAAAGGTAAGAGGCCGAAAGTACCTCAGTGTTGAAGTGAAACGTCTAGAGACAGAAATTAGTACAAAAGCTATCACAGCTGTTGTCAACATGATTATAATATTACATTCCAAGGTGTTTGGACGTGGTCGCTTACTTAAGTTTCAGTCTCTAGAGGTTTGAACCACACCTCAGTAGAAAAACGTTTTAAAAAGGTCAGAGGCCGAACGTACCTCAGTGTTGAAGTGAAACGTCTAGAGACAGAAATTAGTACAAAAGCTATCACAGCTGTTGTCAACATTATTATAATATTACATTCCAAGATGTTTGGACGTGGTCGCTTACTTAAGTTTCAGTCTCTAGACGTTTCAACCACACCTCAGTAGAAAAACGTTTGAAAAGGTAAGAGGCCGAAAGTACCTCAGTGTTGAAGTGAAACGTCTAGAGACAGAAATTAGTACAAAAGCTATCACAGCTGTTGTCAACATTATTATAATATTACATTCCAAGGTGTTTGGACGTGGTCGCTTACTTAAGTTTCAGTCTCTAGACGTTTCAACCACACCTCAGTAGAAAAACGTTTTAAAAAGGTAAGAGGCCGAACGTACCTCAGTGTTGAAGTGAAACGTCTAGAGACAGAAATTAGTACAAAAGCTATCACAGCTGTTGTCAACATTATTATAATATTACATTCCAAGGTGTTTGGACGTGGTCGCTTACTTAAGTTTCAGTCTCTAGACGTTTGAACCACACCTCAGTTGAAAAACGTTTGAAAAGGTAAGGGGCCGAACGTACCTCAGTGTTGAAGTGAAACGTCTAGAGACAGAAATTAGTACAAAAGCTATCACAGCTGTTGTCAACATTATTATAATATTACATTCCAAGGTGTTTGGACGTGGTCGCTTACTTAAGTTTCAGTCTCTAGACGCTTGAACCACACCTCAGTAGAAAAACGTTTGAAAAGGTAAGAGGCCGAAAGTACCTCAGTGTTGAAGTGAAACGTCTAGAGACAGAAATTAGTACAAAAGCTATCACAGCTGTTGTCAACATTATTATAATATTACATTCCAAGGTGTTTGGACGTGGTCGCTTACTTAAGTTTCAGTCTCTAGACGTTTGAACCACACCTCAGTAGAAAAACGTTTGAAAAGGTAAGAGGCCGAAAGTACCTCAGTGTTGAAGTGAAACGTCTAGAGACAGAAATTAGTACAAAAGCTATCACAGCTGTTGTCAACATTATTATAATATTACATTCCAAGGTGTTTGGACGTGGTCGCTTACTTAAGTTTCAGACTCTAGACGTTTGAACCACACCTCAGTAGAAAAACGTTTGAAAAGGTAAGAGGCCGAAAGTACATCAGTGTTGAAGTGAAACGTCTAGAGACAGAAATTAGTACAAAAGCTATCACAGCTGTTGTCAACATTATTATAATATTCATTCCAAGGTGTTTGGACGTGGTCGCTTACTTAAGTTTCAGTCACTAGACGTTTCAACCACACCTCAGTAGAAAAACGTTTTAAAAAGGTAAGAGGCCGAACGTACCTCAGTGTTGAAGTGAAACGTCTAGAGACAGAAATTAGTACAAAAGCTATCACAGCTGTTGTCAACATTATTATAATATTACATTCCAAGGTGTTTGGACGTGGTCGCTTACTTAAGTTTCAGTCTCTAGACGTTTCAACCACACCTCAGTAGAAAGACGTTTGAAAAGGTAAGAGGCCGAAAGTACCTCAGTGTTGAAGTGAAACGTCTAGAGACAGAAATTAGTACAAAAGCTATCACAGCTGTTGTCAACATTATTATAATATTACATTCCAAGGTGTTTGGACGTGGTCGCTTACTTAAGTTTCAGTCTCTAGACGTTTCAACCACACCTCAGTAGAAAAACGTTTTAAAAAGGTCAGATGCCGAACGTACCTCAGTGTTGAAGTGAAACGTCTAGAGACAGAAATTAGTACAAAAGCTATCACAGCTGTTGTCAACATTATTATAATATTACATTCCAAGGTGTTTGGACGTGGTCGCTTACTTAAGTTTCAGTCTCTAGACGTTTCAACCACACCTCAGTTGAAAAACGTTTGAAAAGGTAAGAGGCCGAAAGTACCTCAGTGTTGAAGTGAAAGTACAAAAGCTATCACAGCTGTTGTCAACATTATTATGATATTACATTCCAAGATGTTTTGGACGTGGTCGCTTACTTAAGTTTCAGTCTCTAGACGTTTCAACCACACCTCAGTAGAAAAACGTTTGAAAAGGTAAGAGGCCGAAAGTACCTCAGTGTTGAAGTGAAACGTCTAGAGACAGAAATTAGTGCAAAAGCTATCACAGCTGTTGTCAACATTATTATAATATTACATTCCAAGGGTTTGGACGTGGTCGCTTACTTAAGTTTCAGTCTCTAGACGTTTCAACCACACCTCAGTAGAAAAACGTTTTAAAAGGTAAGAGGCCGAACGTACCTCAGTGTTGAAGTGAAACGTCTAGAGACAGAAATTAGTACAAAAGCTATCACAGCTGTTGTCAACATTATTATAATATTACATTCCAAGGTGTTTGGACGTGGTCGCTTACTTAAGTTTCAGTCTCTAGACGTTTAAACCACACCTCAGTGAAAAACGTTGAAAAGGTAAGAGGCCGAACGTACCTCAGTGTTGAAGTGAAACGTCTAGAGACAGAAATTAGTACAAAAGCTATCACAGCTGTTGTCAACATTATTATAATATTACATTCCAAGGTGTTTGGACGTGGTCGCTTACTTAAGTTTCAGTCTCTAGACGCTTGAACCACACCTCAGTAGAAAAACGTTTGAAAAGGTAAGAGGCCGAAAGTACCTCAGTGTTGAAGTGAAACGTCTAGAGACAGAAATTAGTACAAAAGCTATCACAGCTGTTGTCAACATTATTATAATATTACATTCCAAGGTGTTTGGACGTGGTCGCTTACTTAAGTTTCAGACTCTAGACGTTTGAACCACACCTCAGTAGAAAAACTTTTGAAAAGGTAAGAGGCCGAAAGTACCTCAGTGTTGAAGTGAAACGTCTAGAGACAGAAATTAGTACAAAAGCTATCACAGCTGTGTCAACATTATTATAATATTTCATTCAAGGTGTTTGACGTGGTCGCTTACTTAAGTTTCAGACTCTAGACGTTTGAACCACACCTCAGTAGAAAAACGTTTGAAAAGGTAAGAGGCCGAAAGTACCTCAGTGTTGAAGTGAAACGTCTAGAGACAGAAATTAGTACAAAAGCTATCACAGCTGTTGTCAACATTATTATAATATTACATTCCAAGGTGTTTGGACGTGGTCGCTTACTTAAGTTTCAGTCTCTAGACGTTTCAACCACACCTCAGTAGGAAAACGTTTTAAAAAGGTCAGAGGCCGAACGTACCTCAGTGTTGAAGTGAAACGTCTGGAGACAGAAATTAGTACAAAAGCTATCACAGCTGTTGTCAACATTATTATAATATTACATTCCAAGGTGTTTGGACGTGGTCGCTTACTTAAGTTTCAGTCTCTAGACGTTTGAACCACACCTCAGTAGAAAAACGTTTGAAAAGGTAAGAGGCCGAAAGTACCTCAGTGTTGAAGTGAAACGTCTAGAGACAGAAATTAGTACAAAAGCTATCACAGCTGTTGTCAACATTATTATAATATTACATTCCAAGGTGTTTGGACGTGGTCGCTTACTTAAGTTTCAGTCACTAGACGTTTCAACCACACCTCAGTAGAAAAACGTTTTAAAAAGGTAAGAGGCCGAACGTACCTCAGTGTTGAAGTGAAACGTCTAGAGACAGAAATTAGTACAAAAGCTATCACAGCTGTTGTCAACATTATTATAATATTACATTCCAAGGTGTTTGGACGTGGTCGCTTACTTAAGTTTCAGTCTCTAGACGTTTCAACCACACCTCAGTAGAAAGACGTTTGAAAAGGTAAGAGGCCGAAAGTACCTCAGTGTTGAAGTGAAAAGTCTAGAGACAGAAATTAGTACAAAAGCTATCACAGCTGTTGTCAACATTATTATAATATTACATTCCAAGGTGTTTGGACGTGGTCGCTTACTTAAGTTTCAGTCTCTAGACGTTTCAACCACACCTCAGTAGAAAAACGTTTTAAAAAGTTAAGAGGCCGGACGTACCTCAGTGTTGAAGTGAAACGTCTAGAGACAGAAATTAGTACAAAAGCTATCACAGCTGTTGTCAACATTATTATAATATTACATTCCAAGGTGTTTGGACGTGGTCGCTTACTTAAGTTTCAGTCACTAGACGTTTCAACCACACCTCAGTAGAAAAACGTTTTAAAAAGGTAAGAGGCCGAAAGTACCTCAGTGTTGAAGTGAAACGTCTAGAGACAGAAATTAGTACAAAAGCTATCACAGCTGTTGTCAACATTATTATAATATTACATTCCAAGGTGTTTGGACGTGGTCGCTTACTTAAGTTTCAGTCTCTAGAGGTTTGAACCACACCTCAGTAGAAAAACGTTTTAAAAAGGTCAGAGGCCGAACGTACCTCAGTGTTGAAGTGAAACGTCTAGAGACAGAAATTAGTACAAAAGCTATCACAGCTGTTGTCAACATTATTATAATATTACATTCCAAGGTGTTTGGACGTGGTCGCTTACTTAAGTTTCAGTCTCTAGACGTTTGAACCACACCTCAGTAGAAAAACGTTTGAAAAGTAAGAGGCCGAAAGTAACTCAGTGTTGAAGTGAAACGTCTAGAGACAGAAATTAGTACAAAAGCTATCACAGCTGTTGTCAACATTATTATAATATTACATTCCAAGGTGTTTGGACGTGGTCGCTTACTTAAGTTTCAGTCTCTAGACGTTTCAACCACATCTCAGTAGAAAAACGTTTTAAAAAGTTAAGAGGCCGAACGTACCTCAGTGTTGAAGTGAAACGTCTAGAGACAGAAATTAGTACAAAAGCTATCACAGCTGTTGTCAACATTATTATAATATTACATTCCAAGGTGTTTGGACGTGGTCGCTTACTTAAGTTTCAGTCACTAGACGTTTCAACCACACCTCAGTAGAAAAACGTTTTAAAAAGGTCAGAGGCCGAACGTACCTCAGTGTTGAAGTGAAACGTCTAGAGACAGAAATTAGTACAAAAGCTATCACAGCTGTTGTCAACATTATTATAATATTACATTCCAAGGTGTTTGGACGTGGTCGCTTACTTAAGTTTCAGTCTCTAGACGTTTCAACCACACCTCAGTAGAAAAACGTTTGAAAAGGTAAGAGGCCGAAAGTACCTCAGTGTTGAAGTGAAACGTCTAGAGACAGAAATTAGTACAAAAGCTATCACAGCTGTTGTCAACATTATTATAATATTACATTCCAAGGTGTTTGGACGTGGTCGCTTACTTAAGTTTCAGTCTCTAGACGTTTCAACCACACCTCAGTAGAAAAACGTTTTAAAAAGGTAAGAGGCCGAACGTACCTCAGTGTTGAAGTGAAACGTCTAGAGACAGAAATTAGTACAAAAGCTATCACAGCTGTTGTCAACATTATTATAATATTACATTCCAAGGTGTTTGGATGTGGTCGCTTACTTAAGTTTCAGTCTCTAGACGTTTGAACCACACCTCAGTTGAAAAACGTTTGAAAAGGTAAGAGGCCGAACGTACCTCAGTGTTGAAGTGAAACGTCTAGAGACAGAAATTAGTACAAAAGCTATCACAGCTGTTGTCAACATTATTATAATATTACATTCCAAGGTGTTTGGACGTGGTCGCTTACTTAAGTTTCAGTCTCTAGACGTTTCAACCACACCTCAGTAGAAAAAACTTTTGAAAAGGTAAGAGGCCGAAAGTACCTCAGTGTTGAAGTGAAACGTCTAGAGACAGAAATTAGTACAAAAGCTATCACAGCTGTTGTCAACATTATTATAATATTACATTCCAAGGTGTTTGGACGTGGTCGCTTACTTAAGTTTCAGTCTCTAGACGTTTCAACCACACCTCAGTAGAAAAACGTTTTAAAAAGGTAAGAGGCCGAACGTACCTCAGTGTTGAAGTGAAACGTCTAGAGACTGAAATTAGTACAAAAGCTATCATAGCTGTTGTCAAAATTATTATAATATTACATTCCAAGGTGTTTGGACGTGGTCGCTTACTTAAGTTTTAGGCTCTAGAAGTTTGAACCACACCTCAGTAGAAGAACGTTTTAAAAAGGTAAGAGGCCGAACGTACCTCAGTGTTGAAGTGAAACGTCTAGAGACAGAAATTAGTACAAAAGCTATCACAGCTGTTGTCAACATTATTATAATATTACATTCCAAGGTGTTTGGACGTGGTCGCTTACTTAAGTTTCAGTCTCTAGACGTTTGAACCACACCTCAGTAGAAAAACGTTTGTAAAGGTAAGAGGCCGAACGTACCTCAGTGTTGAAGTGAAACGTCTAGAGAATCGACCACGACCAAACAGTCCGGTGAAAATTTTAGTAATCTAGGACTACTTTATTCGTCATTTAGTCATTACAGTTACAAATTTAGCCAAATGCTAATTCAGTGTTCGGGATGTTTGTTTATTGATCATTTTTTATAATAATAAAAAAGTAATAATTGTTGCTTTAAAATTGTTATTTTACTTAGGAAATACTGTTAAGACGGTCTCACCAGTCGCGTGTTGTACAATGGAAAGAAAATACAGACACAAATTAAGTCACTAAGTACCAACTTTAATTACTCACAAATAACAATTTTTAATCAGCAAGGTACTCTCATACAATAATTCAAGTTAAAATTTGACCACACTCAATAATAATGTAAACTGTCAGAGTCCACAATATTCTAACACAATTATAACTTTTTATTAATCTTCAACAACCACTTGAGGATTCTACAATACGACCATCGACCATCCGCACTCTACAATAATGCCAGGCGTAACTATCTCACTAAGCCGGCCCCTGTTGCTTATATAGATCTCGCAGATGTTTCGAAAAAATTTCCATTCTTTTAGCGGTGTGCCAGCATAATTTGCGTAGTGCCAAGAGTCCGAACATTTTAGAAGCTACTTAAGTACACGGCCTTGACCGAGATACTGCACCTGCTCGACTAGCCGAGAAACATGTAAAAGGACACTCTCGACTTTTTGAGTGTGTTCGTAATTTTCGTAGCATACTCGGTTTTCGTATAGTATCCGGCTATTCCGTAAGGTTTCTTTGACTTTTTTCTCTTTAAAGGTAAGCAAAATGTGCAATAACAGTGGCAACGACGATGGTCACATCCACGTCTAGTTTCTCGGCAAACGCTAAGAATCTTACAAAAGAATAATTTTCAGCAGAGTTAAAAAAACATTATTGAGTGACTGCGCCCATAGGCTGTGATAGGAAGGGACGAAAAGGGTGTTTACCTAAGTTGTTGTTTGCGTTGAAGATAGAAAGAAAAAAGGGAAGGTTTTGACAATATAATGCATTGTGAAACTGTACCAACAAGGAAATTGCAGTTGAAAGTGTGAATGAGAAAGGTTTTACAACGTTAGTTGTTGGAAATAACACACACACACACACACACACACACACACACACACACACACACACACACACACACACACACACACACACACACACACACACACACACACACACACACACACACACACACACACACACACACACACACACAGAATGTGCTAGAAAGATACGTAACTGTACAGGCATGGGTGACTGAACTCGGTAGTTAATAACAGCCAGAAAGGACATTTAACTTATAGCTTGTTTACGAAAAATATGTACAAGTGGGCGTATTAAGAAGTTGTTTGTCCTATCCTATTATCGTTATTTCCGATCTGACGAAGAGCTGTGAAGCATGAAAGCGCTAATCGGAATAATTTGTCTGTAGTGGTGTGCAACAGTGATAATTCTGTTTGAAAATCTACTGAAGAAATGTGGTAAGGAACATTTATATTGTACTTATTCATAGTTGTAATTTTTGAACTCAACAAAACATTAGTTCTAAATCGCCGTTGCTTCATCTCGGTTAAGGTAACGAGCGAAGAAACAAAACAGTATGTATAAAAAAAAAAACTAGGCTTTCGTTTGCAGATTGCAGCACGTAATTCCGCGCTACTCATCTCATATTTATTCATAGCTTTTATATGTGTATCCCGCCCGTCTCACCTGAGCAACGCAGTCGAGTCGCTCGGTGACTGATGTGCCAGGTTACGCTGAAACTGAGTATGCATTATTTACGCTGTTCAGTTTTTTTTTATGGTCTGTCGGGGAGACGTTATTAGCATGAAAAATGTGGTTTCGCCCGTGTTAGCTGTAATTGTATCCAAGTGTGTGGAAAAACAAAATATAAGATTTATTGTGTGTCTGCGTACACGCGCAAATGATAGGCTAAATACGTATTTATATTTAAAGAATTTATTTTTAAAGCAATTTATTATTCAAAGTAATGGCATTACCTGTTCTTACATATGCTAGTGAAACATGGACGACAACTGGTAATTTAAAGCAGCAGCATATACAAACCGTTGAAACGAATCTTGTAAGGCACGTAAGTGGTGTTCGTCTGCGTAATGATCGAGTGCGTAATGAACATATAAGGGCCGAACTGGGTATATTATCCATCAGTGATAAGATAGAAGAACGAAGGCAGCAGTGGATGGAACACGTGTACAGAATGGACCACCAGAGGCTAGTAAAACTTGCTGTAGACTACTAACCAGTTGGCAGAAGGTGTGTGGGTAGGCCCTGGAAGAGATGGCTGCAGTGCAGACGGAACAGCCTACAAGTCTACACCGTCAAGTGAGGACGACGACGATGAAAATTGTCGACGAATTCTTTGTCTTCGTAAATATTTCAAGTGTAAACGTTTTTTATACTTTAGGATCTCTAAAAGTATTAAATTACAGTTAAGATTCTCATATAGAAACGTACACACACGCGAAAATTTTGTCATACATTTTTATACCAATATTTCTTGCAATATATAATTGTATTTCTTTCATACCATAGAATACGTTTCAAAAGACAAGTACCTTATAAAATTTTTTTCTTATATCTTCAATTGTTTAGAACATTCAATAAACGACATTTACTTACATTTTATAGGCTACAATTAGACCAGTTTTTACAAATTAAAATTTGGTTTATATATTCAATTGCTATATGTAATGATGATAAGCGTTTTTGTTGTATGTTCCGATTCAGTTTATTATGACAAATGTGTCTATTTACATATATTTCTGCAAGTGTCTAAATTCTATTCTTCAGCCTGAATAATTAACATTCCTTCATCATCATCATCATCATCATCATCATCATCATCATCTTTTTAACGGTTTTAGGCTTTTGCGTCCTGTTCCTATTCCACAGTCCACCTTTTCTTAGGTCTACCAAATCTAATCTGCTAGGGTTCTAATCTTTCGCCATCTTCGGTATTCTACTTTCTTCCATTCTATTGATGTGTTGAATCTATTTTCTTCTGTATTCTTTAATCCTTTCATCAAGTGCAAAAAATATTTAAATAACTTCTTATCTCTTAATTTCTTAAAGATCTCGTCTATTTCACCTTTTAACTGTTATCAGATATTTCACTTCCGCTGTTTGTATCTTCTGTTCATCATTTTCTTTATGACCCAAGTTTAAGAACCATACAGTAGTGTAGGTATTGCCATTGTTTTATACAATTTTATTCAGTTTTATTTTCTACATTTATTTCCCAATGTTTTCCAAATCGTTCTACACATTCTTGTGAAATTCGTCACTTTATTTTGTATATCTCTATCTTGATCATAAGTAACGTCACATCCAAGGTAGTTGAAATGTCTTACTTGTTCTATGCATGTATTGTCTTGCATATTTTGGTCTGAACCGGTTCATCTCCTATAAAGGCCATTAATTTTGTCTTTGATTCAGCTATGTTACAGTTATATTCTTTTCCTATTTTATGTAAGATGTATTCACATTTATGTAGGATATTTTCACACCCCGGAGTAGGATGTGCGGAATATAGAGCCGTTTAGACTAGATCCTCTACCTACTCAAGACTGTCGTGCGTGATGGAGAGCCACACCCTTTTCAAGGTGATCTTATAACAGAACACGACGGATCTAGACAGAGAAGGTCGATAAAAAATCTAGCCGGCATAGGTTTGTTTGCCCAACATAAAAGTTGCCCTATACATTCCAAAAGTAGCCTGGGAAACCAGGTCAGATTAACATTTCTTTCAGAGTTTAAAGCATTTACCACAGTTTGAACTAATGTTATATTTACTTACGAGGACTAACAAAAACACAAAATTCGCGTAGAGAAATGCCAATAAAATAAATAAACTCTTCGCAAATACAAAAGACGGAAATGAAATAGAAGTAAACTCCAATGTCGTTAATGAAATTCCATGCCAAGAAAACTGCGGTAAAAAATATTATGTATGCTCGGAAGAATATTTAAAAAGAGAATATATCAACACAAATACAGCTGTGATAAAATAAAAACTAATAAACACGACCCAACAAGCTTAACACAACACGGTCGCGTACATGGCCACACTTACCAGTTTGACCAAGTACAAACAATACATAGTGAAACTAATAATTTCAAAAGGCAGTTCCTTGAAACGATAACTATCGAAAACACAAGCAAACAAAACACTGACGTACGGAGTCTCGGTAAGTGTTATTCAGACCTTATACAGTCCCGGAAAACTAACATAAAATTAAAATCAGACGAGTCAACAACCCCCTCCACCACTGGTACCGTTATACCTGACAATTCTTTACTTTGTGCGTCCCCTACTTCTCCAGTCACGTAATTGATTCACATACTGTCACTATGCATTATATAAAGTGTAATTCAACGTAACCAATATATCTATGTATTTATATCTTAGCGAAGTATATAGTGTTATATAATGTGTATATCTGCGACTCGCAATAATATATGCAAGTACCATAAGTTACTCTATACAACACAACACCACTTACAATATCATAAAACTTGTGAAAAGTTAATTACAATAATACTACTTTGTATTTCATGTTGCAGACTTGAAGATGAGATTAAATAAATCGTGAAACGTTGCATAAAAACTACGTTTTGGTTTCGACCGGAACTCGATATTAACTAGAAACCATACATATACGGTTTAAAAACTCGACATGGTCTAGAAACTCTAGTTAATACGGTCGATAAATAATATTCTTATTAATGGCAGGTTATTTTAAAATGAACAATTAATTTTTTCACTTATTATATTGGATAATGTTTTAAATCATAATCAATAAATCGATGATTTTATTTTTTAACGATTATTTAATTAGTTAATTCATGCCATCAAAGTCTCACTACTTTATATAAAGGAAAACGGGTTTATTGAGCAAACATTATACTTAGCGCGCAACTAACAAAAATGTTGCTCTCTCTCTCTCTCTCTCTCTCTCTCTATCCAATCTATCTATCTATTTACACACGCGCGCGCGCACGCACACACACACACACACACACACACACACACACACACTCGCGAATATATAATGAAACGCTCATACATACCTACGAGACTTTCAAGGATTAAGAAAACAGCTCTATCTATTTTATCTATTTGTCTGTTTATCGATTTATCTATTCATATATCTATCTATCTATCTATCTATCTATCTATCTATCTATCTATCTATCTATCTATCTATCTATCTATCTATCTATCTATCTATCTATCTATCTATCTATCTATCTGTCTGTCTGTCTGTCTATCTATCTATCTATCTATCTATCTATCTATCTATCTATCTATTCGCCTGTACGTTTCAAACTATACATTTACGACTGTATAAAGTAACGCGTATAAGATAAAAGCTGACTAGGGGGAATTCAATAATTACACTGTTCAATATATACTACGTACTGTCAGTAGCATTGTACTACAACTATATTGTCAATATTCTCCCTTTAATTTACGATCAAAGAATTCTTACAGCCTTAGAAGGGATTTGCGTACTGTAAGTTCAAACAGGCTCCTACCTCAATAATATAGGTTTGATACTTTTTAGTAGAAAACTAAAGTTCTGACTTTAAAGAGGATGTCTAATATCTACGATACGCAGCGAAAACAGTGTTAGGAATCAAAAAAATGTTAATATTTTTAATGGACGGAATGCGACGTAACATGTGAGTGAAATGAACAAAGTTCCGTAAAATGTACAGTAAAATAAATAGAACTTTAGGAAATTATGGTACAGATGACACATAACAATAGTTATACCAACCTTTTTATATGGCGGAGGAAATAATGGGTTGAAAGTAAAACGAGATATCAAACATTTAAACATCGGAAATTAAATTAAGAGACTTACGAGGTTAGAGACAGGTATATCAGAAATCCTGAGTTACAATTTGGAACATATTGAAATTTACCTAAATATTGCCTAATCTGTGTACAGATGAGTAAACGCCGGATTTACTCAATGCCGGTTAGGCTATTTAGTGAGAACCTACATCATTGATCTTAACATGTATATGTTGGGTACAAAGTTTGAAATCGCTCATTGGCCGAAATAAGTGCACAATCCTAGGTTATGCGTGAAATATATACAATCCTAATAGTGGATCTGTAAAGTGACCAACGTTCGATGCCAATGCACATTTCCGACTTCGGTCGTTTCAAATGCACCAGTCCTACGATTGAGTATTAATTTGGGCTAACTGCCGTTTTCGAACCTTGGTCCCAACGTATACACATAAGTATTCATTTGGGGTAAATCATAATGTTTAAGTTAATGAATGTAGTTATTCTAATAAAAGTGCTGACAGAGAGTGCTGCTCTTTTTAATATAAAATAAACATTGCCAGCAATGTTGAGCAATGATTTGCTCAAACAGATTTAGATTAGAAGTAGAATTTAAGTAACGTCATAAAAACTAGTGCAACGTTTGGAATATCTTGGATACAAAGTGGGTTTTGAAAGTGTTTAGGACCGACACACGGATTAAAGGATCTATAAAATGTATGGCATCAATAATTAGAAAGGAAGAGACTACAGAAAAATTTATATAAAATTATTCGTCAGAATTATACGAAGTATGAAGCATCACATACGAGACCGTTTCAATACTTACGAGACGGTATACCCACATGCGTACATATTTTGTTTATCGTATTCAGTTACACTACATTAATCAGCTGTTTTTCTTTCAACTGTAATACAATTAGTCTTTTTGTATTTTGCTTTTATTGTGTTACATTTTATTTTCATTTTATACTACTTTGTATACAATTAATTGGAGAATTATCAAAGATCGAAAAGCAAGACGATGATTGTACTCGACTATACTGAGTAACCAGATAAACACATTGACCGAGTCTTCCACAACCCAGGAACATATGCAAAAAATTATTTATTTCTGTTTGAATTTGTGGCAGTTATCGTTCGGCATAGATAAAGTTCTACACACAGTCGCTTTTAGGAAAATGACTTTTCTTCATGTTTTAAGCGTAGTACAATCAGAATCAGCCCTAAACTAGAACACGATTTTTTCGCGATCACCATACTCCATTTCCTTACGGAACATGGAAGTAAAAAATCGGTATGGAGAACCATACGTGACTTCCATGTTCAAATGAATTATAAAATTATTTTCAATATGTACACTCAAAACAAAACTAAATATATCAGGATGCTTTTGGTAAAAACGCTGAGAAAGATAATCAAAATACGAATTGTACATAGTTATTAATATTTTAAAAATAAAGAATTAATTAAATTAAATTATCATTTATTTAAACAACGCGAATACCGCCCAGCGTTTGTAATCTGTGAATTTCTGAAAACAAAAAATTATTTTGTTTACGTAACCGTGGTTACGATATTTTGTTTACCTGGAAAGATACCAATTGTTAATATTTTACTGAAATTTTTAAGTTTTCGGTCGAATAAATTTACAACATTAATACAAAAAATTACCCCTTCCCTCTTCAACTACCGGTACCCTTTTCATTAATAGATACTTTATCCTACCTTTCTACAGTGGATTATTATGGCCTTCTTTTCAGGACACTTTATTTAACAGAATTAAGTACTTTACTCTTGTTAAAACGTAAAACGTTACAGGTAAACTACCTCTTCCCCTCAACCGATTTTTACTAAAATCAACAGACCTTAAGTCCTCTACAAATCGAGCACATATGCAAAACATTATTTGATTCTGTTTGATTTTGCGGCAGCTATCGTTCGTCATAAAAAATTCCACACACACACACACACACACACACACATTTCGGAAAATGACTTTTCTTCATGTTTTGAGGGTAGTACAATCAGAATCAGCCCTCATCTCGAACACTATTCTTTTTCGCGATCACCATGTTTTTATTTCCTTACGAAACATGGAAGTAAAAAACGCAAAGTTAGACATCTCTAAAAACGGACACGGCCTTCGACTCTTAACCTCAGTACTTTTGCAGCAGTACAATGGTCAGTTAGCGAATCGTTTTGTACAGTGAAGATGGACTGCAGAGGAGAGGCCGAAACGTCTGTTAGTAACAACAGGAATGGACCTCGGCCCAACAGCCCGGAGTTTAGTCTGTTTTGTTTCCAACACTGTAGACGCCGGCCGCGAAAGCCTTGAATACAGAATGTTACACATTCAATAAACGGTACGCTTTCGTAAGGACACCAGATATAGCAGTTAAATGAGAAAATAAAGAGGCGGCTTAAGGCTGCAGAGCCTTAGCAAGAGAATCAAGACTAAAAGGGATATCATAAAAAGTTTTCGCAAAACAATGGCGGTAGGCATAGGTCTCTCCTATGTATTGAAAGAAACACTAGAAAAGAGACTATAAATTTGTAAACGGTAAGCAAACGGGTAGTGACGAACTGTCACCCATGGATGGAAACGCATTGATAGGCGGAAAACAGGCCACCCTAGAAGTTAGAAAGAAAAAGTTAATGACGCTACTGTGGGTCGTGAACTGATAAGGAAGATCGCACGCAATATGCAAGAACAGAAGTAGAAAACTAGAAGACGGCAGCGTTCGTTATAAACCGAAATACAATTTTAGTTTACCATTATATCCGACCGGGGTGTGTTCTTTGAAAGTTGCTAGTAAATTAAATTGATTCCCCATTATAGGGTACCAGCCTATAGAAGGTTGCGTCATGTGGAGGGGCTGCCTCCTTACGGGTCTTGACTCCCGGTAATTTTTATTCAGCGTTTTCTTCCCCTTGCCACTGATGTCCCAACACCCAACTGCAAGGAAGCAGAAAAATATAATCCTATAACAATAGGACGCAGTTTTACAGCCGACTAAGCCCAACTAGATTCCCGCTTGTAATTTTCCAAAAATGAACCTGTCCAGAATCATTTCCCTTACGCCGTAACTTGGCACTGGTGGCTACTGCTGCCCTCAACCAAGAATATGTACCGACCTTCCGGTCCAGATCCGTGCTGTTCTGCATCAACAGGGTCACCTATTGCAGGACGAGGCACTTCACCACGCAGTACGGTCTTGGCTGGAGAAACGCTAATGGCTCCTTTGGGAGCTATCAACACTTCTCCAAACCCTGAGAACTTGTGAGGACCAGTGCCCAGTCAACCCGGTACAAAGGTATTAAATTTTCAAGTTTAGTTTTCGAGATACAAAATTAAAGTTCTACAGAGTTATGGAAATCCCTGTACTCTCCTATGGGTGTAAATTATGGACAACAACCAAGGAACATGACAGTAAAATACTGGCCTCGGGAATGGCGTTCTTAAGAGGAGTTAAAAGCTATTCTAAACTTGACCGTATAAGGAATGAGACCATAAGACAAGAGTTTACAAGTTTTTAACTTAAATGAAAAATTAAAAAGAATACTAACAACGGAGGAAAGAACACTTAGAAAGAATGTCAGATTTCAGACCGGTCAAACGCGTCTGGAAATACAAACTTATAGGGCACAAGTGTGTGGGTAAATCCTGGTAAAAGATGGCTGGAGGATTTTTGAAGGCGAAACAGGAAGCATTTTGCCTATGGCGTGTTGTGAATATGATGATGATGAAATTTTTAACAATTCAGTATAGTATTTCATTTTTTCAGCTGAAAAACTCTTCCCGTTATAGCGAATTCCGAAAACAGTGAGGCAAATAATACGGACCCTAGAGGATGACTAAAAATAGAGTTGACTGTTTTAGAAATTAAGTATGACTTGGAGAAGACTTACCAACGACGTAAAACTCCAGTTCACTTTTATGAAACGAAATAGAAACCAGGTGGGAATTCCTAATCAGCGTTCATAACAATCCGTGACAAAAGTAAACGCTTACTTTCAACTGTGGAACGGAGAAAAAAAACGACGCAACAATTTTATCTGTCATTGCTCATAGCGTGTCCGCCTCGCTGTACTTTCTACTTTTGTTTCTTTTATTACGCTATAATATTTCTTGCCATTTCCGTAAACCACAAACTTTCTACTGTTCCTTTTCTGCTGCAGTCGGTAAAAATGTTAGTTCCGTGTCGTCCGCAATGTGACTGACGAGTTCGCCCCCTTGCGCGCACACACACACAGAGACATTACGATACAACAGAAATTTGCGTGTACCGATTTACGTGGGACGAATGTGAAAACGAGAGTTAAAAGAGAAAACGGATTCCATCGGTGTGGCTGAAATATATATTTTTTGTATTTATTTCAATCTATGATACTTTGATAATAGTGATGATAAAATTGAAGAACGTATGAGAAAATATAAAAATCAGTAAGAGGTTTGAATTCGGTTTTATGGGAGAGAGCGATTACGAAGGGAACTAAAAACACGTTACAAAAGAGTGCCGATTAACGCGGTTACGTATGTAGTCGAAATATGGGAGTCGACTGGAAGGAGCTTATGACGACCGAAAGACTGATTACCTAAGACGAAGTTGCTGGTTATCGATATTGGACAGACTTGAGCATGAGACAGTAACAGATGAAATGACCATGGTGGTGTGGGCACACTTGACAAAGACACGAGGGAAAACAGTTAACATTGTTTGGTCGAGGAAGATTTTTAAATGGATACTCACCGAGAAAAGAAGAAGAGGAAAGGAAAGAAGAAGCAGGAAGACTATATTCATGAACTGACTTACCTTTGCCGGCCTGAAGCTTGGATGAGATATGCCGAAAACTGCTCACTGGACTAGCGACTCGACTACATAAAGAAACGATTGCTACAGAAAGAAACTTTCACTTTGCTTCAACTTGTCTTTAAACTTTTCTGTCTAGTCTCTCTTGCCTGACGCTTGTTCTTTTCTGATCACGATGCTATTAGAGTAATCGAGGGCTAGGATGTCTTCCTTTTTTTATTCTAATTTCTTAGCTGCTGCCTTGCAGTCCTGGGTTGGTTTGTCAAAGGCTAAAGGAAGAAAACCTTGATTAAAAATTACAAAACCACTGCTTGTGGCGTGGAGGGATCCTCAGAGGCTAAGGAAGATAACCCCAACAGAAAATCAGGCACTTTGGGAAGCCATAAGGTAGCAGCCCCGTCACCTAACTACCTAGCTGGTGGCTGGTTACCTCTGATAGGGAAACTACACCTACTCTTAATCTTTACAGAAAAAGCTCGACGGATTTTATGGTAACGGTGGATGTAAAGACAGAAGAGACTGGAAACCTAATCCTTGAAGTGAATACTAATAATAATAATAATAATAATAATAATAATAATAATAATAATAAGAAGAAGAAGAAGAAGAAGAAGAAGAAGAAGAAGAAGAAGAAGAAGAAGAAGAAGAAGAAGAAGAACGCGTTTTGGTAAGAGGAATAAAAACGTTTTTGTGTCCTATGTAAAAGCCTTGCCATTGTAGAAGTAGTTGCTGTCGACAGTCGGGTAACCTTGTGTATTTGTTCAAGTAGAGGTGTGAAAGTGTTGTTATAGTTACGATTTCCAACAGAGGGTAGCACGTACAATATCATCAAAAGTTTAGAAGGAAAAAAGACGTAAACGTTGTGTCATTTCCTTCCTTTCTCACCCCCCCACACACAATTCCGAGTTATTCAATTTTATTTTAAGATCAAATTTTTAATACTATTTATCAACCAGCCTTCATATCATGAATGATAAATATCATATTGGTCCATCAGCGATTACCAGATCCCACTATACAACACGACACTCTGTGTGACCACCGTGTCAATACTTTGAAGTACATACAAAGAAAGTAAGTGAAACTGGAAAAATCTCCCAAACTCAATTTCTAAAACGTATTCTTCAATAAGAATATAAAATTATTACTTTTCCAAGACTCCTAAAAATTAATATGAATTCGGTTCACAGAACTTGCAATAAGAAAGATTTTTACTTTTCTTCCCGGAAAAAAATTATAGGTGGTTCCGTTAGAAGGTTTTATTAATAAAAGAGTTGCATTGTTTTTATTGCAATTAACCTCGTTTGTAAGTATGTTCCACACGGACTTGGTGAATTGTGAAACTTACGTTTTTAGACAGTACGTTGGTTAAGAGGAATAGGTGTAGCCCATGTGAAAACCTTGTCGTTATAGGAGTAGTTGTGGATAGTCGCTTTACCCTGCGTTTTTATTTCCATGTTCTGTAAGGAAGTGGTAGTATTGTATTCGTGAAGAAAATCGTGTTCGAGATAAGGGATGATACTATCCTCAAAACATGAAGAAAAGTTATTACCCGAAAGCGCGCGTGTGTGTGTGTGTGTGTGTCTGAGTGTCTCTGTGTAGTATGGTTTATATGACGAACGATAACGGCCGCAAACAGAACCAAATAATTTTTTGTATTTGTGCACAAGTTGTAGAGGATTCAAGGCCTATTGCTTTTGGTCAAGATCGGTTAAGGCGGAGGGGTAGTTTACCTCCAACGTTTTATGTTGTTACAAGAGTAAAGTATCTAAAAATTCATTTAAACTTTTTTAAACAATGATAATTGATAAAATAAAATAATTTTGTTGCCAGCCAACCGGGTTGTTCGTTTAGGACGGATGCGTAGTTTACCTGCATTGTTTTGTTTTTTAACAATAGTAAAGTACTTAATTTTAATAAATAAGTGCCCCGAAAATAAAGTCACATTAATCCACTACAAAATGGTAAATGAGATAATTATAAATGGAGTGGGTAGTTGAAGGGGGAAGGGGTGATTTTTTGAAAATTTCTGTACTGAAATCAAGTAAAGTAGGAGTATTTAATTTTGAAGGATAAGATAGGCTACCTCAGAAATTACGTATGATAAAACTGTTACTCTGTGAAAATGTAAATATCATTAATGGTGGTGATCGGTTGAGGAGGTATGATTATCTGGGTAGTTCAGTATTAAACGAATACTCCATAATAACAAAAATATCTACGAATAGTGAAAATAATTTTAGGGTGGGCGATATTTTTTTAGAAATTATCGAAACGAATTGAAGTAAATGGTTTTAAATATAAATCTTAGAACATGGAAGTCATGTATGGATGGTTCTCCATACCGACATTTGTTTCAGTGGTTTTGATGTGAAACGTTGATGTATTCACAATTTGCTATAGAGAGTAGTGCGTGAAATATCATCGACAATTTGAAGTGAGAAAGAGGATACACGCGGTGTCACTGTCCTCCTCTCCAACACACACACATGTCCTGTTTTTTCGATTTTATTTTGGGAAACCATTTTGAATACTATTTATATTTTACACATAAATCATACTTGTCAGTATCGGTAATTTCTTGATAACTTGCAATAACGAAGAGAGACAACGAAGAGGATTAAGTAAGTAAGCAATCGGAGGTTCAGAAGAAGTCGTGTGTTACAGTAAACAAGGATGACGATTGAGGACGGAGAGGCGACAAAAGACGCAGAAAATCCGTTACACATCTGCTTTAGTTAAGAATATAAAATACTATTGATTCCAAACACAAATTATTATTGATAAAAATGATAAATTTTTACCTGATGGCGTAAACTAGCTTTTACTCGTTGGAGTTTCGTCAGAGGCTACCGGTAGGAGCGCTGTCCGTCCTACTTTTGGTGACGGCGCCGTTGTATAAAAGATCGTTGTGTGTGTGTGTGTGTGTGTGTGGTGTAATATCTTTTGTTTAAAGCTTGCACGGCAGGTATCATCATATTCATAATTGGATCTAAAAAGATCATTGATTTTTCTGCCTGTTTCAGAAAAGAACAGATGCTTCTGCCTGATACAGGTATCGGGTATTGTTTGGCGCACATCAGCCGCTACAGTCTTCTTACGCTGTGTCGCTTTCTGGTGGCCTGAGGAAGATTCGCAAGGGGGAATCAAAACGTTGCCGAGGTGATGGCGTTTAACAGCAACCGACCACAGCCTAACAGCTTTTTTAGATGTAATTTTGAATATACTGTATGTCGTGTAATTTGTTCAAATAGTATGTGTGATTTAAATTGTGTCTGTTCGTTTTGGATGTTGTTTCTTTGCGTTTTTGTGTGTTTGTATAATTGTGTGTACGTGTAGGATTCCATGTTGCAGTTTATGTTTGTGCATGTGTGGTCTGCGTCAACGAGATGGTTTGCAAAGGTGGATTCGGTGATGGAGTGTAATGCTTTTGTGTGTCCAATGTATCTCTGTTTTGAGCTGCGTCATCTGGGATATGCAGAATTTGTTACATCCTGAGAAGTTTAATTTATAAAAACTAGGAAAACCAAATTTGTTTTGTTGTCTGTGTGTGTTCTGTTTTGTTTCAACAAATGTTTGCTACTTTTGTGTTGTAAAGTTATATGTTGACAATCAATGTTAAAAACCACAGTACTAGTTTGTCTTTATTTTTGTTTGCAACATTTACCCGCATGGACGCAATCCTGACCTGACCTCACTTCAGTCTTGCTCCAGTTTCACTTCAAGATGTCGAGTGTGTAGGATGTTGTACTTACTGCAGCAGCTTGTGTGACTTTGGCGAAACAACTGATACCAAGAAGATACTGGGTCAGACCGTCATTAAATGCGAGAGCTAAGTATAGTGGAAGTGAGCTTTTTCAGGATTTAAATAGAGATGACAGGTGTCATATTGTTTCTTTGTCAGGTGAATTGAGATCTGATGGTAACTTTAAAAATTTTCTGAGAATGGCCAGCTGCGACTTTGAGTAATCGATTGTAATGATAGGACATAAAGTTGTCAAACAAGGCTAATTACAGACCAGCTATTCCAGTGCAAGAAATGTTTTCAACACCGTAAAGGCGCTGCAACACGAGTTTTCAACGTATGTTTACAACTTTCCTTGATTTTTACCGACTTCTATTGGAAAACAAAGTTTATGTTTTAAACACGGAAAATCTGTTGACAACACGAAATGTTTAAAACAAATTACTACCGTTTTTCGAAATGTTGTCTTCATTTGTTCTAAGGCTTTCACGGCCGGTGTCGGTTGTTTTAAAAGTGCGTACGCCGTGGTCCTACGTTTACAGACAAACCAAACGTTTCGACAGTACCACTGGCTGCCGTCATCAGTAGAATTCGAAGAATTCGTGTCTACCTGAACGCGGGTTGTTAAACGTCTGGCCCAAAGTACTGTGGGGAGATTACTACTGTAGGCCTGACGTTTAACAAGCCGCGTTCAGGTAGATTCGAATTCTTCCAATTCCACTGATGATGGCAGCCAGTGGTGCTGTCGAAACCTTTGGTTTGTCTGTAAACCTAGGACCACGGCCAAACAGCCCGGTACACACTTTTAATACAGTTGTCTTCATTTGTTCACAACATGTTTTCAACTCCGGTGTAAACGCGCCATTAGTATATAGATCAACTATCCGTTGTCTTGATCTGGCTATAATCACAACATCGCCAACGTAAGCACATATTTTCCAATAGAGTTAGAAACGTTTAAATCTGTATGTTGTTCTCAATTACGCGTATTTAGGTCTATTTGGTTCAACATAGGAAATAACGATTTTAATTGTGGAAGAGGTATAGAAACGTTGTTTGCGGAAATCCATTGCAAGGAGTGCATATTGCCGTTGCTCGGTGGACACAGGTAGAAGCGGCGACTTAATAAATCTGACGAGACCGCGTTGCGTGTGTGTAGGCAGCCGGCTCGACCCACATCGAGGACCCTGACACACATGTTGCGTAACGCAACGACCCGTACACTTCAAACGTGTATTACTTTTGCTTGGCGTCACACACATACGTTATTGGATTCGTGTTTATTCTACCGTTATTTCTCCGATACTTGTTTTCTACTTTTCTTTGGAACAAACACATAGCGTGCACGTGGAATACAGTATGGGTCGTAGCAAACGCACAAATTTTCACGAGATGTAAATTCTAAGCACTCTCGTAAAAAAAAATGTTGTATCGTATCGTATTTTATTACACTGTAAATACTATAACAATCAATTGTTAGAATTTTTACATGATATTCACTGCAGAAAGACATATACTTTAACGAGTTTAAAAAAAAATAAGTTGTATATTTAAAATTATTTTCTAAATGAAATATTTCCATAGAAACTACTTCTTTCTTCAACCTTAACCACAGTACTGTGGTCACTAACTATACCAGCTAACGTTAGCACACTCGATTTTCAGTGATGATGGCAGTCGATGACACTCCCAAAACGTCTGGTTTTGCAGAAAACATTAGACCACAGCCAAACAGTCTGGGAAGGAATTTTAACAAAAAACTACTTCTTTGTTGCCGATATCGTAGTACGCATATAAAAAATTATCCCGTCCCCTTCAACTATCATTTTTATTTATAGAAAATTACCTCTCCCCCTTCAACTACCCTTTTTATTTATAGATATTTCATCTACCTTTCTACAATGGATTATTATGAACTTTTTTCCAGGATACTTTATTTATCAAAATTAAGTACTTTACTCTTGTTAAAACATAAAACGTTGCAAATAAACTACCCCTTCCCGTTAACCGATCTTCACCAAAATAAATAAACTTTCAGTCCTCTATACCTCAGTTACATATGCAAAACATTATTTTATTCGGTTTGAATTTGTGGCAGTTATCGTTTGCCAAACAAAAATTCTACATAGACATAGACACTTTTCGGAAAATGACTTTTCTTCATGTTTTGAGGGTAGTTCAGGGTAGTTAAATCAGAATCAGCCCTTATCACGAACACGATTTTTTCGCCATCATCATACTTCCATTTCCTTACGGAAAATGGAAGTAAAAAAAATCCATCTGCGGAAAACGACAAAAACAAAACACTCACTCCACGGAACTTTATACTTCATTTACGGGCTATAATCTGGCAATCACTAAGATCTTCTTGTTACCCTTTTTTTAGTATTTGCTTTCTAACCTTCTTTGCGTACTCTGATGTAGCTTTATCCGGAGTAGGCATCCTTGATGCATCATGCATTTTTAAAACGTTAACCATTCCAGCCCCCAACTAAAATTGGTCTGTATACAAATCTTACGATTATTTCACAAACTTTATATTTTTTTTACAACTGAGTCTATTGACAGTTTATTATTTTTGTTTTAAATAAAAAAAATTGTGTTAAAATTCATAATTATTACTTGACAGCTTTAGCTGAGAGGAGGCCAGGTCTATGGGACAATCTGTCGTGTATAACTGAAGTCGACTTTTCTACAGCTTTTACACAGATACTGTGACAAAATATTTAAGGGGGGTCCCTACTGAAAATGGCCAAAAATTGGTAAAAAATGAAAATGTTTTTCACCCCAAATTGTTGAATGGTTAGTTCTTTATATAAGAAACACACTAAAACAATTTTTTCGAAATATTTTGTAGGAGAAAACAAATTGTTTGGAAAAAACCTAGCACCTAAGCGATTTACATTTGATTTAGGTATTATAACAAAACAATATTATTTATATAATATAATTATACATACATATATCATAGTACTAATTTGGAAATATTACTATTACTATTAACTATTACTGACATCCAAACCGTACTGGCATTAGTCCTTGTAATTTCACTGTTGAAGTAACAAGAAAAGACTGAAACTCGCTGAAAAAAGAAAAGCAAATAAGTACAATGAATACAGAAGAAAGAAAAAATTATGCAATGTTGAAAGAGGAAAAAAGAAGATTGGAAAAAGAGGGCCTAACATATGGACCAGGTGAATTTTAGTGATAATTAAAAAAAAATTAATGTTGACTACAAAGACATGATCGATATGAAGATTGATAAGGACAGCTGTAGAAGTTATTTGTTCCTATAAATTATTAAAAATGTAAAATAAAATATTTTATTGTTTATTGTACTGGAATTTATTATATTTATACCGATAGAGTAAAAAATCATATCAATCCTTACTCCATAATACGGCTTCATAAGCCGTACTCCATAAATATTTAATTTTCTAACAGAAAGGAATATTTTTAGGAAATCCGAGTTTCCCGCAAAATTCAATCTTTCATGTTTCTATACATACTTTTTGATATACTTAAAACACTATCTTACTTACTGCTCTGAAATGTTGCACAGGTATTTGTGACATAATTACATAAAAACCAAATATTTTTATTTAATTTGGGCTTATATTTCCTTTGTAATAACTTTTTATTTATAAATGTAAAAATAAAAAAAAATATTTTTACTATTTTTCTAAATAGATTTTAATTACATGCCAATAAAATACGTGTTATTTTAGATAATTTTATGCCCTTCAAAATGACATTTTCCAAAAGGTCGTAGGACTTCTAGTTTTTCTGGAATATCAATTTGAAAAATATTCCAAAAACGTTGCTCAGAAACGTTAAAAAATTAAATTTTTCGTACTAAAAACATTTGTTTCCAGCTACAAAATTTTACCGTTTATTTATTGCAACAAAATAATAAAAAATCTGAATAATAAACATTAATGCCATTTTCAGTAGGGACTTCCCTTAAGTATAAATTGTCTATTATTTCGTTTCCATAGCGATCATAAGAATAGAATTATTCATATTATTCAAAAATTATTCTAAATACTGGTATACACTGAAATAATGACTTCTTTCCTTTTAATTGTAAGGTATAGTTAGAAATTTAGGCTATTTAAACATGAATTAACCTAAATGTAATCATAACCCTATATATTACATATTGCTCTAAAGAAAACAGCTTATATTTTAATTTTCATCAAAAAGTAAAAAAAAAACATTAAAATGCAGTTCATGACGCCTAGACTATTGGACCGTAGTCGACTGCTTTGATATGGTCATTTTCCACACATTTCGGCCACTCAACGGAGGCCTTCTTCAGTAGGGAACATTTTAAAATAAGCGTGTCGCCTTCCATCCCTTTGTCGAACATTTTAGAAACTTTCTCTACTGTAGATGTTTTCTGGCGAGCGGCCAAAACGTGTGGAAAGTGACACATCAAGCAAACGACCACGGGCCAACAGCCCGAACATCATAAACTCTTTTATTAATGTCTTCGCCTTTCACAGCCTACGAAATAGATTAAAAAAATGTTTGTTTTTGAAGCACTCATAACTTATTATCCTGGCAAAAGACTACAGAATGAGTAAAATAGGCCTAAATGTAATATTGTTTAAGACCATTGAGATAATAATGTCATTTCGGTGTGCCAGTTAGAATGAATTGCTACACACAAACGCGGGACTGTATACGACACACCTTGGCTTTTAAGGTAAACCAAAATTAATTTTTTTTTATCCACGATGTTAGGCGTACAACAGAACTTTAAAAGCAACGTAAACAGCAAGTAAAGACGGATGAAAGGTCATACGGAACGATCCCATATAAATTTAGATGAAAAAAAATTGCTGAGGGCTTGGACACTTTCTCCCTCCTTGGGGTAGACAACTACTCCCGAAGACGAAAAACCACTGGACGACCAACAGCGTAGGATGCTGACGGTAATCACAAAATATCTACATTTTTATATACAGAATACACGTAAGGTGATTCCGGCTCAACGAGTGTCTTACAAGTAAATAATGTGTGTGTGTGTGTGTGTGTGTGTGTGTGTGTGTGTGTGTGTGTGTGTGTGTGTGTGTGTGTGTGTGTAAGATTACAGCAAGTCTTAGAAAGCGTTATGGAAAACCTCAAAGTGTTTGTAACATTGTTTACTAAAATATAACACATAACGACAACATATATCATATAACGGGAAAATGTAAAGCATATAAAAAACAATCACATAATTTTCGGGAACTAAACTGAATTTCATTCGTGTATGTATCTGTGTGGCCAGTGTACTGTATATACAAACGAAACGCGCTTTATTATGAAAAGGAAACCAATCACATTGTACTGACATAATTATATTGAAAATTTAATCTTAACTCAATTTAAATTTTTACGGTTTACATGGCTGAGCAACTGATGTATAATATGCGGAATACTATTCGCATGAATCCGAACACTAATTGGATGCGCAGAGCCAGTTTAATAACGGCTCTACTTTACTTAACTGTAACTATAAAATTATAACTGTAGATACTCGCCGAGCCGACTGTGGCTTGCACTCAACTACTGCTTGTTGCTGGGACGTCAGATTAAATGTCGCGCAGTTACTGCCAATTTAACGTTACAGTTTGTTGTTTAATTTTGTCTACTGTCATAAACACGGTTTTCGTTTTATCGCGAGTATCCACATAATCTTGAGTCTAGTTACAAATACTAGTTTAATGAACTGTAAACGTTATCTATAGGCCGTTCCAGATCTGATTTTTAATATGAGTTAAATAGATTCCACTGTTGTCAGATTTCGTGTGTGGGAATAGTGCATTCCGCGTATTGAAGGCGTTTGAAGTAGATGTCATCCGAGCAACGATATCTATTTACTGCTACACCCAGTGAACCTTATCATTTTATTAAACCTTTGCATAGAATTAAACTAGTACAATATATTGTTTGAATTAATGGGAATACTAAAAAATCTACTCATTCATTAGTTATGTCGTTCTTTCCTTTTTCTACTTATTTATTTCTATCATCTCTTAAAGACTTTAAACTTTTCTTTTACTGCTTTGAAGTAATAATTGTTACATTATCTACGAGGGTTGTTCAATAGAAACACGTTTAGAGGCTGTAAAGGATTTTTTATTCAACGATTTAAAAATAAGTCTCCATTAACATTAAGGCATAAATCCTACTGTTGTATTATTCTGTTGATTTCATGCTGGTAAAATTCTTGCGGCTGTTTGCGAAACCATTTGCTAACAGCACACTCTACCTCAGCATCCGATTTGAACCGCGCCGTCCTTTTAGTAATTTCTTTAATAGGCCAAAAACATGATAATCGCACGGGGACAAGTCGGGACTAGAAGGTAGGTGTTGTAAATCTTCCCACTTCATACGACCAAGCAGATCTTGAATCGTCTGGGCTACATGGGGTCGAGCATTAACATGCAGAAGTGTCATTCTGAGCGTAAAGTAGTTTCCAGTTTTCTCACATTTTAATCTGATGCTGCAACACGTGCAGGTCCGGTACGGGATTCTCTTCCTTATGGAAATTTATTGCTCTATTCAACCACTCCCGTATGAGAATAACTATAGTCACCATGTACAGCTTTCATTCTTGTATAACTTTCCATTGGCTGACGCCCCTCAGCGGCCAAAAACTGAATAACGGCACGCAGATTATCTTTGGACGGATTTTCTATCATAGATGCCATTTTTCAACCCAGTCACAACCCTTAGAAAAGAATAAACTGCAAATATTATTGACATTAGTACTTAAAAAGACAATATAAACAAATTAATTCCATTGCCATGGCGACGAAGTCACTGCTGCTCACATCAAAAGTGTTTCTATTGAACAATCCTCGTAGTTTAATGAACTGTAAACGTCACCTTCTTCTTCTATAGGTAGTTCCAAATTTGAATTTTTGTATGAGTTAAATGGACTACACTGTTGTCAGATTTCGTGTGTGGCAATAGCGCATTTCGCGTATTGAAGGCGTTTGAAGTAGATGTCATCCGAGCAACGGCATCGATTTACTGGCATACCGAATAAACTTTATCATTTTTATTAAACCTTTGCATAATATTAAACTAGTATAAATAAAGCAGATTGAACTGATTGACTAAAATAATGTTGAGGCTGTCCTCTATTTAAATATCGGTATGGAGATCCATACATGACTTCCATGTTCTAAGATATATATTTAAAATCATATTCGAAATGAAATATTTCCATATAAACTACTTCTTTCTATTGCTTCAGCCTTAACCACAGTACTGTGGTCACTAATGTATACCACTTCACGTTTTCGCACTCGATTTTTACTGATGATGGCAGTCGATGGCATTGCCGAAACGTCTGGTTTTGCAGAAAACATTGGAGTACGGCTAAACAGCCCGGGAAGGAATTTTAACAAAAAACTACTTCTTTGTTGCCGATAACGTAGTACACATATAAAAAAATCTCCCCTCCCTCTTCAACTACAATTTTCATTAATACAAAATTACCCCCACCACGTTCACCTAACCTCTTCATTTATAGATATTTCATCTACGTTTTTACAGTATCAAAATTAAGTACTTCACTCTTGTTAAAACATAAATGTTGCAGGTAAACTACCCCTTTCTCATAACCGAGCTTCACCAAAATCAATAGACCTTTAATCCTCTACAATTCAGGGAGGCATGCCAAAAAATATTTGATTCTGTTTGAATGTGCGGCAGTTATCGTTCGTCATAGAAACAATTACTCTTGTTAAAACATGAACAGTGGCCGGTAAACTACCCCTTTCCCTTAACCGATCTTCACCAAACACAACAGGTCTTGAGTACTCTACAAGTTAGGGCTGTATGCAAAAAAGTATTTGATTCTGTTTGAATTTGCGGCTCTTATCGTTTTTCCATAGAAAATACCCTTGTTAAAACATAAAACGTTGTTGGTAAACTACCCCTTTCCCTTAACCGATCTTCACCAAAAACGACAGATCTTGAGTACTGTATAATTCAAGAAGGTATGCAAAAAAGTAGTTGATTCTGTTTGAATTTGCGGCAGTTATCGTTCGTCATAGAAAAAATTATCCTTGTTAAAACATAAAATATTGCTGGTAAACTACCCCTTTCCCTCAACTGATCTTCACCAAAAGCAACAGGTCTGGACAACTTTACAATTCAGGGCTGTATCCAGAACATTATTTGATTCTGTTTGAATTTGCTGCTGTTATCGTTTGCCATAGGAAACTAGTTAAAACATAAAACGTTGCTGGTAAACTACCCCTTTCCCTTAACCGATCTTCACCAACAACTACAGATTTTGAGAACACTACAATTCATACCTGTATGCAATAAATTATTTGATTCTGTTTGAATTTGGGGCTGTTATCGTTTGCCATAAAAAATACCCATGTTAAAACATAAAACTTTGCTAGTAAACTACCCCTTTCCCTTAACCGATCTTCACCAAAACCAACAGGTCTTGAGAACTCTCCATTTTAGGGCTATATCCAAAACATTATTTGATTCTGTTTGAATTTGCGGCTCTTATCGTTTGCCATAGAAAATACCCTTTTAAAACATAAAACGTTGCAGGTAATCTACTCCGTTCCATTAACCGATCTTCACCAAAAACAATAGACCTTGAGAACTCTATAATTTAGGGCTGCATGCGGAACATTATTTGATTCTGTTTGAATTTGCGGCTGTTATCGTTTGCCATAGAAAAAAAAATACCCTTGATAAAAAAAACCGTTGCTGGTAAACTACCCCTATACCTCAACCGATCTTCACCAAAAACAATAGGTCTTGAGTACTCTACAAATCAGGGCTGTACGCAAAAAATAATTTGATTCTGTTTGAATTTGCGGCTGTTATCGTTTGCCATAGAAAAACATCTACAGACACACTCACAGACACACACACACAGACACTTTTCGAAAAATGACTTTTTTGCATGTTTTGAGTGTAGTACAATCAGAATCTGCAATAATCTCGAATACGATTTTTTTTTTGCCATCACCATACTTCCATTTCCTTAAGGAACATGGAAGTAAAATAATGTATAATTAAATAAAACAAATATAATATATTGTTTGTATTAAGGGGGATACTGAAAAATCCACTTCTATATTAGTGATGTTTTTCTTTTGTTTTTCTGCTTACTTATTTATATTATCTCTTAAAGACTTCAAACCTCCC
This sequence comes from Magicicada septendecula, assembly GCA_034769895.1. Classification (NCBI taxonomy): domain Eukaryota; kingdom Metazoa; phylum Arthropoda; class Insecta; order Hemiptera; family Cicadidae; genus Magicicada; species Magicicada septendecula. Next base: position 349,674,854 of record CM068375.1, read on the forward strand.
CTTTACTGCTTTGGTGTAATAATTGTTGCACTATCTACGTGTAATATGTAATTTTCTATTATACAAGGTTTAGGAAAACTTGCATATTACTTTTATTACTTTTTTTCATTAACCCTCGCACCTCACCCTTGTATTTATACCTTCGCACCTCATGCTGGGGTTCTCTGGACCCCAAAAAGTAAAAATATAATTTGACATTAAAAAATGATAATTATCTATTTTTTACAATTAGAGATTAATTTTAATCTAGTTGTCAACAATTAAGTCACTTTCCTGACTGTTCTTGAGGAAAACCTGACCTTCAGCAACCACTTACAGAAAATTAACAGAAATTTTTCTAAAAAAAAGTTAGCAATGTTTTTATTTTAAAAGAAATGGCACAGACTTATGTAACTACGATCTAAAAAAAACTGTTTTTTGTGTTATGTAAAAGTGAGCGGAAATATTAATTTGTTTCTGTTGTTTACAGGCTATGAATAGCAAGAAAACAGTAAGTGCGTGTTGAGAATACAAAAATAAAAGCACGGGGATTTTGGTACAGACACAGAATCTTAAAATGATTTACGAGGATAGGGTGAATTTCCCGGCTTGACACAGAGAATGCGCCAATTATGCTCATTATTTTGATCGTGTTGTGTGATTTCACTATTTGGAGGCGGAATTTAGATATTTCAAGTGACAGAGTTGTTTAGTATTAGTTTAACAGCACACCACAGTAAGCGCCTCAAGCATTTTTGAACAGCGACCAGTTTAGAAATTCGTGGCGTCACTAAACACTTATTTTTTTAAAGGGTTAACTGCAACCGATATAGAAAAAAGCTGCATTCAACGTTGGTAGACTCTTCTCTATCACAATCAGAATGATCACAGTTGCACACCACTATATAAAAATTATCCCAATTAGCTATTCCAAGCTATTCCAATCTGACGATGGGCTGTGAAGCTTGAAAGCGCTAATTGGGATAATTTTTATATAGTGGTGTGCAACTGTGATCATTCTGATTGTGATTTCAACCACTAACACAAATTTCTTCATTAATCTTCTCTATCAAATACAATGGTTCAATGGTTAAGCCCTAGGTTGCTGAATTTAAATGGGCCGAAAATGCATAACTGACGATACATGTCTTGGACGTGACATTGAAGTGATTACGCCAGAAACAATAGAAGAAATGTACAAAATCGTTTTCGCAGACCGTAGAATAACAGCAGGTGAGAAAGCAGAAACTATTGGTATATGAACGGAACGTGTGTGCAGTGCCGTCCACGAACTTTGCGTAGTACCGTAAAGGAACATCTGTGTATGACAAAGATCGCGTTTGCTGACACTTGATCAGAAACAGTGTCGACAGGATGTTTCAATCGATTGTTTGGCATTCTATATGCACAATCCAGTCGAATTTTTGCGTCGATTCATTACAGTTGATGAGTCTTGGTTCTACCACCATACATCCGAGACCAAACAACAGTCAAAACAATGGTGCGCGAAGGGCGAACCAACTCCAAAATGGAAAAGAAAATTCCTTCTGCTGGTAAAGTTATGGCGACTGTTTTTTGGGACGCACATGGAGTAATCTTAAATGACTACATTGAAAAGGGATAAACAATAAGTGATAAATCAATTAAATTGGCAAGTAATCTGTACTGGGATGGTAGTAGATAACCATTGGGGCCACATAGCCTATGTGGTGACGATGAGTTTGCCTAGGCGGGGCGGCGGTTCATTGATTTAGTGCATAGCAGTGGCCTAAGTCGGTGGGCAGTTTTGCGGGCTGCTTGCTGGGAATGTGTCCGCCAGGTGAGACATCCATCGAAACCCTAGGTACTTTACACCGTCAGATCAAGGCAGTGTCAAGGCAGTGGAGTATACCTGTGTATAATCTGGGAGATAGAGTCTCCTGAAGATGATCGATTATTCTCAACGGTTGAGAAGGCCGTGGAACAATCTCGTAGCCTATGCAGAGTGTATATAGCGTTGTCTTGAAAGCGCCCGTCCAGTTGTATTTGTTAGTTGGGTATTGGAAATCAACGGGATAAGTCATGTTCTTACTTAGACAGTTAGTTAATTCCGAACTTGCAACTCAGAGCGTGTCAGTAAATACTGCGCAATTTAATGTAAAGTGTTACGTTCTGTATTATTTTTTGTTGCAATATTGTGTTCGAAAATTATCAACTTGAAAAGTGTGGGATACGACCGTTATTGTTAATAAACAAAAATGTTACTAAAATCGTAAGTAACGGATTCTCTGGTGTTTCAAACCAACGTTTCAAAACAACGGTTCGAGATTAAGAATGAAATCGAGCATGCGTTCAAGTTTGTATTGTAATTACTGTTACAAAAAATTTCTCATTTCTGTCGGGTATATCATGTAATCAAGAAAATAATTGTAGGTTTTAAATTTGAAATGAAACAAACGTGAAATTCCAGCACTCAACGCTTGCAGCTTACAAAAGTTAGTTTAAAAGTTATTCAGCACTGCAATAATTTTCTGGCAACAAACAGCTGTTTTGTTTTGCTTCCCGTACAGTTTGTAGCGTTACATACTATGCTGCATGTAATCTGCATTCCTTCCCTATTAGTCCAGTCGGGATCTGTATTGGGTTGCTTTTTTCCGTCGGAACTCAAATTTTTATTGGAATGTCTCCCGAAGGATGCCTATAATGAGAATTTCGGTTTGCACCAGAAAAAAAAGTTGTGCTAAACTCAGGAAAAATCGTAGAGTGAAAAAATAGACATTTTGGGTCCTGTTTTATGGCCTTTTCGTTCGAATATCTCGGTAAGTATCGTATCTACGTGGAAAAGGAATAGAAGGTAATTTGTTCGCAATAAAGTTTCTATCGGAATATGCTTTTGTAATTTGGAAAAGTCAGTTTTCCGCGTCACAGAAGTGAATATTTGCGAAAAAAAAGTCGAAAAAATGTCGCTTTGGAAAACTGCTTATCGGAAAATGAAGAAAACTCTTAATACTTCTAATAATGTAGCTAGAAAAACTTTAAGTTATAACAAAAATAATCGTACAAGAAAAAACACGATATCATTTTTCGTTTTTGCACAATAATTTTGCAATCTAGCTGTCTCCGGAAAATCTGAAAATTTTGAAAATATTGGTGATTGAAAAATACAGTATTGTATGAATCGCTGATTTTTTTACTCATAGAAGAGCATTCAAACTTTTAAACCCATTTTGAAAAATTCAAATCGGTTAATTAGGAGAGCCTAGGGAATTTTTAGAAATTGTAATTAATTTTTTTACATATAAACAAATAGAATATTTTCGCGAATTTTCAACCTATCAAATTAAAAAATATCGGTATGGAGAACCATACATGACTTCCATATACTAAGATTTATTTTTAAAATCATTTTCGAAATGAAATATTACCGTAGAAACTACTTCTTTCTACTTACTGCTTCAGCCTTAACCACAGTACTGTGGTCACTAACATATACCACCTCACGTTATCGCACTCGATTTTCACTGATGATGGAAGTCAATGGCATTGCCGAAACGTCTGGTTTTGTAGAAAACATTGGACTACGGCCAAATATCCCGGGAAGGAATTTTAACAAAAACTACTTCTTTTTTCCCGATAACGTTGTACACATATATATAAAAAATATGCATAAAATTAATGGCTTGTATAAGTTAATGATTGATCTCCATTAAGTAGTGCTCAAGTTTCCAAAGTTTTAATATTATGATGTCCGTAATTAAAACATCAGAGCAGGTTTAGTGTGTATGAGGGTTCACCGTGGACAAAAATTTTCAACATTTCCTATTGAGCGTTGCTTAGAATAAATCTGTGAGTCTACAGTGTACGTTTCACAAAACAAACACGCGGAAAAGAAGGAGCGCTCCGAAGTCACTCATGGACCCTCAGCATCTTGCAGAGGGTTCATTCCCTAAAGACGAAAAGTCTGTCTATGAATCGTTCCTCTGTAAACACGTGCAGTTAAACTGCCCAGCGATCCACAGGAAGCAAATCGCTATCCACGCTGGACACTTTTTCGGCTTGCATGCGTTATGTTGGTATGGGTTCGGCACTTTCCATTTAAAAACCGTGCAAATGTAAGAAAATAAACATGAATGAGGCCAGAAATAACGCGAATTGTGTGTGTGTGTGTCTTCCCTGCCTTTTTATTGCGGTAGTGATAATAATAAAATGGAAACGTAAACAGTACATAACTGAGATATGGTTGCCTGCCACGCACGATATATTTTCTCTTATACATGACTAGCCGAATGGCCGTGCTTCGCTACGGAGTTTCACGTTGTACGTAATGAAAATGTTAGTTTAATTAATAAAGTTTAATTAAAGTAGGCTTCTTAAAAATAAATAGCTGTTGCCCACAACTTCGTTCGCGTGGTCTTCAATTTAATGCGATAATATATTTAGAACATAATCTATTCTATTGGGTTGCCAAGTAACCAGATCTAATAGTTTTTTAAGACCGCAAAGGACCCCCCAGAGGATCGTATCGAAAAAAACACCTGTCCTATGTTGGTTCTCCCGTTGCGTAAAATATTTGTGCCAAGTTTGGTTGAAATCGGTCCAATGGTTTAGGTGGAGACGTGGAAGACTCCAAAGGACCCCCCAAAGGATCGTATCGAAAAAAACACTTGTCCTATGTTGGTTCTCCCTTTTCGTAAAATATTTGTGCCAAGTTTGGTTGAAATCGGTCCAGTGGTTTAGGAGGCGATGTGGAAGACCCCAAAGAACCCCCAAAAGGACCCCATCGAAAAAAACACCTATCCTATGTTGGTTCTCCCGTTGCGTAAAATATTTGTGCCAAGTTTGGTTGAAATCGGTACAGTGGTTTAGGAGGAGATGTGGAAGAAACCTTCGCGGACGTGCGCACAACAACTCACCGAAGTTTAATCGCAATCGGATGAATGGTATAGGAACGCATACGGGACAAACAAAGAAACATTCATTTTTATATATAAGATGTAAACTATACCACTTACTTGACATAAACCGTGATAGCTAAGCTAATGTACAACATATATGTATTAATTATACACATAAATGTTCCTCGATAGACACTCTATCTATTGGCGAAAACTTGAATAAAATCCGTTCAGTACTTCCTGAGATTAGCGATTACAAACACAGAGAGAAAACGGACCGACTTTACTTTATACTATGTACAGATTTACATTAAAATGAAAAAATTATAATTTTATTGCCTGGCAACAAAATTATTTTATTTTTAACAATTACCATTGTTTGAAAAAGTTTAAATGAATTTTCAAGTACTTTACTCTTGTTAAAACGTAAAAGGTTGCAGGTAAACTACCCCTTCCCCTTAACCGATCTTCACCAGAATCAAAAGGCCTTGAGTCTTCTACAATTCAGTGACGTATGCAAAAATTATTTGATTCTGTTTGAATTTGCGGCAGTTATCGTTTGCCATAGAAAATACGCTTGATAAAAAACGTTGCAGGTAAACTACCCCTTCCCCTCAACCGATCTTCACCAAAAACAATAGGTCTTGAGTACTCTACAAATCACGGCTGTATGCAAAAAATTATTTGATTCTGTTTGAATTTGCGGCTGTTATCGTTTGCCATAGAAAATACCCTTGATAAAAAAACGCTGCCGGTAAACTACCCCTTTCCCTTAACCGATCTTCACCAAAAACAATAGGTCTTGAGAACTCTACAATTCAGGGCTGTATGCGAAACATGATTTGATTTTGTTTGAATTAGCGGCTGTTATCGTTTGCCAAAAAAAAAAATTTCCCTTGATAAAAAAACCGTTGCTGGTAAACTACCCCTTTCCCTCAACCGATCTTCACCAAAAACAATAGGTCGTGAGTACTCTACAAATCAGGGCTGTATGCAAAAAATTATTTGATTCTGTTTGAATTTGCGGCTGTTATCGTTTGCCATAGAAAAAAAATCTACAGACAGACACACACACAGACAGACAGACACACACACAGACACTTTTCGGAAAATGACTTTTTTTCATGTTTTGAGTGTAGTACAATCAGAATCTGCAATAATCTCGAACACGATTTTATTTGCCATCACCATACTTCCATTCCTTAAGGAATATGGAAGTAAAAATTACAGGATGAAAGTACTCGGCAAGACGCTTTATTACAAAAAAAAAACTTGAAATTCGTTAATTCGTTCCCGAGATATTGCCCGTCAAAGTTCACCGGTGTTTACTAGTAAACAATATATTAATGCTATGAGCCTCATTCTTGAACAAAAGGAAATTTTATTGCGAACAAATTAACCTCTATTCATTTTCCACGTAGATACGATACTTACCGAGATATTCGAACGAAAATGCCATAAAACAGGACCCAAAATGTCTATTTTTTCACTCTACGATTTTCCTGAGTTTAGCACAACTTTTTTTTCTGGTGCAAACCGAAATTCTCATTATAGGCATCCTTCGGGAGACATTCCAATAAAAATTTGCGCTCCGACGAGTACAGTCAACCAAAGCATTTTTTTTACAGATCCCGACTGGACTATATATTTTAGACAATTCCAGAGAAGCGTACGCTCTCCCCTTAACCAGTCTCATGCTTCTGCGGTAATAAACAAATTTCATTTATTACTTTTTCGTAGTAGTTTTATTTGAAAATCGTTGCCAGGACTCTAGGCTAGCTCAGTGGAAGTATTGTGTTTGTATGACGTCCATTCGTCGTATTCTGCTTTGGATTAGGATAAAGGTTTTGTCAATTCAACTCTGACTGGCTACTGGTGTGACAAAACAACGGTCAAGATAGACGTCAATCAGCAACAAAACGCACTTTCTTGCGATATATTCTTACTGTCGACATTTAGGAAGAGTCATTCTACTCAGAATTCAAAAAGACACACAGAAAAGTTGCACTAAGCGTCTCTCACCCTTGTTTGTTTGCATTGTCGAGGTCGGAGCCCGATGAAAACCGGGCTCAAACAGTGCAGAGCGGTCGTTTGGTCGCAACACAAGATGTTAGGGCGCGGTCCACGAATACATGACAGTCTCTGAGTTATTTTGCTCCAGCCAGTCGCCAGCGAGCATCCGAATCCACAAGAGGTTAGAGACGCACTGGTGTGTGGTGTGGTAGATAGGGCTCGACTGCCCGGAAGCGAGTCGTCCGTAACGATGGGTTCCCACTATAGGGCGGATGGCTCCCTCAATTAGGCACTTGCATACCTTGCGGTTTCCCATGCTCTGAGTTTCACACCCACCCGAGACAGCAAAGCAGGTGCTGACTATAGGCGTTGAATTCTGTGATGTTTGTAGGCAGACGCTGTGCAACCTAAGGCAAGGATTAGTCTGTTCATTGAGGCAGGTTCAAAGATTCCTGGAGGTGGGGAGCATGGTTCTGTGGGATTCATGAGAAGGGTGGATCTTCTAGCATCTCCCGTCGACGCCAGACGCGGCGTGTTATTTCTGAATTGTTCATCATCCTAAGAAATACAAACGGAATGACATTTTATTACTATGACTGTAGTTACGTTATAAAAATATTGTTTATCATATGCATGACCTGAGCGTATTTTTATTTTTCCGTGTGAAACATTAGACAATTTCATAAACTTATTGGGGATTAATAAAAAAAAATTGCGTTGCTACAGAAAGATATTAATGACACTTTCACCGGTTTTATTAAAAAAAAATGTAATCTTAAATATGGCAGACATTATAAAATTATTGTTCGTAGTTCAATACATTTTAAAGTAAAAGATGGTAATTTATTGTATTAAAGAGATAAGGGCAAACTACCGTATTAAAATAAACACATATTTCAACAATTTAATTAAATAAAATTTTATAAATGATGTCAATTATTTAATAAAATGTTTAAAATCTTTTGTTTTCGAATAAGATAAGAGGATATTAAACTCACCATCATCTTCAGAAAGGAGAAACCAAAAATATTTTGTTCCGGTTCCAAGCAGATACACTACAATGCTTCTGCGGACGCCGCACACATATCTGTCTTTTCATGTTATAATTCAATTTTTGTTTGGGAATGCCATAGTTATCCATTCGGTTAAGATGTTCCAACCATTTTAGCCGATATTGGGGAATCTAATCGAGTATAATAATATTGAGTTCCTACCTCAATGAACAATTACCGTATATCTGCATTTGTTCTACGTTCTTGAAGATCGTACATCTGCCACGTGCCTGAGAAACTTTATTTCGGCTTCAATGCACCTGGCCTGCGATTTCGTTAAAGTCCAATCTTCCACCCATAGAGCAGTTTAAATAAAATTAAAAATACATTTTAACATTTTAATTAAATAACAATTTTTTAACAGATACAATAATAACATTGCACATTATTTAAAAAAATGTTTAAAATGTTTTGTTTTTGAAGTACTTTTTAATGTAACCGAATTTTTAACATCATATCTCGACGGCCCGATTTAGTTGAGATGCCTTGTCGTGCATTTGTGTGGTTAGTTGTGTTTATAAACTAGTAATTACCGTTGTTATATATGCATTATACGACACTATGGAAAGTATGTACTTAAAATATGACTGATTATATTCGGCAGAAAATTTAGTAGGGAAAAGTGTTTTTAAGACCATCACTCTGTTTGGTGGCCAGATTACATTTAGTTTAAAGTTTCGTGTAAAATGACAAATTTTGTGAATATTTAAATTTAATAAATCCCCTTCAAAATGTAGTCTTGTTTCTTTTCAATCAGGTCTGTCCTGCAAATTGCCTATGCGGACAGGTAAAATCTTTAGTGTTTGGAATATCGTAGTTTTCGGGAGTCCAACAATTTAATCATGTTCTAAATTCAGTAAATAGTTCCGAAGTACAGGCTTGGAGATAAATATATATGTGTGTCTGATTAAAACCTATAAACATAATTAAAATATACATTATGTTGTTTACTAGTGCACAAATGACAACTGCCAAACTTCCTAATGAATAAGACGGTAACGCACGCGAAGTATTATTTAAGTTACAGTACTTAATCGATTGTAGGCTACGTCAGATCGTATCGTATTAAATACCTGTTTTTTTTTTACCTAATCATTCTATTTTATTTAATGATATTGATGTTAAATTAGGTAAGTCTCAGACGATCTGTGGAACAATCGACCGTATTTTTAAAACCAAGGTACGTCGAGATAAAAAATTAAAGTTTTACAAAGTTATGGCAGTCCCTTCACTGTCATATGGGTGTGAGTTATTGACGACAACCAAGAATCAAGACAGTAAAATACAAGCCTTGAAAATGGCGTTCTTAGCAGGAGTTAAAAGGTGTTCTAAACTTGACCGTATAAGAGAAATAAGGCCATACGAGAAGAGTTTCAAATATTTAATTTTAATGAAAAATTGAAAGATTACAATCAATGGTGGAAAGAACACTTAGAAAGGATGTAAGTTTCCAGTCTGTTCAAACACGTCTGAAATACAAACCTATAGGGCACAGGTGTGTTGGCAGGCCCAGGAAGAGATGGATGGAGGATTTTGAAGGCGGAACAGGCAGCACCTTGCCTATGCCGTCTTGTGAAGATGATGATCTCCATAATCCACGATTCAACTTTATGTAGCATTATGCTCACAGCAATTGTTTTTTAGGTATCCATAATGATATTCAGAAGTACTCGTGGCAGCAGGATACTAAAATTCTTAAAATCTATCTTTGAATGAATATATGAGGTTTAATCGGTTTAATAGTAATCTGATTAAATATTTTGGAAGTTGTACTTTTGGGTGTTGTAGGTTCAATGTAAGGCTTCGTGAAGTTGTAATACACGTATCACTGTTAAAAATGGTGCTTGTACCCTTGTCGTGTACAGTATTATATTCATCTAATTTGTGTAGTTATTTATATACAGTATTTAGTTTTTAGATGATACAGTGTGTACAGTAATTAGACGAAAATGGTTGTTGTTTGTCTTGATTAGGCAATCTGTTTACAGTAAAGAAAACACTCTCTTTTAATTCTGTATTATTATGTGAAGGAAAGCTAATTAACGGTACTTAGTATTTATTACTTAGATACTTACTCACCAGAAATGTTTTCAGGTGCGGACTACGCAGTTGGTCACCGCTCAAGAGCAGTGAGTTGAACTCGATACTCTAAATTATACATTCCATATTAAAAACGTCCATTTTAGACCGTCATCATCAACGTTACACGCATAAAAATTTTTGAAATAAAAACAAATAGTTTTCACTTTTTCAACACAAGTAAATCTGTCAGTTTTTTCGTTAATTGATACGTTTTTAGTGGAAACATATAGTTTTGTTATGTAAAGTGCGCGCATTGAAATTCTCGATACTGTGTTTTCACATCAATCTCAGCTCTACTTTGGGTAGTGCAATGTAATGTTGTCAGAGCTCAGGGCTTTCTCCCTCAGGGCTCACAATTCCTCTTTGTCTATTTTATTATTTTGTTCACACAGGGTGAGTACGTAGATATACACCACTCAAAGTGTAACTGATTTAATATGCAAAACACAGTATCGAGAATTTCAATGCGCGCACTTTACATAACAAAATAGTATGTTTTCACGAAACACGTATTAACTTAATTGGGAGAAACTGTAGCGTGTGTCTCCGCTGAGATTTACATCCTCCCAGTAACTATCTCTATACATAATTGGCTTGTCTTTTAGACGGGGAGAATGTAAGCTTTCTGGCGCCAACTCAATTTTTGGGTATTAACATCGTGCCGGGGCAAATTTTAAATTTGAATTCCCCGGCCAGATTTCGCGCCGCCTCAGCGGACGGACTGTGTGCTGTTGGCAAGTAAGAGTGGCCTTGACCGATATACCGCGACAGCGCGGAGCCAAGTAATCAAGCCGGCTACTATCAGCTGTTTTTGTAACCCTTCACAATTCGTAACAAGTTTTCTGTACTCGTGGTCGGCAGGCAGGAAACGCCGCTCTTTCTCATTTCATTTTTTGCACTCCGACGGGACGTTTGGGCTGACGGCGTGGTACATTTGTGGTCCATCTTTACGAAATGAGTTCGTAATTATCTAAAGTGCTTCAGGTAAGCCAAAGTATTGTGTTTAGTGTTAATTTAATAAGGGCTTGTGTGTGCATTACGCTTATATATATATATATATATGTGTGTGTGTGTGTGTGTGTGTGTGTGTGTGTGTGACTCAAATGTTACGTCTGGAGTAGCTGAGAACACGTGGCCGACTTGCACTTGATTGCTTGAAAATTAAATGTAAGATGCTGATTGAATTTAAAATAAAATGTAAAGTAACAAATTAATGTAACGAATACTTAAAGGTAAATGTAAAGGAATTTGTAAATGCAAATGAATTGTAATGTAAGTTGAAATTTGAAATTTAATAATTTGAAAATGTGAACTTTACTATTGCTAATGACACGTAGTTGTCGGAATAAAATTGTGACAGTGTGTCTGTGATCTGAGTTTACCGGGCGAGAAAGATTTGGGGTTAAGGTATTTTCCTGACGGGAAACTACAAATAAAAATTTTTCCAGGGTTCCCGCATAGTCGGGAGGAAAGGGGTTGCGAGGATGGGGACATTCCATCGGTCTTCATCTGCAGAGCATAGCAACGAGCTCCCCAACGCCGTCAGACCTACAGAGATCCCAAAAACACCAAGCGGAACAACTGCCCAGGAGAAGAAGTAAACGACCTGGAGTTTGAGTCCACCAGGTTACCTCACCATAGTCATCGTCATTTCGAGTTTTGCATAGCATGTATTCTTCTAAGTACATGTGGGGGGATTCCTTTATTAAACCGCAAACACAGCACTCCGCTGGTATTAACGCATGAAATGAAAGACACATTTATAAACAGTAAATTCATATTTTCAATGATTAAAATTTTGTTGTAACATGTCCTGTAGACATATTTGTGAATGGCGTGATTAACTGTGTTAAAAGGATCTATTTGTTAATATATGTTTTATTTCTCAGATATAAACCGACATACTACATGTTTATTGTCAATGATAATTGATTATTATGTGAGCATAAATTAAATTAATAAGGTACCTATATAATCGTTATTTAGTAACTGTTTAGTTAAACTTTGATTTAGAAAATGCCATTTTGAATAAATATTAATACATAGCAATGTCGGCTTATGTTAGAACAGTGTACTTGAATGTGTTTGAATAATTTTTTTTGTTAATGGTATTGCCAATTGTGATTATTACTACTTGAAAGATAGGTGTCTATAAAATGAAAATTTAGAATTCAATCGTGTACACTTTATTAAAAATGTTATGATGATAAAATGAAACACTAATAAAAATGCTGTTACTGTTACATAAGTGTTTTATTACAAGTCCTGTCACTCTGGGCTCAGCGCATTTTTTCCTTCCATCTAGGCCAAGTGTCTAGTTTTAAAAAATTAAGTAACGACCCCCCGATACAAATTAAGAGGCCGTTTCAACATCCATTGGACAGGGACAGGTCAAGACATACTTGGTCGTCATCATCAATATCGTCAGCAAGGATTTTGTTTACGCTTCTTCGGACGTCCAACACCTGTACGTCCTTTCCGTTTATAATTCAGTAGTTGTTTGGTGACGCGGCAGTCGTCCATTCGGTTACGATGTTCCAATCATTTTAGACGCTATTGACCAATTTTAGACGATATTCAGTTCCTGCCGTACACCGATATTTCTTTTCCAAGAGTATATCCTGCCACATGCCTGAGAAATCTTATTTCGACCGCTTGAATACGGCAGGCTTGGAATGTAGCAGAGGTATTAATAAGTAGTCTGTACCAGAGAGTTCAGCATTTATATATTTTAGACGCGTGATTTAAAGTAATTAATTGCGCTTGTTCACAAAACAATACAAAACATCCTTGGATTTCGTTGTCCATGACGTGTCCGTTACTTAACTAAATATCACTATTGTAATAACGACTCGGAACACTAAGTTTTTTATAAGTAAAATTGGAGTGCCTTTGTGTGTTCAATGTATCTCTGAACACTCTAGAACAATTAGAAATATACAAACACACAAAACAAATAAAAACGACATCTTAAACGAACAGACACAATTCAAATCGCACGCATTATTCGAACACATCTCACCACACACACACACACAGCATCGATCTTTCGAAAATCTATCTCGTCGCCAACAACAAGACGGACAGCGCTACCTACGGCAGCCTCTGAAGAAGCATTTTAAAGGTGACAGCCGGTTTAGGCTGTAAGGTAAATCTTTACGATTTTACTTATAAAAAACTTAGTGTTCCGAGTCGTTATTACAATAGTGATATTTAGTTTATACAAAACATGTTAAAACTAATTGCGATATCTTCTCCTTCATCATCATCATCTTCTTTTAAGCAGTAATCCCATGGTCTGTTGAGCCCTTTAGCCGCAACACAACTCACACTGCATCATCGCCAGAGTAAAATCCGTCAGAATTTAGCTATGTGACAGATATGTGTACTTTGTTGCTGATTGAGGTCTATCTTGACCGTTGTTTTGCTCCACCAGTAGCCAGTCAAGGTTGAATTGACACGACCTTAAGTATAACCCACAGCAGAATACGACGAATGGACGTCCTGCAAACAGAATACTTCCACTGAGCTAGCCTACAATCCTGATTGCGATTTGCAAATAAAATTACTACGAAAACTGTAATAAATTAAATTTGTTTATTACCGCAGAAGCATGAGACTGGTTAAGCTGAGAGCGTACGCTTCTCTGAAATTGCCTAAAATATAGGGAAGGAATGCAGATTACATGCAGCATGGTATGTAACGCTACAAACTGTAAGGAAAGCAAAACAAAACAGCTGTTTGTTCCCAGCAAATTATTGCAGTCCGAATAACTTCTAGACTAACGTTAGTAAGCTGTAAGCTTTGACTGCCGGAATTTCACGTTTGTTTCATTTCGAATTTAAAACTTCGCGTTATTTTCTTTATTACATGATATACTCGACAGAAATGACAGGCATTTTTCTTAATAGTATATGCAATACAATTCTTAACCACGGAATGTAAAGAGAGACATCATGATTCATCGTAATTGTTATAGTAGTATAAAAGTTGCCATAAAAATTAATCATGAATTACTAACAGCTTTGTAAAACATGTAGAATCCTACAGAGTCTCCAGAGCAATCTAACAGGAGATTGCCAGCTGAAGTCATACAAAACATATGTCCGTGTTTCTAAACATTGGAATGAATTTGTAAGCACACCAGAGAATCCGTTACTTATAATTTTATTAACATTGCTTATTAACAGAAACACTTGTACTCCAAACTTTTTCAAGTTGATAATTGTCCAGCACAATATCACAACAAAAAATAAATGCATAATAATACAGCACATAATACTTTACATTAAATAGCCCTGTATTTAAAGACACGCTCTGAGTTGCAAGATCGGGATTAACTAACTATCTAAGAACACGACTTATCGCGTTGGTTTCCAATACCCAACTAGCAAATAGAACTGGCCGGGTGCTTTCAAGACAACGCTGTGTATACTCTGCATAAGTTAAGAGATTCTCTCACGGCCTTCTCGACCGTTGAGAATAATCGATCAGCTTCTGGAGACTCTCTCTCCCAGACTATACACGGCCATACTCCATTGCCTTGATCTGCCGGTGTAAAGTACCTCGGGGTCGATAGATGTCTCACCTGGCGGACAAATTCCGAGCAAGCAGCCCGCAAAACTGCCCATCGACTTAGGCCACTGCTATCCAGCAAATCCTAGGCAAACTCATCGTCACCACGTATATGGCGCCGATGGTTACCTACTAGATCCCAGTGCGGAATTATTTGGCGAAGACCCACAAGGTACAGTAGGCCTACCTCCTGGACCGAGGTTTGTGCTGGGCCTGCTAAGCCCATTACCTGACTTCGAACCAGACGTGTCCATCACTAATAGAACCAGACTCCAAACTTCCCTACGTGTCCTTTCCCTAAACACCACTATACGGAACTTTCTAGAAAGTTCTACCGTCATTGTGCCCGCTTCAAGGGCAGTCTCCCTGATTCTTGGACCCGGCCTCGCCGAACACTCACCCTATTTAGAATATGTCTAATTGAAACCCTACTGCCAGAAGCAGGTCACATCTGGAAACCCCCGCATACATCGTAGTCCCCGCGGTGGGAGCTCTACAAGAAGATTAGAACGATCCGTCATGGCTTGTGATCGCCTGCACAACACCTCAACTCACTCTTGAAGGCGTAGAAATCTGAAGATTACTCGAAACCGCGACCGTGTGACATCGTAGTTGCCTACCTCAGAGGCGTAAGAATATATAAAAGGACGCTTTAGGCTTCTAAGAATGTGCAAGAATGGTAAGAACGTGTTAACGGTTTTAGGCTTTAGCGGGGCCTGTTCCTATTCCACAGTCCAGCTTTTCTTATGTCTACCAATGTTAATTCTGCCTCTAGGGTTGTAATCTAACAAGTAATAACAAGGAAATAGCTTAGTTAGAAATTAAATAATGACGGCAATTGTGATATTTTATGAGTAAGCATTTTAAAGACAAGTCTTTACATAATCTCAAAGGTAAGTTCAACAACAAAGATTAAAATAATGATCTCCTAGAAGAAGGTCAAAACAATCAAGTTAGAACTATATGTAACATTAGGATATACCATTAATAATTAAAATTCTACTCCATGAGTAAATATAAGTATATTCATTTATTGCACGTAACCTAGGAATATGTTCCCAATACACTCATACAAGGACATGATTACCATAGGCCTAGTTTACTATGCTCGTCATTTCTACTAGTATAAGTAAAAATGAAGTTACATACACCTACAGATTCTTAAGTGTACACATTGTAAAACAGTTTGTAAATTAATTGATCACGTTACAGACGGCCTGTCATTTAATTTCAATAGAAGGAAGAATTTATAATGAGTACTGAATTTATCGTGCAAAACATTGTTGTAATTCAACCTTGTGCATAATTGTAGGATTTCAACCTAAGGAAAATGAAGTATAAATAGTAGCAATGATTGAAGGAATGTAGAATATACAGCTTTAATTTATCATAAATAATATGACCTTCTTCTTCATTTTCAAAAAGAATAATACCAAAAATGGTTTGTTTTGGAGGTAGACGAACGGTAGTCACTCAAACGCTTTTTTGGGCGGACCCCCCACACCTTTTCGTCCCTTCGGCATATAATTCAGTAGTTATTTAGTATGCAGGAGTCGTGCATTGGGTTAAGCTGTCCAGTATTTTGGCTGATATTGGGCAATCTTATCAGGCATACTAATAATATTAAGTTCCTGCCGTACATCTGCATTCCTTCTACAATCTTAAAGTGTTTAACCGTCACGTGCCTGAGAAATTTCGTTTTGGCCGCTTAAATACGACTAGTTTAGGATTTCTTTAAAGTCCAATTCTCAGACTCATAGACAAGCGCGGGAAACGTCATCACCTTGTCGAAATTGAGATGTGTTTCTTTACTCGTTTATTTTAGAGTTATTCTGATGGTCACGCACATATAGTTGAACTTATGTAGCTCATTCACCACGTCATTATTTGTAACATAAAATACATTATAGCTCAGATATTTAAAATTGCTGACCTGGTTCAGAACGGTACTATCCACAACAAACGTTGCTAGTTTTGGATCAGCAGCAAAGGAAAAGCATGACCTTGGTCTTCATTGTAAAGATCTGTATTTCGAAGTGTACAGATATCTGCAAGCCGCTTTCCGAGTTTAAAGTTACGTTTAAACTCTTGTTTAAAACATAAATATGAAACTAGAAATTTTGTGTTTATATTTGATTGAACAATGTGTCCAAATATTGATAGCTATCTGTCCCGTAGACTAAATTGGAAGTGTAAATTTTGTTTATTAATATAAATGTAAATGTAAACCATTTTTAAATTCTTAAAATATCATTTCACGGTAAATAATCATGAAATGATATTGGAACTCAGGGTTTTTGTTTAATCTCTCAACCATCGAAATCCGTGCAGTGATTATCGCACAGTTTAACTAAACATGATAGAGAAAAACGTGTATTTTTACTGAAGATCTGAAGATCAGAATCTCAATGAGCCATCCTCCAAGGTCGTACGACGTACCGAGCTCTCGCAGTTTTGTGTTCCTTATGAAATTGTATATTTTTATTGTTCCCTAGTAGGTACTTAATGTTGGATTTAACACGTTGTTTGTAAAGAGGCGGACTTAGAAACTGTGCACCGCGTTTTTGAGAACCAAATATGTTGTACTGAATATAGCGTATTTAAGTGTAAACTCAAAACAAGTTAAATATTCAAGACGTAGACATTTCAAGTTACGTAGTACACTGTGTAAGTAAATTAATTAAAACTTTAAAACAACTTGTAGTAAGACGTTTGTTTAGTGAAGTCTTCATTGCAAAACACGCGCGGTAAAATCTTGATATGTTAGTAACATATGTTTTTGCAAAGTTATATTTGTTTGCAAACTTCATTGAATTCCAGTGTATACTTTAAACACGAAATATCGTCACGCATTTGTGTTACCATTTTTTAAGGGGAGTCATTTAAAAATAAGGACCCTTCCCTACGTTAAAACTCCTACATAAATGCCCCATTTTCTCAGAAACTGTTCGGAACAGAAATGCGATTACTGTACATAACATTAAATTATTCCTTATGGTTTTAAAACATTGAATAGGAAACGTTTAACTTTTTGTATAGACTACTACTATAGAAAATAAAAAGTTCGTACTCTTTTATAAACCATTTAAGTAAAATCAACTGTTGTAGCTTTACAGTATCATAGAATTTTGTAAAATACCTGTTAAACATTTCATATAAATATGTATGATAGTTTCTGAGGAAATGGGGCATTTATATTTAAAAAATTTACAAGAAAATCGAGTTAAAGTAAAAGAAAAATTAACAAAAACTCACCTACGTTAGAAGAAATATTTTAAACTAGACTTTTTCTAAAACTGTATCTTAACTATACTTCGACTTAACTTAACCTAACCCTAACATAAGAGAAGCCCTTTCCTATGCATCGGAGGCCACAGAATTACCCCAAATTTTTATCAAAATGATTATAATTCTTCACTTTTTTCTGAAGTCGAGAAAGTCTTTTGTGCTCTTGTAAGTCATATATTTTATTGTCAAATTCTTGGATGTTGTTGTCTATGACGTGTTCGTTGATTAACTAATTACAAGTATAATAATAATGACTCGGTATTATAATACATCGAGTCAGTAGTGTTATACTTAGGCCTATAATTAGTTTTATTGTCAAGTTAAATACCATACCATCACGTTGAGACACATTTTCGCAAACAGTAATTTTTGACCAACTTGGAGGAATTGTAACAATTTTACCATTTACTAGTTCGAAAAATTTTTCTAGCGAGAAAGAAAATTTTTCCTCATCTACGTAAAATAAATCAAATCGCAGCTATCTCTCTCATACGTACCTATTTCCAGACGCACCTGTCAGACTACGGTAGATTATTTTATCGGCATCCTGATCAATCTTCTCATGTACTACGCTACATCATCAGAACGCTACAATTCTGGGCAGGCAGATCCTGGCCTGCCGAAGGATTCCTTGCCAGCCGTCACTGTCCGGTGCAGCCATCCTCCAATTGCGGATTCCTGCCTTTCTGTGTCCTGTTGCACTTCACCTCGCCATCTCAGATTTAGTCTCCTTTTACCATCCGGGTAATACAGGAAGAAACGCTCTACAGGGTCCTCGGTTTTCGTCCTGACAACATGACCTGCCCGTCTAAGCCGTCCGATCCTTATGTTTTTGATAACGCTCGTATCGTATAGCAGGTTATATGCCTCTTCATAAAGTTATTTTTCTCTAGATACCTCCCTCTTTTACTGTCCTTTATATTTATCTCAGTGTATTCCTTTCAAATGTTTTCAGCGTATTCTCAGTGCTTCTGCTCTGAATTCATATCTCTGATACATATTTTAAAATTATTTTGGCTGTAAAAAAATGTGCAGAAATTCTAAAAGCAAAACATTTTTAATTTTAACAATTTATTGAAATTTAAAACATAACTTATCCTCTTTTCATTGTTAGTTGACCTAATTGGATCGTTTTTACTTCGATTGTTAGTTTAGTATGTCATAAATGTGACGACATTTAAAATTTTTATCTATATTTTTTATACTTACAAAAGATTATATGTAACGTTTGGTTACTATTTTTTGAATTGCAACATGAAAATGTTGATTCGGAAAAACTATTTTCCTTTTATTAATAAGTAGCTAGTGTAAACAATAATATTATTGCAGTCGATTGAATTTAAGTTTTAATTAATTTATAAGTCTCTAACTTATGTTTATCACCAGTAGCTCCACAGCACGCCGTGGGCCTCAGTTTCCCTCAGGATTTTCCTCCAGAGGATTACCCTATCACTAGCCAATGTCCACCAATTTTTGATTGTATGTACTTTCATATCTTCTAGGATTCCATCAATCCATGGTAGTCTAGGTCTTCTACGTCCTCTATTTCCTTAGTACCGTGGTCAGTTGCGACCCATTCGTATAAAACCCGGTTAGTGGCGACCAACTGAATTTTCATGTTATTATAATAATAAAGGAATTACCATTATAATTCTATCCATTCTTATAGCCTTTCACAAACCTAACCTAACCTATGCTAACCTAACGTAACCTAACCTAATCTAACCTGACCTAACCTCACCTAACATGACCTAACCTAACCTAACCTAACCTAACCAAACGTGACAAGAATATTGGAAGAAAGACGTTACTCACACAAATGAATTGAAATCTCATCGAAGTTCAGAATAGCAAAGTTTTTAAATGACAGATTCGGTTAGTAAGTGAAAGTGCGGGGGGCAATTGACCGCGTAAGAATAGGTAAAAACGTTGTTTCCTCGCAACTGACCGACACCGTATCAAGCCTAGCTCTCCTAATTGATGTCATAATATTAGGCAATCTATATAACTCATAGAGCTCTCTGTTGTACCTTATTCTCCACTCTCCACCTTCCTTAATGGGTTCATACAGTTCTAACTTGTGTTCATGGTTTGAAAATATAGATGTTTTTATTGAGCGTTAAGTATGCCGCTCGGGCAGCACTTGGCGCCAAAAATCTACAAACACGACACATTACAAAACGTTTTTAAGTTACCTTCTAATAACTGCTATATTACTTTTTGTAATCTTTACCTGCATACTTTATAATTTATAACAATTGTGCTACACTGAGTTATAATTGTTTACATTGAACATTAGGATAATTGTAGTGCGAACGCTGCTTATTGTAATGCAAGGCTACAGTTATTCGGTATATATTCCTTGTGCCAAAGAATGTATGCCAAAGATTGAATTATCAATCAGAGATTAAGAGTCGTTAGAGACGCATTACTTCTTCTCGAAGGGCAAACGGGTTTTAGAAAGAGTAGGTCGACTGTGGATGCGTTGTTTGTATTATGACAGATAATAGAAAAATGGAGTTCCAGGAAACGCATATCGCTTTTGTTGATCTGGAAAAAGTATTTGATAATGTAGACCATCAAAAGTTATAGAATCTTATGGATAGAAAAGGATATCCACAGCATTTAAGATTCTCTACAAAAGTACATCTGTAGTCTTAGATCTGAATGGTAGGCTCTCAGGTGGCATTCTAATAAATAAGGAAGTTAGGCAGGGATGCTGTGTTTTCCCAGCCTTGTTTAGTATATACATTGACGACATGTTGAGAGCATGGAAATCCAGAGTGACTTTGGGAATACAGCTTAATAAATCAATTTGTGTGGGTTCCCCGCTATACCGCGTGTTCAAGAAAACGAGGATGATTTAAAAAGAGCTATGTTTTAATTACAAGAATTGGCAAGAGAGTACTCACTGACAATTTCAGTAAGAAAG
This sequence comes from Magicicada septendecula, assembly GCA_034769895.1. NCBI lineage: Eukaryota > Metazoa > Arthropoda > Insecta > Hemiptera > Cicadidae > Magicicada > Magicicada septendecula. Next base: position 349,695,649 of record CM068375.1, read on the forward strand.
ACCACAATAATTGCCCTTAGAAGTAAATATCCAATGAGGACTAAGATAGTTATAAACAACAACACTTTAGAACAAGTGAGCCGTTTCAAATATCTCGGTTGTGCTGTAAGCTGAATCCGAATATGACACAAAAGAGAAGATAAATAAATTTAGGAATATTTGTGGTACAATTCATAGAAATATAGAAATAAAACAACCCAAGGATTAAATCTTATAAACAATTGCAATACCCACATTCACATATGCGAGTAAGGCGAGGGTCATGACAAAAAAGGAATACGGCAAGATCTAGACTGCTGAAATGCAGTTTCTTTGAAATACTTTAAATTATACATTGCAAGATAGACTAAGGAATGAGGATATCAGAGCAAAACTCGAAGTAAACGACATAAATGAAATTGTTTTAATTTACACAAGACAATGGTGGGATCATCTTCATAGGATGACAGAGGATCGATTGCCGAAAGCGGCACTGAATTATACAGCCATTGGCAGGAGAGACGTGGGTCGTCCGTGGATGAGATGGGTGCCGGAACGGGCTTATATAACCTAATCCTTGAAGAGGGAAAGAAGAAGAATATATTCCTTGTGCTTCACCGCATTAGATTACTAATTAACAGTTGCTACATGTTTATAACATTAATTTATGTTTTATGTGTACTTTATAATCAGTTAAGTAATTATGTATTCTGTTAAGTAATCGTATTCAGTTACTGTACTAAATACAGTAATTAGTGCATTTAGGTGGTAAGCTCGTTAGTGTGTTGACATCGCGAACATGACTGCCAATTTTGGTAGGCAAAGTATCAAGTCACTTGTCTTGATTTTAGTAGTGCCGACAGAAATAAAACATTTTAGAAAACCAAATCCTGATGCTACGCACCACATTACGTAAAATTTAACCAAACCTGTCAAATCGGGTATCATTTTAATTGATGAAAGGTGATGAGAAGAAAGTTATAACAACAAAAAATAACTTAAAAAAGTAATTACTACTCTCTTATACAGGGAAAACGGCATTGTGGCTAAATAATATTCATATTTATTTGGTTACAGCTGACTAGAGATTTCGTTTTTATGGGTACCATGGTAACATAATTTTTTAGATAGCCGTTCTTTTGCCTCTCTAAAATGTGAATATTTCTGAGGACTCGTTATTTTTAATTACAACGGATTGCAGTTACGAATATGTATCACTTCTCAGTCCAAAATTTTTATTAATAATTTTATGTTTGGCAATATAGTTTTCCTTCTGCAATTAATTTACAGAAATAACATATTCGGAGGCAGTTCGTACTAGTTTTTGTTTTGTTAAAAATGTCGGTTTTCCCTATAATAATCTCGGTATAGAGAACCATACATGGCTTCCATTTTGTATAATTTTTATTTAAAATCATTTGAATATGTAGAGAAAAATTTGACAAGTTTGATAAAATCAAATAAAATATTTCCAAAGAAACTACTTCTTTGTTGCCGATTACGTAGTCCACATGTAAACAAGAAGCAGACCTATATATGGTGACAAAACATCAAATAAGTGGATGCTTGAGTTCCGATGAAATGACCTACCGTATCAGATAAAATGGTACCCCCATGTCAGGTGGGTGAAGACTATCCTCAGCCTTCGTGAGGAAGGACTGTACTTTTGAATAAAATGTTTGTAGGTCGAACGAAGAGCTGGGCAGAGGGAGCTGTGATCTGATTCCTGTAATGAAATTGGACTCTCGCTGCGACTTATCGGCCGATGGCGAATGCCGTCTATAGTTTTATCAAAGTCTTTCCTGTCAATACAAACTAGTCATTTTTCTTTTTTAAATAGAGTCTTTCTTTCTTTTCATTCGTCTTCTGATTTCCTGAACAATGATTCTATTCACGCGTATAATTATAAATTTCTCAGCAAAACATTTCTTCCTTAATACGTTTGTGTCTTCTGTTTAACACCCACCATTTTGATCCATGTCATAACGCTACATTCCACACAGGCTAGTAAGTAACTAGCCATCAAGGGAGGTCAAAATATTTTCCAGGAGGCCAAACAATTTTCCAGAGGAGAAAAATATTTTTATATTTTTCGTACATACACACATGCACATATCAGTTTGTAATTCTTATATCATAATAGAAATAAGTACACAGATTGTATTAATTTATTAAAACATTTATTGCTTCAAAATATGCATAAAATTAATGGCTTCTAAAAGTTAATGTTTGATCTCCATTAAGTAGTGCTCAAGTTTCCAAAGTTTTAATATTATGATATCAGTAATCAAAACACCAGAGCCGGTTTTAGTGTGTATGAGGGTACACCGTTGAGAAAAATTTTCAACATTCCCTAAAGAACGTTGCTCAAAGTAAAGCTGCGGTGAATCTACAGTGTACGTTTCACCGAACAAACACGCGGAAAAGAAGGAGCGCTCCGAAGTCACTCATGGACCCTCAGCATCTTGCAGAGGGTTCATTCCCTAAAGACGAAAATTCTGTCTATGAATCGTTCCTTTGTAAACACGTGCAGTTACAATGCCCAACGATCCACAGGAAGCAAATCGCTATCCACGCTGGACAATTTTTCGTCTTGCACGCGTTATGTTGGTGTGTATTTCGGCACTTTCCATTTAAAAAGCGTGCAAATGTAAGAAAATAAACATGAGTGAGGCCAGAAATAACGCGAATTTTGTGTGTGTGTGTGTGTTCCCTGCCTTTTTATTGCAGTAATCATAATAATAAAATGGAAACGTAAACATTACATAATTGAGATATGCTTGCCTGCCATGAACGATATATTTTCATTCATACATGATTTAAATTAAAATGAAAAATTATAATTTTATTGCCTGGCAACAAAATTATTTTATTTTTAACAATTACCATTGTTTGAAAGAGTTTAAATGAATTTTCAAGTACTTTACTCTCATTAAAACATAAAATGTTGCAGGTAAACTACCCCTTCCCCTTAACCGATCTTCACTAAACTCAACAGGCCTTGCGTACTCTACACCTCAGGAAGGAATACAAAAAATGATTTGATTCTGTTTGAATGTGCGGGAGTTATAGCTTACCATAGAAAAAATTCAACACACTGACACACACAGAGACACTTTTCGAAAAATGACTTTTCTTCATGTTATGAGGGTAGTACAATCAGAATCTGCCCTTATCTGGAACACGATTTTTTTCACGATCATCATACTTTCATTTCTTTACGGAACGTGGAAGTAAAAAGAAGCAATACCCATATCTTGGATTAAAGAGAAAAATGACAGATTGGCTTCAGGCAAAGGAAGCAGATTTGCAAAGGATGGCTTGAAGAATGAATTACCACATTTGTGAAAGGAGTAATGAGAAAATATTCTGGTTTGTATGTTGATAACGTACGCGAAGGAAACGGGTCACTTGTGCGCTGACTTCATCCTTCTATAAACTCAACCCGACAGAATTAGTACTGAAGAACGTAATTCAATCTGTAGCAAGAACAAATATCGCTATAGAGAACCATACATGACTTCCATGTTTTATGAATAATACTTAAAATCGTTTACTTGAATTCGGTTCGATAATTTATAGTAAAATATCGCCTACCCTCAAACTATTTTCACTATTTATAGATAGTTTTGTTATTATGGGGTAGTCGTTTAATATAATGTTATTTTCAAGTCACTTTATCTATAAAAATTAGGTACTATATTCTTTATAAAGAAACTGAACTACGCAGAAAATCATCCCTCCTCCTCAACCGATCCCCACCATTAATGATATTTACATTTTCATAGAGTAATAGTTTTATCATATGTAATTTTTAAGGTATCTTATCCTTCAAAATTAAATATTCGTACTTTATTTGATTTCAGCACAGCAATTTTCAAAAAATCACCCCCTCCCCCTTCAACGACAAACTCTATTAATAATTATCTCATTTACCATTTTACAGTGGATTCAATGACTTTTTTTGGGAGGCACTTATTTATTAAAATTAAGTTCTTTACCCTTGTTAAAACATAAAACAATGCAAATATACTATCCCTCCCTCCTAACCGAAAAACGTGGTTGCCTGGCAACAAAATTATTTTATTTTTAACAATTACCATTGTTTAAACATTTTAAATCAATTTTTAAGTACTTTACTCTTGTTAAAACGTGAAACGTTGCAGGTAAACTACCCTCCTCCTTAATCGATCTCCACCATAATCAATAGACCTTGAGTCCTCTACAACTCAGGTACACATGCAAAAAATTATTTGATTCTGTTTGAATTTGCGGCAATTGTCGTTTGGCATTGAAAAATTCTACACACAGGCACACATAGAGACACTTTTTGGAAAATGACTTTTTCTTCATGTTTTGAGGGTAGTACAATCAGAATCAATCCTTATCTAGAACAAGATTTTTTCTCGATCACCATACTTCCATTTCTTTACGGAACATGGAAGTATCAAAAGTGCAAACGAACATGCGGAATAACCGCATGTAAATGCCAGTGACGCTCTCAACTCACTAACTAAAGATAAGTGAAGCGACTACTGAAAGTTATTAAGAACAAAATGTAGACAACAGACATTCTACAGGATGATTTCGAACCGCTCATAATCAGACTCACGTCATTACGTTTTGTAAAAGTTACATTTTTACAGCAGAGGGCTTGACAGTTGTCGCAAGTGCGTGGGAAAGTGGTGTTTAGTGTGGTCTGATTGGCCGAAAATATACAGCACAGCGTTGTCAACTGGTACTTGTTGTTCCGCTGTTTATGATTGTGTGTTGTTGCGTGCTTATGCTAAATTAAATAGTATTGCGCTTACTTTGTTAGATGTGATTGAAATTTAACAGTTTTAAAATTTATACATACGTACATTAATACATACATTCTTGGGTCTATAGTCCAGATCGAGCCTTGGCCTCAAAAAGAAATTGTCTCCACTTATTCCTGTCTTCAGCAATCCGCCACCAATTCACCGCGCCCAGCGTCCTCGCATCACTGCTGACCTGGTCCAACCATCTGTTCTTCGGTCTTCCAATCTTCCTTTTCCTTATTTGCTTGTGTTTTATAATTATTTTTGCCGTATATTCGTCATCCATTCTGTGAACTTGTCCTGCCCATCTTAATCTATTAATTTTGGCAAATCGGACAACTGTAATATCATAGTACTTAACATATAATTCATTATTATTTCTCTTTCTCCAGACCCCATGCTGTTGAATAAATCCTTCTCAGTATCTTCTTTTCGAACACAGCCAGCCTCTGTTCATCGATTTTGTTGAGTACCAAGCGCCCAGAGCCATATGCCAATACACGCCTTACCATTGTCTTATAAAGAGTTCCGTTAGTTTCTATGGTTAATAGTCTTGATTTAAAATGTTTATTCAGCCCTCAACAGCTTCTGTTAGCAGCCAGAATTCTACTTTAAATTTCTTTTGTGCAGTTATTCTCACCATCGACATATGTCCCCAAATATAAAAAACCTTTTACTCTTTCAAAATTACAGCCATCTATTAGTATATTTGAAGTATTATTATTGTTGCTTTCCACTACCGTAAACGTTGTTTTGTTTATATTTATAACAAGCCTCATACTCTTAGCCGATGATTCAAGGGCTCTAAAAGCAGTCTTTAGATTATTTTCATTTATGCTGATAATATCTATAACATCTGGATACGCTAAGTGCTGGACTCCTTTATTAAAAATATGTTCTCCTTTTAAAATTTATAATATTATTATATATCAGTGTGTGTTATATGACTTAGTAATATTTTTTTAATTTAGTGATTATTTGTCTGATATTCATAAATGATTTTGTGGTAAAATTTAATTATTTAGTGGAATAAGTGGTAGTGAGAGTTAATATTACCCATTCAGCGATGTCCAACGCCAGTACGAGTGTTTCAGCTATACACAAGACAAGAAAAATAAAAGTATTGTTACGACAGTCTTATTGATCGTCGTACGGTACAGTAGAAACAAAATACAGACACCAATGAAATCACTAATTACCAGCACTTTAATTAATCACAAATAACAATTTGAAATCCACTGGATACTCTCATACAGTAATTTAAGTTAAATTTGTCCACACGCAATACTAATGTCAACTATAAAGAGTTCCGCACTAATTATAACACAATAATCACTTTTCACAAAAACCACTGGAGCCGCGCTCGGCAATATCGCCAGATATAACTAACTTCTAAGCGGCAGCTGTTGCTAATATTTAGCCTAAAGTTGTTTCAGAATAATGTTCCATAATTTGCGTTAACAAGCACTTGAAAATTCTAGCGGGTACTTTTGTGCGGCCTTGACAGAGTCACGCATCTGCTCGGCTAGCCGTGAAACGTGGAGAACGACGCTCGACAGTTCGAGAGCGTTCCGTCGTTACAGTATCTGTTCAGTGCGTGAATATTTTGAAAAATAAAAGGCCAACGGGGTCCGTTAATTTCTGTGAATAAGATTTAGAGCGTACAGCTGCCGCTTGCGAAGTAAGGAGAACCTGACATTACGTGTACGGAAAGAGGAAGACGATCTTCTCACAGATCTTAGTGATGCAGAGTCCAAGCTTTAAACCTCTTATAAAAATATAAAAATCCATATGGAGACCGATACATGACTTCCATGTTCTAATTAATTATAACGTTATTTTTAATATGTGCACTCAGAACGAAACCAAATCTATCAGGACGATTTTGGTAAAAACGCTGATAAAGATAATCAAAATACAAATTGTACTAAGCTATTAATATTTTAAAAATAAAGAATTAAATTATCATTTATTTAAGCAACACAAAAGAAAGCGAATACCGCCCGGCGTTTGTTATCTCTGAATTTCTGAAAACGAAAAATTATTTTGTTTACGTAACCGTGGTTGCATAGCATGGAACGATATCAATTGTTAATATTTTATTGAAATTTTTAAGTTTTCGGTCAAATAATTTTATAACATCAATACATAAAATTAACCCCTCATCCTTCAACTACCCTTTCCATTTATAGACCTTTCATCATGTTCTAAGATTCATATTTAAAATCATACATTTGAATACGGTTCGATAATTTCTAACAAGTTAGGTGTGTTCCTTGTAAATCGAGTTTTATGTTTGACAAATTTAAATGAAATATTTTGATAGAAACTACTTCTTTGTTGCCGATAACGTAGTGACACATAAAAATTATCCCCAGTCAACTATCATTTTCATTTAAAGAAAATTACCCCCTCCCCCTTGAACTACCCTTTTCACTTATATATTTTTCATCTACCTTTCTACAGTGGATTATTACGACCTTCTTTTCACGATACTATATCTATCAAAATTAAATACTTTACTTTAGTTAAAACGGAAAACGTTGGAGGTAAACTACCCCTTCCCCTTAACCGATCTTCACCAAAATCAAAAAAGCTTTGAGTCCTCTATAAGTTGGGCACAATGTAAAAAATTATTCGATTCTGTTTGAATTTGCAGCAGTTATCGTTCGCCATAAAACAATTCTACACACAGACACACACACACACACACACACACACACACACACACACACACACACACACACACACACACACACACACACACACACACACACACACACACACACACACACACACACACACACACACACACACCCACAGACACTTTACAGAAAATGAATTTTCTTCACGTTTTGAGCGTAGTGCAATCAGAATCAGCCCTTATCTCAAACACGATTTTTTCGCCATCACCATACTTCCATTTCCTTACGGAACGTGAAAGTAAAAAGGAATGTAGATAAAAATGGTACGAATTTAGAGTCTTTCCAAGAAAATTCAATTCAACTGCACATTTATAGCTACAGTTGTGGAAAAGAGCGCCCAACAATCAATAAACTTCATAAGTCATTAGCAGCAGCTAATCTTTTTACCGGTAAAAATCGGCTGTTATAAAAGTAATGCAAAATATCGGTTTTAAATTTACAAACATTTCGGGGAGGAAAGTTCTAATAAAAAGTAAAAGTTTTGTTGCTTTACGTTGTCGATTTTTAAGAATAATTCAAACTAAGTCTACTGAAAATATAGTCTGGTTAGACGAAACATGGAAATAGATCACAGTTTACGAAACGACTGGACAGATGATACTGCGGAAGGAACAAAGAAAGTACCTTTAGCTAAGACATCCAAATACCTAACTGCTTTTATACCTTTAAATCTAACAAAACGACTGACTTCTACGAAGAAATAAACTATGAAAACATAATCAAGTGGTTTACAGACTCGTTATTAAAAAAAAAATCACAGTGCCGTCAACTATTGTAATGGATAACGCCCCTTATCACTCTGTTATCTACAAAAAAGGGCCGACATTGGCTACACGTAAAGATAAAGTTATTCGCTGGTTTCACGAAGATAATATTTCTGCTAGTGTTAACCTAACTGAACCCATAAATATTACACGAGGACTAAAGCAAGGAGATGGGTTAGCCCCAACACTGTTTAATATTGCATTGGAATATGTAATGTAACGTTTATTTTTGAAAATATTTATAAAATTGTACAAGTAGTAAATAATAGCTAAAAATAATGTGTACTAGCAGTTATATTTGACAAAGAAGTATGTGAGGGTGTGTGAAGGGAAAGTTTGTAAGACTGTCCTTTTGGCATTGTAACCTACAGACAGCTTGATGTGTTACGGCTGTAAAGTTAATTGTTTGACAAAAAGAGTGACACTTACTAGATGTATGTGAGACGTTGTATTTCGCATCAGGCAGCTGCTCTGAGTGAAGAAAGGCATAACCCCCAATAAACCAATCTACCCTTTTTAAAAACTTGGACACAGACTGAAAGCAAAGAGTTTGTCAATTCGATACGGTACAACATTAGACGCCAGAACAATTGCAACGTAAAAATTTGACGAAAGTCGTGATTACAAAGGAAGATTCGTTCCAGACTCAAAACAAAGCCAGAGTGCAACTTGAAGATAAACAATGGTGCAGCAGATCGAACAATACCAGTATTTTATCTATGTCAAAGCGTAACAGAAATTGGACACTAGGAGACGGCCACGAGAGACAAAGAAATGTCGCCTGATTTACAAGGGGAAAGTGAAACTCACGAATTCTGGAGTGCTTGAATGAGATTCCTAGTAAATAGAGAAAACGGCTGTAGGAACAATCAGGACGAATGGTAGTTCGACAAGAGAATCACGTGTAAAGCAGAGATACTCGAAAACCAATGACGAATATACAATTTGTCACACTGGCTAAAGAACCAATAAGAGTATCCAAGCAGATGGAAGATTCAGCAGAGGTAGGCGGGATGAGAGTTTACTTGGTAGATCTCAGAACAGAAAAACGGCAGTCTAGTACTCATCTACAAAGTGATCACCACGAGTCATCTTAACTCGGTAACAATGTTTAGTCATCGATTCATTACATAAGCGTGAACAACTACAAGCGTTCTACACAATTTCAGAAGTGCGCATATCTAGAGTCTTGAGAACGGTTACTTCAGTGCGAACATTCAATTTCTCAAAGTGAACAATGAAGTGAATACGACAAATCGTACGAAACTCGTTGTTATAATTCTCACTAAATTCTAAACTCATAGCAAGAGAGTTGAACAGTTAATCGCGTTCGACAGACTATTAGTATAAAGTAATATCACGCGAAGTCAACATGTAAAACAGACTTTACAATTAATTAACTTCACCGTAATTTAACCAAAGTGTCGGAGAATACGGATACACAGTATAATACTAAGTGAAGACAAATTCAATTAACAGACATTCTACAATTACAAATAATTCACAAGAAACTATAAACATTACAGCAGCTTTTATAAAATACAGAACACATCAACAGAGGGACTCAGTGCATATTCTACAACAGAGACATTAGACATAAAATCAGCAATCTAAACAACTACTTTAAAAAACATTATACATGAACTTTACCAACATCAATTAAGGACACTCATATTCAACACAATACGAGTGCCGTGAAAAGTGAACAGTTCGAGAATTCTTCAATAATTAAACAGTGATCGTGAGGTGCAGTGACCGCGAAGGGATACGTAATCTACAACGACTACGGAGACCAGCAACTACTAAACACAGAGGACCACATGATGTCACCGAGAGTATGAACTACGAATAATCAACGCTCTCAAACTAATGGTACTTTAGAGTTAAGTCAATAAACTCAATTCATTCAAGTCAAAGAACTCACACTAATAATTAATTAACCTTGAGAACTGCCTCTCAGTGCTCTGCATTCGACTGAAGCGAAATAAAACGTCAATTAGTAAATTCTTAAAAAATCATATCTAAACAGTAATATAAATTTGCCAAATACAATTGTAGATTATAATTTACAATTATAAGTGTTAGAAAATTATTAAATGTTAATTAATCGCGATTTCAGAGATACTCATTGTTAAGATAAGAGAAGTGATTCTACTTAAGGAAATATCCATACAGACTGTTATATTTGTAATTTGGTACAACTTAATTAATTAAATAAGCATTAGACATAATATTGTTGTTGTGTGTTTGGCAAATGAATCCTTTATATCCACATCCTTGTAGATATGAGGTGGCGCCCGGGAAATTGAAACATTTTGGCAGTAAGTGATTTTTTAATTATTAATTTATTACTTGTTTAACCACCCCAAGTAAGAATTCTTTATAGTAATTAGAGGCTTATCAATAAATAGCTCCAATCTGTTAACAAATAAAACTGTACAGGTAGCCGCATATGCAGATGACATTAACATCATGTCAAGACGGATCACGGCAGCTAAAGAAATATTTATAGAGCTTAAAAACAAAGCCAAGGAAGTTGGGCTAGCCATAAATACGGATAAAACAAAAATGTTTATCCAAACAAGAAGGGACCAGGTTTATAACAACACTGAGATAGAGGAGGACACAATTGAAGTGGTGGACTTTTTCACGTATCTCGGAGTGAATGTAGCAAAGACTGGATCAGAGAAGCCGGAGATCCAAAGACGGACCACCGTGGCTAACAAGGCATACTTCGCATTGCTGCCATCATTTAGGTCTGGGGATGTGCACAGGGAAACAAAATTGAAAATATATAGGACTGTCATCAGACCGGTGCTATGCTACGGGTGTGAAGCATGGACAATCACACAGAAAACAGTCGACATAGTAGACACCTTTGAAAGGAAAATCCTCCGACGCATTATAGGCCCAATACAAGAAAATGGCTCATGGAGACTGAGATACAACAACGAACTGTATCAAATATATAAAGAGACACCAGTCTCAAAATTTATAAGATTACAAAGATTGCGTTGGGCCGGACATGTTATGAGAATGGAGGATGGCAGGAACCCCAAGAGGGCTTTGCTAGGTACATGAGTGGGAACGAGACCTAGAGGTAGACCGAGGAAGAGGTGGGAAGGTGGCGTTGGAGAGGACGCGAGAGACATGGGGATAAGAAACTGGAGGAGGGTTGCAGTGGATAGAGTGGGTTGGAGGCGGAGATTGGTGGAGGCCAGGGCCCGATTTGGGCTGTAGCGCCATAGGAGGAGGAGGAGTGTTAACCTGAAAAAACCAGAGCTGTTGAAGTTCGTATCAAGTTATAAAGCCCGATTTATGGAATACGTAATTGACAAAGTAGCGGAAGAACATAGCCATAAAGTAGTAACATTGCCACGGTATCACTGTGATTTTAACCCCATTGAGTTAATTTGGGTACAAGTAAAGGGATATGTAGCAAGAAATAATAAGTCTTTTACAGGAGAATAAGTAGAAAACTTGATACGTGAGGGTATTACAAATGTTACTGCAGACGACTGAGGGAAAGCAGTGACGCACACAAAGAAGCATGGTGCAACGAAGGAATCGTGGATTAGAAGACGCATTGAAACAACTAGTAATACATTTGGTCACAGAATCCAGTTACTCTAGTGACTCTGGTACCGGCATAAGAGGCGTACCACTTTTAGATTAACGGCACAGGCGGAAAAGTAAATGCAGGTAATTATAATTGTATTTGTAGTTTTGGTTTTGTGATTAAAGTTGTAACGACACCAAAATTCTAAAAGAAATAACCACATCTTAATAAATCAAGCATAAATAATACATATAGTAATATAATAATAATAATCGGGCGCAATATTAATGATAATAGGCCTAAGAGAAATGTAATAAACTAATTAGAAAATGAACTTACTGAAGAAGAGTTGCAGTATAAAAACAGATAGAATAATATAAGGATAATTAAAACTACTATATTACAAGAGGTATTGAATAACAAAGGTGAATGACATTAAGGCTAATAAATCATTGAACTCTGAAGTGAAGTTATATAAAAGAGAAAGAAATCTACTTAAGAAATATACCAACAGTAATATTGAATATAATAAATAAGTGGAGTTATTGGAAGGCAAGGTAGAATAAGAAATAATATTCAGAAGATAAAAGATTCCAATGGTGTATAATGATATAAGATTTATAATTATTTTTATTTATAGAGTGTAGAAAGCTAAGGTGCCACTCTAGAATTATTTTATGGGCAGCAGCCACAGTGCACTGTACCAGGTATGTGAATGTTCGGATGAGCAATTGGACGTAAAAGGGCCACTCAACGCCGATATTCATTCATAATACCATATTAATAGGGGGAATCATTTAACATTAGTTTGGAATCAATGTTAATAAAAGAATGGAATACATAAATAAAATATACAATGAACCAAGAGAAAACTCAAGAATTACAATTCGTTAAAGCCACCAATACAAATAAACAAACTCCAGAGATAAAGAAGAAAATAATTGGTATCGATAAGAAAGGTAGGTTTCAATTTGCCTATAATAATGAAGAATTTGTTTTGTTGAAGACATCAGCAAGCAATAACAACAAGTTATCTAAACAAATCGAAATAAAAATAATTTGAAAGAAGAAACAATAATAAATAAAAGTGTGAACCTATTTGAAACCAAAATTCCTACAACAGACATTACTATGACAGATTACTATACTATATAGACAGTACCCAGTTAGATTTGGAGTAGCCCATAAACAAATAAATAATGATAATAAATTTAATGAATAATGAATGAATCAAATAGAAAGGCACATAAAGTACAATACAAATTTAGAAGTAAACGTAAAATGTAATTAAGATATAATACAAATGTAATCTAAGACAAGTGTAATTAATTGGTAAGAGGATGTGAGATACAGTGGGATTCAATTAAGAATAACTGTGAGTGGGTAGTAATTATAAACAATTATTTAATGAAATGAATTACTAATCCATAGTAGCAGATGATACCGACATTAACATTTAGTTTTTTCTTTATTAGTGTTTGAGTTATATAAGTTTAATAGATATTGATCACACAGACAATGGTTTAAAAGTGTGTATTCAGTTAAGCCCTAAAGGGAATTATAGTAATTAGAATATAATTGTTATTTAACAGTTTGTTTATATTTAAAGAAATTAATTAATATAAAACAAGTGTAAGCAGGATCGATTATGAATCTTCCAATATAAAAATATAATCAGTCAACATAGGCCTAGATGATTATGTTCAGTAAATAATAAATTATTCCAAAATATTTGTCAGATTACAAATAACTATAATATTTGGTATTAAAATTGTTCATAGTTTTGTCAGATAAAATAATATGTAAATTGTATTAAATATTATAATATAATAACTAAAAATGCAACTTTGTACATAAAAGGTAAAATAATGTATTATATAAAAATAATATCCTATGACAACTAAATCTCAATTTGCACAGATATGACCAGAGTATTTATGTGTATCCAGGAAACCAAAAGAGAGAAAAATAATTTTATTATTATTATAATGGTAAATAAACCAAGGAGTTGGGTTGAAATTTGGTAAAAGAAACTAAATATTTATGCAAGAAACATATGAACTTTATTAAAAAATAATATAATACCAAGCAAGAAAAACGATATCAATCTATAACAGAATATAAATTTCAAGTAATTAAAGAAACAGCTTAACAAACCAGCCTTTAAACCTTACTGATGACCCAAACAGAAGGAACATTAACTAAAATAAATAAAATAGCAAACGAATGAAGTTATGGAAAAGAATAACCTTAAAACGAAAACAAATTACCATTAAAGAACAACTACACTTGGATTAACTTAATAAAAGGACACTGGACTTGAATCATAATATTCCACCAGAAGGCTTCGGACAACGGAATTGACAAGATAAACATTTATTGATCACCAAAAGAAGTGGATTCCTTCATTTGAACAACATAAACAAACTAAAAACATTGGAATTTTTCATCACTGAGAGATCAGGAGGCTGTGTGAAACTGAACTGAACTGATAAACATTGTGTAACGTATATATATTATTATAATTAATACTAAATTTATATTATTCATTAGTATCTTGTTTGTAATGTAATGTACTTTCTGTACTTGTGTTTCCTTTATAATTACTGGACCTTTATATCAGCCAAAAGAACATAAAAATAATATTAACATAAAAGAGAAAAGAATCGACCCTGAGATTTCTGAATTATATTAAAAGTTACAATAAATGGGTCATATCAATTTTTGAATAAAATTACAATATTATTATTATTATTATTATTATTACCAGATACCATTCCATGTGTTTTATTTATATAGAAATAGAATTAATGAGTGTTACAAATTGATGTACACAAAGAGAGGGATAAAATAAGGTAAAACCCGTCTTGTTATAAATTGATGAATCCAAAGTGAGGCATAAAGAACCTGTAATTCCTGGAGTGTTATAAAATTGGCGAACCCAGCAGTGGGGTTTAGAAAAGAGATTGATAAGGGACAATTACGTGCGGTTATAAAGTAAACAAAAATAAAACATTGACTCACATTTTTCATTATTGTTTATTTTTATTTTATTTACAAATATTTATACTTGTAACAAGTTGATGACTGCACACTATTGCATATATCGTTAAATCAAAAACATTAAAGATACTGAATATATGAAATTAATTAAAAACACTGAAGACAGTTCAGTTCTAGTTTATTATTCTTAAAAGGATTCAAATTTTTAGTTTGACAATTGTCTTTAGTTACAACCTGGATAAGTACTCATTTTTATGTAGGCTAATACACGTTTAGTCCGCGCGAAGTATGTTTTGAGTGAATGCAGTAACGAAACTTACGCTTGAGTGACATTCAACAGAAACACGTGCTTACGAAGTGGCAACATCGTGATGACGTCATCCCAATTGTCTATTCCTCTCCTGTAAAACTTCCAGTACTATAGTACGGGACTTAGCATAATAAGCTTCGATTAGCATAATAAACTTACGCAATAGTAACAGCTCTTCCCCGCCCCTCGCCATCCAGCGTTGTCGCACGTTACACTTGGTTATGCGTAGGCCTTAGGGCGGGGAGGGCGGGGAGTGAAGCGACATGGCAACACCGCAGACGTCTCGAAGCTTATTTTGATACGTCTCACATAATAGTGGTGGACAAAGCTATCATTTGGTAGTCTGGTATTGAAAGTAAAGTTATATGTGGCGTATGTGTGTGTGTGTGTGTTCTAGAATACTCCAGCCCTTCAGTATACAGCGACTCTGACATTTCGCTGTACGTTACCAACTGTACAAGCCTTGTACTACAAGGGAAGCTTTACAGTTACAGAGCGCCGCTCTGCTGCATAATACATAATATAATTATTCTATAAGATTATAATACATACTTTTCATGAAGCAGCCGCACATGAATGAATCCCAGTGATGTAGCCAGGGCCTCTGGCGCCCCTGGCAAAGTGACAGTTTGGCGCTCCCTCCCACTATAGACTTCTTACAAATTATTTCAATGTTCTATAAACTATCATTCACTGAATTTTAAGTACTTACAATTTTACATATAATAATTTTAAGTTAACCACTTACAATTTCTACGTACAGTGATCATTATTACTATGATTATTATTTTTAAATATTTACCAAATTTCTCTGATTACACTAAAGTTGCAGAAATTTCACAAATCCAGCGTAGCGTACATAACTTTTACTATTTAAAATTACAAAAATTTGACAAAATTCCATAAATTTAGAGTATTTTAGTAAGGTTTATGTACTGTTACCTTTTACAGCAGTAAAATACACATACACATACGCTCGCGTGTGTGAATTATTTTCGGTGAGCACAGAAGGGAATTTGTCATGCTAAGGAGACTACAATTGCTGAAAGAATTCAGCAATTATAGACTACATTCTTCTTCTTCACTACATGGCTTGGGCTGTAGCCCGTTCCGACTTCACAGAGTCTCTGACCATTTTTTTCAGGGTTTTCCACTATCTCTTGTCCCCACTGGCCTATATTCAAACGCTTGTTTAGGGATACGTGTGTCTACCATGCGTTCCACATGGGACTTTCAATTGTGTGTGTATTTCTTTATTCTCTCTAGAACCGACTGTAACTTCTGGTCATTCTTTATGTCGTCGTTTTGTAGACGATCTCTCAAACTAGATTCCTTCACTCTCTTAAAAATTTCATTTACGAGGCCTGTATTTTTGTAATATTTTTGCAGAAGAGTCCGTGTTTCACATCCATACCTTAAAGTCGGCACAGCCACGACCTTATAGAACATTAGCTGGGTCCCCCTCAGCGTTTTATTCTTTAATAGTTGTTTTATTGTTCCACAGGTATAACTAAATCGATTTAACTTAGTTCGCCTTATTTAAGAGTGTTGCCTTTTCCAAAGTTTATTTAGTATGTAGACATACCTATATTGACGAAATTTTGTGAGAATGGATGAACGTCTGTCCTGCAGGTATACGAATCTCGGATAAGGGATCACTTAGCACATTACTCTACGCAGATGACCAAATAATTATAGACTACATTAACAAAATCAATTCTAAAATAAGATATATTGTAACCTTGGTATCACTAAATCCATAAAAAATGTGTTAGTTTAACGAAGTCAGTTTTAGTTAAACGGCGTATCAGAAGCAAATTCCGTAAGCAAATTACACATTTCGTGTAGGAGATGTTTGAAAAAAAAAAGAAAATACCGTTTAGTTTGCCCTTCTACTTGATGAGTTACGTTTGTTGTAAATGATTTGGATTCCTCGCACACGAAATGTTTTTTTTCAGTTTTAATTAAAAAAAAACACTTTTGTTTTCATTAGTTCAATGTAATAGTGATGTAGCTTAGATGTACGAAGGAAATATTGTTTGTAAAGTCCCGTCAGTAATCAACAACCGGCTGTAAGCATTGATACCCTGTGAATAAAGAATAATTAAAAAGACAGTAAATAATTTTTTAAAATATGGGTTGTAATTATATATATATATATATATATATATATAATAACATAATAAGTAGTGTAGTGGGTGTTGTTGTTTGTGTTGTAAACTGTCGGGCGTTACCTCCGCGCACTTTTGTTACTTACTCTGTTGACTGGATCCTCTGCAGTGATGTAGTCCTGTAATACAACTTAATACTATGCTTTTTGTGGGCGCCACTTGGAAACGTTTGCTCCAAGAAAAAAATAAATGATTGATAAAATTTTTAAATCTACGAAAAAATTTAAACAAGTCAGTTTAGCTTTGAAAAATCAGTTAAGTTTAATGATTCTTTAAAAACAACAAACAAATCGTCTGAAGGACTATCATTCATAAAAAATTATAAAATTGCAGAGAAAAATTTTTACAAGTTATTATTATTGACAATTTTTTTATATGTCCAATCAAGTATCGGCTAGTATTTCAGATTTTGACTCAGTTGAAAAGCATGAGTTTAATATGTGAAAAATCTTTACTCTCAGGACGTGACTCCTTTGAACTACCAAGACATATCAATTAGATGCCTTACAAGAAAAAACTAAGTGATTTGAAGGTGTATGTGTGGCGTGTAAAGTACAACTGTGTGATAAATGTAACCAGGTAACAAATGACTTTAATTTTGGTAACTCACGTTCCAATGGTCGTTTATTCTCTCACTGGACACCTCCTTCGGGTAGTTTCTCAATCTCGCCTCTTCGGGTGTACACTGAATCTATTTAAAGTCAAATTTTACGATCATTACTTTTTCCGCACTTTATGTCAAAACGTTTGGCAGTAGAATCTCGTTCAAACGCCGCCGCTACGAATCATCTGTTTAGCGTTGATTCAGAAATCTGCCACCGCAGCGCTGATTCTCATGCAGTGTTGAGGAAGGCTTAGTGTATTGTTTGTTACATTCGGGGGAATTATTTGTCACGTTTGTCAGTCAATGCGAACACAGCAGAATTCGTTCTCTATTTAAATGTTTGGTCCCTCCTGGGCCGTCGACGTTCTGGCTGCGTGATTTCTATTAAAATTTGCCGTATCGCTGCTCTATTTCAGCGATACTTTTTGGCGTAGACTCTCGTTGAGGTTAAGTCAGTCGGTTATGTCTATGTACGGGAAAAGCCTTCCTGCCGTGTCTTGTCGATCTCTCGCCTCTTTGGTTTCGCCTTAGCTGCGTTGATTAGTGTTGTGTGAGATGCATCAGTTCTGGAGTTCAATCTTCAAGTGTTTTTCGGTCGAATTTGGTCTCGCTTTTATACTAAATCAGGATGACTGTTTTCATCGACTTCCGGTATATTTGTGTAAAAATTCTTTCTAGATTGTTCGAGAATAAACTAAATGGAATGTCATAGAACAATTTTCACTTCCGTAGAAGCTTTTAGAACGAATTTCTTATTCTTCATACAATGGATATTTCAAAATTTACACTGGTATTTATCAAACAGTTTCACATTAGTACTTACAATTTGTATGCCACTAATGTATTTAGATTCCTTGTTTTATACTTAATCTAGCGATACTAAATATGATTGGTATCTAATTAACTTAAGTCTAATAAACAATACAATATACAACCCTCACCTTGAGTTGTTGTCATTGAAAACTCAATTTTTATAACAAAAATTGTTGTGGAGTTACAAAGTTCCTTCCACAAGCTGGACATCTACTACTACTACTTTCCTACAACAAAATAAACGAATTTTGACATCAATAAAACACAAATAAATACAATTTTATATGGCCTCTGCTCATGGCCTAGATTTTTGTCAGTTTTCTAATACAATGATTAGTCTTTTTCTTTAATATATGTATTATTTCACTACTATACACACAGAGTTTATTATTTTGTCTATCTTTTGTGATACCTGGTTACTCTGTACATATATTATATTTATCACAAGATGACATAGCATCATTGATTGGTCTTGAGATGTCATTTTTTATGGTGTGACAAATCTCACTCTAATTAGTTAAATTCTTTTAGAATTGACTTTACTTTCAACTGAGTTTGTTTCTTATTAAGGTATTCTGATGTATTGTACCTTTCTATCTTATTTTTGTTAGTATTATGTAAGTATTTAGCCGGATACGATTATTTTTGTACTGGATAATTGGCTTCAGCCATACATGGTATAAGTAAATATTTTGCTGACTTGACTATTACAATGTTAAAGTTGGTCAGGTATATTAGTATAGTTGCTTTATATCATATTACAGCTTTCTAATACAGTTTGGTTGCATTTTGGCAACATTAAATTCATAAATTATACAATATTAGATGCCTATTACATGTTTTTAGTTAACACTGTTTTTGGCTATTTTGACTGCTTTTTATTCATTTGATAGCTTCCTTTATTTAAGATAAATTGTTCACTATTGTCTGCTTGACAATTACATATAGTTTTTATTTAAATCTGATAATAATTAATTTTTTCATGAAATCTTGGTGTATGGTCTCAAATCCAACACATTAATATTTGTTTGTCATAACAAATATATCATTTTTATTTTAACTTAAACTATTTCTAATAATGTATTTAAGTCATTTAATACATTTATTTTATTTACATCACATAATATAATGATGGATCATGTCCATTTATTCACAAAAAATAGTTTTTAATACCCTATTCATAGTTATAAAACTTAATAATCATTGACTTTATTTTGGTGGATTCTGATATTATTTCTCTCTCTTATAGTGTCTTATGTTTTTTCACTCTTATTCACATTAATAATATATATGGGGTTTTGTCTTAGTCATAGTTTGGTCGTTTTTTTTCAAGTTGATAGAAATAATTATTATACAAAATTACACAATTTTTTGGCACTACTTGGGTTCGATACTGTTCACTTCACTTTCCTCCTATGCTAACTTACTATATAAATGATTTCTTTTTATGGAACGTTCTGTGACGTTACATATGCCTCACCGTTAAAGTTGATAATTTTGGAAAAACATATCTTTGGTTTTGATGAAATTATCATCTCTATAATAACCCTTTATTATTAGCTTCTTTATATTTCATTCTTTTATCTTATAATTAAATTCCTGTACTACTCCTTTAATATATTAATCCAACTCAATATTCCTAGTTCGTTCTTTGTCATATCACCTATTCCTTTCCTTTTTACCTTGATGTTTTATAATTAATCTTTGATATAATTCCCTATCAATTCCCTAACTTACATAGAGGGTTGGGAGTCAGAGTGGCTCACTATGGCATACATTCTCTGTCCCTTCCTGTCTATAACTACTGAAATCAGAGGCAACACATCCCTGTTCAGAAAACAATAATTGCACCTTTGCAACAAATAATAATAATAATAATAAAAAAAATACAATATTCAAAGATCATAGGCTCCTACACATAAATTCCCTTTCTTAAACTCTTCTGATTAATTCACAATTATATTAATATATCGTTCTCCGCAGGTTAAAATTATCGTTTAAAATCATTCAATGTTAATAGCTATATTCATATTCATCATTACCTCCTTATGTAACACACTGTTTTCCTCTCCTTTTTTTTTTCATTTATCATTTCCATTTAGTATCAAATATATGACAGTATTTCTCCTTCTTTTCTCCTTTACTAAGTGCCCATCTTGCAATATTTATTAATAATAATCTCTCACCTTCTCTAACTACGGGTAAGTTGGTAAATATACGTTGACATGGCTATTGGAAATAAATCTTGCCTATGATGGAATGTGTCCATCTCGTAATATTAATTAATAATAATCATTATACAATAATATTTATATTTATTTAAAAATCTCTACCTCCTTTCTAATTATGGCTAAGTTAAAAAATTCACGTTGACATGTTTAGTCAAGGTACCTTCTCTATGATGCTGTATTTGACTTGGGTTTTTTGGTTATGGTACTTGGTCACTGATTGATTCGACTTGCGATTTTTTTTTTTTTTTTTTTTTTATCATGGTACTTTTTTAATGAAGTCTGGTTATACGTACCTTTTGCCTTGTTCCTAATTGTGTCAGTTACCTCGTAGGTATTGTTTTCATGTTTGATAATGTTTGGGTTATATTTGTCAGTTTGGGTTAATTACGTTGATTAATTCAACCCCTTTTGGTTGTGTTCCTTATATTATGTCCTTATTTATCATTCCCATTCCTTTTTAATTCCTTCTATTTTCAATATTCGACCTTCGATGTTTATCACCTCTACTCCTTCAAATGCCTGGTCTATGACATTTATTCTGGATGATTGGTTTCATGGCATTACCATCTCATCACATGTTTGGGCCATAATTTTTCTGCATAGCGGAATTCCTCCTCTCTCTCACTTTCAGTTTGGGGATCATTATCTGGTTCTCGGCCAGTTTCTGCCAATACATGGTTTACATAAAATACTCGGGGTTTTTCGTCTTTACTTGCCTGATTATGCTGTAATGAAAAACCCGGATTTTCGTGAACTGTTACCCGATTCTCATTATTATTTTGATTAGCGTTTGGTTCCTGTTGGTTATTTTCGTTTCGGGATGGTTCGTTACTCCTACCCTCTGATAACTGCTGACGGTTATTCGCCGTATCACCCTGGCTACCTGGCGTCTGTTGAGTCATATACCCGTAACTTGGTAAATTGGGTGGATATGGTCGTCGATTATCGGCCATCATATAATTTACCTGGGGCCTATATTCATTTTGGTTTCTCCTATCGCCTCCTCCTTGGTTTCCCCCGTTGCGATAACCATTACGTTGACCATAATTACTTCCTCTATAATTATTCCCGCGATAACCGTTTCCCTGGTGGAAGTTCCTACCGTAGTTATTCCCGGTGTAATTACCTCTGTTTGGTCCCGGATAGTTGCGGTTAATTGGGCCCTGAGTGGTATCATTTCGGCCATTTGGTGGGATATTATTATTCTGATTATTGGTGTTTAGATTATTACTGTTCCCACCTCCATTCCGGTTTGGTCCGTTATTATTGTTGTTGTACTCTACCTTACGATTGGGGGGTTGGTAATCCTGGAACCTTCCGGTGGATTCGCAATTTTCCAATAATTTGGCCAGATCGGCTATTTTGCTAATCTGTTGGTATAATTGGGCATCCTTGATCCCATAGCTGTAATGTCCAGCTAACTGCCTTACCAAACATTCTTCTGGGATCGGCGGTATCAACTTCCGTGCTAAACATACCTTTCCCAGGAAATAAGACGTCGGGGACTGTCCATAGGACGCGTCGTATTTGCCATAGAAAATGTCTATTCTTACCCTGTTTTGTGCGGTCTCTGACCAATACTTTTCCTTAAACTGGCGTTTAAACTCTGCTAAATTCGTTATTTCTGGTCGTACCGCTATCCACCAGTTATCCTTAGTATTCTTAAACGTCTCGTCAAGCATCTCTCTTATCCTGTCCCACCTTGGTTCTCTGCTTCTCCCAATAACCTCCTCCATTCTTTCCAAAAATTCCATTGGGTTTCGTCGGTAGTCCTGGAAGCTGATTACTTCCCTGTTTTCACCATGACACGTATGAGTGTTTAGTATTGGTGTGTCTCTCAGCGCCTCTAATCTTTCCTGCAGGTTTTTCTCTCTCTGGTCTATTTCCAGTATGCTATTTTTGTTAGTTTTTATCTGTTCGTCCAGCCTGTTAGCGATGTGCTGGACTTCTCCCACCTCCTGCATAATGGCGTCTTGGTTCTGCCTTACCCTGTTTTCGAGATTTATAACATCTTGTTTGGTCTCTACTGTTTGCTCCTCTATTCTTTCGAAACGTGTATTGTTTCCCTCCCGTAACCTTTCCAATTGTTTCTCCATGTTTTCGACCTTCCTGTCACTATCGATCTTATTATCATCGATCCTTTTGTTTACTATTTCGTATTTTATGCTAATTTCTTTTTTCAGGGACTCTATGCTTCATTTTATTTCCTCCTTATCTTCCTGTCTGTTTTTATTCAGGGATTCTATATTTTTGTTCATACCCTCCTTTAAAGATTCTATGCTTCCTTTTATTTCCGCCTTATCTTCCCGTCTATTTTTATTCATATTTTCTTCCATCCTTTGGAACATTTGCTCATTACTTTTTTTAGTTTCCTCCTTATCTTCCTGTCTCTCTTTTCTCAGCGTTTGGAACATCATCATTATTACGTTCGCGTCAACGCTCTCTGTTATTTTTTCTGGTTCGGGTTTCTCTGTCTGTTCTACCATTTGTATGGGTTCTTCTCCCGTTTGTTCTTCTAATTCCTCTGCCGTTTGTACCGGTCTTTCCATTTCTAGTGTGGGCGGTTCTAATTCCGTTTCCTCGACCTGTACTGCCTCTCCGTCTTCCACACTTAACTCGGGTTCCACAGTCTTCTTCACCTTTTTTCCCTTTGGTTGCGGCATTTTAATATGTTGGTAGTTGCCGGGCTTGTTCCGTCTTTTTCAAGCCTCACTAGTTGGGCTGCCAATTTATAGAAAAACAAGTATAGGGTGTTGTAATTGTAAAAGTGTTGTAAACTGTGTCGGGCGTTACCTCCGCGCACTTTTGTTACTTACTCTGTTGACTGGATCCTCTGCAGTGATGTAGTCCTGTAATACAACTTAATACTATGCTTTTTGTGGGCGCCACTTGGAAACGTTTGCTCCAAGAAAAAAATAAATGATTGATAAAATTTTTAAATCTACGAAAAAATTTAAACAAGTCAGTTTAGCTTTGAAAAATCAGTTAAGTTTAATGATTCTTTAAAAACAACAAACAAATCGTCTGAAGGACTATCATTCATAAAAAATTATAAAATTGCAGAGAAAAATTTTTACAAGTTATTATTATTGACAATTTTTTTATATGTCCAATCAAGTATCGGCTAGTATTTCAGATTTTGACTCAGTTGAAAAGCATGAGTTTAATATGTGAAAAATCTTTACTCTCAGGACGTGACTCCTTTGAACTACCAAGACATATCAATTAGATGCCTTACAAGAAAAAACTAAGTGATTTGAAGGTGTATGTGTGGCGTGTAAAGTACAACTGTGTGATAAATGTAACCAGGTAACAAATGACTTTAATTTTGGTAACTCACGTTCCAATGGTCGTTTATTCTCTCACTGGACACCTCCTTCGGGTAGTTTCTCAATCTCGCCTCTTCGGGTGTACACTGAATCTATTTAAAGTCAAATTTTACGATCATTACTTTTTCCGCACTTTATGTCAAAACGTTTGGCAGTAGAATCTCGTTCAAACGCCGCCGCTACGAATCATCTGTTTAGCGTTGATTCAGAAATCTGCCACCGCAGCGCTGATTCTCATGCAGTGTTGAGGAAGGCTTAGTGTATTGTTTGTTACATTCGGGGGAATTATTTGTCACGTTTGTCAGTCAATGCGAACACAGCAGAATTCGTTCTCTATTTAAATGTTTGGTCCCTCCTGGGCCGTCGACGTTCTGGCTGCGTGATTTCTATTAAAATTTGCCGTATCGCTGCTCTATTTCAGCGATACTTTTTGGCGTAGACTCTCGTTGAGGTTAAGTCAGTCGGTTATGTCTATGTACGGGAAAAGCCTTCCTGCCGTGTCTTGTCGATCTCTCGCCTCTTTGGTTTCGCCTTAGCTGCGTTGATTAGTGTTGTGTGAGATGCATCAGTTCTGGAGTTCAATCTTCAAGTGTTTTTCGGTCGAATTTGGTCTCGCTTTTATACTAAATCAGGATGACTGTTTTCATCGACTTCCGGTATATTTGTGTAAAAATTCTTTCTAGATTGTTCGAGAATAAACTAAATGGAATGTCATAGAACAATTTTCACTTCCGTAGAAGCTTTTAGAACGAATTTCTTATTCTTCATACAATGGATATTTCAAAATTTACTCTGGTATTTATCAAACAGTTTCACATTAGTACTTACAATTTGTATGCCACTAATGTATTTAGATTCCTTGTTTTATACTTAATCTAGCGATACTAAATATGATTGGTATCTAATTAACTTAAGTCTAATAAACAATACAATATACAACCCTCACCTTGAGTTGTTGTCATTGAAAACTCAATTTTTATAACAAAAATTGTTGTGGAGTTACAAAGTTCCTTCCACAAGCTGGACATCTACTACTACTACTTTCCTACAACAAAATAAACGAATTTTGACATCAATAAAACACAAATAAATACAATTTTATATGGCCTCTGCTCATGGCCTAGATTTTTGTCAGTTTTCTAATACAATGATTAGTCTTTTTCTTTAATATATGTATTATTTCACTACTATACACACAGAGTTTATTATTTTGTCTATCTTTTGTGATACCTGGTTACTCTGTACATATATTATATTTATCACAAGATGACATAGCATCATTGATTGGTCTTGAGATGTCATTTTTTATGGTGTGACAAATCTCATTCTAATTAGTTAAATTCTTTTAGAATTGACTTTACTTTCAACTGAGTTTGTTTCTTATTAAGGTATTCTGATGTATTGTACCTTTCTATCTTATTTTTGTTAGTATTATGTAAGTATTTAGCCAGATACGATTATTTTTGTACTGGATAATTGGCTTCAGCCATACATGGTATAAGTAAATATTTTGCTGACTTGACTATTACAATGTTAAAGTTGGTCAGGTATATTAGTATAGTTGCTTTATATCATATTACAGCTTTCTAATACAGTTTGGTTGCATTTTGGCAACATTAAATTCATAAATTATACAATATTAGATGCCTATTACATGTTTTTAGTTAACACTGTTTTTTGGCTATTTTGACTGCTTTTTATTCATTTGATAGCTTCCTTTATTTATGATAAATTGTTCACTATTGTCTGCTTGACAATTACATATAGTTTTTATTTAAATCTGATAATAATTAATTTTTTCATGAAATCTTGGTGTATGGTCTCAAATCCAACACATTAATATTTTTTTGTCATAACAAATATATCATTTTTATTTTAACTTAAACTCTTTCTAATAATGTATTTAAGTCATTTAATACATTTATTTTATTTACATCACATAATATAATGATGGATCATGTCCATTTATTCACAAAAAATAGTTTTTAATACCCTATTCATAGTTATAAAACTTAATAATCATTGACTTTATTTTGGTGGATTCTGATATTATTTCTCTCTCTTATAGTGTCTTATGTTTTTTCACTCTTATTCACATTAATAATATATATGGGGTTTTGTCTTAGTCATAGTTTGGTCGTTTTTTTTCAAGTTGATAGAAATAATTATTATACAAAATTACACAATTTTTTGGGACTACTTGGGTTCGATACTGTTCACTTCACTTTCCTCCTATGCTAACTTACTATATAAATGATTTCTTTTTATGGAACGTTCTGTGACGTTACATATGCCTCACCGTTAAAGTTGATAATTTTGGAAAAACATATCTTTGGTTTTGATGAAATTATCATCTCTATAATAACCCTTTATTATTAGCTTCTTTATATTTCATTCTTTTATCTTATAATTAAATTCCTGTACTACTCCTTTAATATATTAATCCAACTCAATATTCCTAGTTCGTTCTTTGTCATATCACCTATTCCTTTCCTTTTTACCTTGATGTTTTATAATTAATCTTTGATATAATTCCCTATCAATTCCCTAACTTACATAGAGGGTTGGGAGTCAGAGTGGCTCACTATGGCATACATTCTCTGTCCCTTCCTGTCTATAACTACTGAAATCAGAGGCAACACATCCCTGTTCAGAAAACAATAATTGCACCTTTGCAACAAATAATAATAATAATAATAAAAAAATACAATATTCAAAGATCATAGGCTCCTACACATAAATTCCCTTTCTTAAACTCTTCTGATTAATTCACAATTGTATTAATATATCGTTCTCCGCAGGTTAAAATTATCGTTTAAAATCATTCAATGTTAATAGCTATATTCATATTCATCATTACCTCCTTATGTAACACACTGTTTTCCTCTCCTTTTTTTTTTCATTTATCATTTCCATTTAGTATCAAATATATGACAGTATTTCTCCTTCTTTTCTCCTTTACTAAGTGCCCATCTTGCAATATTTTTTAATAATAATCTCTCTCCTTCTCTAAGTACGGGTAAGTTGGTAAATATACGTTGACATGGCTATTGGAAATAAATCTTGCCTATGATGGAATGTGTCCATCTCGTAATATTAATTAATAATAATCATTATACAATAATATTTATATTTATTTAAAAATCTCTACCTCCTTTCTAATTATGGCTAAGTTAAAAAATTCACGTTGACATGTTTAGTCAAGGTACCTTCTCTATGATGCTGTATTTGACTTGGGTTTTTTGGTTATGGTACTTGGTCACTGATTGATTCGACTTGCGATTTTTTTTTTTTTTTTTTTTTTATCATGGTACTTTTTTAATGAAGTCTGGTTATACGTACCTTTTGCCTTGTTCCTAATTGTGTCAGTTACCTCGTAGGTATTGTTTTCATGTTTGATAATGTTTGGGTTATATTTGTCAGTTTGGGTTAATTACGTTGATTAATTCAACCCCTTTTGGTTGTGTTCCTTATATTATGTCCTTATTTATCATTCCCATTCCTTTTTAATTCCTTCTATTTTCAATATTCGACCTTCGATGTTTATCACCTCTACTCCTTCAAATGCCTGGTCTATGACATTTATTCTGGATGATTGGTTTCATGGCATTACCATCTCATCACATGTTTGGGCCATAATTTTTCTGCATAGCGGAATTCCTCCTCTCTCTCACTTTCAGTTTGGGGATCATTATCTGGTTCTCGGCCAGTTTCTGCCAATACATGGTTTACATAAAATACTCGGGGTTTTTCGTCTTTACTTGCCTGATTATGCTGTAATGAAAAACCCGGATTTTCGTGAACTGTTACCCGATTCTCATTATTATTTTGATTAGCGTTTGGTTCCTGTTGGTTATTTTCGTTTCGGGGTGGTTCGTTACTCCTACCCTCTGATAACTGCTGACGGTTATTCGCCGTATCACCCTGGCTACCTGGCGTCTGTTGAGTCATATACCCGTAACTTGGTAAATTGGGTGGATATGGTCGTCGATTATCGGCCATCATATAATTTACCTGGGGCCTATATTCATTTTGGTTTCTCCTATCGCCTCCTCCTTGGTTTCCCCCGTTGCGATAACCATTACGTTGACCATAATTACTTCCTCTATAATTATTCCCGCGATAACCGTTTCCCTGGTGGAAGTTCCTACCGTAGTTATTCCCGGTGTAATTACCTCTGTTTGGTCCCGGATAGTTGCGGTTAATTGGGCCCTGAGTGGTATCATTTCGGCCATTTGGTGGGATATTATTATTCTGATTATTGGTGTTTAGATTATTACTGTTCCCACCTCCATTCCGGTTTGGTCCGTTATTATTGTTGTTGTACTCTACCTTACGATTGGGGGGTTGGTAATCCTGGAACCTTCCGGTGGATTCGCAATTTTCCAATAATTTGGCCAGATCGGCTATTTTGCTAATCTGTTGGTATAATTGGGCATCCTTGATCCCATAGCTGTAATGTCCAGCTAACTGCCTTACCAAACATTCTTCTGGGATCGGCGGTATCAACTTCCGTGCTAAACATACCTTTCCCAGGAAATAAGACGTCGGGGACTGTCCATAGGACGCGTCGTATTTGCCATAGAAAATGTCCATTCTTACCCTGTTTTGTGCGGTCTCTGACCAATACTTTTCCTTAAACTGGCGTTTAAACTCTGCTAAATTCGTTATTTCTGGTCGAACCGCTATCCACCATTTATCCTTAGTATTCTTAAACGTCTCGTCAAGCATCTCTCTTATCCTGTCCCACCTTGGTTCTCTGCTTCTCCCAATAACCTCCTCCATTCTTTCCAAAAATTCCATTGGGTTTCGTCGGTAGTCCTGGAAGCTGATTACTTCCCTGTTTTCACCATGACACGTATGAGTGTTTAGTATTGGTGTGTCTCTCAGCGCCTCTAATCTTTCCTGCAGGTTTTTCTCTCTCTGGTCTATTTCCAGTATGCTATTTTTGTTAGTTTTTATCTGTTCGTCCAGCCTGTTAGCGATGTGCTGGACTTCTCCCACCTCCTGCATGATGGCGTCTTGGTTCTGCCTTACCCTGTTTTCGAGATTTATAACATCTTGTTTGGTCTCTACTGTTTGCTCCTCTATTCTTTCGAAACGTGTATTGTTTCCCTCCCGTAACCTTTCCAATTGTTTCTCCATGTTTTCGACCTTCCTGTCACTATCGATCTTATTATCATCGATCCTTTTGTTTACTATTTCGTATTTTATGCTAATTTCTTTTTTCAGGGACTCTATGCTTCATTTTATTTCCTCCTTATCTTCCTGTCTGTTTTTATTCAGGGATTCTATATTTTTGTTCATACCCTCCTTTAAAGATTCTATGCTTCCTTTTATTTCCGCCTTATCTTCCCGTCTATTTTTATTCATATTTTCTTCCATCCTTTGGAACATTTGCTCATTACTTTTTTTAGTTTCCTCCTTATCTTCCTGTCTCTCTTTTCTCAGCGTTTGGAACATCATCATTATTACGTTCGCGTCAACGCTCTCTGTTATTTTTTCTGGTTCGGGTTTCTCTGTCTGTTCTACCATTTGTATGGGTTCTTCTCCCGTTTGTTCTTCTAATTCCTCTGCCGTTTGTACCGGTCTTTCCATTTCTAGTGTGGGCGGTTCTAATTCCGTTTCCTCGACCTGTACTGCCTCTCCGTCTTCCACACTTAACTCGGGTTCCACAGTCTTCTTCACCTTTTTTCCCTTTGGTTGCGGCATTTTAATATGTTGGTAGTTGCCGGGCTTGTTCCGTCTTTTTCAAGCCTCACTAGTTGGGCTGCCAATTTATAGAAAAACAAGTATAGGGTGTTGTAATTGTAAAAGTGTTGTAAACTGTGTCGGGCGTTACCTCCGCGCACTTTTGTTACTTACTCTGTTGACTGGATCCTCTGCAGTGATGTAGTCCTGTAATACAACTTAATACTATGATTTTTGTGGGCGCCACTTGGAAACGTTTGCTCCAAGAAAAAAATAAATGATTGATAAAATTTTTAAATCTACGAAAAAATTTAAACAAGTCAGTTTAGCTTTGAAAAATCAGTTAAGTTTAATGATTCTTTAAAAACAACAAACAAATCGTCTGAAGGACTATCATTCATAAAAAATTATAAAATTGCAGAGAAAAATTTTTACAAGTTATTATTATTGACAATTTTTTTATATGTCCAATCAAGTATCGGCTAGTATTTCAGATTTTGACTCAGTTGAAAAGCATGAGTTTAATATGTGAAAAATCTTTACTCTCAGGACGTGACTCCTTTGAACTACCAAGACATATCAATTAGATGCCTTACAAGAAAAAACTAAGTGATTTGAAGGTGTATGTGTGGCGTGTAAAGTACAACTGTGTGATAAATGTAACCAGGTAACAAATGACTTTAATTTTGGTAACTCACGTTCCAATGGTCGTTTATTCTCTCACTGGACACCTCCTTCGGGTAGTTTCTCAATCTCGCCTCTTCGGGTGTACACTGAATCTATTTAAAGTCAAATTTTACGATCATTACTTTTTCCGCACTTTATGTCAAAACGTTTGGCAGTAGAATCTCGTTCAAACGCCGCCGCTACGAATCATCTGTTTAGCGTTGATTCAGAAATCTGCCACCGCAGCGCTGATTCTCATGCAGTGTTGAGGAAGGCTTAGTGTATTGTTTGTTACATTCGGGGGAATTATTTGTCACGTTTGTCAGTCAATGCGAACACAGCAGAATTCGTTCTCTATTTAAATGTTTGGTCCCTCCTGGGCCGTCGACGTTCTGGCTGCGTGATTTCTATTAAAATTTGCCGTATCGCTGCTCTATTTCAGCGATACTTTTTGGCGTAGACTCTCGTTGAGGTTAAGTCAGTCGGTTATGTCTATGTACGGGAAAAGCCTTCCTGCCGTGTCTTGTCGATCTCTCGCCTCTTTGGTTTCGCCTTAGCTGCGTTGATTAGTGTTGTGTGAGATGCATCAGTTCTGGAGTTCAATCTTCAAGTGTTTTTCGGTCGAATTTGGTCTCGCTTTTATACTAAATCAGGATGACTGTTTTCATCGACTTCCGGTATATTTGTGTAAAAATTCTTTCTAGATTGTTCGAGAATAAACTAAATGGAATGTCATAGAACAATTTTCACTTCCGTAGAAGCTTTTAGAACGAATTTCTTATTCTTCATACAATGGATATTTCAAAATTTACACTGGTATTTATCAAACAGTTTCACATTAGTACTTACAATTTGTATGCCACTAATGTATTTAGATTCCTTGTTTTATACTTAATCTAGCGATACTAAATATGATTGGTATCTAATTAACTTAAGTCTAATAAACAATACAATATACAACCCTCACCTTGAGTTGTTGTCATTGAAAACTCAATTTTTATAACAAAAATTGTTGTGGAGTTACAAAGTTCCTTCCACAAGCTGGACATCTACTACTACTACTTTCCTACAACAAAATAAACGAATTTTGACATCAATAAAACACAAATAAATACAATTTTATATGGCCTCTGCTCATGGCCTAGATTTTTGTCAGTTTTCTAATACAATGATTAGTCTTTTTCTTTAATATATGTATTATTTCACTACTATACGCACAGAGTTTATTATTTTGTCTATCTTTTGTGATACCTGGTTACTCTGTACATATATTATATTTATCACAAGATGACATAGCATCATTGATTGGTCTTGAGATGTCATTTTTTATGGTGTGACAAATCTCACTCTAATTAGTTAAATTCTTTTAGAATTGACTTTACTTTCAACTGAGTTTGTTTCTTATTAAGGTATTCTGATGTATTGTACCTTTCTATCTTATTTTTGTTAGTATTATGTAAGTATTTAGCCAGATACGATTATTTTTGTACTGGATAATTGGCTTCAGCCATACATGGTATAAGTAAATATTTTGCTGACTTGACTATTACAATGTTAAAGTTGGTCAGGTATATTAGTATAGTTGCTTTATATCATATTACAGCTTTCTAATACAGTTTGGTTGCATTTTGGCAACATTAAATTCATAAATTATACAATATTAGATGCCTATTACATGTTTTTAGTTAACACTGTTTTTTGGCTATTTTGACTGCTTTTTATTCATTTGATAGCTTCCTTTATTAAAATAAATTGTTCACTATTGTCTGCTTGACAATTACATATAGTTTTTATTTAAATCTGATAATAATTAATTTTTTCATGAAATCTTGGTGTATGGTCTCAAATCCAACACATTAATATTTTTTTGTCATAACAAATATATCATTTTTATTTTAACTTAAACTCTTTCTAATAATGTATTTAAGTCATTTAATACATTTATTTTATTTACATCACATAATATAATGATGGATCATGTCCATTTATTCACAAAAAATAGTTTTTAATACCCTATTCATAGTTATAAAACTTAATAATCATTGACTTTATTTTGGTGGATTCTGATATTATTTCTCTCTCTTATAGTGTCTTATGTTTTTTCACTCTTATTCACATTAATAATATATATGGGGTTTTGTCTTAGTCATAGTTTGGTCGTTTTTTTTCAAGTTGATAGAAATAATTATTATACAAAATTACACAATTTTTTGGCACTACTTGGGTTCGATACTGTTCACTTCACTTTCCTCCTATGCTAACTTACTATATAAATGATTTCTTTTTATGGAACGTTCTGTGACGTTACATATGCCTCACCGTTAAAGTTGATAATTTTGGAAAAACATATCTTTGGTTTTGATGAAATTATCATCTCTATAATAACCCTTTATTATTAGCTTCTTTATATTTCATTCTTTTATCTTATAATTAAATTCCTGTACTACTCCTTTAATATATTAATCCAACTCAATATTCCTAGTTCGTTCTTTGTCATATCACCTATTCCTTTCCTTTTTACCTTGATGTTTTATAATTAATCTTTGATATAATTCCCTATCAATTCCCTAACTTACATAGAGGGTTGGGAGTCAGAGTGGCTCACTATGGCATACATTCTCTGTCCCTTCCTGTCTATAACTACTGAAATCAGAGGCAACACATCCCTGTTCAGAAAACAATAATTGCACCTTTGCAACAAATAATAATAATAATAATAAAAAAAATACAATATTCAAAGATCATAGGCTCCTACACATAAATTCCCTTTCTTAAACTCTTCTGATTAATTCACAATTATATTAATATATCGTTCTCCGCAGGTTAAAATTATCGTTTAAAATCATTCAATGTTAATAGCTATATTCATATTCATCATTACCTCCTTATGTAACACACTGTTTTCCTCTCCTTTTTTTTTTCATTTATCATTTCCATTTAGTATCAAATATATGACAGTATTTCTCCTTCTTTTCTCCTTTACTAAGTGCCCATCTTGCAATATTTATTAATAATAATCTCTCTCCTTCTCTAAGTACGGGTAAGTTGGTAAATATACGTTGACATGGCTATTGGAAATAAATCTTGCCTATGATGGAATGTGTCCATCTCGTAATATTAATTAATAATAATCATTATACAATAATATTTATATTTATTTAAAAATCTCTACCTCCTTTCTAATTATGGCTAAGTTAAAAAATTCACGTTGACATGTTTAGTCAAGGTACCTTCTCTATGATGCTGTATTTGACTTGGGTTTTTTGGTTATGGTACTTGGTCACTGATTGATTCGACTTGCGATTTTTTTTTTTTTTTTTTTTTATCATGGTACTTTTTTAATGAAGTCTGGTTATACGTACCTTTTGCCTTGTTCCTAATTGTGTCAGTTACCTCGTAGGTATTGTTTTCATGTTTGATAATGTTTGGGTTATATTTGTCAGTTTGGGTTAATTACGTTGATTAATTCAACCCCTTTTGGTTGTGTTCCTTATATTATGTCCTTATTTATCATTCCCATTCCTTTTTAATTCCTTCTATTTTCAATATTCGACCTTCGATGTTTATCACCTCTACTCCTTCAAATGCCTGGTCTATGACATTTATTCTGGATGATTGGTTTCATGGCATTACCATCTCATCACATGTTTGGGCCATAATTTTTCTGCATAGCGGAATTCCTCCTCTCTCTCACTTTCAGTTTGGGGATCATTATCTGGTTCTCGGCCAGTTTCTGCCAATACATGGTTTACATAAAATACTCGGGGTTTTTCGTCTTTACTTGCCTGATTATGCTGTAATGAAAAACCCGGATTTTCGTGAACTGTTACCCGATTCTCATTATTATTTTGATTAGCGTTTGGTTCCTGTTGGTTATTTTCGTTTCGGGGTGGTTCGTTACTCCTACCCTCTGATAACTGCTGACGGTTATTCGCCGTATCACCCTGGCTACCTGGCGTCTGTTGAGTCATATACCCGTAACTTGGTAAATTGGGTGGATATGGTCGTCGATTATCGGCCATCATATAATTTACCTGGGGCCTATATTCATTTTGGTTTCTCCTATCGCCTCCTCCTTGGTTTCCCCCGTTGCGATAACCATTACGTTGACCATAATTACTTCCTCTATAATTATTCCCGCGATAACCGTTTCCCTGGTGGAAGTTCCTACCGTAGTTATTCCCGGTGTAATTACCTCTGTTTGGTCCCGGATAGTTGCGGTTAATTGGGCCCTGAGTGGTATCATTTCGGCCATTTGGTGGGATATTATTATTCTGATTATTGGTGTTTAGATTATTACTGTTCCCACCTCCATTCCGGTTTGGTCCGTTATTATTGTTGTTGTACTCTACCTTACGATTGGGGGGTTGGTAATCCTGGAACCTTCCGATGGATTCGCAATTTTCCAATAATTTGGCCAGATCGGCTATTTTGCTAATCTGTTGGTATAATTGGGCATCCTTGATCCCATAGCTGTAATGTCCAGCTAACTGCCTTACCAAACATTCTTCTGGGATCGGCGGTATCAACTTCCGTGCTAAACATACCTTTCCCAGGAAATAAGACGTCGGGGACTGTCCATAGGACGCGTCGTATTTGCCATAGAAAATGTCCATTCTTACCCTGTTTTGTGCGGTCTCTGACCAATACTTTTCCTTAAACTGGCGTTTAAACTCTGCTAAATTCGTTATTTCTGGTCGTACCGCTATCCACCAGTTATCCTTAGTATTCTTAAACGTCTCGTCAAGCATCTCTCTTATCCTGTCCCACCTTGGTTCTCTGCTTCTCCCAATAACCTCCTCCATTCTTTCCAAAAATTCCATTGGGTTTCGTCGGTAGTCCTGGAAGCTGATTACTTCCCTGTTTTCACCATGACACGTATGAGTGTTTAGTATTGGTGTGTCTCTCAGCGCCTCTAATCTTTCCTGCAGGTTTTTCTCTCTCTGGTCTATTTCCAGTATGCTATTTTTGTTAGTTTTTATCTGTTCGTCCAGCCTGTTAGCGATGTGCTGGACTTCTCCCACCTCCTGCATGATGGCGTCTTGGTTCTGCCTTACCCTGTTTTCGAGATTTATAACATCTTGTTTGGTCTCTACTGTTTGCTCCTCTATTCTTTCGAAACGTGTATTGTTTCCCTCCCGTAACCTTTCCAATTGTTTCTCCATGTTTTCGACCTTCCTGTCACTATCGATCTTATTATCATCGATCCTTTTGTTTACTATTTCGTATTTTATGCTAATTTCTTTTTTCAGGGACTCTATGCTTCATTTTATTTCCTCCTTATCTTCCTGTCTGTTTTTATTCAGGGATTCTATATTTTTGTTCATACCCTCCTTTAAAGATTCTATGCTTCCTTTTATTTCCGCCTTATCTTCCCGTCTATTTTTATTCATATTTTCTTCCATCCTTTGGAACATTTGCTCATTACTTTTTTTAGTTTCCTCCTTATCTTCCTGTCTCTCTTTTCTCAGCGTTTGGAACATCATCATTATTACGTTCGCGTCAACGCTCTCTGTTATTTTTTCTGGTTCGGGTTTCTCTGTCTGTTCTACCATTTGTATGGGTTCTTCTCCCGTTTGTTCTTCTAATTCCTCTGCCGTTTGTACCGGTCTTTCCATTTCTAGTGTGGGCGGTTCTAATTCCGTTTCCTCGACCTGTACTGCCTCTCCGTCTTCCACACTTAACTCGGGTTCCACAGTCTTCTTCACCTTTTTTCCCTTTGGTTGCGGCATTTTAATATGTTGGTA
The DNA here is from genome assembly GCA_034769895.1 of Magicicada septendecula. Taxonomy (NCBI): domain Eukaryota; kingdom Metazoa; phylum Arthropoda; class Insecta; order Hemiptera; family Cicadidae; genus Magicicada; species Magicicada septendecula. Next base: position 349,732,023 of record CM068375.1, read on the forward strand.
GTTGCCGGGCTTGTTCCGTCTTTTTCAAGCCTCACTAGTTGGGCTGCCAATTTATAGAAAAACAAGTATAGGGTGTTGTAATTGTAAAAGTGTTGTAAACTGTGTCGGGCGTTACCTCCGCGCACTTTTGTTACTTACTCTGTTGACTGGATCCTCTGCAGTGATGTAGTCCTGTAATACAACTTAATACTATGCTTTTTGTGGGCGCCACTTGGAAACGTTTGCTCCAAGAAAAAAATAAATGATTGATAAAATTTTTAAATCTACGAAAAAATTTAAACAAGTCAGTTTAGCTTTGAAAAATCAGTTAAGTTTAATGATTCTTTAAAAACAACAAACAAATCGTCTGAAGGACTATCATTCATAAAAAATTATAAAATTGCAGAGAAAAATTTTTACAAGTTATTATTATTGACAATTTTTTTATATGTCCAATCAAGTATCGGCTAGTATTTCAGATTTTGACTCAGTTGAAAAGCATGAGTTTAATATGTGAAAAATCTTTACTCTCAGGACGTGACTCCTTTGAACTACCAAGACATATCAATTAGATGCCTTACAAGAAAAAACTAAGTGATTTGAAGGTGTATGTGTGGCGTGTAAAGTACAACTGTGTGATAAATGTAACCAGGTAACAAATGACTTTAATTTTGGTAACTCACGTTCCAATGGTCGTTTATTCTCTCACTGGACACCTCCTTCGGGTAGTTTCTCAATCTCGCCTCTTCGGGTGTACACTGAATCTATTTAAAGTCAAATTTTACGATCATTACTTTTTCCGCACTTTATGTCAAAACGTTTGGCAGTAGAATCTCGTTCAAACGCCGCCGCTACGAATCATCTGTTTAGCGTTGATTCAGAAATCTGCCACCGCAGCGCTGATTCTCATGCAGTGTTGAGGAAGGCTTAGTGTATTGTTTGTTACATTCGGGGGAATTATTTGTCACGTTTGTCAGTCAATGCGAACACAGCAGAATTCGTTCTCTATTTAAATGTTTGGTCCCTCCTGGGCCGTCGACGTTCTGGCTGCGTGATTTCTATTAAAATTTGCCGTATCGCTGCTCTATTTCAGCGATACTTTTTGGCGTAGACTCTCGTTGAGGTTAAGTCAGTCGGTTATGTCTATGTACGGGAAAAGCCTTCCTGCCGTGTCTTGTCGATCTCTCGCCTCTTTGGTTTCGCCTTAGCTGCGTTGATTAGTGTTGTGTGAGATGCATCAGTTCTGGAGTTCAATCTTCAAGTGTTTTTCGGTCGAATTTGGTCTCGCTTTTATACTAAATCAGGATGACTGTTTTCATCGACTTCCGGTATATTTGTGTAAAAATTCTTTCTAGATTGTTCGAGAATAAACTAAATGGAATGTCATAGAACAATTTTCACTTCCGTAGAAGCTTTTAGAACGAATTTCTTATTCTTCATACAATGGATATTTCAAAATTTACACTGGTATTTATCAAACAGTTTCACATTAGTACTTACAATTTGTATGCCACTAATGTATTTAGATTCCTTGTTTTATACTTAATCTAGCGATACTAAATATGATTGGTATCTAATTAACTTAAGTCTAATAAACAATACAATATACAACCCTCACCTTGAGTTGTTGTCATTGAAAACTCAATTTTTATAACAAAAATTGTTGTGGAGTTACAAAGTTCCTTCCACAAGCTGGACATCTACTACTACTACTTTCCTACAACAAAATAAACGAATTTTGACATCAATAAAACACAAATAAATACAATTTTATATGGCCTCTGCTCATGGCCTAGATTTTTGTCAGTTTTCTAATACAATGATTAGTCTTTTTCTTTAATATATGTATTATTTCACTACTATACACACAGAGTTTATTATTTTGTCTATCTTTTGTGATACCTGGTTACTCTGTACATATATTATATTTATCACAAGATGACATAGCATCATTGATTGGTCTTGAGATGTCATTTTTTATGGTGTGACAAATCTCACTCTAATTAGTTAAATTCTTTTAGAATTGACTTTACTTTCAACTGAGTTTGTTTCTTATTAAGGTATTCTGATGTATTGTACCTTTCTATCTTATTTTTGTTAGTATTATGTAAGTATTTAGCCGGATACGATTATTTTTGTACTGGATAATTGGCTTCAGCCATACATGGTATAAGTAAATATTTTGCTGACTTGACTATTACAATGTTAAAGTTGGTCAGGTATATTAGTATAGTTGCTTTATATCATATTACAGCTTTTTAATGCAGTTTGGTTGCATTTTGGCAACATTAAATTCATAAATTATACAATATTAGATGCCTATTACATGTTTTTAGTTAACACTGTTTTTGGCTATTTTGACTGCTTTTTATTCATTTGATAGCTTCCTTTATTTAAGATAAATTGTTCACTATTGTCTGCTTGACAATTACATATAGTTTTTATTTAAATCTGATAATAATTAATTTTTTCATGAAATCTTGGTGTATGGTCTCAAATCCAACACATTAATATTTTTTTGTCATAACAAATATATCATTTTTATTTTAACTTAAACTCTTTCTAATAATGTATTTAAGTCATTTAATACATTTATTTTATTTACATCACATAATATAATGATGGATCATGTCCATTTATTCACAAAAAATAGTTTTTAATACCCTATTCACAGTTATAAAACTTAATAATCATTGATTTTATTTTGGTGGATTCTGATATTATTTCTCTCTCTTATAGTGTCTTATGTTTTTTCACTCTTATTCACATTAATAATATATATGGGGTTTTGTCTTAGTCATAGTTTGGTCGTTTTTTTTCAAGTTGATATAAATAATTATTATACAAAATTACACAATTTTTTGGGACTACTTGGGTTCGATACTGTTCACTTCACTTTCCTCCTATGCTAACTTACTATATAAATGATTTCTTTTTATGGAACGTTCTGTGACGTTACATATGCCTCACCGTTAAAGTTGATAATTTTGGAAAAACATATCTTTGGTTTTGATGAAATTATCATCTCTATAATAACCCTTTATTATTAGCTTCTTTATATTTCATTCTTTTATCTTATAATTAAATTCCTGTACTACTCCTTTAATATATTAATCCAACTCAATATTCCTAGTTCGTTCTTTGTCATATCACCTATTCCTTTCCTTTTTACCTTGATGTTTTATAATTAATCTTTGATATAATTCCCTATCAATTCCCTAACTTACATAGAGGGTTGGGAGTCAGAGTGGCTCACTATGGCATACATTCTCTGTCCCTTCCTGTCTATAACTACTGAAATCAGAGGCAACACATCCCTGTTCAGAAAACAATAATTGCACCTTTGCAACAAATAATAATAATAATAATAAAAAAAATACAATATTCAAAGATCATAGGCTCCTACACATAAATTCCCTTTCTTAAACTCTTCTGATTAATTCACAATTATATTAATATATCGTTCTCCGCAGGTTAAAATTATCGTTTAAAATCATTCAATGTTAATAGCTATATTCATATTCATCATTACCTCCTTATGTAACACACTGTTTTCCTCGCCTTTTTTTTTTCATTTATCATTTCCATTTAGTATCAAATATATGACAGTATTTCTCCTTCTTTTCTCCTTTACTAAGTGCCCATCTTGCAATATTTATTAATAATAATCTCTCTCCTTCTCTAAGTACGGGTAAGTTGGTAAATATACGTTGACATGGCTATTGGAAATAAATCTTGCCTATGATGGAATGTGTCCATCTCGTAATATTAATTAATAATAATCATTATACAATAATATTTATATTTATTTAAAAATCTCTACCTCCTTTCTAATTATGGCTAAGTTAAAAAATTCACGTTGACATGTTTAGTCAAGGTACCTTCTCTATGATGCTGTATTTGACTTGGGTTTTTTGGTTATGGTACTTGGTCACTGATTGATTCGACTTGCGATTTTTTTTTTTTTTTTTTTTTATCATGGTACTTTTTTAATGAAGTCTGGTTATACGTACCTTTTGCCTTGTTCCTAATTGTGTCAGTTACCTCGTAGGTATTGTTTTCATGTTTGATAATGTTTGGGTTATATTTGTCAGTTTGGGTTAATTACGTTGATTAATTCAACCCCTTTTGGTTGTGTTCCTTATATTATGTCCTTATTTATCATTCCCATTCCTTTTTAATTCCTTCTATTTTCAATATTCGACCTTCGATGTTTATCACCTCTACTCCTTCAAATGCCTGGTCTATGACATTTATTCTGGATGATTGGTTTCATGGCATTACCATCTCATCACATGTTTGGGCCATAATTTTTCTGCATAGCGGAATTCCTCCTCTCTCTCACTTTCAGTTTGGGGATCATTATCTGGTTCTCGGCCAGTTTCTGCCAATACATGGTTTACATAAAATACTCGGGGTTTTTCGTCTTTACTTGCCTGATTATGCTGTAATGAAAAACCCGGATTTTCGTGAACTGTTACCCGATTCTCATTATTATTTTGATTAGCGTTTGGTTCCTGTTGGTTATTTTCGTTTCGGGGTGGTTCGTTACTCCTACCCTCTGATAACTGCTGACGGTTATTCGCCGTATCACCCTGGCTACCTGGCGTCTGTTGAGTCATATACCCGTAACTTGGTAAATTGGGTGGATATGGTCGTCGATTATCGGCCATCATATAATTTACCTGGGGCCTATATTCATTTTGGTTTCTCCTATCGCCTCCTCCTTGGTTTCCCCCGTTGCGATAACCATTACGTTGACCATAATTACTTCCTCTATAATTATTCCCGCGATAACCGTTTCCCTGGTGGAAGTTCCTACCGTAGTTATTCCCGGTGTAATTACCTCTGTTTGGTCCCGGATAGTTGCGGTTAATTGGGCCCTGAGTGGTATCATTTCGGCCATTTGGTGGGATATTATTATTCTGATTATTGGTGTTTAGATTATTACTGTTCCCACCTCCATTCCGGTTTGGTCCGTTATTATTGTTGTTGTACTCTACCTTACGATTGGGGGGTTGGTAATCCTGGAACCTTCCGATGGATTCGCAATTTTCCAATAATTTGGCCAGATCGGCTATTTTGCTAATCTGTTGGTATAATTGGGCATCCTTGATCCCATAGCTGTAATGTCCAGCTAACTGCCTTACCAAACATTCTTCTGGGATCGGCGGTATCAACTTCCGTGCTAAACATACCTTTCCCAGGAAATAAGACGTCGGGGACTGTCCATAGGACGCGTCGTATTTGCCATAGAAAATGTCCATTCTTACCCTGTTTTGTGCGGTCTCTGACCAATACTTTTCCTTAAACTGGCGTTTAAACTCTGCTAAACTCGTTATTTCTGGTCGTACCGCTATCCACCAGTTATCCTTAGTATTCTTAAACTTCTCGTCAAGCATCTCTCTTATCCTGTCCCACCTTGGTTCTCTGCTTCTCCCAATAACCTCCTCCATTCTTTCCAAAAATTCCATTGGGTTTCGTCGGTAGTCCTGGAAGCTGATTACTTCCCTGTTTTCACCATGACACGTATGAGTGTTTAGTATTGGTGTGTCTCTCAGCGCCTCTAATCTTTCCTGCAGGTTTTTCTCTCTCTGGTCTATTTCCAGTATGCTATTTTTGTTAGTTTTTATCTGTTCGTCCAGCCTGTTAGCGATGTGCTGGACTTCTCCCACCTCCTGCATGATGGCGTCTTGGTTCTGCCTTACCCTGTTTTCGAGATTTATAACATCTTGTTTGGTCTCTACTGTTTGCTCCTCTATTCTTTCGAAACGTGTATTGTTTCCCTCCCGTAACCTTTCCAATTGTTTCTCCATGTTTTCGACCTTCCTGTCACTATCGATCTTATTATCATCGATCCTTTTGTTTACTATTTCGTATTTTATGCTAATTTCTTTTTTCAGGGACTCTATGCTTCATTTTATTTCCTCCTTATCTTCCTGTCTGTTTTTATTCAGGGATTCTATATTTTTGTTCATACCCTCCTTTAAAGATTCTATGCTTCCTTTTATTTCCGCCTTATCTTCCCGTCTATTTTTATTCATATTTTCTTCCATCCTTTGGAACATTTGCTCATTACTTTTTTTAGTTTCCTCCTTATCTTCCTGTCTCTCTTTTCTCAGCGTTTGGAACATCATCATTATTACGTTCGCGTCAACGCTCTCTGTTATTTTTTCTGGTTCGGGTTTCTCTGTCTGTTCTACCATTTGTATGGGTTCTTCTCCCGTTTGTTCTTCTAATTCCTCTGCCGTTTGTACCGGTCTTTCCATTTCTAGTGTGGGCGGTTCTAATTCCGTTTCCTCGACCTGTACTGCCTCTCCGTCTTCCACACTTAACTCGGGTTCCACAGTCTTCTTCACCTTTTTTCCCTTTGGTTGCGGCATTTTAATATGTTGGTAGTTGCCGGGCTTGTTCCGTCTTTTTCAAGCCTCACTAGTTGGGCTGCCAATTTATAGAAAAACAAGTATAGGGTGTTGTAATTGTAAAAGTGTTGTAAACTGTGTCGGGCGTTACCTCCGCGCACTTTTGTTACTTACTCTGTTGACTGGATCCTCTGCAGTGATGTAGTCCTGTAATACAACTTAATACTATGCTTTTTGTGGGCGCCACTTGGAAACGTTTGCTCCAAGAAAAAAATAAATGATTGATAAAATTTTTAAATCTACGAAAAAATTTAAACAAGTCAGTTTAGCTTTGAAAAATCAGTTAAGTTTAATGATTCTTTAAAAACAACAAACAAATCGTCTGAAGGACTATCATTCATAAAAAATTATAAAATTGCAGAGAAAAATTTTTACAAGTTATTATTATTGACAATTTTTTTATATGTCCAATCAAGTATCGGCTAGTATTTCAGATTTTGACTCAGTTGAAAAGCATGAGTTTAATATGTGAAAAATCTTTACTCTCAGGACGTGACTCCTTTGAACTACCAAGACATATCAATTAGATGCCTTACAAGAAAAAACTAAGTGATTTGAAGGTGTATGTGTGGCGTGTAAAGTACAACTGTGTGATAAATGTAACCAGGTAACAAATGACTTTAATTTTGGTAACTCACGTTCCAATGGTCGTTTATTCTCTCACTGGACACCTCCTTCGGGTAGTTTCTCAATCTCGCCTCTTCGGGTGTACACTGAATCTATTTAAAGTCAAATTTTACGATCATTACTTTTTCCGCACTTTATGTCAAAACGTTTGGCAGTAGAATCTCGTTCAAACGCCGCCGCTACGAATCATCTGTTTAGCGTTGATTCAGAAATCTGCCACCGCAGCGCTGATTCTCATGCAGTGTTGAGGAAGGCTTAGTGTATTGTTTGTTACATTCGGGGGAATTATTTGTCACGTTTGTCAGTCAATGCGAACACAGCAGAATTCGTTCTCTATTTAAATGTTTGGTCCCTCCTGGGCCGTCGACGTTCTGGCTGCGTGATTTCTATTAAAATTTGCCGTATCGCTGCTCTATTTCAGCGATACTTTTTGGCGTAGACTCTCGTTGAGGTTAAGTCAGTCGGTTATGTCTATGTACGGGAAAAGCCTTCCTGCCGTGTCTTGTCGATCTCTCGCCTCTTTGGTTTCGCCTTAGCTGCGTTGATTAGTGTTGTGTGAGATGCATCAGTTCTGGAGTTCAATCTTCAAGTGTTTTTCGGTCGAATTTGGTCTCGCTTTTATACTAAATCAGGATGACTGTTTTCATCGACTTCCGGTATATTTGTGTAAAAATTCTTTCTAGATTGTTCGAGAATAAACTAAATGGAATGTCATAGAACAATTTTCACTTCCGTAGAAGCTTTTAGAACGAATTTCTTATTCTTCATACAATGGATATTTCAAAATTTACACTGGTATTTATCAAACAGTTTCACATTAGTACTTACAATTTGTATGCCATTAATGTATTTAGATTCCTTGTTTTTTACTTAATCTAGCGATACTAAATATGATTGGTATCTAATTAACTTAAGTCTAATAAACAATACAATATACAACCCTCACCTTGAGTTGTTGTCATTGAAAACTCAATTTTTATAACAAATATCGGTATGGAGAACCATACATGACTTCCATATTCTAAGATTTATATTTAAAATCATTTTCGAAATGAAATATTACCATAGAAACTACTTCTTTCTACTTACTGCTTCAGCCTTAACCACAGTACTGTGGTCACTAACGTATACCACCTCACGTTATCGCACTCGATTTTCACTGATGATGGAAGTCGATGGCATTGCCGAAATGTCTGGTTTTGTATAAAACATTGGACTACGGCCAAATATCCCGGGAAGGAATTTTAACAAAAACTACTTCTTTGTTGCCGATAACGTTGTACACATATATATCAGTGGCGAAGTTACATGGAGGCAATTGAGGCAATGCCTACCCTAACAAATTCTGTAGAATAAAAATTATAAATACGTATGAACTACATAACGGAAAGATTATACATTGTTACTGTGACTGTCAAATTTATTAAACCGAAACGTACTTTATTGAGCGACCGCTAGATGGTGACAGGTGAGATTCGGCATAGTTCGTTTAAAGCGAATGAGGCAACCTGAACTTGCCTCAGCGTTTTTTGTATACATCGTATGTAAGCAATGTATTGGTGTGATAGGGAAGTGTAGTGAGGGGGGATTGTCCCGCGCTGTACACATAGAGCGTTGAGGCATGCCTCACTTCTGTGGTCCAAACAGTTAAGTTAAAGCGCCTGTGTTGTTTCTAAGTGTTTATTTTATGCGGTTATTAAAAGTGTCACTGTTATTCCGCTGAACTAACAGATGATCAAGATTGTTATTTGAATTATTTGTAACATTAAACATATATATAGAAACTAACCAAGATTAAAAATTTGAAGTTTAATCAGTTGTATTATTGTGTATGACTAATACAAGGATTGTTCAATAGACACACGTATAGAGCTGTAAAGCATTTTTTATTCAACGATTTTAAAAGAAGTCTCCAATAACATTAAGACATGAGTTCCACTGTTGCGCTAACCTGTAGATTCCCTGCTAGTAAAATTCTTACGGCTGTTTGTGGAACCATTCGGTTACAGCAAACTCTACCTCAGCGTCCGATTTGACCCACCGTCCTTTTAGTGATTCCTTAAAAAAAATTTAAGATAAGATTTTTGCCTACCCATTCATTAACTACTAGCTTCGCCAGTAAGCAAATTGATGTCCATTTTTTCGGCTTGCACGCGTTATGTTGGTGTGGGTTTCGGCACTTTCCATTTAAAAAGCGTGCAAACGTAAGAAAATAAACATGAGTGAGGCCAGAAATAACGTGAATTGTGTGTTTGTGTCTTACCTGCCTTTTTATTGCCGTATTAAATGAAAAATATTATATTACATTAAAATTAAAAAATTTTAATTTTATTGCCTGGCAACAAAATTATTTTATTTTTAACAATTACCATTGTTTCAAAAAGTTTAAATAAATTTGCAAGTACTTTACTCTTGTTAAAACGTAAAAGGTTGCAGGTAAACTACCCCTTCCCCTTAACCGATCTTCACCAAAATCGAACGTCCTTGAGACCTCTACAATTCAGGGATGTATGCAAAAAATTATTTGATTCTGTTCGAATTTGCGGCTGTTATCGTTTGCCATAGAAAATACGCTTGATAAAAAAACGGTGCTGGTAAACTACCCCTTCCCCTTAACCGATCTTCACCAAAAACAATAGGTCTTGAGTACTCTACAAATCAGGGCTGTATGCAAAACATTATTTGATTCTGTTTGAATTTGCGGCTGTTATCGTTTGCCATAGAAAATACCCTTGTTAAAAAAACGTTGCAAGTAAACTACCCCTTTCCCTTAACCGATCTTCACCAAAAACAATAGGTCTTGAGAACTCTACAATTTAGGGCTGTATGCAAATAATCGTTTGATTCTGTTTGAATTTGCGGCTGTTATCGTTTGCCATAGGAAATACCCTTGTTAAAACATAAAACGATACCGGTAAACTACCCCTTTCCCTTAACCGATCTTCACCAAAAACAAAAGGTCTTGAGAACTCTACAATTCAGGGCTGTATACGAAATATTATTTGATTCTGTTTGAATTTGCGGCTGTTATCGTTTGCCAAAAAAAAAAAATTTCCCTTGATAAAAAAAAACCGTTGCCGGTAAACTACCCCTTTCCCTCAACCGATCTTCACCAAAAACAATAGGTCGCGAGTCTTCTACAAATCAGGGCTGTATGCAAAAAATTATTTGATTCTGTTTGAATTTGCGGCAGTTATCGTTTGCCATAGAAAAAAATCTACAGACACACACACAGACACACAGACACACAGACACACAGACACACAGACACACACACACACACACACACACACACACAGAGACACTTTTCGGAAAACGACTTTTTTTCATGTTTTGAGTGTAGTAGAATCAGAATCTGCAATAATCTCGAACACGATTTTTTTTGCCATCACCATACTTCCATTCCTTAAGGAAATATGGAAGTAAAAATTGTTGTGGAGTTACAAAGTTCCTTCCACAAGCTGGACATCTACTACTACTACTTTCCTACAACAAAATAAACAAATTTTAACATCAATAAAACACAAATAAATACAATTTTATATGGCCTCTGCTCATGGCCTAGATTTTTGTCAGTTTTCTAATACAATGATTAGTCTTTTTCTTTAATATATGTATTATTTCACTACTATACACACAGAGTTTATTATTTTGTCTATCTTTTGTGATACCTGGTTACTCTCTACATATATTATATTTATCACAAGATGACATAGCATCATTGATTGGTCTTGAGATGTCATTTTTTATGGTGTGACAAATCTCACTCTAATTAGTTAAATTCTTTTAGAATTGACTTTACTTTCAACTGAGTTTGTTTCTTATTAAGGTATTCTGATGTATTGTACCTTTCTATCTTATTTTTGTTAGTATTATGTAAGTATTTAGCCAGATACGATTATTTTTGTACTGGATAATTGGCTTCAGCCATACATGGTATAAGTAAATATTTTGCTGACTTGACTATTACAATGTTAAAGTTGGTCAGGTATATTAGTATAGTTGCTTTATATCATATTACAACTTTCTAATACAGTTTGGTTGCATTTTGGCAACATTAAATTCATAAATTATACAATATTAGATGCCTATTACATGTTTTTAGTTAACACTGTTTTTGGCTATTTTGACTGCTTTTTATTCATTTGATAGCTTCCTTTATTTAAGATAAATTGTTCACTATTGTCTGCTTGACAATTACATATAGTTTTTATTTAAATCTGATAATAATTAATTTTTTCATGAAATCTTGGTGTATGGTCTCAAATCCAACACATTAATATTTTTTTGTCATAACAAATATATCATTTTTATTTTAACTTAAACTCTTTCTAATAATGTATTTAAGTCATTTAATACATTTGTTTTATTTACATCACATAATATAATGATGGATCATGTCCATTTATTCACAAAAAATAGTTTTTAATACCCTATTCATAGTTATAAAACTTAATAATCATTGACTTTATTTTGGTGGATTCTGATATTATTTCTCTCTCTTATAGTGTCTTATGTTTTTTCACTCTTATTCACATTAATAATATATATGGGGTTTTGTCTTAGTCATAGTTTGGTCGTTTTTTTTCAAGTTGATAGAAATAATTATTATACAAAATTACACAATTTTTTGGGACTACTTGGGTTCGATACTGTTCACTTCACTTTCCTCCTATGCTAACTTACTATATAAATGATTTCTTTTTATGGAACGTTCTGTGACGTTACAATATATGTAATTTTAATAATAATAATTTTAAAAACCAATATGGATAAAGTTACACGAAACACACATAAAAATACTAAGAACAGTATATCTGTAATATTTATTAATATTGATTTTTAATATGAATTCACACATTTTGTTATGTTATACACACACACATTCACATAGAATCACTCACTATTAATGTTTCTGTATTTCTCGTCTGGACGACTTTATAATGATAAATAATGATAATCAATTTTATCGAAATGTGACAAAAATGTTTAAAAACTGTGTCTGGTTAATGAACGACCTTCACGAAATCATTTATCATTTATTAATTAATGGTCACTATTAATACAAGAATAACTTCTAATGAGAAACGACATATGGGTCATTCCGTGTAACTGTTCCTAGTATTGAACTTTTCATACGCAAAACAGAATTTCCACGTAAATTAGGCTATTATGTTATGCAGTGAAAACAAAGTGTATTTCACTAATTATAATAAATTATAATAAAGTTTTAGGTGACTAATTATAATAAAGGTGACTAATTATAATAAAGTTTTTTACTGATATCTTCAAATTACAAAGTCAAATTTTATGTCATCATTAAATTACAAAATTATTGCAGAAATGTTAACCGCAAATAAAAATGTAATATTGAATTATAAATGTTATTTATAATTTCGTGTCCGAATAGTAACTTAAAATAGATTTCCGAAATACTTGAAATAAACTTCTTACAGTTAATATTAGATATATAGTTTAGTCTACGTTTGTCATTTATGAATAAAGTTTTTATCAAAGTCGAGTAAATGTTCCACATAACATTATTTAATAATGCTAGTTAAAGTTTAACCTACATATACAAGTATTAAATTAATATTGTAAGTGTGTAGGTTTGTAACCACTGACGCTACAGACTGGAGTTTAGTTTGGCGTTTATGACCAAATTATTCACTTTGTGATTACATACGTAACTTGTTGTACGTAAAAGTGTAATTTGTTTTTTTATTTTCCGAACGTAGTACACACTAATGTTGTCACGGTACAATAATATTGTTATTGTAAATAAATATGTGAATGTTTCCATTAATACAGATTGCTAGGGAAGACAAGAATTTTGCAAACAATAATAAAATTATAGAAATATAATAGAATTATAGAATCTGAAGGTGACAGTTTATCCTTTGAAAAAGAAATTTACACTACCTTACATACATTTTCACGATACAGTATATAATCCTACTAATCCACTTATAAATCAAAATTCCATGCTGGCTACGTTTTACATTCCCTGTAAAAAGCTTTACTTTTACTTATTTTTTTTAATAATATCCAGTTTAGATCGATGACAAGATTAAAGCAATTAATTACACGATTTTGCGAAGACCGTCTTACGAGATTCGATTTTACGATACGATAATACGTGTATTACGAGACACGATTTGGAGGACTGTTTCGAAACAACAAACATTCTATTGTGCACACTTTGTGTACGTGAACTAACAAACTTGTTTCATTTGGCGTTGTAAGGAGTTGTTCATCCGAGTTTTCCTTTGATGGAATTTTGCAGCGTCTAACAAAACCACTTACCGTATCGCAAACTATCGCTGATGATGACTGAACATTGTTGAGCCTAGTATCTAGTTGAAAGAACCATCGTGATTCAACGTCTCTTTTCTGCCTTTAATGGAATTTATGTTTTCCTTTGTCACATGACACAATTATATCAAATTTAATTTCCGTTGATTGCATTGCTTTTTAATTAATTAAATATATAAAAATGTTATTTACTTTGGCTTGGCAAGAATCACATTGACGTTCATTGACGTAATGGCTTTATTTTCTACACATGGATCCACTTGTCGTTAATGTCAATGGCTGTTGAAATTCTCCTGTGTTGTTACATTTTTTTTATTTACTTCGGAATAATGTGCACAATAAGCAAAATACAAGTTTTGCCACTGTCATATACGATTCCTTCGATGGCGGGGGCATTAGGGTTTCCCCAGGGACAAGAGGTTAGAGTCCTATACCGCCATGCCCAGTGGCCCCTGCTATTGTCGTTACCGCACAGCACACACTGCCTCAGAGTCGGCGCGGGAGTGAAACTGATCCTTCGGCTGGATTGGAACTGTTGGAATCAGGCCAAACGTGTGTGCTTCGACAACGGTAGCCAGGGGGAATGGGGTCCTTGGTAAGTAGCTGCACGGGGTGCAGTGAATCCGAAGTAGCGCTGAGAGTTCTGTGAACCTGTGCTCTCTTCCAGGAAAGTGGCTTCAAGGCGATCCGTTCTTTTGAAAGCTGGCGAGCGAACACAAAACACGCATCCTTGAAAGGCGCGCGGGCAAAGCACCCATGGAGGTGGCAAGGGGCCCCGGAGAGTCACGGTTGGTTATCACCGCCGACTGCGGATGATCAGCGACGTACTCAAAGATGGTACCACGGGATCGTGAACCAGCCAGGTCATGTCCCCCCGGTGTTTACAATTTGAGGAATAGTTTCGTGGTGGCTGTGATTGACCCTGTTGGGGTAGATTTTCGCTAAAACTCGTCTTTTTAGGGTTTCGGGTGTGTGTTCTATAATCCGTAAGAACTTTGATGGGCCACACCCGGTCCCTGTTTGTATAGGAGGTACTCTGAGTTTTGGTTCACGTCTTCTCGACGTTTGGATTCATACGTTCAGTCGCACATGACGGGTCACGCTTCAACTACAGTTTGTTACTTAGAGAAATGATCTGTGGTTAGGACCGAGTTTAAAAATTTTGATCCTCTTTAATATTTGTTTACAACGATGTGGTATTTGTTTACTTTTACCTCAAACTATTTCATCGGTTTACTAATATTCTATTACGTGAGGCATGATAAAGGGCCTATCTGCCGATTTTGAGTTAGTGTCCATGTAATATTTTGATTCCCTTTGCTATCGCTTCCTAAAAGGTCCTAAAATCAAGTTAAGAAAACATTTTGCCCCGTTCTCACCCCTAAATGGTTGAAAAATACCCCTAAAAGGTTGAAAATATGAAACGACGCGAGGATGCATTTTGAAGCCCTGAAATTAAGTACTTATAGGTTTTTAGGGTGCTGATTACGATTTTTATGTCCAAAATTATATTTGACGCAAAACGTAGCTTTTAAAGGGTTGAAGCAGACTATAGTCAGGGGTGTAAGTATTAAACTCCGTGAGAATGCCGGTCAAAGCCTCGAAAGTGAGTACCTATAAGTTTTGGGGGGTGCTGATTACGATTTTGACGTCAAGAAATACATCCGACGTAAGGGTTAGACTTAAAAGGGTTGAAAACAACCCCTAAATGGTTGAAAACGTGAAACAACGCGAGGATGTACTTCGAAGTCCTGAAATTGGGTACATTCAAACTTCAAAAGTTCAAAATTCAGTCGAAAAAATATATATTTCATGCATACTTATAAAATTTAATCAAAGAAAAGTTGAATCATGAAATGCATGATATTCGTATCCAAGTCACACTTTGAATAAATTATATTTACCTTATTATCCGTCTTGTGACTTCACTTTTTTAACAACACTACGCGTTTCGGAACGTATATTCCATCATCAGGTGTAATTACTCTTGCGAGGTCGTCGAAACATTAAGAGATATCATAAACACATAAAACACTAAACGTAAGTTCGTATTCAGTACCTAACGCGCGCGATACGTTTTCGGTGGGCACCTTGACGACACTGAACTAACGCTATCAATTCACCGCTATCGCTGCTCGCGCATGATGTGTGACGTGGACCTTAGTTGATCTGAGATTTGCATCGCAGTGTCATACAAAGAGTTAGAGTGAAAATTTAACTGGTCATTTAATAAATAATCTGGACTGGTTTTAAAGGCTTTATATATTTCAAATTCTTCATTAGCGTTCATATTCCTACCTTTATTGCATATGTGTATCGGTTTAAAGTTTGTACTAAAATCTGTATAATTATGATTATTGTTAATCAAATGACGTCCAAAATTGGATTTAGTTTTTTCAAAGTCTTTTTTGGGGAGATGTTCTTTGAATCTCTTTATGAAAGTCTCCCTGTCTGGCCTATATAAAAACAGTTACAGTCATCACATAGTATCTTGTAGACGCCTGTTTTTTCTTCTAAAGGTCTGGCCGTTTTTGGACCAAGTATTTTATATATGTTATTGCTTGTTTGAAAGGCCGTCGCTATATTCATTTTCTTAAAGATATTTGTTAGAATTTTCGGAAGGACATTACCATACTCAGTTGATATGTGTGTTGCTCCTGCCTTGTTCATCGGGGGCCTCATTTGTCTGTTTTGCTGTTTCTTGAGTAGTCTATCTATCATTAAACTTTGATATCCGTTAGCTCTGGCTATGTATTTTATTGTATTTAACTCTTTTTGAAAATCAATTGTCTCAAGTGGTATTGTAATTAGCCTATGGATAAAACTGTTGTATGCAGCCATTTTTTGAGATAAAGGGTGGTGGGAGTCTGCGTGTATAGTGATATCTGTTGTGGTTGGTTTTCTATAAATTTGGTACGCGTAGATAGATTATAGATTTCAATAATCGCGTATCTTACGTCAAATTCTATCGTTGTCCTTCAGTGGCAACACGAACACACACAAACGCACACTCACATACACACTCGTGTGATTTGATTCCATTTTTTCAAGTACCAATGTCTTTGTCGGAGTTCATATAGCCTCCGATATATTTAAAACTACTTTTTTGTTCTTTCGGCAGACTATTCCCTTAAAAAAAAGATAAGCAAGTAACTTTAAAATTCATAAACGCACAAAGCTGCAATAAAGACAGTCACGATATACTAAATTACTCTCCTTTCCCAGAATCTCTGATAGAAAGAACGCAGGGAAAAGTATTGTAATGACAAGGTTTTTAGAATGTTGAGGCAGTAATAAAGTGTTAGAGAATAAATCTTCTAATTAAACTAAAACAGAATTTAAAGTAATAAACTTATCTGTGTTAAGAGTAAATCAAATGACATGACTTTACCGTAGAAGCAATGGAGATAGATTCCTTTGCACTTTGAAAATGATGATAAAAACGATGCTGGTTTTGTCAAAGAGAATGGTCAAAGAAAACACCCTCAAACACAAATTCCAAATTTGATAGAAAAGTGTGTACGATATAGATATTATCTATTCCAGTAAATATAACTGAATTTTCCCGGATTGTTAGGCCGTAGACCGAAGTGTCCATATTGCATGCCGAATCGTTTCAACCGTGCCACGTAAGACTAAAGTGTAAGTGACGTCCTAACAGTAGAAGTACTTCTCTTTATAAACTTTCTGAAGGTATCAATTTGCACTGTCTGCTGATTGGTCTGTATTCCGACCTCGTTTCTGTAAGGTCCAAGTGTCTCCATTCTCAATGTCGGTAAGCAGTACTACGCGAGATATTGACATCTCTGCCCCGCGCCTCTGAGGATGTTCGTCACGAATGAGGTTAAAACGTTAGCCACAAAATATTGACACTTTAAACAGCCTAACAGGGTGGGGGAATTTTAGTAATACTTATTGGAATAGGTTCTTTCTATTTTATAGTGTTGTCAAACTGCTACATACCTCTGACTGTGTATTTCTCAACCATTAATGCTGACAAAACCTGCATCGTTTTTATCATAATTTTTAAGGAACAAATGAATGATTCAAGTCCTGTCACTTTATTTGCTCTTAACACAATTAATCTTACTGACACCGCTTCTGGGAGCTTACGTTCATTCGTTCGTTCCAATAAATGCTATAGCAATATAATTGTGTGCCCTTACTGTTAATATGATTAACAGAAATTGGAAAACTTACAAGCAGGTAGAAGAACCAATACTCGGGTGTGAGCAAAACAAAAATAATTTTGTAATTATAGTTAATTGGAATTCGGCAACAATGGAAAGAAAGTAAGAGAGTTTGTTGGAGAGTTAGAATAAAGACGTAGGGGATATAAGCCGTAGTAGGAAACCGATGAAAGCAAAAATGTCACGGTTAATGCAATAACGTTTAACAATCACTGGAAAAAGAAAATGATACGTGGTAAACAGAAGACGACTTTTAATGCATCGCACTTTAAGATAGTATAATAAAAAATTGAACCACCAGAGAAATCGATAATAACAATTTTTAAACATGCTTAAAACATGTTTTTTCTAGTTACGCAATCATACAAGATACTGTGTGTACAAAAAATAAAAAGAGGCAACAAGATAAGTAAAATTCAGTAGTCCACACAATAATACGAGCGTCGTTTGTAAAAAGTAATGACAGTCTAATGACAGAAAAAGTAAAAGACAAAGTGCTTTGAACAAAACGTTTTCTTTAACTTAAATTAACTTTAAGCTAATTTTGTACATATTTTACCTTCTATATTTAAACGTTTATCATACAGTTTTGTATTTCCGCATCACATGCTTCCGTCGCCAGTCTTTGTTTTCTGCAAGTCTTCATCACTCTCAAAACGTTTTGCTCCCCAAAATTATTTCAGTTTAAAAAACAGATGTCGGTCAGTGGGGGCAAGGTGGGGGTATAGGATTATTTGTTTAATTTCTGTTCAAAAATTGTAAACTATAACACTTTATTAGTCCTTCATCACCTACTTTCCACGTTTTAGGCATTGTTGCCAGTTACAGTTTCCATCTTTTTTCTCTGTCGACCTATGCTACACTAGTATTTTAAAATTCTAATAACCTCGTTCCTTTCTTTCTTGATATTTTTTCGTATTACATATACCCATTTCTTTTATAGATTAAAAATTACCGTTCTGCCCTTATTTTTCCAATCGATTTTTCTTAACAATTTTAAACACTTCATTCCACGGGATATTATCAATCAACATCTTCTTTGAGTCCACATACACCATGGTACTTTTTGACCCCTGGGGGGGGGGGTCCGGTCCAGTTCATGCCCCCTCATAAATTCTCCTAGGTTTGAAAACATGTTTTTTCTAGTTACGCAATCTTCATAACACATTTACTGTATAACAAAACTGTCTGGTTCTAAGAGAAATAGAACGGTGTGTGTTAAAAAAGAACCCAGTGTTGTTATTAACGGAAACCACGAACGTTTATGATCAAGGTTTGCTATTACGTAAAGAGTAAAAGTATGAAAATGTAAACACAAACACGCAGCAAGGTTAACTTTATAGTGCCGTCTGATGTAAATAAATATATGAGTCGACATTTGTATATTGCTGGTAGAAACTTTCCAAACTCTGCTCTGAAACAAGTGAGGGTTGCATATTACATTCAGAAGCAATAAGATAAAAATATTTCATCGTTTTGCGTTTTCAACTGCGGTAAAACGGTAAAATGTTATTTTTTACTGCTTTTTTGTTAATAAAACTTTTTTCACATTTCAAAATTGCAATATAGGCCTAGTCGAAACTTGACTTTAAATATAAACGCACGTGTAACGACTGTGGCCAAATGTAAATGAAAAAACTTTGCTAATAATTTTGATACTTTGTCGCCGCCTCTTTCCATCCAACAATTGTAATTTTTTGACATATTTCAGCGGTTAGTTTAACGGACGGCACGTAGGTGGTCATGTTTTTCCCTAATACGTTCATGTCCGTTGTACATAGCGGAAAGTCTGAAACAATTTCACCAAAGTATGTGTACTCAATCCGTAGGAGACACTAATACTGTAACAGCAACATTATCGTCATCATCTTCTTTAGCAAGTAGGCTGGATGATTGAAAACGTCCTACTTACATTTCAAAGTAATTATTTTGTTTTTTTTTCCATAGCGCGAGGCTGTGGAAAGCAAAGAACAAAATGTCGGTAGATAAAAGGCCACTGCGGCGATTTTGTATGACCCGTAGCAATTTTTTAATAATTCGTAATGCGTATCAGCACTTATTGTGACTACATGTGGGGGATAAAATCAACACGCATTAGACCTTTTCGGTCCTAGATGACTGTAGCCATAAGCTTACGAGTTGAGATTGCTTGCTTTAATAACTGTGGTCTAGATGCACAGAGGGTAATATCATTGCACAAACGTTTACTCTCTGGCGTAGCGTAGGAAACCCAGATTTCGTCCCCTGTTGCGATATGTATTAGGAATTCACCACCGTTCTTTAAATAACGAGTCAGAAAAACAAGACATACGGCTTTGTTGGCCAGTCAGTAAGACTACGCGAAACCCGCGTGGTATAAATTTTTCGGTATACCATACATTGAGATGAGTGGTGACAATTTTATGGATAATGATGCAAGGAAGGAAATAAAAAATTTGTTCATTTATTTCATCAAATGAATCAATGCCGAATCTGTTTGATGAACCCATCAACACGACGCAGCGAATCATCTGTAATGACGGAAGGACGACCACTTCGTTAGTTATCTAGGACGTTCACTATCCGTTTTTCAACATTGCAACACCATCGTCTTACTGATGGTTCATCCATTGAATTACCGCACGCTTCACTGATATGACGGTGAACTCGCATATTTCTAGTGTGAAGAAGTTGAATTACGAACTCCGAGGCGGTGGTATTATCGATTTTTTTTAAAAATATTTTTGAACACGCGCAGAAAAAAAACATCTGTCCGAAAAGCAGTTAAAACTCATACAGACTAAACAGACACGTCACTCAGACAGCTGAACAACATGGACGTGAACGGGACAACCGTGTGCTCTGTACACAGAAACGCGTGTTTCTTTCCAAAAAACCCTCGTACGTCTTCACAAAAATGATGGAGTGTATGTTGGCAAAGAACTAGGTCGTGCCACCGCCCATACAATTACAGCTAGTAGAACTCAAACACACACACTCAAGATCATAGCAGCAAAGAAATCAATAGTCTAATACACGACTGGGTGGTTTGTACCACAAGCGAAACCATTTGTTTTGCAGTGCTATCTAGAAAGTTCAGTAATCATTATATTATAGGGGCACGTAAAAATGTTCAAACTCGTCTATTCTATGTCAGACATCAATCGATATTCTGGTTTGTCTCTAATTGCAGATCGAGCGTTTCGTGGCAAGCAATGAGTACGCCATACATGTTATTTCTACGCGGTTTTAAAATTATTATTAACCGATGGCGCAATATACTCATGAAAAATTATAAGATTTCGGAAATTAGCCATCGTAAGTTAAAATTAATAAACACGACTAATATATAGAATCAGAGGTCGTCTTCATTTCGAACAATAAATTAATACAAAGATAAATCTATCACTAACAAATAGATATCGTCAAAATTCGAAACTTTAGTTATACAAATATAGTGCTAAAATAATAATAATAATAATAATAATAATAATAATAATAATAATAATAATAATAATTATAATAATAATAATAATAATAATAATAACTATTATTATTATTATTAGCGCTACATATTATTATTGTTAGCGCTATATGTTACTATTATTATTTTTAGCACTATATTTGTGTAACTAAGGTTTGCAATTTTGACGATATCTATTTGTTAGTGGTAGATTTAACTTTGTATTAACTTATTATTCACCTGAAGACGACCTCTGTTTTTATAGAGGTCGAAATGTCGTGTTAATTAATTTTAACTTCCGACGGCTAATGTCCGAAATCTTATAATTTGTAATGTTATTTATACAATATACCGCTGTTACTAACTTGATAGGAATGCCTAACATCGACTAAAATGGTTGGTATATTTTAAGAGGAGTTGGTAGGCCCTATGCTGGTAATGTTAAATCGCCCAAATTTAGGTACATTTTCCTCTGATACCTGATAAGATAGAATCTTGAAATTTTTGTAGATGTTTCATGTATACCTATATTTCATGTTGATAGAAGCAGAATTAACTAATTTCCATGCCCAAAATAATATTTTCATTTATTTTAATTTTATAAAATTTTTTTGAGAATAATTAATACATATATATTTTTACAACACCCAACGTATACACTTCCGTTCTGTAATTTTGCTTCAGAATGTACCCAAACAATGGTGTCTTGCATTAGCTCTGAACATTTTAACATCCTATGTAGCAGAATTTCTGACATATATGTAAATAATTGTTGAAAAACATGATTTAAGAAAACAACGCGTTCAAAGTATATCAGTGAACTCTAACAAAATCTCAAATTCATAATCAAACACTATTTTCATACACGAAAACAAAACATACAGGTAGCTACTGCTGACTTCAGAGTTGCCAGTATGACGTTCAATACACCCCCTTTTACATAGTTTTACAGAGTGAAATCCACACCATTTTAGGTTAATCCGTTTTTAAAGTATGTTGTTACGCAGTTACAGAACGCACTCAAACAATGGTGAGTGTCGTTCTACGTGTTTCCGGGCCAGCCAAGCAGGTGTGTTTTTCTGCCAACGCCGCACTAAAGTACGCCCCAGAGTTTTTGAGGCAGGCTATAAATAGGCTACAGCTGCCGCTTAGTTTCAGATTACATTGGGCAATTTACTTAGTGCGCCACAAGTGGTTATTAGTGAAAAGTGATTATTGTGCAGGACTTTATTAGTTGACAGTATTATTGAGTGGAGACAAATTTAATTTGAATTATTGTACGAGTATAATTTATTGTTGAATAGCTTGTTGATTACAAACTATTATTTGTGATTTATGAAGCTGGTGATTAGTGACTTCATTGGTGTCTGCATTTGTTTCCACTGTACCATACGGCGATCAGTGAAACCGTCGTAACAATATATTATTTAAAGGAATCGTGTACAAAGTTGTAACTGTAACAGATTTTACTGTGTGCAGACATACTTAAGATTATTAATAAAATGTGTTCTTGATTTTATCCATATCATAAATCCTATACGACCTTATTCATGAAAGTCAAAATTTTAATAAAACAAGCATATTGAAAAAATTTAACATTTTTAATTTTTTACCTTCAGACTTCCCGTAAGGGAATGGATGACTGCCGCATCTCTAAACAACTGTCGAGTTATAGCCGAAATAACGAGAGGTGTGGGACGTGCGAAGACGCGACGGAGTGACCAGCTCTAGTCTACCTGCTTGGGACCGGAACAAACCATTTTTGGTTTAACCCTTGCTGAAATGACGATGATGATGATGATGTCGCTGTTACAGTATTAATAGTCGAACTAAGTACACGTAGTGAGGACTAAGATAGTTACAAAGAACAGCACTTTAGAACAAGTGAGCCGTTTCAAATATTCGGCTGTGCAGTAAGCAATTAATCTGAATATGATATAAGAGAGAAGATAAATAAATTTAGGAATATTTGTAGTACGATTCATAGAAATCTTAGAAATAAAACGAGACACAGCACAAGGATTCAATTTTATAAGACAATTGCAATTGCAATACCTACATTGGTTTATACCAGTGAGGCATGGGTCATGACAAAAAAGGAAAGCGCCAAGATTCAGTGTGCTGAAAAGCAGTTTCTTCAAAATATTTTAAATTATACATTGCAAGAAAGAATAAGGAATGAGGATATCACAGCAGAACTCGAAGTAAAGGACATAAATAAAATTATTTTAATTTACAGAAGACAGTGGTGGGATCATCAGCAAACGATGGCAGAGAATCGATTGCCAGAAGCGGCACTGAACTATGAAACCATTGGTAGTAGAGACGTGATGAGTTGGGGCCGAGGATGAATTGGGTGCCGGAACAGGTTGATATAACCTGATCCTTGAAGAAAGAAGAAGAAGAAGGAGGAGAAGAAGAAAAAGAAGAAGAAAAAGAAGAAGAAGAAGAAGAAGAAGAAGAAGAAGAAGAAGAAGAAGAAGAAGAAGAAGAAGAAGAAGAAGAAGAAGAAGAAGAAGAGGTGCACATACTTTGGTAAACTAGTTTCTGACTTACTGCTATGTACAACGGACATGACAAATTAGCAAAAAATAACATCTCCAACTGCGTGCCGTCCATGTAAAATAATAACCGCTGAAATACGTCAAATAATTACAGCTGTTGGAAAGAGACGCGGTGACTACGTATCGAAGTTATTAGCAAAGTTTTTTCATTTATATTTACCCACAGTGGTTACACGTGCGTTTGTTGCCGCACTATAGTATGGCTTTAACTACAGTATAGCTATTTCAAAATTACAAAAGTGGAAAAAGTTTTATTAAAAAAAAAAGAGCAACAACAAATAATATTTTAACGTTTCACCGCAGTTGAAAACGCAAAACGATAAAATATTTTTATCTTATTGCTTCTGAATGTAATATGCAAACCTCGCTTGTTTCAGAGCGGAGTTTGGAAAGTTAATACACAAACCAGCAATACACAAATGTCGACTGTTATATTTATTCACATCAAATGCTACTGTAAAGTTAACCTTGCAGTTTGTTTATGTTTACATTTTCATACTTGTAGTTTGTACATAACAGTATATCTTGCTCGTAAACGTTTGTGGTTTTCATTAGTAACAACACTGATTTTTGTTTTAACACGCGTTGGTTTTAAAACCAGACAGTTTTGTTATAATAATAAATGTCTTACGTAGTTTTCAAAAGACTTTTATAGAACAACTGGCGGTATGGAAATTGTACAGCGGCTTTTGATTAAGGAGAACGGTAAATGGGAAAAGTACCATGGTGTTTGTGGACTCGGAGTTGTTTGATAATTTCCATGGTATAAATTGTTAATATTTTAAAGAAAATTTATTGGAAAAATAACGTCAGAACGCTTATTTTTAATCCATAAAAGAACTGAGTAGGTGTAGTACGAAAAGAAGACCAAGTAAGGAAGACAACAATAAGGAAAGGAGTGCAGTAATTCGCTCGTCATTGTTCAATATATAAAAGAAGCAGAAATTCCACCGCTTCGACCTAGTGTGGGTTGCGGCTGCACCGAACAGAAAAGACCATTTTGCTCGTGTTTGTTTGCCTCAGTGTGTTTTTACCCTCAGACTCAGGATGGCAATTGTTTCGCGCCGTGTGGGTTACGATAATTATCCGTACGCTACATGATATTTAGAGAATTACTTAATTTTTGCAATTAATCTTATGCTGACAAAATACATATACATTGTGGCAACAGATTTGCCGACTCTATCCACCAGCCGCATTTGGTTTCCGTCTGAACACGAAATGGGAAAATCATTGTATATTTAGAAAGCCAATTCCGTTTTGTAAACTGTTAGCAAATTAATTAAAACTTCAACACAAGTTGTTGGTAATTGCAAACCGCTGTTTCAATAAAACGTTTAGTTTAAAAACAATTCTGTTTAATTTTATTAAAACATTCAGCACATGTTTACAAAATGTATTACTGTTTCATGGATTGTAGATTTAATATAATAACTTCCTGTAAGTGAAAGAAACGTTAAATATTTATTGTTTTGACATCTTACAAGGATTACATAATCTAATGGCTTCTAGCTTAACGGTTAATTTGCTGAACATGCCTCCATGATGTGTTTCACTTAGTTACTTGTGGATCTGACAGCTCACGTACACAATGTGATTTGCACTTTCGTTCCCTACTCCAATTACTCCAATAGTTCCCCACTTTAGTAGTAGTCTACATTGTGTTTCAGTAAACTGATAAGAGCAGGGCAGTTGTGAAGCCAGTGTAAACTGTAACCATTGGCAAGTATAAATAAAGCAGGTAAATATAATTTAACAATAAACGAATACAAAATAATATGAAATACAAAGTAACAGGGGAAAAATAAGAAGGGACTATGCACTCGCAAGTCCGGTATACAAGTTACTTTCTAGCATGTGGAAATCAAAATAAATATTGAACACGTTGGAATACGTTCACTTACCGGTGTATGAATTATCGTCGGGTGTTCCAGTTTTATAATCATATTAACCTCTAGTATTTTAAAAAAATATTTATTTTAATGGTAAACTTTCATAAAAACACCTTTTGCGTTTGAATGTTATTTATTGCTGAAGTAACAGTAAATGAAAAGAATGACTAATTTTGACGATACGCATTCATTTCATCTAAAATTTTAATCGTATAAAATTTATAATATCTTATGTTTTTTTCTTAAATGTATTAACTACCCATGGTACACAGTATAATGTTACTAAAGATAGGGATTTAATATTCTAGGACAATGATTCCCAACCAGTGGTACGCGTACCACTAATGGTACGGAGAGGGATCCAAGGTGGTACGCACGAAGATATAGCCAAGAAAAAGTATTTACTTAAAAAACATAAATAAATACAAATTTATGTTCAAAACAACAATGAATTTTCATCGGACACGATTTAAAACGGTTACCCTTATAAAAACACAACCTAAAAACTTTGCGGTGTTATTTCATTAAATGTCTTTTATTTTGTTTTCTTTATTCGCGTTTGTTCACAAAGGTTACAGACCGTAGTATTCGATTTAAATTATTATACAAAACTAGGAATAATAAGATATACTATTCATGTTGTATCAAGTTTTTTTTATTTAGAAAATTTCAATACCTTTCTTTAAGCTCCGAAGGTACTCGAAATGAACGCGAAAGACCAAAGTGGTACGCGAGTCCGGAAAGGTTGGGAAGAGCACTGTATAAGAGATTTAAAATGTTGTTGTAAATAAACATATACAAGTTACAACCTATATTTTGAGCACATAACTGAAATATGAAAGATAAGGTTCAGAATAGACATTGCCTTTCCATATTTATTGTACGAGTTTTATATATTATTTCTTGTGGTTACAGCGTAGTTTATAAGTAATTTCAAAATAATGTTTAACTGAATAAACCTTACCTGTTAGCGTTACAAGAAAATTTTTAATTTCTAACTGCATTGTGCGGAGCATGATTACACAGAATACTCGGCGATGAAAGTTTCATATCGTTTTAAGTTTTCTTCTGCAACGAGAGAAGGTTGTTTTCTTTTTAGCCTTGCCTAACTCTCGTTTCGATAAGAACGTATATCTATCAGAACATTATATTTATCAGAATAAACATAAGTCCAACATATGTACTAATTGTGACGGCAGCGAGGCAAAACGTCTGCTCTTTTTTTTTCGCTCTGGGCTTTGCGGTTGTGCGTCGCAGAGACGAACCGCTCGGTAACTCAGTTCCGAGCTACCTTCTGGAGCTCCTGCCTCGTGGCCCTGCCCAAGTAGGGCGTGTGCTCTATAGCAGGCTGATTCTCGGCTGTTGTGCTAGCCTACACTAGCGCAGTATACACCGAGGGCGTTTCAACGAATCACCTGGACGTATACGGTACGTCCAGTCCCAGCCCAGTCACAAGAGGATTGCCTGGGAACCTCGCCGCACGTGCATAAAATTTGCGTGCAAGCCGCCTGAATGTGTCGTCTAAGGAGCGGACGCCAAGTCCTCTCCTTAGAAGGCGAGATGAAAAGCGACGGGGGACTGTGGCTGCTAGCCGAAGACCCCCTGTCGAGGACGCTCTGCAACGTCTTTTTATGCATTGCGGCGAGGTAACCCCAGACCGGACAGGCGTAGGAAATGACCGGCAGCAGATACGCGCCGACGATCATCCTGCCCAATTTCCTGGTCATGGCTGAGCTGATCAGGAGTGGAAACAGTGCGCACAGGCGAGTGGATGCTCGCTTGAGAACTGCCTGTGCGTGGGTACGCCAGGTGAGCCGACGGTCAAGGTGTAATCCGAGGTACTTGACCTCGTTGGACCAGCGCAAGTACGTTCTGCCGATACGTAGCTGCCTAACAGGGTTCTTCCGTCGCTTGGAGAATTCGACGGCTACACTCTTGGTAGCGTTGAGTTGCACTCTCCAATTCTCGGTCCAGTCCACGAGCGTGTCGAGCTGGCGCTGCAGTCGTAGGACGGCCCTTTCCTCATGACGATCGGCCGTAAATACGGCCGTGTCGTCAGCGAAGAGGGCCATCTGGACTCCAGGCTGTCTCGGCACGTCGTTGACGTAGATCGAGAACAGAAGGGGGCCTAGAACACTACCTTGAGGGACACCGGCTGTGATTCGTCTCTCGGAAGAGACTGAATCGCCAACTCTCACGCAGAAGGTCCTCTCCGTCAGAAAGCTAGCAACCAGATGGAGGTAGCAGTCCGGGAGCTGGACTTCCCTAAGCTTGAATAATAGGCCATCATGCCATACGCTGTCGAAGGCTTTTTCGACATCTAAGAAACAGCCAACGGTCCGTTCTCTCCGACACCCGGCTTCCGTGATGCTTTCCACCAATCTCATCAGTTGATTAGTGGCAGAATGCCCCACACAAAAGCCGAACTGTTCGGGGACCAGCACGTCAAAGTTGGTTAGATGTTCTCGTACACGACGCTGTACGAGGCGCTCAAAAACCTTGGAAGTAGCGGAGAGTAGGCTGATAGGCCGGAGGTTTTCCGAGCGGGTGGTATCCTTTCCCTGCTTCGGCATCACGATAACCGTCGCCTTTCGCCATTTCTTGGGAAAGTAGGCCAGTCTAAGACACGCGTTGAACAAATCAGTCAAGAATTGAACTCCAGGCTCGGGAAGAAGTCGTAGAGCGGTGTTCGTAACACCGTCCGGGCCTGGAGCTTTTCTTGGCTGAAGTTCAGCGAGCCGATCTGAGACCTCTTCCAAAGAGATGGGTTCGGGCTCCGCCGTGATCGGAAGAGACAGAAAGTCTTCCACAGCCATCTCGACTTGTTCGTCGATTGCGCTGTCCAATGCGTGTCTAAGACTGGCCTATTTTACCCAGAAATGGTGAAAGGCGACGGTCATAGTGATCCCAAAGCAGGGAAAGGACGCTTCCCGTCCCGACAACCTGCGGCTCATTAGTCTAATGTCGGCCACGTCAAAGGTCCTCAAACGTCTTGTACAACGGAGAGTCCTAGACCATCTATGAAACTTCGATGTACTGGTCACCGAACAGTTCGGTTTCCGTGTGAGGCATTTCA
Organism: Magicicada septendecula; assembly: GCA_034769895.1. NCBI lineage: Eukaryota > Metazoa > Arthropoda > Insecta > Hemiptera > Cicadidae > Magicicada > Magicicada septendecula. Next base: position 349,760,530 of record CM068375.1, read on the forward strand.
CCACTCATCAGCTGATGAGACTGGTGGAATACATCACGGGCGCCAACTGTCGGAAAGAGCAGACTGTCGCCTGTATCCTAGATGTGGAGAATTCCTTTGATAGTGTCTGGCACAACGGGCTATTGTTCAAACTCCGGGACATCCAGCTCCCAGATTGGTACCTTCGCTTGATTGCTAGCTTTCTGACGGAGAGGACTTTCTGCGTGAGAGTAGACGACCACGTCTCTTCCGAGAGACGCATTACAGCCGGGGTACCTCAAGGTAGCGTGCTAGGGCCTCTCCTGTTCTCCGTGTTCGTCAACGACGCACCAAGAGAGCCTGGAGTCCAGATGGCCCTGTTTGCCGACGACACGACTTCAGCGCGCACTCGATGCGTATACGACGTGGACGGAAAGCTGGAAAGTTGCCGTCAACAAAACCCTCTCCGCGGTGCTATTCTCAAAGCACCGGAAAGAACCACGAGGACGAGTGGGACTCGGTAGAACGTATTTGCCCTGGTCGAGAGAGGTTAAATACCTCGGCGTCCACCTTGATCGTCGGCTCACCTGGCGTGCGCACGCTGAGACGATGCGTCAGAGAGCGTCCGCTCGTCTCGCGCAACTGTTTTCGATACTCGCCAACAAGGCTATGACCCGTAAGCTGGGTAAGTTGATTGTCAACGCGTACCTGTTGCCGATCATTACCTACGCTATTCCCGTCTGGTGTTACCTCGCAAACGTTCATAAAAGAAAGTTGCAAAGCGTTTTCGATAGGGGTCTTCGGCTAGCGGCCAAAGCCCCCTATCGGTTCCCTTCTCGACTTTTGAGAAGAGGACTCGGTGTCCGCTCCTCGCTCCTTGGATGACACCGTAAGGCGACTTGCACGTAAATTTTACGTCCGAGCTGCGAGGACCCAGGAAAACCCTCTCACAGCTGGCCTTGGCAAGTACCGTACACGTCCAGGTGATTCTTGGAAACGACCTCGGCAAATACTGTACTAGGACGGCCTAGTACGAGCATGCAGTTGTAGCGGCCACTAATTAGTTAATTAAGATTCCGTCTGGACAGGACCACTAGGCAGGAGCCCCTACCGGAGGCTCGGTACTAGGAAACCATTGGGACGTCTCACGACGCGCATCCCAACAGCTCTGGCAACAATATTTTGGCGCACTCCATCGCCACGCCATCGGCCGCTCTTCATCTCCTCTCCTCTAACGGACGACATCGACGAGGAGCCAGCCGGAAGCAACAGCCGAAGAACAGACGTTTTTCGCATTTTCGCCTGTAACGCACCAGCGATGGACTTCGCTGGGCCGGCAGCGGACTCTACACACCGATGCCGAAAGAAGAGGAGGACTGCAGTACTCCACGAACAGCGGGCGCAACCGCCGACCATCGCAGCGCGGTTCGGGCGGAACAAACGAGTTAGCGTTTCCGCCACACGGCCCTTTTTAGGGTCACCAACATAACAAAGAGTTGTACGATTGGCACCATTTGTCATGTGACAAGCCTCTTGTCTTGTGGCATAATATATAGATTTATAGTTTTGAAATTAGGCAAACATATGAGAGATTATTAAGATTTTATTTCTGTAGAAGGTAGTGAAACCATAAAATGTATATGCAATAACGTGCAGAGTAAACGAATAAGTAAATACAGAACATCAGCAGGCGAAGTGTAAAATGTATTTAATGATGCAATAATTTTCCGCCGACAAATTGCTCTTTTGTTCCAGTCTGCTTAAATTTCTGTTTGTAGAGTCACGAGCGGTTGGACTGGATTCCTTGCACACGAGACATATCTGTGTAACAGAGATAGCTTACTTGCTTACTTAGACAGTCTACCAGAGGCTTTCTATCATACTTTGGTAGTTCAAAAAAGAAGAACCTTTCTTTTATAATTTTGGGTTTATTTTTTGCACTTTGGAGATATTATACTGCTTGCACGAACGTTGACATTTCCCATACGGTTCTAGAAAGTGCTGAGAATTTCAGGGCAATACACAGAAAAGAGAATTCTATATAGTTTGTAAATTCTGTCTCCACAAACAAATATCAACGATTAGTAACGAATTCTTATCAGTTTTGACAGTTCTTATTAGGGCTTATTTAAGTCTGTCCAAGTTTGAATATCGAGTTGCTAAGACAGCTTTCGCCTTCATTTGGAGAAGTTATGTTTTTTCTTTTTTATTAGCTGCTTAGTATACTCGAGTTTCGGGAATTTTGGGGATTAGACTTGTACAATCAGTGGTGAAGAATTTTTGGGGATAAATGAACGGAGGTTGAAAAATTGGAGGTATCAAGAAGAAGAGAAAAAGGTGTGGGATTCCTACGTGGTTAGGGCGTAGCTTTGGGTATTGTGCACCAAACGGTATTGTAGTAAAGGGGGAGTAGAGCACGTTGGAACGCGTAAGTTGGAAAAGCGTCTAACATGGTGTCAAGGGTACGGTGTCGGAGTAGTTACGGGGGGCGATCAGAGGGTGAGACTGGAAAATGTGTAACCAAAAAGTTTATGACAAGCAGTGTTAAATCGTTGTGTTGGTTAACTATTGTGTGTGGTTGCGAGTGCCAACAGGCGGTCATAAGGAAGGTTGTTTGTTTGGCGTTTATGGCGCTTATGTTTGTTGATGGATTCTGCTATAGCCTGAAGTGACTGTCTGAGTTTTACGTTACGGGCGTACCGACGCGACGGTTGAGTTTTAGTAGAAAGGAGTCGAGGTTGGGAAAGAGTTTATTTATTGAATAAAGGTTTGCGTTGTTTGTTCTGGTTTCTGTAGGACAGTGATTTCTATAATTATAGGTGCCGGAACGCATCAATTCTAAAGTTGCACTGACACAAATATACTTATGTTTTATATTAGCGTGTAAGTTTACGTCAGGTTATTACGAAGGAGGTCTACATTTTTGAAGCCTTATGAAATATGTAATATAGGCCTACGTATCTTGTATCTAAAAAGGCAATAAAGTTTACTGATATTTCTAAAGAGCTTCGTCGTCAGGTTAACCCCACGACAATCGAAAACATGTCACTCATGATGGCGTCATCCCGGAGCCTTATTCAAACTTTAGTTGATGGTTTCGGTTTTCGGACATTTTAAAAACGTTTCCGTGGTTTCCATAGTCATATTGTTTGTTTCTTGACCTTTCCTTACTATTTGTGTCCAATGCTGTATGATGGGAAGAAATCACCCCTCTTACATTGACTGGAATTTATTGCTATTGATTCAATAGCATATTTCAAGGTAGAAAGACTCTCCGGAAAAAAATTCTGGAATGCACATATTCTCGGAAGCTTCCAATCAGTTACCTTTCATGTAGTTTTAATTTTGAAGCAAGATTTTTGTTTCATTTTCTCCATAGGTTATTGGGACATTTTTTGAACGATAGTAGTTAAGATAAACAATAATACTGGTGTTTGATTTTGACAAACGTTTAGTTCTATAATGGGGCTGATGTGGGGCACAATTTAAAAAGTAATTGTAAATGTTTGTAATAACTTGAATTTTCTTTTCATATATTTTTTTCGGTAATTTATTTTCATATTCAAGAGGTTCCGGCGCGTTCCACCTGAAATCAAGCCCTGGATATATACATTTACTTTCGCCTTTACCCCTTGATTATAGGCATCACTGGAGAATACTTTAAACGTTCAACTTAGAAATATAGATATTGCTAATGACTCGTTGGGTGCTTGGTGAAACATATTACTGCTAACGTTTCAAAAACATACAAGCACTTGGTAAGTTTCACATTTTATTATTTACCTCTGACAATTGTTTCAGCCTATTAGGTTATTCTCAAAGAGATCATAGAAACAACTAAACTAAGAAAGTGAGTGTGGTAAACATGTGTTAAGGGTGTGTGCGGACATGAGTGCGGGATGTGTATGTTGGAGGGGGTGGAGAAGCTAGTATAGGGAAGGTCAACTGTCTGTGAAAACTAAGTATAATTCTTCTTCTCCTCTTCAAGGATTAGGTTATATCAACCTGTTACGGCACCCATCTCATCCTCGGACGGCCTACGTCTCTTCTACCAATGGCTTTATAGTTCAGTACCGCTTTCGGCAATCGATCCTCTGTCATCCTTTGCAGATAATCCCACTATTGTCTTCTGTATATTGCAATAATTTCATTTATGTCCTTCACTTCGAGTTCTGCTCTCATATCTTCATTCCTTATTCTATCTTGCAATGTATAATTTAAAGTATTTCGAAGAAACTGGATTTCAGCCCTCTGAATCTTGGCGCTTTCCTTTTTTGCCATGACCCATGCCTCTCTAGCATAAATCAACGTGGGTATTGCAATTGTCTTATAAAATACTAAGTATAATGGAAAGGCTGAACTAAATAACAACTATAATAACAACTATTAATAAAGGGGATACACAGAATCCAGTTTGTTCGTTTGTTAAATTTTTGTTATTTTTGATTGATTTTCTAATTTATAGAATTTCTAATAAATTCATTTTATTATCTTTTTGTATGTTGATCAGTAGTGTTATGTTTTTTTTATCTATGAAGTGATTGTGTTGTAAGCAATGATTTATGAAACCTGTATTGGGTGTATTATTTAAAATTGCTTTCTTATGTTTAGAAATGCGAACATGTTATTTTCAGAACATATTTCTTATGTTAAAATATAGTTTTGTTATTAATATTAATCGTTATGTTTCCTTCCAAAGTTACATATTTGTCGGGCTTTAGGTTACTCAATTACCAAAGACAAATGTTACGTGTAGAAGCAGTAGAAACCATGTTATAAGTAACTTTGGTTAATGTAGATTTAAATATTTCTTGACAATTTCGGTTTGCCCAACACGGGTGCTTTGTGTATGGTATTTAAATAGGACTTTCTTAAATTTATGAAACGTCGGTGACCTGTTATTTCCTTTTTAATTTTTTTTATAGATGGAAAACATTTGAAAGCTATCAGGCAGGTGGCTAGGTACCAGATGGCTACCACGTTGTCTGGTAGTGTGGGATTTTTAGCCACTAAAGCCACTAAAGAAAACAATATTTCTCCACGATACACCAAACGGGGACTGCTTTCGCATTAATTCGGCCTGTGGTATGCCTGCTTGACTTAACGAGCTACCGTTTACAATTGGACAGCTCCTTCTTACGATCACGGGTTGGTCAAATACCCTTCGTCTTTCTTACAAAAGGGAGGATGCACTCTACTTACACTGCGACTGTTGTTTCCCAGGTGCCTCCTTTGATGTTTCTCTGAATCATCGATCCAACAATGCTATCAGGACTGCGAATTCCGGTCCGTGAACGGAGGTTCAAACGGTCCCTCTCCAAACGTAAGTACTAAAAAAGTGCGAAAGACACTGTCTCTCTGTGATGTGCAGTACCTGCATTGAAGGGATACCACCCTTCCCATCCGGTTGAGATACTATCCACGAAAATATCCATGGCCTGTCATGAATTTATCCTATCGGTATCCTAATTATAATAGTAATTAAAAGATTAATATTATTAATAGAATGTACATATTTTGTGTAAGGGCTAAGTTTATTGGTGAACATGCAAGATTATGTAGTCTTGTTTTGAGATGCATCGCATATAGTTGCCAACCCCTGCATTGACTTTCTCGACTTGTTTAGTGACAAAAGACGTTTCGACGGGCACTGAGGGATGGAATTTTCTGACTTCCGGAATTGTTTGACCGCCACACTTATTTTTTCGTATGGCTTCTTATGGGCTTAGAATTTAAAATTTCTCATGCCTTCTATTTCTTTTGTCACAGTCGTATTCTTCTTACTTGTCACACTGAATCCCTCAGGTTTATGTCTTTTTCAAGTGTGATATGCTGTGGTTCTAATGCGCCGTTCTATCCCGGTGGATGGATCAACAGTGTAATAGGGTGGCCCTGTAAAAATTTATTATTATCATTATCTATTATAACAATAGGTATCATAATTATCTATAATATTAATTATGGTAATAATATATAATATATATCATAATATCCATAATATCTCTAATTATAATATATAGGTATTATAATTGCCCAGTATCGGCTGAAATGTTGGGTAAATCTTTGTCGAATGCGTGACTGCCGCATCCCCAACATCTATGGAACTATAAGCGGAAGGGACGGAAAAGTGTGGGACGTCCGAGGAAGTGCTGGAGTGACCAGCTCTAGAATCTTTGACTGTTTGAGACCGGAACAAACCATCCTTGGTTTACTCATTGAAGATGATGATAATGATGATGATGATTATCTATTATACAATTCCGAATATTTAGCCGTTGTATGTGTGTAATAAACTAGAACGTTTTGACCCCTAAGCAATCAGATGAAACAATGAATACAACACATAACAGAAATCGTCACCATAAATTAAATATATTATTTAAATAACAGTGATAAAATTGAAACTAACAGTCTACACCAAGAAAAGACGTCACGCGTAGGAGGGATAATCTCTAGTTATGCACATGTATGTCCCTCCTACTATGCATGATGTCTTTCTTGAAGTAGACTGTAATAGTTACAGTTCTTAGTAAATGGACTGTAAGTTTTAATTATACTACAATTATTTTAATACTGCACTTATTTTATGGTGACAATGTCTGTTTGAAGTGATTGATATTTTGTTATATTAATTTATTGTTTAAGCTGAAGTGGATTTCTGATTTGTTAGAGGTTGAAACTTTGCTACACATTCTTCATATATAATGGCTAATGTTTGGAATCTTATAATTTCGGATAGGAATACACAAATTGTGTCTGTATATTTAAAATTTTTTCAGTTAATATTTTCTTTTTCTTCTTTTCTCGATTATTATTGTTGTTTTTATTATTATTATTATTTGAATTATTATTACTAATGTTGTTGTTGTTTTTATTAAAACTGGTTTTGTTCATCTTGTTATTCGAATTAGCAGTCTCTGTAATTCCAACTTTGTCGAGTTTACTTGCTAAACTGCTATTTGTCATGTTCCGGACGAGGCCTTTCAGTGTTTCCACCATTTTCAAGTCTTAAACCACGACCTTTAGAACTTAAGAAATTGTCGTGGTTTACGAATTGAAAATGGTGGAAACACTGAAAGGCCTCGTCCGGAACATGACAAGTAGCAGTTCAGCAATTAAAAACAATTAAAAACGACAAAGTTGGTAAAACTGGGTTTGTTGTCATCACGACATGTACCAATTTAGACATCCTTGTTTGTTGTGTGGCCTGGTCCACGGTGTTTTTAAAATCCTACTTTATATTATATATCTGCAATACAATTTCCTCAGTTTCGTACACAGATTTGATTATAAAATGAGATGATTCAGTTACGTATAAAAGCGAGGAACAACGTATCACTTCGAGGGTACAATTCGGAGATTGGTATCTATTTTATCTACAGATTGTAATAAATTAAAACAAATATATTTTTGATAAAGTATTGTGATAAACATTCTAATTCGACCACAATTGTCCAAATCCCCCTTATTTTTTGTTTTACTTTCACTTGCAGTTACCAATTAATTCAACATCCTATTTAAAGCGATTTCTCATGAGCTATGTATAGCCTAAATAGTTCCTATAAAATTAGATAATATATGGTGAGCCGGAAGTCACGCAACCCTAAATTTGAAAACATATTGTGGCGGGAAATTTAGTTTCTTGCCGGCGGGAATGTTTGTGTTGGCAACGGATGACCTTGTGGGAGACGCATAGCATATGATATCCAAGCAATTTCCCTCGTTTTTGATGTCAGTGATGAGTTAGCTGTGTGCGGACAAACATGGGTTTTTCCCAGGCTGAACGTGCGTTCATTCTTGAAAGTTACTTTAAATCGCAATCATTCTTACAATGTCAGGTAGCTTTTCCTGAAACACGGGTGCCTAATAAATCAACGATTTCACACATAGTCGCTCGTTTCCGAAAAACTGGTAGTGTGAATGATTGTTTACGTTCCGGCCGACCTTCGGTGTTAAGTGATGCCTCATTGGAAAATATCCGCGCATCCGTGCTACGTTCACCAACTGTGTCAGCAAACCGGAATGTCTTACGGGAGTGTTCGCAGAGCCACAAAGAAGCTGAAACTCCGTCCGTATCGCATTCACGTTGTGCATGAGCTTCAAGAACCTGATAGGGGAAGAAGACTACGTTACTGTCAATGGTTTATGCGTTTTATTCGCAACAGTGTTCGGGTGTTGGATTATGTTTTCTACTCTGATGAAGCATGATTTCATCTAAGTGGCTATGTAAACAGCCAGAACGACAGATATTGAAGTTCAGAAAACCCTCACGTTTTCCATGAGACCCCATTACATTCACAGAAGGTTGGAGTTTGGTGTGTAATTTCGCGCAAAAGAATTGTAGGCCCAATTTTTTTCACGGAAACGATAACAGCTGAACGTTACCAGGACATCATCATGCAATTCGTAGCATTGTTAGAGGCTGATGAACGAGACTGCTGGCTGCAGCAAGATGGTGCAACAGCGCACACAGCGAATAGCACAATGATAATGTTGCGTGAGTTCTTTGGGGGACACGTCATTTCACGTGGACTGTGGCCGCCTAGATCCCCAGATTTAACTCCCCCCGACTTTTTTCTTTGGGGACGTCTGAAGGATAACGTCTATAAGAACAACCCTCACACATTCGACCAACTGAAGCACAACATCGAAGACGAAATATCCCGCATAGGTGTAGCGACCATCCAAAAAGTAGCAACTAACATGACGAAACGTGTTAATGCGTGTGTTACAGCTGATGGATGTGCAACATTTCCAGCATCTATTGTGAGAAAATTGTGAAAAATTGTGAGTATATTACATTAATAAAGATTTTTTGAGAATATTTTTGCGAATATTAATTACTGGGTTGCGTGACTTCTGGCTCACCCGGTATAATAAAGTTATATGGTTACTGTTTATTACAGTATTACTAATTATTAAGTAAATTTTGTAAATACAATAATTTTTTAATTTTGTTACAATTGATATTTTAATAAAAACAATATTTTATATATTTAAAAATAAGAGTATATTGTCACGACATTACAGAACAGTCTACGTGTTTGTCGAATGTGCCAGAAGAATCTCGCTCTAATGTATGTGGCATACGTGACTGTCAACGCATCGCGAGAGTTTTCTCGAAGCCGCCAGCCGCGCGGACTGTGTCAAGGCCGTAGTTAATTACGTAATATAGAATATAGAACTTTCACTTGTGAAACTGACTTGTTTTTTCTTCCCGTACGCGTTTCGGCGTGATGTGCGCATTCGTCAGCAGTTTGAGACAGACTGGCCAGTAACTCGTAACGGTTTTTATTTGGAAGGTTTAGTGGGGGTGGTGTGTGGTGGAAGGGGATTGGCGCGGGGATCCAAATTATTGTTAGTTTATGTATAATTTTATATTATTTAGTAGTGTGAAAAAAGAAAAAAGAAGATGAACAATCAAAACAACTTTAATTACATAGCTCACACGGGCGCTAAGACGCAATTAGGAACGTTCTAGTATGTGAGCGGAAGTATAAATACGGCGGCAGCGGCCTTAAGAGTCAGTATAGTGGCGATATATTTACAGTGCGGTTCGAGTTAGTATACAAGCGATATTATCGGTTACGTTCGAGTGGTTATTAGTGAAGTGTTGCGTTTTATAATCGGACGGGATAATTGTAATACAATTGTGTTTAATATTAGTGAAATTTTATTGCGTGTGAACAATTTTTATTTGATTTGTTGTAGGAGACTGTGTTGTTAATTACGAACTGTTTAACTGTAAGAATTAAAGCTGGTGATAGTGACTGAATTGGTGTCTGGTATGTATTTTGTTTCCACTATACCTACGACGATCAAGTAGATCGTCTTAACAATATTTTTTATTGTTTTTACAATATTTTGAAAGTTTTAAATTACAGCTAACTTCAGAAATATAATGTATAAATTACAATTCTAATTATATTTTCATACATATTATGTTAAGATTTCACTGTCCTTTTGTTTTTAACTATATATATAATAGGGTTGCTACAGCTAGTACCGTCTCCCTTCCTTCAACCAGGCTTTCCAATTCTCCCGATGTTCCCATTGTCCTTCCTCAAGTCCTATAGGTTGCATAGATTCATCCACTTTGTCCCTCCAAGATCTTCTCGGTCTTCCCCTTTTTCTCCTTCCTAATAGACTCCATTCCGTCACTTTGTTGATCCACCTATTCTGGGTTCTCCGGACATGGGCGTACCACACCAATCTTTTTTCTTCGATGTAGTCAATTACACTTCTTTCCGTTTCCATTCTTCTTCTGATCTCCTCGTTTTTTATTTGGTCTGTCTCGTTATTCCACAGCACCTCTTCCAATATTCCATCTCTGTTCCAAGAATCTTTCTTTCATTCTTTTTGTTAATAACCCACACTTCTGCTGCATACGTCATAATGCTTTGGTCTATGATCTGGTATATCATTTTTTGGGTGCCTTTTCTAATATTTTTGGCCCATATAATCCTGTGTAATTGTCTAATCCCTGTTCTAGTCTGCCCTAATCTACTTTTTATTTCTTCTTCCATTGTGCCCTGTTTACTCAGTGTGAATCCTAGGTACTTGAATTTGTCTGTTCCTCTAATTTTAACATTTTCGTCCACTTCTAAATCAGTTGTTCCTTCATCTCTGATTGCCAAGTATTCTGTTTTTTCATGTTTATTTACAATCCCATCTTTGTGTGTTCTTCATTCAGCTTTCTGACCATGTAGCTTAGATCTTCTTCATCCTGGGCTATAACTACCTGGTCATCGGCGAAGCATAGTGTGTCTGTACGTAGTGTGTTCGTATCGTATTGGTATTCTCATTCCATGGCATTTTTGTTTCCACACGGTTAATGCACATTCTAAAAATATCTTAAAAAGAGTGGGTGGTGTTGGGTAGCATTGCAATAAGCCCTTGGATGTTTTAAACATACAGACAATTTTGTTACCTACTTTAATTTGTACGTTGTTGTTTTTATATACAATTTTTACTGCTTGGGTCAGGGCTTTTGGTATTTCCAATTGTGATAGAGCTTTAAACATTTCTTATCTGGGTACTGTATTATATGCATTTCTAAGGTCAATAAACGCTAGATGTACTTCCCCGTTCTTCGCTTTTTTCTTTTCTATGATCTGTTGGAGTGTATATGTCTGGTCTACGCACGATCTCCCGGCTGTAAAATCTTCTTGTTCTTCTCCAATCTTTCCCTCTATATTTTCCTCGATTTTATTTCTTAGCACCCTACCATACAGCTTTCCCATTATTGTTATGACACTTATGCCTCTATAGTTGTTTTTAACTATCTGATTGTTTATCTGAGCTCACTGGCAGACACACACTTGCATACGTCAACTGTATAAGACACATTGTGACTGGAAAAGAATTACGGGACAAGTTGTACAGTCCGCCTTAATTGAATACTCAAAGTCGATTCAAGCGATACAGAATGGCGACGTGGAATTTAATTACTCAGAAAGTTTCGCAGAGTCAAATAAGATATCTGAAAACGTTAAGAGTTTGCAAAGAAGTTCTCACAAAGAGTACGTACTGAAATTCTACGAGAAGAATTTACATTGAAATTTCGTACACAAAAGTCTAGTCCTTGCTGCAGAGCCGGAGAAGCACGCAAAGCTGACGCGACCTTCAACTTACTGCTCAAGTAATAATTAAAACTTTACAACGAGGTGTTGTTATGTTGTTATCCATAAAGACATTGTTTAGCGAGTCAAAGACGTTGTTAGTCTAATCTAAGTTAAAAATTTTAACAAAAAAAAAAACGCTTTATAACCGCAACATATTTTTTAGAATTTTGTGGCAAATTTTAAAAGATGAGAGTTAAGTGGGGGGGGGGCGTAACTGAGGTAGGGGTCACCAACGTAGAATACGTCTCGACTTTGAAATATTCTTCTTCTTTGTTCAGGCGACTGCGGTCTGTTCTGTCCCCTGATCCGTGTCGCGGCAGGGGCGAACATTTCATTTCGAGGGAGAATTTTTTTTCAACCACATTTCGTTTTCTTAGAGCAATTTTCTCTCATATTATAATGAAAATCGTACCGATAAATTAAAACTATGGGTAAATAATTGCTGCACTTCACTAATTTCATAAAAATCAATTATTAACATATAGTTTGATTTGGAAGTCTAATAATACCTTTCAATGAAATATAAATACTTTAAAGAAACTGTTAAAATTAAGAAAGTAAATTTTGTATGCGTATGTGTGCATATGTTGTTGTATTGTTAACACATGCAAGAACACGAAAAATTTTAAATGAACATGTGTTTAAGTTTACAATATTTTGTTTCTTCGAGCTAGGTAGAGTCTATTAAAACAGCCCATGTCCATTATAAAAAATAATGTTAAGAAATTAAAACTCATTCATATTATGTGCTTTGTGATTGAAGACATCAACATGTAACACTAAATTAAAATGTAAAATGTGTCCCTATTTATCGTAACCAGCGGAAAAAACGTACCGTACCCTCCTCTCTTTCAAGCCGACTTCTTTTCATTATTCACAATTTCATTCAACATCTGTTATATTTATTATTGAGCATAAGGGCTATTATTGTAGATTAATTAAACTTAATTACCAAATAGTAATTTTTTTTAATTGATAAAACTTGGAAGTCAAGTTCAATATTATCAAACTTGGAAGTCAACTCATTTCAAAAAAACACACAAAGTTTAGAATTTTTTGTTCCAAAATTTTTAAAATTTTTTTTCTGATTTTGGGGAGGGGATATATCCTTCCTAGGTTCGCCCTGTGTCGCGGTACAGCTTACGTTCCAGCACCGTCAGAGAGCAATCGGCTAGCTGTTACCGCGAACGGTGGCAGGGCCGTACGAAGTGTGTGTGTGTGTGTGTGTGTGTGTGTGTGTGTACGTGTGAATGTGCTTTTTTGACTAATCTAGCTACTTCCACTTGCTCCCGTGAAACTTTGAATTCAGTTTGGTGAAGTTGGTTTGTCAATTCACCGAGTTTTAGGAAAAGATTTTACTTCTCCGTTACAGAAAATTTTGTAAGTAAAATTTAGAAAACCTTCAATAATTACTTAAATACTTGAGTTTTGGTTGTGTGATGCAAACCTTCAAAAATTACTTACATTAGTTTACTAGACATTTTATACTCTTCACCCATATTTAAGTTAGGAGAACTTTTGTTTCTGAAGATGACGAATATGGAATAGTGAATAATATTTCATAGTATCGGACATAAAATTTTAGTATTCCATATGAACAAACAGATTTACATTTCAAAAAAGTATTGTCTACTTTTTAAATAATACGCTATAAAAAGTAAATATTGTAATTTGTTACATATTGTATTACTTAATATTGTGATATTTTGCAGTATAGTTTTTTCTGCAAGTAGTGTATTGCGTTTCTGTCGTTTCAGTACCTTACGAACGTTTCACGGAAAAAATCAGGATCATCAGAGGTTTGTAAATAAATCAATAACAATCGAAATAATTGTATGTTAATATAGAAACTAACAAATAATAATTTCTTTTTACTGTATATTATAATATGTAGTATAATATATAATGATATGTAATATAATAATATAATATATAACATAATATGTAATAATATTGTATTGCTGTATTAAAATGAAATTAGTCCTTAAATACGTACACAATTTGACATATATCTAATTGTAATTTCTATACTGTTTCCGTTCTTAGTTTAATCCTGATGTAAACAAACCCACGTGGCTTATCTGAAACGCTATTGGTCAGGGGCGTTGACGTTGTTCACACAGTAATCTGTTACGCGCATGTGCAGAATGTCTGTATAGTCATGTAAAAGTTGTCATTACTGCGAAAAGTAGTTTTTATTACGTTTAGTCATCTTTATCAATACACAGTAGAACTTTATCGCTGCTAGCAAAATAAACATAAAATTAAAACGATTTAGTAAATGGCATTGCTGAAAAATCGGGGCACGCCGTAAAACTTCCTCCTTATCAATGTATTCTGAATCCAATTGAACAAATGTGGAGCCAGATGAAAGGATATGTTGCCCGTCACAACACAATATATAAGTTGCATGATGCAAAACAACTGATAGAGAAGACGGTAAATGAAATAACGACGGACAATTGGAGTCGTTGTGTCGAGCATGTATTCAAGGAAGAAGATAAGCCATGTGAATTCGACCAAATTATCGACGCGGTCGTGGACAATCTTATTATTAACACTGCTGAATTAAGTGGTGATTCAAGTTCCGACATAGACATTGGAAGCAACTGAATTACTCTCTGACAGCAGCTGATAATATACAGTACACTAGCAATTATCATAGCTTGTATTTTTGGTTTAAGTATATGCCTACTTTATTTTTTTCTTGCGATATTCAAACAGTGAATAAAAGAAAGACATTCTTATTCACTTGGTCTTATAAAACATGTCATTGTCGCTCTGACACAGTCACACAAATATTACTTTGGTCAGAACAAATTATGACAATTTACTTGTGTTTATAGAGTATCAACATTATACGTACTCCTTCTGTCAGAGTGACACGCCTCTAATTCAAGCAGTACATAGCGTTTCAGATGTGCCACGCCTGTTTGTTTACATCAGGATTAAGCTAAGAACGGAAACAGTATACGTATCGACAAAACGTTAATGGGGCCTTTGAAAATGCATTATAGCGAGTACACAGTAGACTGTTTTGTGTATATTTTTAAGACATATTTATCTGGCATTAGATGTGTGTTCGACATAATTGGACTATTGTACGTGCTTATTTTAAATACAGAGGAGCGATATTAGAGACTACAACTTCAAAATCACTGCCATTACCTAGTATACCTTAATATTTTAAAAGAAGACGTTTTTGAAACTATCTCGCTCAAATTAACCCAAATTAGAGAAAATGTTCTGTTGAAAAAAATAAGCCTGATGTAGATGACTATGTTAAGACGTCTGAGGATACAAGGTGTAGAATCAAAGATCTCTCAGCAAATTTTAATAAAGTTACAGTAGTTGAACTGGTTGATTGTTCTTTAAAACTCTTGGTTTCGTCTTACCCCATTTGGATTCTCTTTCTCTGTCAAAAAAAAAGGGTTGGGAAAGAAAGCAGTGGCATCTTCAGTTCTTCCTGCACCACCATACAAAATCAGCTAAAGGTGAATTTTCTGATAAACAAGATAACGTCAAAAAGTATACAATATCATATTTTTATGATAACACAAATCTTTATATTTAGAAACATTCTCAGAATTTCATTCTATCAAGTACAGCCGATGACAGTGATGTTTAACGTATAATTTTTAATAGCAAATTTTCTGACAAGAGGTGAAGTAGTTATATCGCTTGTCCTAGTCCTTCTCGGTCTACACGGTGCGGTTACTGAAAATAACATTACAATTTTTTTAATGTTTCTGAGTTATATAAAATTCATTTTATGCCACTGTCTTTAAGAGGTGACTGTACATTTTTAATAATTAGTAAAGTTTGTCAAAGACCTTAATTATAAATTTTTCTAGATTTCTTTTTAACGGTCCTACAATTTCATATTAACCGGTTGCTACCGGTTGTCGGAATCCCGAAAACCTGCCTTCACCCTACGCGTCTATGCTGACATGTTGTCCACTGTTGGTTCTATGATGTCAGACTGCAGTGTAGAACTACTTGTCTGGTAGAGTTATAACACTGTTTCTCCCCCCCCCCTTAGAAAACCATTATCCCAAGACCTCACCTGCAGACTCACTACAAACGATTAAGCCATTTAGGCTTTGAGACTTAAAGGTAGTTTAGAAGGTGGGCCGAAGTACTGTTCATGTCTCCCTCATTTTAGTACTAGCCTAGCATGGAAACATCGTGCTAGTACTACGTAATTCTTACGTAAATTTTAACCTACTACCAGCATACTCAGCATACTAAATTTCAAACAAAAGTGCACGAGTGATTCAGATTAATAGAATGCTATATTTTAAATCAACAGTCTTCTTTTTCTTCTCCTCTTTAAGGATTAGGTTATATAAACCTGTTCCAGCACCCATCTCATCCTCGGACGACCCACGTCTCTTCTACCAATGGCTTTATAGTTCAGTCCCACTTTTGGCAATCGATCCTCTGTTATCCTTTGCAGATGATCCCACCATTGTCTGCTGTAAATTGCAATAACATCATTTATGTCCTTTACTTTGAGTTCTGCTCTGATATCCACATTCCTTATTGTATCTTGTCATGCATAATTTAAAGTATTTCGAAGGAACTCCATTTCAGCACTCTGAATCTTGGAGCCTTCCTTTATTGTCATGACTCAAGCCTCACTTGCATACATCAATCTGGGTATTGGAATTGTCTTATAAAATATAATCTTTGTGCTGTGTCTTGTTTTATTCTAAGATTTCTATGAATCTTACCACAAATATTCTTAAATTTATTTATCTTCTCTCTTATATGTATTCAGATTCATAGCTTACTGCTCACCCGAGATATTTGAAACGGCTCACTTTTTCTAAAGTGATGTTGTTTATAACTATCTTAATCCTCCTTGGATATGTATCTGGTCTTTCTTACTGAAATTGTCAGTGAGTATTCTCTTGGCACTCCTTGTAATTGAAACATAGCTATTTGCGATTCATCCTCATTTTCTTGAATAAGAACTATGGAATCCCCATATAGCAGGGAACCCATATAAAGTGATTTGTTAAGCTGGATTCCCTAAGTCATTCCGGATTTCCATGCTCTCAACATGTCGTCAATGTATATATTAAACAAGGTTAGAGAAACACAGCATCCCTGCCTAACTCCCTTATTTATGGATATTAACAGTATGGCCTATAAATGCTTTTAGAACAGACTTTTCAGATCTCGTGAGACAAATAAGACTAGCGCGCATCCCCGACAACTTGTCTTTTGAGCTGCCGATCGCACTAAAATCTTCCAGCAGTTTGGCAGTCTCTGAGCCCAACATTTTTCCTTGTACCCTGTAAAATGCGCCCTTTATTGCAGAGTACACACATAGGCTCTTATATGAATTTGTCTTAAAAATTATGACTGTAGGACTGAAGATGATATTATCTTTTAGTCGAGCACAACATTGTTACAAATTGAAAGTTAAAAGACAGATGAAACAAATTTAATTATTTAGTAGCGTTCAAAGCTTATTGAATGTAACATGTTTATAGAGCGTTTCGTGGATACGTTGTGTTTGTATGAGTTGCGTTTACATTGTGTCGAGTTTACACAGAAAGCAGGGGAAACGCAGGCACTTGAAGTTGCGTTGTACGCGCTGTAAGAAAATTAATTTAAAGTTTAAAACAACTTGTAAGTTGCTTGTTTAGTAGAGCCGTTATTTCAAAAGGCGCTCGGAACACATTTTGCTATAAACATTACTACACAGATGTTTAAGACATGTTTCCAAGAGTAATATTTGTTTGCAAAGTTTGATAATTTAACTACACCTTTTAAGTAAAAAGAAATCGCGAATTGTTCGCGTGACCGCTCTGCACTTAGTGAGGTACTTTTTGTCTCCTTTACAAGTCTGTATACAGCAATAGCAATACTTGTACCCTTTAATGTAGAATTGTATTGTTTAGGTTATCTTTACCAGTCACCACAAGTGATCATCCATCGTCTGTGTACTGTGCATATGGAAACACAGGTAGTAAAACCTGGCTTAAAGGGCATACAGTACAATAGACGTAAAAGACAGAAATAATTTTTGTAGCAGATTAACTGTTTGTACATATATTTTTACGAAAATTTACAGTAGACCAGTGGGTATGGCACCTGGCTACTATTTTAGAAGTCCTGGGTTCAATTCCCGGGCCCGCAACAAAAATCAAGGTGCGTTTTTCAGCACCCAGGTCGACTCAGCCTGTTGAAAATGAGTACCTGGGATAACATTCAGGGGATAATAGTGGACGGCTGAAGAGTAGTGCTGGCCACACTGCCTTCCTTGTATGTCGTACGGTTCGCATATGGCAGCTACCCTGCCTGACTCCTAAGCTGCTTCGGTGGTATACATGGGGGGCCATTATTATTAGGGCGCACTACACCTCCGCTCAACCGCTCTACAGGTCCACTCGGGTCTTATTTTATGACTTTAATCCCATATAACACCACCGCTCGGGTTCGGCAGGTAAATTCAAGAGGAAAGAGGGGAAACACGACCCCCTCCCAGCATAGTGAAACTAACTTTCAAAGTGCTTGTCAAACTTATTTCAATATTTTAAACTAAAATAGAAAGCAAATTTCATCAGCGATCTTCAGTTGTAGATATCCGCGGAGCGGAACTACAATATATGTTTTTTTATTCTTTTTTTATTCATCTTTATAATTTTTAATTTTTAGTAATTTTTATAATGTTTTTATAAATAATTATAAAATAAAATCAGTACTGTTTCGTATCATGCACTGTACCACTTAGACTTAATTTTAGCATATTGCAGCCTCGAAATATCTTGTCGCCTATACATGTCTACTGTCCTTTGACACAGCTGACTTTGTTTTTCACTTCTACTTTTATTCGGCTTTTTCGAACTTTGAATGTTTATGTACGTTATAAGGTAACAAGATTCCACCTCCAAAGAAAGACAAGTATACCATCAAAATTCGTAGAGAAATATGCAGAAACGCAATCTTATTAAGATTAAAAGAAATAGAAGAATAAAATAAACTTAATAAATACAGTAATGAAGAGACAATATATTACTTAAAGATAATTAATATTTTCAAGGAATAAAAAGAAATCGAAACAAAAAGGGAAATATTATCATAAATGAATAATTGGGAAATAGGGAAATAGAGAATGCAAATTTAGGAAGTAAATAATGCAATTAACGTGACAAAACAATAACTGACGATGACAAATACCCATAAGAGACGATAAAATGACAAAAAATGTAAATAGTTCTTAATAAACAATTATAATGTACAAATATGAAACTTAGCATGTAAAAAAATAAGACGTTGAGTATAGCCTTAGATTAAAACTATGAGGAGGTCTGCGAACCTCAAGCAGCTATTGTGTATAAGTGAACTCCAGACTGTAATTAATATAAAATTACAAATATAAAAATATTGAACAATAATTATAAAAGTTAGGGAGTGTAACAGTGTAAGAAGGTGAGAACAACGGTGATAGGCTTTAAGAAGTAAAAACAGTGTATAGTGTAAGTGAATAAACATATTTACAATATGAACATCACATGAAACATATAATTTATATGAAACCACAAGGTAACACATATAGTGCAATAAAACCAAGTGGAAATAATGAAAAAATAAAGAATCTTCCGTTACAAACTTATAATGTAATAGTGACGAAGATAGAATAAGATTCTACGGAATAATATTAATTATAAATTGGGAGACCGAACCTGTGACCCATAAATATATCATTGCCAAGACCTTATCTGAATAAATTAGTGTTTAATAGGAAAGGATTTATGTTGAAAAAAATATTGAAAATAAGCAGAACGTGTCGAATTTTAATGCTGGTTTTTATACAAATTAAAGAGAATACGAGACGAAACGATACTGGAAGACTATGAAAATAAATAGAAGAAGGATATTTTAATCGATGGTGCAGAAAACTAGAAGTCCAGACGCAAAGGATCAAGAAAGAAGATCGTAAAGAAAACTACCAGATGGGTTAGATCTATCCAATAGTCAACCCAGATATTAGAAAACATCTTAACATTTAAAGTTCGAATCACAGGGATATACTATAGTAAGAAACAATACAAACTTTAGAACAGGGAATTCTAATTGTACACCAATAATTATTAGTAGTAAGACTTTATTTTTCAATTATTCATTTGCACTTTTGTATGATCCAAAGAACCCACTGATACACAACATACATCAACAACACCTAATTACCAAACATTAAGTTTTAAATATTATGTTATATGATGTGTTTACGAATTATGTACTACACTTTGACATGACTTATACATGAACCCTGAGATTGAGATTTTACATGCCCTACAACAGAACTGAGTTGCAAAAACATTTAATAAAAAATAATTTAATTTTAAACAAGAACGAACAAAAAAATGAATATTTATTTTAGCATAAAGAGTCTACTTACAAATTTGGCACCAGCAGCTTGGGGCTAATTAAGAGATTTTATTATAGCATAACGAGTCTTCTATTACAACGTTTCCATTTATATATTCTGTAAGGCGTCTATAAAAACATACAAAGATGGATGACTATGGTAGAATTTTTGATTAAAATGACTATGAAAAGATTCACAGCTATTTGTGGTCCTGTTACTGTCTGCCGATAAAGAAACCCAGATGTGCGGTGGGAATTCCCTTTCTTCGTCCACATAAATTTCAACCAAATAATCTGCATAAGCGTCAACTCTACAGTCGTTAGGATTTGTTTCAGCTAATTCCATGGCAAAAAAGTCTCCCACTTCGTCAGGTTGTAAAAAGATCATGCCAAATGTTAATTTTAACCAATTTCCGATTTCGGAATCCCTATTCTTATATTCACAAACCAAAGCTAAGTTTTGTGTTTTTCTCCACCAAGATTGTGTTAAGTGAAAACGACAACCGATTACATGTGACTGAGGTAGAACTTCTTCCAGTGCCCTATGTATCGCTTTCTCAAAATCAGTCATCACATTCCGCGGATTTCAATGTAAATCTTTTGAATTACACGCCTCTTTTATTAAATAAAAGTACAATCAGAATCAGCCCTTATCTCGAACACGATTTAATTCGCCATCACCATACTTCCATTTCCTTATGGAACATGGAAGTTAAACCGTTTAATTTTCTAAAAACACATATTTCTAACGCCGATTCTTAAAAATATGTTACATCTTACGATGAAAGACTTTATCACAATTTGTAAATGTTTATATTTCCTGTGTCTTCCTAGCGTTCACCGTATGTTACTTAGATTCCTAGATTTAATGGTAACTTTATTTGTCTTCATTTTCTAAATTTCCGTAATATATTATCTGTTGTCTGTTTAATTATACTGTCTTTCGCAATACATAATATTTTTTGAAGAGTGACATAACATAATTATTAAGAATATATGAATAATAAAACTGATTTATCTTTGTGTAGGCCTACTGTCTACTTAATAAGTGAATCGTCAAAGAACATATACCAGATCATACAGTATAAATAGTACGATACGTTTTTATTAAGACGTTCACTTTACATTCCCTGTAGTTGTTAAGACACGAGGCAGAGAGTAATTACTATATTCAAATTTGCAATAGGATTTGTAGATTTCAAATTTGCAAGGCCTACAACGCACAAATGTCCGAACGACTGGCGGAATATACAACAGTGAAGTGTTCGTTGCTGTTTAGAAATGCCGAAAAATATATTACAAGTCAACTACAATATTCTTATCAAAATCTATGGTGAGCATGATGTGTGTGTGTGTGTGTGTGTGTGTGTGTGTGTGTGTCGTGATATGGAAGTGACAGTTTACACTCTTTTTTATCCGAGAAACTCTAGTCCGTTGGTAAGTGAAAATAAAAGGATTCTTAATGTAAATTATCTTCCAGTACAATTAATTTAAATGTACAGTGCCGTCAGCTTTGATGCCATAATTAGGTTTAATTTTTTGCTGATTCAGTTACGACTTTAAAAGGTGAAAATTAACTTTTTGAAAGCTCACAGTTAAAACTAGATGCAAAAGCAAAACGATAATAGGCGCGCACTCGCAAGTGGCAACAAGTAAAGGAAATTAAATTACACAAAGAGCGAGAGATAGGCTACAGGAGGAGAAAGGAGGAGCGCGTGAGAAGTTAAATACGAGGCGCAAGATAAAAGTCAATTTGTACCTTTTATTAGCCCAAATTTAAAATTTGTATATTTTAAAAATCCTTTTTTAAAGAATTTACATCCTCAATTGTTCCATTATACAGATCTTCAAAATGCTTAATCTTTGCGTTTTATTTTACATTGGCTATAGCTGCGTATTGTACTTCTGTATGTTTGTATTTTGATTGTCTAACACGCTCCATATTCTTTTCGCTGTAGATAGAAATCTCATTTGACGCATTTGGTGTGAATATTCTAAAATTCTATTTTAATTTGTGTATTTCAATTAGTGTTGTGAAGTAGTGCAAAAACATGTGTAGGCATATGGCGAGTGTCGGTGTGCGGGTAAGTATAACCATGTTACGGAATAATAATAAAAACATATTAATTAAATAACTTTCGTGAAAATACACGATTTGACATGAGACACACCAGAATAAGCATAAATAAAAGATCTATCGCGTGGGAATATTTGTTAATAAATTAAAAAAACTAAATGTATGTCTTTTTATAAAGAAAGTTTTATGACCCTAAAGAAAAGTAATAAAACTAGACGGTTTTATTCGCTAACATAACTTTGTCCATAGACAGTATTTTACAGGAAGCACGTTATCTGAGGTTAAGCCGTAAGAGTGAGGGAATTTTTCAGTCAATGAACGCTCGAGATTTGGCTAAACTTTTATTTTATTTTATTCTTGATATGGTATAACTCAGTCTCTCTCTGAACAAAGCTTGGTAGTATCGCTGCTACATTAGACGCTTGATCTACAAAAGTACAAGAGTACAAGTCAGAAAGTTCGCGAGTAGATTAAATATCGAGGGCTAATCTGGTAGAGTACAGGATTATCTGCATAGGCATTTAAAAGGACACATGATGTTTACTGGAGTATTGTGTATGTTTAATACATTGAATAATAATAATAGGGCGCGCTACACCTCCGCTCGCCCAGGTAAACATTTTATAATTACATACTACAGCTCCGCTCGCCTTGTGTTAATGGCGCCAAACGAGATATAACAAGTCCGCTCGCCCATCCTTACCATCCCTTAGGTATTCCCCACTCTCTGGAGATGTAATAGAAAAACGTGCAACGCTAAAATTTATTCAATCGGAACCACAGAAGAACTAATAATTTCAAGAAAGATGGTAACCATAATCATCCTGCCGTTAGCCAGCAAGATATTCAACGTCAGATTATATTATTAGTGCTGCCGCGAAACGAAAAGCTGAAGCAGAAGTGCATGAAAGGCCATCAAAAATTTTCCGTTTCGCAGCTGAAAATACGGATTGAGTTTAAAGTGAATGATTATGTTCACTTTGCTGGAAGCAACAAATATGTGAGTGACGTGCGCGCTATTAGACAAACAATTTACTGTGCTAGGAGGAACATTTTGCCAGAATTACCAAAAAGTGCGGACGAAGTGTTCGATGTTTTACAAACACTTGAACCAAAAACAAATCGCGAGGAAAATTTCTTATACGTAGTTGATAGACAGAAACATATTATTATTTTTACATGTTATACGAACTTAAAATTCATGTGCGAGTCAGCTACTATTTATATGGACGGAACATTTCAATTTTGTACAAAATTTTTTTCACAACTTTTTACAATCCACGGTTTCCGAAGTAATTATTACTTACCACTCGTGTTTTGTGTTTTAGGAAATAAGACGACTGAATCTTAAAAAAATGTGTCAAAGTGAAGAAAAGTCATTTTTCGATAAGTGTCTGTGTGTAGATTTATTTTTTGGGGAACGGTAACTGCCGCAAATTCAAACAGAATCAAATAAGTTTTTGCATTCAGGTCTGGATTGTAGAGGACTCAAGGTATATTGATTTAGGTGAAGATCGTTTAAGGGGAAGGGGTAGTTTACCTGCAATGTTTTATATTTTAGCAAGAGTAAAGTATACTTGAAAATTCATTTAAACTTTTTCAAACAATGGTAATTGTTAAAAATAAAATAATTTTATTGCCTGGCAACAAAATTATAATTTTTTCATTTTAATTTAAATCATGTATGAGTGAATATATATCGTTCCTGGTAGCCACGCATAACTCAATTATGTAATGTTTACGTTTCTAAACTTTTATTATTATGATTACCGCAATAAAAAGGCAGGCAGGACACACACACACACACACACACACACACACACACACACACACACACACACACACACACACACACACACACACACACACACACACACACACACACACACACACACACACACACACAATTCGCGTTATTTCTGGCCTCACTCATGTTTATTTTCTTACGTTTGCACGCTTTTTAAATGGAAAGTACCGAAACCCACACCAACACAACGCGTGCAAGCCGAAAAGGCGAAGTCAGCGATTTGCTTCCTGTGGATCGCTGCCCAGTGTAACTGCACGTGTTTACAGAGGAACAGTTCATAGACAGACTTTTTGTCTTTAGGGAATGAACCCTCTGCAAGATGCTCAGGGTCCATGAGAGATTTCCGAGCGCTCCTTCTTTTCCGCGTGTTTGTTCGGTGAAACGTACACTGTAGATTCACCGCAGCTTTACTCTGAGCAACGTTCCTTAGGGAATGTTGAAAATTTTTCTCCACGGTGTACCCTCATACACACTAAAACCGGCTCTGGTGTTTTGATTACGGATATCATAATATTAAAACTTTGGAAAATTGACCACTACTTAATGGAGATCAAACATTAACTTTAACAAGCCATTAATTTTATAGATATTTTTATGTGTACTACATTACCGGCAACAAAGAAGTAGTTTGTTGTTAAAATTCCTTCCCGGACTGTTTGGCCAAGGTCTAATGTTTTATGAAAAACCAGACGTTTCGGCAGTGGCATCGCCTGTCATCATCAGTGAAAATCGAGTGCGCTAACGTGAGGTGGTATACGTTAGTGACCAGAGTACTGGTATTAAGGCTGAAAAAAGAAGTAGAATGGACTAGTTTCTATGAAAATATTTTATTTCGAAAATGAAATTAAATATAAATCTTAGGACATGGAAGTCATGTATGGTTCTCCATACCGATATTTTGAGTTATAGGAAACAGACTAATTTTAATTTAATGGCTTTTGAGAAAAACATCTGAAAGTAAAATTCTTGGAGTTAATAATTTGGTAGGTATTTTATTAACCGTCTGAATGAGAAATAAAGCTTATGTCTTGGTTTATATCCCAACAAACACAAAACATCTGTAAATGTACACTGAATTGAAAATTTTCATTTTCAACTCCTGATTTTCCTAACCGTTTTAAGTGACATATTTACCTTCTTCGAGAACTAAATTAAGGCATATTTAGCGTTACTATTCGCTTATAACAATTTTGAACGGATTTAAAATTTGCAAACTTATAGTCAATAGATTGGAATTTTGACATGGACTCAGTCGTTTAAATTTCCAGGATCTAAAACTAGACTGCTAAAACCAATTTACCGTTAAAAACTATATCGCTATATCCCGTATGAATCACATAAGTTAAAAGTCGCAGATTTGAAGTGTCATATAAGAGAGTGTAAATAATTTCAAGAATCATAGAGTTTACTAAATCAATTATACAGCTAAAATCCGTACATTTGTAGCTTTAACAGTACAACAACTGTAAGATATTTGCAGTTACTGCGATGTAGTAGCATAATCTACCACAACTCAAAGTTCATCATCGAGCACATGTAAAGGCTAAATAACAGTACGAATTGAATTGTAAGCAATTACATCGCAATTTCTCAAACACCACCAATTTATAAACCTAATTTATTTACCGTCAAGTTCCACAATATCTGAAATGGCGTTACTGGCTCACAGGCGAATGTATAAGTACTAACCTGATTCTAACTTTACCTAACCGAATCCAACCTAACATAACCTGACGTTACGTTAAATAACCTAAGTTAACCACACATAACCTAAGTTAACCATGTATTGATAAAGAAACAATTTTCCAGGGGACTTGTGCAACGTGCCCAATTGGTTATGGGCTGTGAGATTGATTCAACACCAACTTTCATCTCCAGATTTATGAATAACGGCATCAATCTTTGTACTTTATTGATAAAATCATACTTACGTTTCCACAAGTGATAAAGCTTTTTCGTGCGAGTGCCTACTTAACCTCATCGTGTTTTCTCTCTCTATTACTCTGTATGTGTCGGTGTGTGCGCGCTAGCGCGCGTGTCTAAATGGGGAAGTGTGTGTGTGTGTGAAAGAGAGAGAGAGAGAGAGAGAGAGAGAGAGAGAGAGAGAGAGAGAGAGAGATCTTACGACAATTGCCTATCGCTTGGCTAACTTTAAAGTTATTGACTACTTTACCCTGAGTTTATTACTTTGCTATTGACAATTGTTCCAAACTAGTGTTATAACTTTATTACTCACTGGTATAAAATACACGGCAATTTTAGTTAGAACCATAACAATATTTAGTTTCCGTGTTCACTATAAGAAGCAGGTGAGTGTTTGTAACAAAGGAAGTCGGATATTGAGCATAGCGTAAAGGACATTTCATAAAATTAACTATGTCACATTGTCTTCACTTAGTCCCGAGAGACCGCTGTACACCGTACAAACGACTACTAGGATTACAGTTTTCTCGAAGAGTCTGTACAGTGATGTATTCCTCACGACGGCATAGTGATGCAGTTACTGTAACAGTGCAGCATCTCAGTAGACGCTGAATAATATATTACTACAGCATTGCAGTAAGTCAACAAAGTGCGGGTTTGTCACATCTGTTCGACGAGACCAACGTATATAACTGTCAGACAAAGCCACCTGCTGTAGGTTATAGGCTATAGATAGCGCAGGTGTTCCAGAATAACTTTCCATCCTTTCAGTAGCGTGCCAAAATAATGCATATTTCAAGTGCTCTTCAGAACAACCTGGAAGGTACTGAAACGCCCCCTTATACCAAGAATATTTTTTACACCCTTTTTCTAATCACCCAAATAGTTTTTTTTAATTTTTTGTTTTTCTCCTGGGGAGGCGTAACTTAATATTTAAGACTAGGCATGTGGCCTAGATTGGAAATAAAATGTGCTGAGCCATAGTGACAGGTCTTGCAAGAAAACAGCTGATCAACAGTAACAAGATTTAATTTAAGTTTTATTTAACAATAGTTTTACAATCATTTTGGTCTAAGTTTTCGTAATACTTGACTTCCATTCAGCTCTCTCTTTAAATTCACATAATGGTTTAATTACACAAAATATGTCAAAGTATTTACGTCACATGGTGGTTTAATTACACGAAATATGTCAAAGTATTTTCCATAAATTTAATAATGGCATGCCAACCTACTGAATTTATTATTATTATTATTATAAACATTTACTTCCTATATTTTACACCAGTTTGTATTGCATGAGTAATGGAGGAACCATTTATGAACACATAAATTATAATTAATAAATAATAATTAATAATTAAATTCAAAGAACAATTACTCAAGTGTGCTGCAATACTTTCATCTACCTGTTCCCCATCACTAGGATTTATCACATCAACTGAAAACAGTGATCACAGTAACCGAGGTTTAAGAATGTTAATTAAATATAAAATGTAGTAAATTAGTTGTGAATAAAAAAATTAAAAAGTATCGCCTTTTAAGTTAAGTGTTAAGTTAACTTAATTTAAAATAAGGTGTTAAGTTAATTAAGTATAGGAATTTACTGTATAAAATAAAAATTTGAATAGTTAAACTAAACCAACAAAATAACCAAATAAGAGAAATTTAAATTTAGAAAAATCAGAAAACAAATAGAAACGTACAGGATCACCGGTCATATGGGAGGCAGATGCAAGCACTCCCTGAGTATTACATTTTCTTAAGTTCTGAATATTGTCAAAAAGAGTTTTAAACTGTTTTGTCTTTCACAAGAATAGAATTAAATATTTAAAAAATAGAAAGGTAACCCATGACTCTATGCAAATCAAAACACAAATACTTATAAGTTACTTATAACCCAGTCAGTAATGTCCACACTTTAGCATGTCTTCACAAAACATGTTCAGTAATGTTAAACATGAGTCTAATATCTAGGCATAGATTTTAGCGTGTGTGTTGCCCGATAACCTGCGGAGCACTTCGAGTGTGAAGTTTATTAAATAATGGAAATTTCCCACTTGATCTTTCGGAGGGAACTAAAGACGTTCCTGAATTTTCGTGGTGTGTGAAAGACGATGACGGATGGCGTGACGGCGTTGGGGTGTCTTACGCAGGCTCTGCGGATGGGCGAAGATGTAGCGTGCCCATCACCGTGACCCCTTTCCCCTCGACTAAGCGGAGAAACCTGCGAAAATTTTTAGTGTATATTCGATTCAGATATATATATATTGTGACGTAGCGAGGCGAGCCAATCAAGGATCAGCACCAGCTAGATTGGCCTCGACGTGACCATCTAACGTGCTCGAGGCGAGCCAACCAGGGACCAGCGGAACTCTGATAGGTTCATGGCACACGACCTGTCAGGGCATAAAAAGAGCGCCGCTAGAAATTTTGGCGCACTCCATTGGACGTCGTGAAGCCAGCTGGAAGAAAAGGAAGAAGGAAGAATGGAGAACACAGGAGAAGCAGTGATGGACATCGACTGGGACAGCAGCGGGCTCTACATACCGCTGCCGAAAGAAGATAACCGCAGCACGCCCGGAACAGCGGACGCAGCCGCCGAAAATCACAGCGCGGCTCGGGCAGCGTACGCAAATGATTTAGCGTACCCGACAAACGGTCCTTTTAAGGGCCTAAAAAACGATAGTGTGTACGATTGGCACCATTTGTCCTGTGACAAGTGGCGCCCAACGTGGAGCGACGATCATCTTGCGGATCCAAGATCCAGCCACGCCAGAGAGCTACCAGCCGGCACACAAAACAACATGGCGCCCAACAGCTACACCCAGCGAGACACCGGGTTCGAGGTAGAGCAAGGTTTTGCGCAATTCGCCGCAGATCTGAGGTGCACGTTGCCACCGGTGATCACCGCTACATACCATGGCCTCAAGTACGAGGATCCAGAACGATACCTTCGACAGCTAGAGCGACAGCTGCGGGGCTACAGAATCCCACCTGAACAGTGGGAAGATTACGCAGTGCGGCAGCTCCGAGGAGAAGCTGCCACGTGGGCAGAGAGATACACGGGATTGCAGATGAATTGGCCCGAGTTCTGCGACCTCTTCCGGCATCACTTCTGCGGGACGCAACGCGACGCAGAGCTGCTGGCCGAGCTGTACGGACGAACGCAGCGGCAGGAATCGGCGGAAATCTTCATCCTGAGAAAAATCAAGCTGTTTCGCCGTCTGTACCCCGGAGGTGACGAGAGGACTAGCATAGCCATGCTTACACAACAGCTGCAGCCACGCATTCGACCCGCGCTGAGGTTCCCGCCGCCTACGACTTTAGAGGAACTTTTACAACGGGCAATGAGCATCGAGGCGGACTTGGATCAAGATAGTCGTGCGCGAGGTCGGGATGACTCTGCTGAAAACTCCCTGGATCGAGTAGGGGGGTGGAAGCAGTGTCGATCGGCCTCAACCACGAAAGAGGAACAAAGAATGAACAGCCTAACGCCCAAGTGCCACTACTGCCCGGGAAGACACTTCCATCGGGACTGCCCTGTGAAGAACCGGCAGGGAAACGACCAAGCGCCCCGGTAAATAGCCCGCCGGGGCGCGTGAACCAACTAGGTGCGGACATACCGCGCATTCCAATAGAGATCGCCGGCCGAAAACTGACCGCAGCCTTGGACTCCGCCGCAAACTACGACTTCGTACGAGCCGGTCTGCTGCCCGGAGGAAGGAAGACGGAGCCCCGAGTTGTCCAGCTAGCGCTACACGGTCAGCACTCAACGGCCGCTGTCGTCGCAGACATTATAATTGGAAGTCTCGCGACCACCACCAGTCTGCTAGAAGTGCCTGGACTGCAAGACGTTTTACTGGGCCACCACTGGCTCACGGCCAACCAAGCAGTTGTGGACTACCGACGGGGCTGCCTTCACGGGGCAGCGAGAACCGACAGACGATCTTCTGGAATGACCGCGCGGAGCCCGAGGAAGAGGACATTGAAGAAGCTAGCCTTCAAACGTCAGCAGGTGGCCAACACCATAAACGGCTTCTGGAAATGTTACACCATCATCGCAGTTTGTTTTCCCGTGGCCCGCTCCGCACCACATCTGCGGCCAAGCACGAGATCCGGCTGAAAGAAGGTAGCCAGCCATTCCGGCTCCCAATGTACCGGTACTCCGAAGAGAAGAAACGCACCATCCGGGAACAGGTAGAAGAGATGCTGAGGCAGCGTATCATTGAACCGGCCACCTCGCCATACCGCTCTCCGGTGGTCATTGTGAAGAAGAAGGACAGCACACCCCGGTTCTGCGAGGACTTCCGGAGGCTGAACGATCAGACCGAGGATGTGGACTCACCACTGCCGCTGATATACGAAACAATCAAGGACCTCAGCGGGGCCAAAATCTTCTCGACCCTAGATCTGAAGAGCGGCTACTGGCAAATCCCGCTGGAGGAAGAAGCAAAGAAGTATACAGCATTCTAGGTGCCCGATGGAGGTCGCTATCAGTTCCGGGTGATGTGCTTTGGGCTGAAGAACGCGCCCAGCATC
Organism: Magicicada septendecula; assembly: GCA_034769895.1. Classification (NCBI taxonomy): domain Eukaryota; kingdom Metazoa; phylum Arthropoda; class Insecta; order Hemiptera; family Cicadidae; genus Magicicada; species Magicicada septendecula. Next base: position 349,790,845 of record CM068375.1, read on the forward strand.
TTCCAACGGCTGATGCAGGATGTTCTCACGGAACTATTACGGGAGTCCTGCCTCGTCTATCTGGACGACATCATTGTCTACTCCCCCGACTGGGAAACGCACCTGCGACACCTGGATCAAGTCTTGGAAAGGCTGCAGATGCACCAGCTGACCTGCTCGCTCAACAAGTGTCACTTCGGCCGGGAAGAAATCGCCTTTCTGGGCCACGAGATTACTCCGGACGGCAACCTCCCGCAGCAGCAACATCTCAGAGCGATCGAAGACCAGCCGGCCCCCAGCAACAAGAAAGAGCTGCAACGCTTCCTGGGAACCTGCAACTGGCTGCGAGAGTACATCCCCTGCTTCGCCATTATTTCGGAACCGCTAACGGACCTGCTGCGGACAAGAAAGTGGCATTGGGACGACACAACTCAGCGAGCCTTCGAAGAGGTTAAGGCCGCTTTCCGGCAGCCGTTAAAACTCTCACGACCAGATCGAGACTTGCCGATGTTTCTGCAGACCGACGTCAGCCAAAAGGGACTTGGAGCGGTGCTTTATCAATGCACCGAAGCCGGAGAGAGGCGTATCATCTCGTACGCCAGTACCAAGCTCTACGAGGCGGAGACGAACTACCACTCCAACGAACTGGAGTGGTTGGCAGTCGTCTGGGCCATCAAAAAATACCGGCCATACTTGGAGGATCGCCATTTCACCCTAAGGACCGACAACAAGGCGCTAACCTGGCTGAAGCAGGCGACGGGGCAGAAGACGAAGTACGCTCGCTGGGCTCTACTGATACAGAGCTTCAAATTCACCGTCGTCCACTGCCCGGGGAAGGAGAACGAGTTGCCGGACTTCCTCTCGAGGGAACCTGGGCTTGAAGATACTGCCGGCGTCCAAGAAGAACCACGAATGCAGCCTGAAGAGAGGCCACTTCGCAGTGTTGCGGCAGCTGCACCGCGACTACAATAAATCACAGCTGTCGGCATCCATCAGGCAGTGCAGGAGGCGCAAGAAGGCGACCAGGAGTGCCAAGCGTGGAGAAACGACCCTGCGGCGGCTACAGCGAGAGGATACCGGGTGGACAACGGCCTGGTTTGGAAGGACAGACGCAACCAGGAACCAGGATTGTACGTGCCGGCGAGTGTCCGCATGGAGGCCATCAGGCACTTCTACGACTGCCCTGAAACCGGTCATCCGGGGTCCGAAGAAATGTTTCGGGCCATCGGCAAGGACTTCGTCTGGACCGGCCTAACCATTGATATCCGCAGATACGTCCGGAGTTGCAAAATATGCGCCCTACACAAGCGCGGCGCAAATTCCGAACAGGACCAACAGCGACCTCACCGACCCAGGAGATGTTGGAATACTATCGCCCTGGACGTCATGGGACCATATCCGCTGACTCGAGCTGGCAACCGGTACATCGTAGTGGTCACGGATATGATGTCGAGATGGGTGGAAGCAAAGGCCGTGCGCAAGGCGGACGCCGACACCATTATCCGCTACCTGGAGGAAGAAGTGTTCCCTCGTTGGGGATACCCAGAGGCGTTGCTCACCGACAACGGAAAGCCGCTCACGGGCCACAAGTGGAAGCAGATATGCGACAAGCTGCACATACGACCTTGGACTACAGCCAACTACCATCCCAGGGCGAACCCGACCGAGCGGCGCAACGGCGAGATCAAGAAGGCGCTGCGGATCCAGCTCCATGACTGCAAGGACCATGGCGACAGGGACAAGCGTTTGCCGACGGTTCTGTTCTTGCTGCGGAATCGTGCAAACGCCGCCACTGGAGTGACACCGAGCGAACTTCTGCTGGGCAGAGACCTACGCCGACCGGAGACTGGAGTCGGCCACACGCAGAACAGGACGTCCAGCCAATTGAAGAACGAGAAGAGGCGGCCAGGTCACACCAGACCAAGTATCAGCAACGGCGGTATCCGGAACGGAGGACACAGGACCCTACACTGGCCGTAGGGCAGCTGGTGTACGTCAAGAGCCACGCCGGACCAGCCTAAGGACGGCGGTACCCTGGATGGGAGCCAGCCTGGAAAGGCCCCTTTAGCATTGCCGCAACCCTCGGCGGGCAGATTTACACAGTGGAGAAGCACGGACGTCCATACAAGGTTCACCGCCAACGGCTCAAACCCGCCGGAGAAGAACATTGGGCTGGCTACCGGGGAGCATTCAAGACCCGGGGGAGTTGTGACGTAGCTACCAGAGCTGTTGGGTTGTGCGTCGTGAGACGACCCAATGGTTTCCTAGTACCGAGCCTCCGGTAGGGGCTCCTGCCTAGTGGTCCTGTCCAGACGGAATATTACTTAATTAATTTTTATTGGTCGCTACAACGACATGCTCGTACTAGGTCGACTAGTACAGTATTTGTCGAGGCCGTTTCCAAGATTCACCTGGACGTGTTCGGTACTTGCCAAGGCCAGCTATGAGTGGGTTTGTCTGGGTCCTCGCAGCTCGGACGTAAAATTTACGTGCAAGGCGCCTTGCGGTGTCATCCAAGGAGCGGACACCGAGTCCTCTTCTCAAGAGACGAGAAGAAAACCGATAGGGGACTTTTTGGCCGCTAGCCGAAGACCTCTATCCAGAACGCTTTGCAACCTTCTTTTATGAACGGTTGCGAGGTAACCCCAGACAGGAAGAGCATAGGTAATGATCGGCAACAGATACGCGTTGACGATTATCTTACCCAGCTTGCGGGTCATAGCCTTGTTGACAAGTATCGGAAACAGTTGCGCGAATCGAGCGGACGCTTTCTTTCGCATCGTCTCAGCGTGGGCACGCCAGGTGAGCCGACGATCAAGGTGGACACCGAGGTACTTAACTTCTCTCGACCAGGGCAAGTACGTTCTACCGAGTCTCACGCGGCCTCGTGGTTCTTTCAGGCGCTTTGAGAATAGCACCGCGGAGCTCTTGGTGTCGTTGACGGCAACTTTCCAGCTTTCCATCCACGTCGAATACGCATCGAGTGCGCGCTGGAGTCGTGGGATAGCCTTGTCAGCGTTCCGATCGGCGGTATAGACCGCCGTGTCGTCGGCAAACAGGGCCATCTGGACTCCAGGCTCTCTGGGTGCCTCGTTGATGTACACGGAGAACAGGAGAGGCCCTAGCACGCTACCTTGAGGTCTTGAGGTACCCCGGCTGTAATGCGTCTCTCGGAAGAGACATGGTCGTCTATTCTCACGCAGAAAGTCCTCTCCGTCAGAAAGCTAGCAATCAAGCGAAGGTAGCAATCTGGAAGCTGGATTTCCCTGAGCTTGAACAAGAGCCCGTCGTGCCAGACACTATCAAAGGGCTTTTTCACATCTAGGAAACAGGCGATAGTCTGCTCTTTCCGACAGCCGGCGCCCGTAATGTATTCCACCAGTCTCATCAGCTGATGCGTGGTGGAATGCCCCACACGGAAGCCGAACCGTTCGGGGACCAGTACTTCGAAATTTCGTAGATGGTCTAGGACTCTCCGTTGTACGAGACGTTTGAGAACCTTTGACGTGGCTGACAGTAGACTGATGGGCCGGAGGTTGCTGGGACGGGAAGCATCCTTTCCCTGCTTCGGGATCACTATGACCGTCGCCTTACGCCATTTCTGGGGAAAATAGGCCCCAGAAATGGCGTCTAAGACACGCGTTGAACAGCGCGACCAAGAAAAGTACTCCTTGCTCCGGGAGTCGAGTGAGAGTGGCGTTCGAGACGCCGTCCGGGCCAGGAGCTTTTCTCGGTACGAGTTCAACGAGCCGATCTGTGACTTCTTCCCTAGTAATGGGTTCGGGCTCCGCAGTGATCGGAAGAGTCAGAAAGTCTTCCACTTCGTTCTCGACTTCTTCATCGAAGTCCCAGTCCATGGGCGGGTTAGGAGCGAACTGTCGCTCGAAACACGCGCCCAAGTACTCGGCCTTCGTCTCCGGGAGAGCCAGGATTTGACCAAAGGGTCCAGCAATGGCTGGTATACGAGGTCGGCGCCTCTTCCCTACCAACGCCGAAGGTATCCGGTAAGGGCTACTTTCGTCCGATCCGTCCCCTGCTTGGGCCACGGCGAGTTCCCAACAGCGTCTCCGGTAGGCCTGCATTTCACGACGTAAAATGCCGGTCGCCCGGTTGTACGCTGCCTTGTCGGCCGGATCACGGGTCCGCTGCCAGCGTCTCCGGAGTCGATTTCTCTCGCAAGCGAGAGCACTCGTCTCCTCTGGGATCCGCTGCCAGTGGGGCGTGACGCCAGGCTTCATCCTGGAAGACGCGTCGACCGCAGATACGACAGCCTCGTCAAACGCGGCAACTGCCTCGTCGACTTGGCGGACGGTTTCGAGTGGTCCCTCCTCTGGCAATCGGCGACTTAACGCCGGGCCATAGCGGTCCCATTCTACCACCTTCCTGACATATCTGCGTACGACGTGCTGGGTAGCGACGTGTATCAAGATGGGGAGATGATCGGACGATAGTTCCGTTAGCGCGGATACATGGACCGGACAGTCAATTCCTTGGATCACCGCTATGTCCAAGACATCGGTAGCCGCGTGGCGTTGTGGGGGGTAGAACGTAGGTTGGGTAGGCCCAATCACTGTTATCCTGTGAGAATCGGCAAACCTGCGTAAACGTTTCCCGTTTGGGGCAGTTAAGCGACTGTTCCAATCGCGATGTTTACAGTTCAGGTCGCCGGCCATGATGACCCTCCTGTGCGCATCGAACGCGACAGCTAGATCGGGGTGAAGGAGCTCTTTTTGCGGCGGTTTATACGCCGCGACCATCTGTACACCGCCTAGAGTGTTTAACAACTCCACAGCGGTGCCTTCGAGGTGAGTCATTGCAGGCAATACGACTCGGTGATGCTCGAGATTGAGCCTCACCGCGACGGCAGTACCGCCACCAGCAGTGCCCGGTCTGTCGTTTCGATAGCCCACATAGTTGGCCAGTCGTAACCGGTTTGCTGGAGTCAAGTGGGTCTCATTGAGAAGCACTACATCGGGTTTGAGTCGGGCCAGTAATTCTTGGAGTTCCTGGATCTTGTTGGACAACCCATTTGGCGTTCCAGGAAAGAATGGAGAGATCACGTTTGAGGACCCGACTCATAGAAGGCCTACACAAGTGGCAGCTTCCACCATAGCATGAATCTCTCGGTTATATCGGCAGTCTCCAAGCGGGAGCGGATGGACCTGAAGGTCTGAGCAACTTTGTTGAGATCGAACTCAGCAAGGAAGTTGTGGACGACCTGGTAGTCGTCAGGTACGGTTTTTGAGGCAGATTTCCCGGAGACTGTATGCGCATAAGAGCGCCGAGGCTTATCAATCGGGGGATTGGTGGAAGCCAGGGGTTTCTTAGGGCCAGGTGTAGCGCCTCTAGCGGAGGTGCTAGGAAGAGGAGGGTCAGATGCGAGTGCGTCGGTCTTTACGCGTTGTGCAGGCTGTCTGGACTGTGCGGCCGGGTTGGCAGGAGCCCGGGAACGAGCGCCACGGGGCTTTCTATGCCGCTTCTTTTTGCCTGCGTTAGGGAACCGCGGGGGCGAGAGGTCAGGCGAGGCTGCTTCTAAAATTGGGTCAGGGTTCTCCGTTGTTGGGGAGGGTTGAGTATTCTCAGGCTCCACAACCGAGATGTCTGGTAGAGGCTGGTCTGTCTCACTTTTCTGAGATGCCGCGAGGTTTCGGCGCTTTTTCGCCAGAGGGACAGGGGCCTGGGAAGGAGCCTGAGTAGGGTTTGCCTGTACTGCAGGTGTTTGCTTCGGGCCTTTGGATCTTTTCTGTTGCCTGTTTGCAACTGTGGCGAAAGACACGGCAGCCGTAGCAGGAGGCGAAGGGCCTGGCTGCTCTGTTGCAGGTCGTGAACCAGCTACCGGATGCCTCGATGGTAGCAGGCGCCCTTTCGGCTTTCGCCGCTCAAGCTCCCGCTGAAACACCGGACATGCCCGGTAGTTGGCGGGGTGACTTCCGCCACAGTTGATGCACCGTTTGAATGCAGGCGCATCACAAAGTTTACTGGCGTGAGGCAGAGAGCACCTCACGCACGCAGGAGCGTTTGAGCAAGTTTCGGAGTGGTGCCCGAAGCGTTGGCACCTGTAACACTGAGGCAGAGCCCCGGGAGCGCGGCTTCATTCCACTTTTACGCGGAAACCAAAAAGCCGCGTAAGAGAGAGTAGGCTTGCGCCTGCCTCGCTATTCTCCGCCATGATGCGGACCGGAGGAATTGGACGCCTAGGTCCGGCGGGAGCAAATACTCGATGGACCGTGCGAACAGAATAGCCCAGCTCGCGCAGCTCATCGAGGATTTCCTCGATAGGAGAGTCCACGGCCAAGCCTCTGAGGATAAATGACAGAGGCTTCACATGTTTGGGCGAGAAGGGGTGGTATTGGAATTGCGAGGATTCAACGATCGTCACGACACTGCGGTACACGTCCATTCCTCGGACAACGATCTTGACAGTGTCGCCCCCAAGGAGCGTCAAGTCAACGTTGGCCGGGGAAAGCCCGGGAGCCGCTATCAGTCGCCGGTAAAAACCGGTGACGTTGGTCACGCCGTGACGAATACGGGCGGGATGCGACCAGAGGCCGGCGGTGCTTGGGCATCGCCGGACACAGTCGGCCCCGGGCCGGATTCGCCATTGGCGGGGACAACTTCCATGGCGGACGCCGAGGAAGAGGTTGAGGAGGACCGGTTCCGCCTCGGTTTCTTAACCGGGCGCCCCCGTGGCCCAACCGCCACGAAAGCGTCGGTCAGCGGAACCGACCGGGGATCGACTTGGCCCGCTTCCATCAGCGGAGAACACGGCGAATCGCTCGTGAGGGGCGGGGCAGTGGCGAGCGACTGCGTGCTCGTTGACGCGCCCGAACCGGGCATATCCGCCAACGAGCGGGAGGTTCAACGACCAGAGGCAGCCAGGCTGCCTCCGGCGGTAACCAGGGACCTAGGGTCCGGCCCGAGCCGGATCGCTAGCGGGACAACTGGAACGCTCAGGCTTTCTACGAGCTGGGCTAATGACCGGCTTCGTTAGATACTATAACATCTTCTCTTGTGTTATAACTTAGGGAACCTGCAATAATTGGATCTGCCAATTATACAGGCTGCCTTAGTTGTGACGAGCTGAAAATAATCACAACAAATAAAACAAATCTTATAGCAGGATATTAGGAAGGGGAGACTGTTGATTTATGCACTCAGTTTACTCGGTACTCAGATGATATCTCTTTATTACATTGGTGATTTAGTTCTCTATAGAAAGTTCTCAAACAATATAGTTTACTATATGATTATATATAGATATTACTCCTTTACAAAGGGCCCTCAAAACATGATGTACATCTATTTTGATTTATTCCACGGATCCGGGATTGAATATATTAAAAGAATAATGGTCACCTTGCCATGTACAATATTGTAAATTTAACCATTTGAAGAATGGTTTTTCATTAATCTTTTAAAACAACAAAACTTTTACTCCTTTGCTATAACCAGTGTTATTATATTTCTGACTACATATTACATATAATGTCAGTCTTTTAAAGTCTTTAAAGTTATTACATTTAAAACAGAAGTTTTAAGTCTTTAATATGATATGTTAAATTGTCTTTTGTGGATTATAATTTTTGTAACTCATAACCATGGAAGACAAGCCTCCATGTCACCTGTGTGTTTCCTGAAGTAGCTGCAGAATAGGTTCTTCGGTCCTCCGGGTGTTTCCTGAAGGTCTGTCGTTACCTTATCATATTGTGACGGTGAAGTTCCAGAAGTATGTCAAATCATTCAGGGGTGATACACTCATCTCAGACGACTGTAGTAATTCTTAGTAATTCTTGTAGTTAGAATAAATAAATAAAAGTTTGTTTCACTGTTATACACTGCACATGATTACAGATTAGTTGAATATCACCTTCTTGTTTGTCGTACTGTATAAATTACATAGTTTGTTATTTGATAATAGAGAGAGATGTCATCACCGCACAAATTTACTTATTTAAATAGTCATTGAATCAACCCTTTCACATTTTTATATACACGTAGCGAAACAACGCTTTACGCTGCTTACGGCGTGAACGCTCCATTGCAAGTCGTAGAAATAGTTAAGGGGGAGAGTAGTAATCTCAAGACAATTACTAGGCAACATAAAAGTAGTTCCATGTTTCTAATTTAATTAAAGGACTAAAGTTTGATTAAATTATTAACTAGAGATATTCTTAGTTACAGAAGTTATCAAAGTACGTGACAGTGGTCTTATTTAATTATTTAAATAATAACAAATTTACAATAATACTTAGTTTATTTAGGGATCAGAAAACAAGTCAATTCTGGTCAGTGCCTGTTTATGCAGGAATAATTAATAAGCTTTACCCTGTCTGTACAATTCCATTCCCTTTTATTTTATTATTAGACTTTATGTTAAATAATATTATTATTTAATGATAGCAATAAGATTGAGTTTAAAATGTGAGATTTTATTAAGAATTTAAAATTTCTCAGCTTATACATTATCAACTTAATTAATTAACATATTTTTTTTTTTTTAATGAAATCGTCACATACTCCGCCGCTTAAGCCACAGACTCCGGTTTATTTGTTTAGGAATGTACCGGGAGTATGTTTGGGGATTTCCGTGTGTAATTTCTCTCACCCGTTTTTCTCTTTACGTAATTACGAGTTGCACAAGTCAGTCTCGACTTGCTTATTCTTACTATCTACATATCATACTTTACAGACTAATTCTAATACTACATAAAATTCACACATTATAAAACATATTGTTAACATTCTAAATTTTCTTAACTCTACTACTTATGATTACTACCGGGTTTTTCTTTAGTTGGGAGTTATTCTCGTTATAGAATTACTCATTAAGTAATTTGTTACTTAATTATTCCTCATATTTGATGTCAGCTGACTTCTTACTTTGCTCTACTTTCGAAGAATAGGATTCAAGGTTGATCAGGCCTCGTACCTATTTATACGATTAGCTAGCTAAATGTTACTCAAGTACTTCTTTGCAGTTGAGTACAAAACATATTCCTTTCTTTTTTTTTTACATTTATTTAACTTGCACTCTACCATTTCCTTCTCCGTGATAATGTTTTATCTGCGAAATATGTGTCCTTCGTACATATTTTTGAGTAGAGGGTTCATACAGTGCTACTGTTACTGGAGTTAAATATTTGTGAATTTGATAAGGACCGCACCATCGGTATGATAGCTTGGAAGTGGTCTTATCGATTGCACTACTCGTAGGATGTGTTTTACACATAACTAAGTTACCGATTTGGTACTTTACTTCATTATTATTATTATTATTTCGCTCGTGATATTTCCTTGATTTCGCTAAGTTTGTTCGTAAATTAGCGCGCGCTTCATTCCATATTTTCCTAATATTTTTATCCCTAATTTCAAGGGGTAACAATTCATGTATTTTCCACTTAGTGGATAATGGGTGGTTAGGTTTATACTTGAACAATAATTCGAATGGGGTAGACTTATGTCCTTCATGATATGCTGAATTAAAGGCGAACTGTATCCAGGATAGGTTCTGGTCCCAAGAAGTATGGCCGTTTGCATGGTAGGCTATTAAAGCAGATTTTAGGCTTCGCAAATACCTCTCAGCTATATTACCTTGCGGACGATACTCTGTAGTGGTAATGTGGTCTATACCTAGTTTGAAACACATGTTCCTGAATTCCTTGGACTTAAACTGTGGTCCGTTATCTGACACTAGATGGACAGGAATACCGAATTCTTTAAATAATCTATGCTGTAAAATACTTACTGTGGTTGTAGCTAAGGCTCGCCGCATGGGGTACATCCAGACGAATTTGCTAAAGGAGTCTACACAAATTAGTAACATTGTATTTCCTGATTTAGAACGCGGGTAGGGTCCTGAAAAGTCTAAATAAATTTTGGAGAACGGGGTAGCAGGAATCTCTGAGATTAATTGACTTATTTGGCTGTTTCTCGCTGGTTTGCTCAGTGCACACAACTTACACCTTTTCACAAAATTGGCGATCTCACTGTTTATATTTTCCCAGTGATATTCTTTACGAATTCGGTGTATGGTTTTATTTATTCCCATATGTGCTCCAATGGTGGAAGAGTGATAATATTCCATCAGCATAGGTTTAATAATATCAGGGGCGATTATTCGTAGATATTTTCCGTTCGCTATTCTACAACATAATACTCTCCTACTTAATATGTATTTCTCTGACTTATTTCCTTTTTCAAGTTGTTCAATAATGGGACTCAAACGTGGGTCTTGTAGTTGATACTGGGCTAAATCCGTAAGTGCAAGAGGAAATTCGGTAATTAAAGTATTAATAATCGGCGTTTCTCTACTCTTGTTTTCGTAAGTATTACTACTAGGCTGGAACATACGTGACAGTGTATCGGCAACTACGTTTTGGGTGCCTCTAATATGTTGTACTTTGAATTTAAAACAATTTAATCTTAATACCCATCTTCCGATACGACCTAACTGTTTTGGGTGATTTAGTAGCCAAGATAACGCTTGATTATCTGTTTCTAATAAAAACTCCTTATGTTCTAAAAATGGTTTGAACTTCTCAAAAGCGAAAACTATAGCTAAACATTCTAATTCGTATGCGGAGTATTTCTTTTCTTGCTCAGTCAGGGTGCGAGAAGCGTAACTAATCGGTAACCTTGAGTTATCTACTTCCTGATATATTACTGCACCTAGGGCGACACTAGAACTGTCTGTCTGCACTACAAACGGTTTAGTAAAGTCGGCTAATTGTAGTACGGGGGGTGATATTATGCTTTCTTTTAATTTCTCGAATGCGGATGGTGTTGCTCATTCCATTCAAATTTAATTCCCTTCTTTCTTAAGGTATTTAGCGGTGCTGCAATTTCGGCTAGATGTGGGATATACTTATGGAAATAATTTATCATTCCTAAAAATCGGGCTATTCCTTTCGCATCCCGCGGCGGTAAAAATTCTCTGATGGCACGGGTTCGCTCTGGGTCTATGCTTACCTTTCCGTTGGCTTTTACGATGTGACCTAAAAATGAGAATTGTGTCACAGCAAAATTTACGTTACTGGGATTTACAGTTAATCCAGCTTTCTCCAATCGGGTTAGTACTTCACGTAGATGATTAAGATGTTGCTCAATTGACTCGCTGTAGATAACAATGTCATCTAAGTAGTGATACACATATTTAAATTTTATGTCATGAAATAACTTTTCTAATAATCTGCTACATACAGAACTACCTTGGGATATAGGCCTACCAAAAGGTACCCTTGTAAATTGGTACAGGTTGAAAGGGACGGCAAATGCGGTAAGACGTTTTGATTCTTCCGAAAGGGGTATCTGATGAAATGCCTGATTTAAATCCATAATGGTAAAGATTTTTGCTTTCGTAAAATAATGAAATGCACTGTGGATGTCGGGAAGTGGTATAGATTCAAATTCTATCCGTTTATTTAGTTGTCTGTAGTCCACAACTAATCTATGTTTGTCGTTACTTTTGGGTACTAAAAACGCGGGTGATGAATAAGATGACGTAGAGGGTTCGATGACTCCTTGTTCTAACAATTTATTAATTTGGTTCCTCACTACTTCCATTTTAGGAGGTGATAATTTGTATGGGGCTAGACGTATTACTTTATTGTCGCTCAAATTTATTTTGTACTCTATCAGATCCGTCAGTCCTAACTTTGGGGTGAGGACGTTGGAGAATTGTTTTATTAAGGTCTGTATGTTCCGTCTATCTTTACTTTCCAGATGACTTAATTCAGATTCGTGATGCTTTATATGTGTAGAAGTGGTGCTAGTAACGGTGCTAACGGTGCTAGTATCTCAGCGACCGAACCTGAAGTTTCGGTCGCTGAGATACGACCGGAGGAGAAACACTATGGGCGATGGTAGAGGGGAATTGGCAAGTTTGAAGAGAAGACCTTCGTGCCAGACTTTATCGAAGGCCTTGCTCACGTCCAACAGTACGGCGGCCGTAGCCGCCCGCCTGTTGGTGGCGTCTGACAAGTGCGTATCAACTCGGACCAATTGAAGCGTGGTCGAGTGCTCTCTGCGAAACCCGAACTGTTCGCTGCAAATGAAACCATCTAGCAGCGGCGAGATGCGAGCCAGCAGGAGACGCTCGAACACCTTCGAGATGACTGGCAAGAGAGAGATTGGTCGATAGCTTTCAGGAAGCATGCGCGGCTTCGGAATCATTACGATGTTGGCTGATTTCCACAGGCGGGGAAAGTACTGTAGCCGGAGACAGGAGTTAAACAGCTCAAGAACGAGGTCAACGCCTGAGGCCGGGAGATTTTGTAGAGCAGCGGCCCCGATCCGGTCAGGACAGGGGGCGCGACGGCGATTTAGTCGGCAGATAGATGAAACTAGTTCATCCCTGTCGAACGGGAGGGCTGGGATTTCGGGAGGGCGTGAAAAATGTCCAGATAGGAAGTCACGGACTTCTGCCGAGTGGGCAGGGTCCGAGACGCCTTGGTGAACAGTAAATTGCACCTCCATGCAGTCGGCGAAGACCTCGGCCTTGCCTTCTGATGAAGATACAACCCCGTTCGGAGTTTCAAGTGGGTTGCGAGTTCTCTTCTCGCGGGTCAGTCTACTCGCCGCTCTCCAGACGGAGGCGTGGTCGACTTCAAGAGACTCAAGGTATGAGTCCCATCGATCAGAGTTTACGTCCCGCAGTAGCTGCTGGACGTAAAGAGACTGGGCCTGAAAGCGCCTTTTGACGCCGGGATCACGGGTTTTTTGCCATCTGCGGCGGAGGTTGCGCCGGAGCCAGATGGCGTGGAGTACTTCCGCAGGTAAGGCCGATTTACGATGATTCACCTCGAGAGTATATGTGTGTCGATCTATGACACCTTGGACCAACTCCTGAAGATGAGTGGCTCGGAGATCCAAATCGTCACAAGTGACGATCGGGTCCGCGGGGAGTGATGGAAACCGCCGTGAGAGCTCATCATGGTAGGAGCGCCAGTTGACTCTCCTAACAATCTGAGCGGGAGGTCGGGGTGAAGCCGACAGCTCACGGGCAGTTATAAAAAGGGGATTGTGATCGGATGAGAGATCCGACACTGACGAGACCTGGATGTGATGGGTCACGTCCTTGGCTATGACAATGTCGATGACCGGAAAAGGGGAAGTGAGTAGGGTCTTCTGGGCCGATGACTTGAAGTACCGGGTCGTCGGAGACGAACCGATACAGAGATTTTCCGTAGGCGTTGGCTACTCTGCTGTTCCAGGAGGGATGCTTGGCATTTAAGTCGCCGGCTACAATGGTTGGTAGGGGATGATCGAGGAGAGCGTCCCACTCCTCGGGCGGTGGAGGTATCCGCAGGCCGGGCCGGAGATACGCCGCTACAACGCGCAACTCCGATCCGCCAGCTTGTATCGCCACCGCACAACCTTCAACAAGAGATGTATCTAAAGGGGGTAGTGGCCTGTGGGATATCCGCCTGTGGACTAAGACGGCTGTCCCCCCCGATGGGCGACAGCCAGGCCGCTGGGGACGATCCTGACGAAAACAGATATAAGATGGCAGGTTGAAGGTATGGTAGCGAGACAGATGAGTCTCGCAAAGGAGGACGACATCAGCGTCGTACTCCGTTACGAAAGTCATCAGTTCAGATCGTCGAGGGACTACCCCATGGGCATTCCACGCAACGATCCTAAGACTCCTAGTCATTCAAAGGAAGAAGAGGAAAGAGGGTGGACAGTGATTGAAACACCAGGGCGAGAACCGTGGTTGTATCTGGAGCAGACCTGATGTTGTTTACCAAAGGTTCAGCCCAGGCAGTCAGGGGGTCCACCGGGGCCCGGGAAGATTCCCGACATTCCGGAAGACAGACCTGGCTGGCCTCGGCCGGTGTTGCAGATGGCGCAGGGCTCGGGGACGGACGTGAGGTCTGCTCAGTTGGGAGCTTAGGTTGATGGCTGGGGGCGGGCGGGGCCCGCTGAGGTTTTACAGGCAAGGCCTGTGGGACTTGTCGCTGACGGCGACGAGTGCTCTTCGGTTTGAAGCTCCGAGGAGCGGAAGGCGGGATTGATGTAGCGGCCACAGCCGCGTATGAAGGGCCGGGCGCTCCGGCAGGCGCCGGGACAGAAGGGACTGCAGGCGGCGCCGAAACGTCGACTGCAGGCGGAACTGGGGCCCTGGGAGCAGCCGGAACTGCTGCCGGGGCCTGAGATGATGCTCCGGAGAGAGGCTGTGACGTAGCAAGGCGAGCCAATCAAGGATCAGCAGCAGCTTGATTGGCCTCGACGTGACCATCTAACGTGCTCGAGGCGAGCCAACCAGGGACCAGCGGCACTCTGATAGGCTCATGGCATACGACCTGTCAGGGCATAAAAAGAGCGCCAATTTTGGCGCACTCCATTGGACGTCGTGAAGCCAGCTGGAAGAAAAGGAAGAAGGAAGAATGGAGAACACAGGAGGAGCAGTGATGGACATCGACTGGGACAGCAGCGGGCTCTACATACCACTGCCGAAAGAAGAGAACCGCAGCCGCCGAACATCACAGCGCGGCTCGGGCAGCGTATGCAAATGATTTAGCGTACCCGACAAACGGTCCTTTTAAGGGCCTAAAAAACGATAGTGTGTACGATTGGCGCCTTTTTGTCCTGTGACAATATATATATATATATATATATATATATATACACACACACACATAACACCCCAACATTCCTTCGTCCAAGCACTCAAATCACACGTCACTATAACTTCAATACTGCAACAGCGGACAGTAACTCCAGTCAAAATCACCCTTCGGGCTTTTAATTTGAATTCTAAATTTCACCATATTACACAGGAATCATACATATTAAGCTTAAATAATTTTCTGGGTTACCTTGCATGTTTAGGTTCACAAAAGATTGACTGACGAGCACGTGGTCTCTGCTAAAACATTTATAAATACTTCAAAAAATAAGCAGACTTCATAGAACCACAATTATAAATTCATATTTGCTCTAATTCTTAAGTGTTTAAAAATTTTTAATTGTCTATAACATTATTTCTTTATCTTGAGAGTAAAATAATTTCACCACGTGCTTGCATATTTACCGGCACAAACATGGATCGCCTGAGTCACACACACAACGATCGTTACATTTCACAAACACAAACCCCCAATTAAATTAATATTACATATAAACTCGCAATACTGGTTCACCTGAAGCTCTTTAAGAAAATTTATCTAGTCATAGTGGTGTCACAATTTACGCCGTCACAATCCAGCCGCACCAAGGTTGAACGAGAAAAGAGAGGCCGACGCACGGCTCGGCGTTAACTTACAGAAATCAGACATTGCTGACTAAATTTCATTGACAAGCGGAAGCCACAGCCTGCCAAATGACGTCACCACTCAAGGTCGCAGCGAACAACTTGCATCTCGATATCAAACCGGGCATCGTGACAAGTAGCGATAGTGCGCCGATCGCACGGAAAATAAAATTAAAGTGGCCGTGGTGTTTACATTTCAATATAACCACGGCACATTACTTGAGTGCGATCTTGACTGAAACGCTACATCTGTTCGACTAGCGGGTGGAAGGAAGTTCTCGACTCTTCAAAACAGTTGTGTAACAATCGTTACAATATAATAAAACTTCTTCTACACTTCTGCCGCTAAGGAGTATCTTATATCTACTGGTTAATCCTCCTTAAAAGACTTTGTATAACGTTAACTTTCTCCAGTCCAATCTTTAAATCATATTTTTACTGGAATTTGGAATATTTTTACTGTCCACTGGAATAAGAAAGAGGCATCTTGTTGATTGACTAAGTCTATGAAACATTATTGTTGACACGTACTAAATAAAACGTACTGAGACATGCTGCCCAGAACAAAAGGCGTGACTTGTTATGCGGTGGGATCGTTTTTTCCACGATAACGCTCGATCTCACACAGCAGAGCAAACTGTTGAAATGTTGGAAAGAAATTGATGGACACTTTCTTCCCAACATCCGCATCTTCCTATTGTTGCGCAACAAATGATTCGTACTTACTCACGAAGTTGAAAAAGTCTCCTGGATCGCGACGGTTCGATAAACTAGTGAACTAGTTGTCACTAGCTTGGGTTATGAGCGGCGGACTTTTACGACCATGGGAGATGGAATTGTTGAAATGATATACAAATTCATAGAAATCAATATAATTGTGTCAAAAAATAAAAAACAAGTCTGTAGAATTTCTTCTTAATTCACAACAGAATTTACTTACAACACAACTCGCAATTTAAAAGAATTAAACACACACACACACACACACACACACACACACACACACACACACACACACACACACACACACACACACACACACACACACACACACACACACACACACACACACACACACACAGATAAGTACAATTGCTATTTACATTGATACGCATTTACGTCTTAAATAACAGTGTTAAACGTTAATTGAAAAATAAAATTCCATAATAGTTCATGTACTATTTTTTATCCATAACTATAGTAAATATTAAAACGTTTTGCGATACACAACGCTCGTTTTATTACTACAACATTTTTCGCTCCGTCTGCCAGTGTTTTGACTCAATTTCCTCTTGACCCTTTCAAAACCAATCATTATTATATATGTTACATATAAAAAATTCTTCTTCTATAAAAACAGTGACATAGTATAACCAGTATGTAAAACTAAATTCAGTTTTTATGTGTAAAGCTTTAGTAGAATTTCCTCTTCTTGCGAGAAACTACTTGTGGATCTGGAGTTGTATTTCAGTGAACAAACTTTATCTTTTATTTTATTGAACGCCTTGCCAAACGGATTGCAGAGCGCTGTAAGGAAAGGTTGCAATTTTCCGTTCCGTTTGAAAAGAGTGTGTATTATATGAAACGGCTCAGAGCATCTGGGATAGCGCAATAACGATAACAATAGCATTGGCTGTGCACAGGAATTGTGTGGCGCAATGAAACGTGTGACGCCTGTATTGTGTTCTTTCTTAAACTCTAGCGCCAAAA
Source organism: Magicicada septendecula (assembly GCA_034769895.1). NCBI lineage: Eukaryota > Metazoa > Arthropoda > Insecta > Hemiptera > Cicadidae > Magicicada > Magicicada septendecula. The sequence goes on from CM068375.1 coordinate 349,807,787, forward strand.
CTTCTTCATGCCATTGATTACAGTATACATTATTTTATGTTGGAAGTATAGAAACCTAGCAAATAATTCGTACGGTACTTACAATAATACGATCCAACGTTAGTATATATGAGTTCCTTATATTATACGTGGGGCGTCGTTTCAAAACACGAGACACGAGAGGGCGCTGTATTTCTCTTTGAGACAGGCCTACTTGTAATAAGCTTTCTAAACTGGAAACGGTATTGCGCATAAATACCTAGGAATACCAATAACTTATATTTTTCTCTATACACTTTGCACACAATAAGATTGTAGTTGCACATCTATATTGTAACGAGTACTCTATCGAATAGCGTAGAACGTCCTCCACCCGCCCCCCCACGCTAGTAGAGGAGGTGTACCTCAGTCAAGCCTGCGCTCAAGTACGTTCAAGAGTAGTCTAGAGAACACTTGAAATACGCATTTGCTGACACATCACAGTGGGGATAGAACATTTCTAGAAGACGGCTTGTCAGTTACTTGTGTTGAGCGATTTTCCTTAGCGCGGATATAGTGGCGATTTACACAAGTACGGTGAAGTGTTATTGAGTTATAGTTAGTGTGGAGTTCTAATAATTGACATTATTATTGCATGTGTATAAATTTAACTGGAATTATTGTACGATACTAATCTTGGTGAATAACTTGTTGATTACAATTAATTAATTGTGATAATTAAATCTAGTAATTTGTGATTTCATTGGTGTCTGTACTTTGTTTTCCACTGTACCATACGACGATCAGTGAGACCGTCGTAACGATATGATGCGCTAGTTTTTTGAAGTGTTTTATAAAGCGTGTTTGGAAGTTAATGTAGACATAAAATTTAGTGCTACTAAGTTGGAGAAAAAGAGCTGGAGAGAAGTTTGTAAAGAAGAAGAATTGGCCGTAATAATTCATGAGGTACGGTGATAAACAATAAACACACGGTACGCAGGGGATGCAGAAGAAGGAATAATTATTTTTATGAAGGAAGGGATTGTAACGGAGTCGATACATATTAAAAGGGATGGTAGAGCAGATGTAAGCGTATTATATGAAGTGAGTGAGGCTATATTAGAAGATAAGAATATTTGAATACGAGAAAACGTTTTCTCACAACAGACGTAAAAACGTAAATAAAAAGACAATGCAAACAGCTACTAAACCACATAAACAAAATACAAAAAACAAACCGTCACTGCTGAATACGGACACGACAATAGTATAAACTTTGTAGACGTCACCATTACAAAACTAGAACACAGACACAAATTCAGTATATACAGAAAAACCATTACAACTGACACACTAATACACAACTCCTCCAATTACCTAATAAAACACAAATTATCTGTCTTCAGAACTATGATGCACAGACTAAATAACATCCCACTAGACGAAAAATAATACCAAAACGAATTAAACACGATCAAATATCTAGCAGAAACCAACGGACACAATACATCAATAATCAAAAAACTCCTACACACAACAAAAAACAAACAACAGACAAAGACAGAAAACAGCAAATTCATAACACTAACATATATCAATAACCACGCTGAAAAAAATAGCCTACAAATTGAAAAAAGCAAGATACATAAGCGCATACAGCACTACAAACGAAATAGAACACACACTGTCAAAACACACACAATGGACAAAACAAATTTGGTTTACCTGATATATACAAACTAAATTGCTCACATTGTAACAATTTCTACGTACACCAGACAGGACGTAGCTTCAAACAGAGACACATTGAAAACACAAAGCCGCTACACTCTACCACCGATCCACCTCCGCAAATCACTTCATTGAACCAAACCACACATACACAAACATAAACAGGAACATGGTATTTCTACTCGTATACACAAATGGCCGAAAACTAGACACTCTTGAAAACTAGAAATATACAAACACACAAAAACACATAGAAAGAACATCTTAAACGAACGAATACAATTCAAATCACCAATACTATTCGAACATATCACACCACACACACACACACGCGCGCCGCCACCAATAACAAGACAGACAACGTTCCTAGCGGCAGCCTCTGACAAAGCTTGTATAAGCGAAAAATAGTTTAGGCTACAAGGTAAAAGTTTAACATTTTACCAATAAAAAACCTAGAGCTCCGAGTTATTAGTGATATATTAATAACAAAAAAAGAATTACAGCAAGGCATTTTTGGTACAGAAGAATAACCACTTAGAGAGAAACAAAAATGAAGCAGAGTCCCTATACATCGAAATAACACAGTTGAATCTAAGCTAAAAAACGTGAAAATTCAAGAGAAGACTGTGTACAATTTCTGTGAAGTAAGGATACGAGTTATAGCGGATTACGCGTAGCACGGTGCGGGTATTATTAAGGTGTCTACGAATAGAAAAAACACCGTGTGGTTATAAAACGGAAATTACTAACAGCTGAATACGACATAAGGTATGGACCTTAACGAAGACGTTAGTGCTCAGTGAGTGAGACTGCGTTTGCGCCGATGTATGCCGGCAACCCGCATGACAGGACGATAGTAAGAGTTGCTGATTAGCTATGTGAAGGGGTTCTGTACGTCTGCCGCCTAATTATGTGATCATTCAATAACCACTAGATTTAGTTACAACACGCAGTGACTAATTAGTTTCTAGCAAACATAATGAACTGTAAACATTGTGTTAGATTGTTTTATGCACGAACAAAAATGTTTGTAATTATTTTTTTGTGGATACAATTTTAAGTTTTATTTAGAATTTCCTGTTAACAAATTATCGATTGAGATGAAAAAATTGTCAGTCACGTAATAGCATTTTTAAATCTAAAGTTGGTGACAAACAATTGCTTAAATGGTTTTTTCATCTGACTATTGTTGTAGCATGTTTTTTTTAGTATCATTTTTACTCAACCATCCGGGCTGTTACCTGTTGCGCCGTTCTGTGCAACCTGGAAAAATAGAGTAAGCCAATCAATAGAAGTAAACATTATTTTTAAGCCCATATCCCTATCTCTAAATATTATACTGGGTGGATATTTAAAACCCAACGCGAAAAGTTCCCAAGCTTTACAATAGGTTGGTGAAACTGATTTATCTAACTCGTTTTTTTCAAACAGAAATTATATTGTTGCACACCACTATAGACACACCGCTGTAGAAAAATCGTAGATTATGGATTTCAAACTTCACAGTTCATAATCAGATTCAAAATATATGATAAATTATTATTTAAAAAAATATTATTAATTAATTAATATTATTATTTAAATAACTAATTTTCTATCAACTGTTTAGATGTTTGATGGGCTTTGTGTAATTTCTCAATTTGTTGAGTGACTTTAAGTTGGTTTTTTTGTGGAAAAGATTTGGAATAAATAAGGTAGCGTTGAATGTTGTGTGTGATCCCTATATGGAGTTGGCTTACTCCCTTACAGTAAGAGAATATTGGTTCTGTATTATTTGAAAACCTATTGATTGGCAAATGCTATTAAAAGGTTGTTACACAGTTTAATGCAGTGATAGTGAAAGATAAAATAATCTACGGTTTTAAAAAGACGGAGTCACTTATCAACACACAAGTCAACTGTCAACAATCTTATTTCTGGAGAGTGTTTATAAGAAGTTTGATTCTCTCAATTTCTCTTCAGTGGCTTATTTGATAAGGCCCTCTTTAAAGGATTGTACATTCTAGAATTATTCTTAGTTACTCAGGAACTTTAGGGATGCATAACTGAATCGACAGCAATTGTTGGGTGAGCTAAGTTCAGAAATGTTACTGGGAATACGGAAAAACGTTTAATCTTGTTTTGGAGAAATGGCGGCTGTTTTCAATATTTAGTATAAAAAAATGTTGTATTTGTTTCTAAATATATTCTGTATTTTTAATATGAAAAAACCTACAAAAAGTTTGAGAAATTACAATAAATAAGCATTTATTTGTGTTTAATTATCGCGTTTGCGTTATAATAAATACTCTGTATTTCAGTGTGAGAAATAAGTCTATAACCAGGATTGTAACATTTTCAGGGATGACTTCTTTTTTACTCGCTTTTAATTATTAATATAATTTTTTTAGTTGAAAATATCAATCAGTGTTTGCAGAGTTGTAATTTTCTCCGCTTAAAAACAATCTGTGTTTTAAATATTTTTTGTAACAACTTTATGGTGATTAAAAAACAATATCCAAATGTTCTTCTTACACGTTAGCTTACATTCGTTCCTGTAAGTCTTGATTCTCATGCTTAAATTTTCGAATGTTTTGTTTTGAATTGTTTCTTGTTTATAATATTATCAGTCTTCATACAGCTGATTCACTTAGCAGCTTTGGAGTTGAAGTTTATAAGCGATTCCGGGCAGTCGAAATTGTTTTTTGTTCTTACTGCCAATCCGTTATTTTGATCCCCTTTGGTGTGACTTGATCATTTTTTATTCAGATTCAGGTCAAATAACTACATCTTTTTATTTATTTCCAAATAGCTGTTGAGGCGGTTTAATTGCTTCCTCGGTCCCCAGTGGCAGCTGAATTTTTGACTTAAGTCCGTGCAAGTCGTTGTTAGAATGAAATTTCATTGTTTCCAGTAACATTATATGAATAAGCTATGAAATTACAAAACCCTGGTTGTTCTTTACATAAATATTATACATAATTGTATAATTTACGTACAGGACTTACTTAATTATGTAAGGACAGGACAGATTAGGATAAGTAAAGAAATTATTATAGATATTTTCTATCGTATGTTATATGTACATTGTACATTTTATTTGTATATTACAATATACGCGTATTTATGATATAGCCTATATTTTGTGGTATGGATTGTACAATGTATATATTGTGTTTGCAATTTGTGTTTATATTATAATTGTTAGAAGTTTAAAACTTTGCATATAAGACCTGTAACACCTTACATGAGTCCTACTGTTTTCTTAAATCCGGAGTAGCGTTCTCCTGTTCCTTTTAGTCTTCCTGAGAGAAGAAGTTTCTCAACAGGACTTACTCAACAATATTTTCTCCGGGTGCTCTCCTAAATCTTCTATATATCTCTCACATTTTAAAAATCTGTATGATATTAACTTTCCTTGATCATTTAAGGTACCCGTCTTACAAATTTGTTTTTATTTGTTCTTTGTGAATTTTCTGCTTCTTAATCCATTTTCTTTCATTTCGTTTGCTCCTAATTTTTTTGTATTATTTTCTTAACCCGAGAATATTTAGTTTCATGTAAATTTAATTTATAACTGTATTTATTTTTTGCATTACATGTTTGTTTTAATAGTTCTTTCAAAACTATCCTTAACTACTTTAACATACTCATGAATGTTTAGTTTCATATAAATTTAATTTATAACTGTGTTTAGTTTATTGCATTGTACGTTCGTTTTAATAGTTTTTCCAAAATTATTTTGCGTGTTATAAGTATTATAGATACCGCCAATAAATACATTGAACGAATATTTCGAATAAGCTTCAAGAGGAAAACTTTGTAAACATTTTAATCAACTGACATTCTAATGACTATATCCTCAACTATTATATATTATGCTAAAAATCGTTTACTTCTAATTGTTGGCTTTGACGACAAGAAACTCGATAATTTCTTTTATGTTTTACTAAGAATGAATTCATGATAGTGGCCTACAAAGCCGTTGAGAGTAGATTTGTGGTAAGATACTTGCTAAGATGGTTGCAGTAAAGACTGTACAGGATATTATCTTACAACAGAAAATGCCGACTACGAAGGTAATGAAGAAATTATGGCATGTTGACATAATGCGAAGCATTGAAGTTGTGTGTAGTAACAAGAGCTGTTGATGCTGCTACAAAACAACGGTGCGACGAGTAAGCGAAAGATAACTTACTAATGTCATTTGTAATATAACGTATTTTTAAATAATAACGTAAACAATGTGCTGTGCATCACGTGTCCGTCTAATAAAAAAAGGGTTATAACACAGACTTTAACGGTTAGCAAAAGAGGCTAAGAATAGTTAAAGTTTTTTTTATTTATATGTTTCCTAAAGTTGTTGTGTATGTATATTATACTTTTTGTTTTACAGCTACAAAACTTAGAGCGAAATGACGAAGCTGTAAAAAAATTTTGATTATCAAAGCAATGGCAAACGTTATGATGAAAATACGTCACGAGAATAATATTATTTTTTGTCTGTTTGCTTTAAATAAATACAAAAAGAAACTTTAGAGAACGTTGTCAGTATTAAATTAATAACAAGAAGCCGCTTCAAAACTCTTTGTTGTTTACTCCAGTAATGTCCTACTAAAGTGTTATTCCAAAAATTATACTGTGCTTCTTTAACACAATATATATCTAAGTGCAGTGTATGGTACTCACCAAATAGTGTAAAATACGACTTCTTCAAAGAGTATCGGATATTCCTACAGCAGGACTTTTTATGGCAAAAACCTGTAGTCACAGAAAAGGAACATAAATATAGCTACAGCTTCTGTTAATTGAATATTAATTAATCTAACTAACACATACATACGGTATAAATTATCATAGAGGTCCAAAACATCTGAATTGGTTAAAGCTTTGTTATCATAAATTATATTTTCAACCTAAGGATTGTTGTGCGACAGTACTTCAGTAAACATTCCTTTTAGCTCTCCTATTTATTGGAAAATAAATTATTCCATTGTTGTTTCAGTTAATTGATTACCCTTTATATATTTACAAATTGGGGGAACTTACTTGGTTTCCCTCTCTTTCATTATTGCTAACAGTATTGTCTAGACAAAGCCAAAGTGACTCACGTACGATCTATTGGCTGCCTATTCACATGCCTACTCACATGAATAGAGTTACTGATATAAGGAAATTAACTAACTTTAATTAACAAAATCGAATCTGCAAATATTCTGGATTGCAAATATCCACACTTAAAACTAAAGTGATGGCTTTTCGTGGAACTGATTCCGTACGGGCAAAAATTGTTATAGATGGAACTGTCCTGGAACAAGTTAGCAGTTTTGAATACCTGGGCTACAGTTTGCCTTATAATGCAACCAACGACGTTGTGAATAAGTTGGAGAAGTTCAACCTTATGTGCGGGAGCATCAGGCGAGCCCTTAAGTCAGCAAGTAAAGGAACACGCCTGAAATTTTACAAGGTGATGGCTCTACCCACACTTCTTTATGCGTCTGAGAAGTGGACTTTAACGAAACGTCAGACCAATCACATCTAAGCGGCTGAAGTGAAATTTCTCAGGCACGTGGCAGGGTATACTCTCCATCATCATAGAAGAAACACGTATATAAGGCAGGGACTGAATATTATGAGTACACTCGACAGGATCGCCCAGTATCGGCTGAATTGGTGGGAACACCTTTCCAGAATGGATGACTGCCGCATCCCCAAACAACTATAGAACTATAAGCCGAGGGGACGGAGAGGTGTGGGACTTACGAGGAAGCGATGGAGTGACCAGATGTAATTTTGCCTATTTGAGACCGGAACAAACCATCCATGGTTTAATCCTTGAAGACGATGATGATGAACAAACTTTACTAGATGAGTCACTTTAATTATTTGGAAAATGATATTGGCTACGACAGGAATTGTGACATTGATATTAAGTTAGGTACCTTCCAGAAGATCTGTAAGATAGTCAACCGTATTTTCAGAAACAAGGTACGTCGAAATACACAAGTAAAGTTCTACAAAGTTATCGCGGTCCGTGTACCCACAGAACAGTGAGTGTCAATTATGGGCAACGACCAAGAAACAAGATACTAAAACACAGGCCGCGGAAATGACGTTCTTAAGATATGTTAAAAGGTGTTTAAACTCGACCGTTTAATTAATGAGGTCATAAGAGAAGAATTCAAAGTTTTTAACTTCAATGAAAATTTATAATGATCGGTGGAAAGAACAGTTAGAAAGAATGTATGATTTCAGACTGCTCATACGAGTCTGCAAATAGAAACCTATAGGACACAGGTGTGTGTCAGTAGGCCCAGGAAGAGATGGCTACAGGACCTTTGGAAGCGGAACAGGCAGCACCTTGTCCATGCCGTGTTATGGAGATGACGATGATGATGAACAAACTTTACTTTATGACAAAACCATCCCTCCTTGAAAGAAATTTATATCCAAACGTCACATACTGCACACTTTGTTATAAATTACATTTAGTTGTATTTAAACACTGGTGAACCGAATCCAGTCTGTATCAGATTCAATAGCTGAAACAATAGTAAAATCTTTCCTTGTACAAAAGAAATATGTAAGGGATCGCTGATTCTGAGAACAAACTTTAACTTTTATTTAATCGAGTGCATTGTCGGGCGAGATGCAATTTTCGTTCGACTTCAAGCAGAGTTTAAAATGTGGAACGACTGAGACCGCCTTATAGAGAGCAATAAAGATTGTGCAATAGCACAAGCTGTACAATAAACGTAAACAAGAATCGAGTGTTGTATGTGTGACGCAACGGAAAGTCAATTCTCTCTACATTCTGCAGGTGTACGCCATTTTCTCGCGATAGGTTTCCATCCGTTGAGCAATATAGTTTATAAAAACAAAACTCACCAAACAACTGCAACATAAGACACAAAGTTTACTAAAATGACTTTCAACAATAATTACTAACTAAATTTTACCTATTTCTCTATTCTAAAAAGGTATTTTTTAGTTTCGTTTAAAATTAAATCAAGTGTTGTATCAACCACATGGTTAACTGTTTACCGAAGTATAACATGACACAGAATCAATGTTCACATTATGGTTTTTCTATTTACTATTTCTATTTTGAGTATAGTTAAACTTTGTTATTATTTTTGTTGTTGAAGAAAACATATTTGTATAAGGAAGTAAACAAAATATGTCATCAAATTGTCAAATTTTTAAAAAATTAATAGCTTAAAAAATGTGATAACTGTATTCAACAAATAAAACATTTATAGTTTAATAAATCTTTCTGATCCATGACAATGAAAGCTTGTGTGTAACATATTAGAATACACAGAATAATACACATATACACGTTTATTCTGACTTATGTCAAACGCAAGTGTTAATTAAATCATTCGCAATCAGAACATATGTAGACGACATATTTGGAACCATGAATTCAAATTACTTGTTTGCCCGTCCTCGATCAAGTAAAGAAATTTGGCAACGGGCCGTCCATACGTCTGTGCTTTTAGAACTCAGAAATTAAAACATAAATGTTACAATCACTTTATTTGGTATTATATCCTTCATAAGTAAAACAGTCTATTTGAACAAGAAATGGGTTCTATAATCTTCTATGTAAAACATTAACAAGGACAAACATTTTAAAATTAATTATTGACTGATCTGGTTAATAAATTATTAAGCTTGGAAAAAGTTATTAAAGGTCAAAGAAATCAACACTAAAAATTCTTATTAATACGTTTATGTATGTCAGACATTTACATTAGTTTTTCGCTTAGTTAATAAATTTTCTAATACGCACAGTCTACGCATAATATATAAAAATTTAAATAACTAAAATAGTCGGAAACAGAAATAACTGTGTAACAGTTTATTAATTAGTCATCTTAATAATTGCAATTACACCGTTTCGTAATAAACTTACAGCAAATTTCAGAAACTCAACTTCAAACATATTAGAATTACCGTTAGAATCTAGTAACTGCTGCCCCGCTTGTTTTAAATGCAAGTAGCCTTTAATTTTTACGGCAAAATTCCATGATATTCTAGTCAGTCGGGCAATGCCAAGAGTCTTCTAGGTCGGTAGTCAAAATTTCAGGCGGCTCTGGACAACTCTGGCATAAATGAGTTGTGTTGTCGATTCAGAGTTACGTGACAACACGTACGCTTTGCATAGTGTCAGCGTTGGCGTAACTATATGTATAGTACGGTTACTTAACATCCTGTTCATAATAACACTACATACTTTTATAATCAAAATTAGCTAAACTCTTGAGCGTTAATGCTTCCACGCGTTGATTTTAGTCTCTTGATTCAATTTCTTTGCAACAACCACCCGTAAGCTATTTATTAAAGTCAAAATAGATTTTCTAAGTGTAGATTGAGGAAACGATACAACATGCACCCGTCTCCGAGCTGACTTCATCCGACTTGGTTCTCGTTATCCGTGCCTGTGCACAAGTTACGATAGCCGTCGTCACCTCATAAGAGAAGTGGAAACCTTATAAATTAAGCTCTGAAAAGAAAACCTAAATCTAAGACACTTTACTACAAAATTGGTGCGTGTATAAATTCATACGGCTTAAAAAGCAACGTTTACGTATTTGTAACAGACAAGATTTCGTCTTTCGTCTTCACATTGAGCAGCCTTTAAAAACAGCTGCATCTGGCGACGATACCACATGAAACGATCTTCTTTCTGAACGTTTCTTAAGTGTTTTTATATCCATGTGCGTGTTTAATACTTTAGAATTTTATAGTCAGACGTTCCTAGAGCGTTTGTAAGTTTTCGTATTACGCTGCATATATTGTGTCGATAGTAATGCAGTAATTGTAAATTTAAAATCTGATGAATGTTTAACACAAAATAATTAATACGCTTTTCTTAACAATAATGTCTGGGCTTGTCAATTAGGCAAACTCGAATCTACTTTTTACTGAATCTTACAAATCATTATCTCAAACGTGATGCCTTTTGTTGCTTCGTTCGTGGAAATAAAGTTTTTATTGTGACTCAATTTTCCAACACATATCACATACCTATAATTGTGACAAGATTATATTAGTATTAGGAAATTTTTCTTTTCACAGGTGCTTCTAATGAAATTTGCAACCGCACGACAAAACTAATATCAAAGTCGATATTATTTTCAAAAAACCGCTCTGTCTAGTTGACGAGATCAGGTCAGGTAAATTTATTTTCCAAGTTTTTCTATTTTAGTTTGTTTCAAGTTCATTGTGTCTTAAGCAATAATTCATTAAACTTTAAAAATTTCGTTTTCGGTAGCTCACAACTTCTATATAACTCTTTTGCAAACTTAAGTAATTTTGGTACATTCACTAGACATCTGTCATCTTATAAATTAAGGAATATATCTGTTTTTAGTCTTAAATTTCATTCGTCAGCTGCCGGTTTGTAAAGTTTATTTAATTATTCTGGCTGTACAGTGTTTACACATTTTCCGGAAACAAATATTACAGATGAGATTGAATTCTTATCTTAAACTGCTGCTTGTCTACACAAAGATCTTCAATTTCTCGTTCCTCAATATAGTCTGAATTCTTCTATCCAGGTGATAGGTGGTCTTCCTGTTTACGTTCTTCCAGGTGGGGTCCATTCCATAACTCTCCTTGGCAATCTTTCCTGTGCCATTCTTTTCGTGTGTCCATACCATGGTAATTTTTTTGTTTAGATAAAATCAATAATTGAATTTTTCACATTCATTCTGTCCGTAATGACTTCATTTCATTTATCATTAATTTTGTTCTTGTGTGTTTATTAATAGTCCAAACTTCTGAGCCGTAAGTAACGATACTTCTAATAATGGTTTTAAATATTTTGGTTGTAGTTTTCGCTGCACAGGATTCCATTTAATGTAGATATAGCCATATTTTACAAACTAATTCTGGATTGTATTTCTTTGTATTGCTTCTCACAGACCATAATTTTCACCCCTAAATACTTGTATTCCTCTGTATATGAAATCATCCCCATGTCTTTCTCCAATTTTAAGTCTTGATGAAGATCACCTAATGCCATGTATTTTGTTTTATTCATAATTTACCTGTAGTAACCATTTCTTATATTCCTGTATCAATTTTCTAGTCGTGTACTCTATGTCTTCAAAATCTTGAGCCAAAAGTCATCAGCAAATTGTAATGAATAAACTGTATCACCATCAAGTGAAAGTCCCATGTTCCTACACAATTTTCCAGTCTCTGTTCCTTTCTCTATAAATTTTGAAAGCGTGTGTGACAGACAACATCCCTGGCGTAAACCTTTGGTCACTTGAAACCCTGATGACAAACTCTTTCCTATTTTTATTCTCAATATTAAATTGCTATAGAAATTTCGTATAGCTTTTATGAAAATTGGGGTTGATACTAATTGACCTTAAAGCTGTCCACAGATTGGTTAAGGGTACATTATCAGAGGATTTTTTAATGTCAATAAAAATTAAATAAAGTGGTTGTGATCGAACTGTTTCCTTTCCAATTATTTGCTATAAGACGAATTGTAAAATTTATAATACACTCTTTTGTTTCTCGCCTTTGAAGCTTTTCTCGTGTCAGAAATTTAAATAATGTACAAAACGTTAGATACCAGACGTCTGAAATTAGGTACCAGACGTCTGTAGTGCTCACCTACCTTGTAGAACTGCAAGAAATTTTTATTACTAAAAACAAATAAGAAAGCTTTTGAACATTAAAAATACAGGACCATTCATGAGTATAATCGAAACTTTGGTGTGTAAATGTGTGATAAACTTGCTTAGAAAACTATTACCCCTTCTTACATTTTTGTAATCCAATTACCACCTAATTAGGAACTGTAAGGGAATTGGCAAAAGGAAGGGAAGTAATTAATAAATTTTAGAAAAGCTTTCGAGAGAGTTCCAAGGTAGAGGAAAGAAGGTAATACACGAAATTTGAGACTGTACTGACAACTCGGGGAGTTGTAAAATGAGAGGAAGACTGTTTAAGGAAGGCACATGGACTAAAACACGAAGTTACTTACCTGTGTAATCTCAGAACTTACTAATTGTGTAAGTAAATTAATCTAGAAAATTATGTTTGTATTAATATACTACGTTAAAACATTCCATAATTATGAAATTTTCAATAAAATCAATATCAATACTTGTTTCTATTAAAAAAAAAAAGTTTTTGAAACATATGTTAGTTATAAACACGGATGTAAATAAAGTCGCAAGCCAATAACTGTTAACGTCATGTTAAACTTCAGAACCACCATAATTTTTACATGGTTTCCCGTTTTTATTTCTATGATTAAATTCAGGTGACTAAAGTATTTCTTGTTGAGACACACTATGCGTACAGTGAGAGTCACGACTCTTATACTTCTTGACTGCAATGCTACAATTACCTCAACAGAACAGTATTAAGCTGAATAACACAAATTGTAACGATTACAATGAGTGACCCCTGCCGCAGTTCACTGACCCGTATGGCCATTCTGCGTCACTTGCCATAGTTATATTTCCCTCGCCAACATTCGTTGCTTGCTCCTTTGAACTTTGTCGCACAGACGTACATTCTACATATGGCATACGACTCGATTCGGCTATTACGTGTGACTCCGTCGTTTGGTTTTAGTGCTGGTAGAGCAGCAGTATAATTAAAATTAAAAAAAATAATAAACCATAGTTCAAGGTCGTTTTTTGTTTAAGCAATATTGGGGATTGCTTCAAGGAACAATATTTTATAGAAACTCCAAGGAGATAATGCAAAACATAAATGATTATTTAAATTAACAAAAATTTGTAAAAAATATTTGTAACATTATATCCTCGATAGATGAATAAGACAGAACAATGAAATACAATTTGTTTGAGGCGTGATAATCCTTATTTAATGTAGTTTTCTATATGCTACTTGTCAGACTTTAATAAGGGTTACATGTACTAATCTGATTTCTTTCTGCTAATATTACATTTGTTGTACTTAGCAAGGCAGGTGAGCTACAGTAGACTTCAAATATTTAATTTCAGACAGTTGACATTCACTTCTCCGTGGAAGAGAGGGGTCTTATAGATGTTAACGAATAATGCGACTACAAAAGCTACTAACGAATTCAGGGATCTAGCATCTCCCTAGATAAGGAGGCCAACAACCTTGGGTATACCAAGTGGCAACGGTCTCCAGTGAGGGTGCATAAGGGGGTAAAAGGATATGGCGACCGAAAACCATCCTAAAAGGCGGATGAACTGTCAGACCAATGGCAAAGGATAGAGAAGGCAATGGAAAACCACTACAACTAAGATCCAATAGAAGGATATCTTTTGTTTTAGAATGTTGAGAATGGTGGGGTAGTCTCTAGTTAATATTGCCGAGTAGCAGTCCCCAGGTCGGATTGTGTGAGGGGACAACACAGGATTACAAACGCAAACAAAGACATACATGTAGAAAAGCAATGTATAATGTAAAGTCTACGAGGACGATTGGAAAATCTGAAACTGAAAATTTGATCTAAAGTAGCAAACATAATGGGGATCCGGAAAAACACGATTTTTAGAATATGCTAAAGACAACCATAATTGTTATTATTTAAATTTGAAAGCTGGCTGGTAGCTCTAAAATAAGGTTATTTTTAAATTGTCAGATTCGTTGTCTGTACACATTTTTCACTTAATACTACCAGCACGAAGAGAAAAACAAATGAATGAAGAGAAGAAGAATGAAACTATTTTACGGATCATTATTTTCAGAACAGGATAAAAAACTGTTTTGTAGCTACCAAACGAGTGACTGAATGGAAAACTTCCATTTACAACGTTACTCAATGAAACAATAATTAACGGTTCCAGATTATAATATTAGCATAATATTAACGGGAAAACCATTGTATGGTAGTGAACTTTGTGGAATCTTTTCCTTTTTGATCTCAATTTCAACTGACAGCAGATAACATTCATAATCATTATATATATAGTCAAAATTGTATACCTTGCAATTTTATGAGAATTAATCAATATTAAACAGATATCAGAACAAATATGTACAAATAAAGTTAAAGAAATACCGTTAGAAAATATCAGAGCAGTGTTTTTTCAAAAGAACGCACCCTGGCGTCTGGCGACGGATAGACGGCAGAAAATAAGCAAAAGTCACGTACGGGACATAAGGTAGAAAAACTGTATTATATTTAAGAAACAGCAAAAAATAAGTAAGGAGCTGTAAAAGTTAAGTGCTTATAACAATGAGTACCGTTAAGTTGAAGCGAGAGAATTAGAGAGAGAAACGATGTTAAGCGTCAGTTTCCACTACACCGAGAGAAGTTCGGAACGCGCAGTTTGTTAGCGAATAAGAAAAAGCGTCAGTTTTGTAGCGGTTAAATCCTCTTGTCACATTGGGTAGAATTGAATATCGCGGCACTTAAGTCCAATGAGAATGTTTAGTGTAAATATTAAGTGTGGGTAACAGTAGTTCGTGTATAAAAAAGCGTAGTTGAAAAATTAAGTCAATGATCGGAGTAGCATTATACGTAAAGGACTCGTAACCGTTATTTTAAGTTAGCGGAGATATTATAACAATTGAACTTGTAATAGCTATCTTAAAGAATCGTAACCGTTACTTAAGTCAGCGGACAATTCACAACTATTGACTCGAAGTCTTTATTGAATCAAATAAGTAATAGTGAATTCGGCAGTGAAAGCGGCGGAGAAGTTACAAGTATTAAAATCGTAATTGTCAATTCAAGTATCGGAGAACGGTTAATAAACAGCTAAAGTGATCAGTCTTTACAATAACAGTGAATCGGCGGGATTCCACAGAGTAATAAAAGTTAATACTCTATTAACTTTATTAATAATACTCTATTATTAGTTTTATTTCAAGTTAATAAAAAATCCGGTGGTATCGATCTGTACTTTCCATGTTGCAAGCACTTATCTTAATTAAAATATACCAAGGTGTTAAGAAGGTATATTGGTTAATACGATATATATATTGTAATGGTACATATAACACACCCAGCACCCAAGGTATAACAAATGGATTAAAAGCTACCCAAAATAAATTAATCAACAAAAAATGAACTTGCAATCATAAACATAGAAGGTATTCTGACCAAAGTAGGGCAATAAACTAAACTATAATTTATAAGTAAATGTATAATTGAAGAAACGAAGACACGACTAAAGACAAGACAATGTACCCAATTACCCAATAGATCAGACAGTGATAAGAAAACAATGACAACAATAACCAGAAGAAATTTATTAAGTGTGATGGAAGAATCAGTGCAACTAGGGAAAAAGCCTAATCAAGTCAGATGCCAAAAGGAGATAATATAGATAAGGATAAATTAAACCACGAAAATAAAAGTATTATTAACGATAAAGAAAATAAAAGTGAGTTAACAAACTTGATTTAAAACCCTAAGCTGTGACTTGACACTGACATAAACTTATTAATCAAATGACTTCAATGACTTAACAGTACTAACAGAACTCAAAAAATTAAATATTGAAAGTAGAAGTTAAGAGAGAGAGTGAGTACCAGAATTGTGATTGTATAATTAAATAATGTATAAACATAACAAATAGACAATGTCCAAAGGACTAATAAAATTTGTGAAGTGGGATTAAGATTGTCAAAGACAAATAGTACTCAATAATAAAGTTTGAGATAATAACAAAATAGAAACATAGCCATAAACAATAAAATATCAGCTTTAGATAATAGTAAATAATCATAAATTGTGTAGAAAACAGAAACTGACATTCAGCCATTGTTGAGAAACCAAGTTAGGACATAACCTAATCTGGCCAACTAGTTTTCAATAAAATAGTAAAAAACTATGACTAAAAAGATGTTAAATTAAAATGTATTGGAGTGTAAACTAACTAGATACTATAAGGAACATTCAATGTACAAAAGGTCATAGTATAAAGGAACATAAGTGCTGAAAAATGTAAATTAATGTAACCAAGTGTACCACATGGAATGGGCACCTGGGACAGCGAAAACATCACATAAAACTGTAATAAAAGAATTGGGACTCAACCTATGATGTTAAATAATGAAGAATAACGTTCAGGTGAGACAAATCAAGGATTATGTCCACCAAATTAATAATAATAAAGCAAATTATAAGTGAACCCTAACTAATACTAGATGCAAGAAGTTTAAGTAAATTCAAAACTAGTGTGGTTCCTAATATAAAAGCAGAACTAACCACTCCCAAGTATTAAAATTGCTATAAGAACACTGATAGGGAATAAACATAATAAAGAGATAAATGTGCAAAAACGCAAGTAAAGAAAAATATGATACTCAAGTATACTAAACAATAATCAAAGAAACTGTAATTAAAGTAAAATAAACCAATAGTAACTAATGCTGATACAATCAGAAGTGGTAATGATAAATTCATTATACATAGACCACAACAAAGATGTGTTACAAAACACTACTATTATAAATTAATTGATAAACAATTAGTGTGACAATAGGTCTAGAGTCTAGTCCAAGGAAAATGGATAATTCATAGCTATAACTAAATAACGATGTGAGAAAATTTATTGTACAGTACTGATAAGTTATAACAAAAGACACAAGTGAAGAAAAACAATATAATTAGTGTAATATATAAAGTAAGAGATATAATTAGTTTGTAAGAAATGTGTTTTTATCACCCCAAAGCAGAACTATATGATAAGGGTATTCAAAATACTCGTGATAAAAAGATAAAAACGATAGTAGTCATGAAAATAGTATCAGTGTAGTTATAAGTGAATTATTTAACTTATAAGAAAAGTAATTAATTACAATCCCGTGGGCGTACTAGGGAAACCAGAGAATTATAATCTCAACACCAGCTACTGACGCTGACTTGAGCGTCTATTTCGCCGAATGTTACCGAGAGCTCACGAAAATTATAACAATTAGCCAATCAAGGCTACAAAGTGCGGAATCTCGATACAGGTAACATCATCAGTTCATCTCAAGCTTCGACGCAGACTCCACGTTGGTCAGAATAACCACACAACATTGAATTGACAAGCCGACAGCTGATAAAAGCACATTAACCTCGAAACTCAAGGTTGAGGTTAGGTCGGGTACATGGGCAAGTGAAGTTTATTTTAAACAGTGACCTATACCGGAGTGAGTGCGCATATGTAGTGACTGAGAAGGGATTAATAAAAATTAATTCCATTCAAATAATAATAAAGAAAGAAAAATTTGTGAAATAGTGCTACTACGAGATCGACGGTATACGCAAGTCAGTGACCATGGTTATTATTTTATATAAGTAGTTAAACAATTAAAGAACGCCATCAGCGAATGTAATTAATAAAATTAGATCAAATCTAACCCTACCTAAATGGAAAGAGGATTTTAACAATTAAAGTAAACAATTAATAACGAAAGAGTTGATCATTGACAAAATTTAACTTTCTAATTAATAACATTAATTGTAACATCTTTGTAAAAGACATTGAATCGTCAATGAGGGAATCAAAGGAACCCTGAACATATAGTATTTGAAGTATTATATTGTGTTTAACTGTAAGACTATAACTAGATGTAACATACTCATTAACCATAGGAGTGGGTAAATTTTAAATACCTGTTAGTTGTTTATATCCAATATAAGAAGGGGAACAATGAAATTATCACTGGATTTCCATTATAACAGTGTTGTACGAAATTGTTAACATATTTAAATGAATTATTAGTCATTTAAAATCAAGTAAGTTGGGTTACAATGAACACAAATTAACCTACAATTCAAGTAAAGAACACTCGTTCAATGTTTATGTTATATTAAATAATTAATAATATTTTTTACTCTCCGCCTACTAATTAATATGTTAGTGCATTTAATTAATTAAAGTGTATCTTGCAGACTAAAAGAACCTGCTATATTTATCAAGTAAAGCAATGAAAATGTTTACATCCAGACTGGTCATGTGTTAGGCGCAGTCTGGCCACCCTGAGTTTTGTTTATTTAAAAAGAGTCCATACTCGATATTAACCTTTTAAAAGCAAATGAACAAGATTATTGTACAATGAGAATTATTAACGATGAGTTCAACTAATAAAACATTAATTCACGAATGATAAACGAGTTTGACTGTTATTGTATTTGAATAAGACTTGCAGCTTAGGTGAGCGACCGCAATGGTTGGTAATAGAGGCGACGGCGAGAATTTGAATTGAAAGATTCTCACTAGTAATACACTTCCACATTACTTGCATCCAACCGTCACTAGTAAGTATTTTTACAACTATGATACTTATGTAATTTCAGTGAAGGGGCACACCTTTAAAGTCACCTCAGCGACAAGCAGAAGAGTCAACTTATTCAATTGAAACCATTCACCATCGAACTCACAACGCATAACCACTTTACGAAATTAATAATAACAATAATAATCATAACATTTATCCGATTTTAACGAGAGAGGATCTCCTCTAATTACAATATATATATATATATATATATCATTTTCTATATAAGTAACTCGATGTTTCTTGCAGTAATTAAGGTGTTAAAAAGAATATACAATTTTATCTACTTGCAGAAGAAACAAATTGAACAAATCATCACAAATTATATATATATATATATATATATATATATATATTGTAACACTACAGCTGCAAATATAATATAATTTAAATTTGTGATGCTCCACGTTGGAAGCGACAATTTATGTAACAATAAATATTATTTAATTTGGGTTTCAGGTGTATCTGTAATAAGAACTCTATGTAACTTGTAACGGTATTTCAAATTTATTTGATATTAATAAAATTGTGCACATGGCACTTACTTCGACTTAAAACATTCGTTATTATTTTGTTATTATGCCGTAAGGCTTATGCTATTTACATCCTTACTGACTAAATATTCTCTTCTACTAATTATTGTATTAAAGAAAAATCTCATTTCCAGACTATTCAGTCAATTAGTGTGTTTCGAAATATCAACATTTAAATATCTTCTTATATATTGTAATGTAACTCAAAAATATCAATAGTTACTGAATTTATCTTTTGTTTCTCAGTACTGATTTATATCAAACGCTAATTTTTACTTAAATGCTTTGCATTCTTTTCATTGCAATACTAATTTGAGCTCTTGTTTACGTTAATCTTACTTCAATAACATCTATGACTTTAATTCTAATTTACAATAAACATTGGCTCTTACATTTCAATAGAACAAGAATGTCTTTAATTGTCTTTGAGTTACTTGTTCGATTAAGAGATAAATAAGTTGTTTATCACCTTATTGTCGTCAATCGTACTCAATCATTGGATCCCTCTGTAATCGTCCTCGTCTCGAACTTCAGCATCACTTCCTCTTGTCCAGCGTCGTCTCTCTCTTGTCCAGCGTCGCTCCTCTAGAGTCCAGCGTCGTCTCTCTCTTGTCCAGCATCGCCTCTCTCTTGTCCAGCGTCGTCTCGCTCTTGTCTTCTTGTCCAGCGTCGACTATCTCTCTGTCCAGTGTCGTATCGCTCTCTGGAACTTATCCTCGTGCTGTTTCGGACGTCAGTTGATCTTCTTATGTGGATCTTCTTATGAAATTTTGTTATTACTTAAAAATTGTTTGGTTTACAATCCAGTTACATAACTGTATGTAACTGGAAGGATGAAACTATTTACAAAAATTTAAATATTCTGTGCGGACGGGCAGAAGCTCCCGCTGCACTGTGGGTGATTTAAGAAAGAGAACCACTGTAGCGTGTGTGTCCTATTTATACCCATGTCTTGGTCAACACCTGCAGTGGTACGAAATCGACATGTCAGAAACTGTCTCTGGGTTCAGTTCCTCCACTCTTTCTCAATTTCGCTATTTCTTATATTTCTGCGAATTGCAGAGTTTTGTAAGTATACTCTTATACTAATCTTATAACTATTTTCACTACACATGTTCACTGTAAATTTGGAAATTGCAACTTAACCCTTTCGATTTGTACACAGTTATTTCACTACTACACTCCTACAGTGTGTCGTTTTCACGTGGTTTTCGTACACAGTATTTAGTAAATTTTATTACATTTTATTGTGTTTTTGGATTTTACTTCTTAATTATAGTTTATGAATATATATATATATATATATAGTGTAATTAATATAAGTAGTGGTGCATATATGATTGTGAAAGTGATACCAGTGTATATGCAAAGTGTTAATAATCAAACGAGTGCGGATCTACAGTATCAGCAGATGACCACGAAACGACTGGACCGACTACTTTCGAGTGGAAAATCCTCAGCGCAGATTTGGGAATTCAACAAACAAGTAAAGCTTATAGAACACTCAAATTATATTGTATTCATGTTTAAAGTTTATTATATTCATATTGGCAACTCAGTCCGTTCTAAAAGAATCCACTAAAAGAAAATATTAAACGTTCTGAGCAAACTGATATTGTAATATTATTGAATTTATAAAGATTATATTAATGTAATAAATGAATGAAAAAGAATTATTAAATAACTATTTATAATATCTATATTTGTGTTATTAAATTATTTAAATACCCTGAGTAAGAGTTATATATAATAGATTAGTAGAAACTGTTATGATACTTCTTTATAAGAAATATTATTAGAAATTAAACCAGAAAATCTGTTATGTATATATATATATATATTTCCTTACTGTTTTCCTATTGTTTACACAGGATTGTTTTGCTTAGATTGACAGTAATCTTTCTATGTTTTGTATATTACAAAATTACAAACAACAAATTTTTTCAAATATTAATAGCACTTTTAAACACGTGGTTTACGACTTGAAAATAGTGGAAACACTAAAATGCCTCGTCCGGAACATGACAAGTAGCAGTTCAGCAAATAAACACGACAAAGTTGGAATCTTCACTGTGAATACTATTAATAAACTCATGTGCTAGCATAATTCCCTTTTGTTCTTCCTTGTAGATGAAATGTCGATATTTGCGTATGTTGAACATATCTCCCTTTAAACTTTTACTATTTCTTTTAAAAATTTTAGGCCACCACTTTTCAAACTTTAATATTTGTTGTCTTTCCACTGATCTTACTTCCAATAATGGCTCTGTTCAAGACATATTTTCCTTTTATACAGCAACTAATGTATTTTTGACTTTCAAACAAATTGGCTATCACAGTTAAATTTGAACAAAAATAGAATCTTTTCCTTCTTCTTCTCACTCATTCAAACGGTTTCATCGATCATTTGGCAATTAAGTGTAATAAAATTGTTGTTACCAAACAAAAAATTATTAAAGTAAAAAGTACAAATTAAAATCACACAGACACACACACACACACACACACACACAGCAGTGCGCGCGCCCTCAGATTGTGTAGACATTTGTCCATTGGCTTTAGTCCATTATTCCTTTGCAAGTAACTCGTTGAGTTTCCTGCAGATCTCCTATGTAATAGAAACAATTCAACGAAACATTCAATTACAATTTAAAGAACCTATGAAGGTACAGAATAATTTCTGTGAAACGTGCGTCAGGTGTAAATAAACCTACTTGCAGTTGTAATTATTTGAAGATATTACATTGGCTTTAGTATACCGCTAATATTTAAGGTAGTGAAATGAAGAAAACAAAACAATTACTCTGTTTACAACAATGCACAAATTACTGACCTAGAAAACAACAAATATACTAACCTAAGATTTGAGTACTTCGGTTTGCCGGGTTGTAAGGCCGTGGTCCATAGTTGTTTTGAGCAAACGTTTCGGCCGTGCCTTTGAGCAGAAAGGTTTGCTCCAAACAACTATGCAATATCACGGCCTTACAGCGCGGCAAGCCGAAGTACTCATATCATTGAAGCCGGCAGTGAAAGCCTCAGACAGAATTTGATACTAATCTAAATTTGTGCAGAAAATCTTTTAATTTCTGATCGTAGAGAGCAGCGGCATGTGTCGAGCGCAAAACTCTCTATTACGTGTGACGTTAAACAAATAATCGCGTTTTCAGGCCTTTTATAATCTATTGTAGGGAAAGGTTAATGAAGACAAGTAAAAGATTTTCCGTCGGTTGTTACACATTGCAGCCATAATATTAGAAGAGGTAAGTACTGTTGTAGTGTACACCCGCAAACTCTTTGCAGCCGTTAACGCCACATCTCTGTGAATAATTTATTTTTTTGATTTTGCGTTAATATAAAAGAGAAACTGAAAACCGAATTTTGTAATATGTGTCTGTGGCGTCGAAGAATTAAATAATTCGTTGTCTTTTTACAAAGAAATTAAATACGTTCTAAAAGGTATAAATTAAATTTGTAGTCCGTTTTGTGCCTCACAGAGTCTTTTAAATGTATTATAATTTTTGCCTTTCGCTTTGAAATAAAGTTTTCCAGCAGTAGGCCTAGTGCTTCTCTACAACTCAGCTACGTGACCAGACTTTTAGTTTTTTACGTTATCAATCTACAGGTCGCGTATCCTTGTGATTGTGTATTATCTTGTAAAACAGTTTCAACAAATTATGAATTCTATGATCATTAAGTCATTTTTTTATCTATTCCAATTTGTTTAATTTATCATGCACATTCAAGATATGTATAAATATGACATGGATGCCATGCCATACATATGGCATGAAATAACACTGGTCTACAAAAAATAAATTTCTTTCTGTCCAAAAAGGTTTCATTAGTTGATCTCTACAAAATTTCATCTGCTGAATTAAGATATGAAAACAATTTTTTTTTATTACGTAGGTTTTTATTTCTGACATAGGTTAAAAATGTACATTTATAACATTTTTATTCATGCTACTAAACAATATTTCATATACCTAAAAGGTGGTAGTTGAAGGCTTCCTGGAATATTTTGCCTCAGGAATGTCCCTTTTGAGAACCGAACATTAATATGCCAACGTACTTGATATTGCATGTACTATCAAGTAATTTACTGAAATTATTAATTCACTTGAAATAATATTAAAAGTTCAGATTTTTGATATAATTACACCTGAAATATCTAAGGGAATATCTCAATTGCCCAGTTTTATTAAGGGTACCCGGAATAATTATACCATTCAATAGTAGCATAAGGAACATTTTCTCAGGAACCCAGGCACTAATAATTTCAAATTTTGTGTACTACCTATTGAATTCTTCTTATATATTTCAAATGCAGATTTTACAAATGGACATTTTAGTTTTGCCAAAAACAAAATTATTTCCAAAGCTCTGTTAAAAATTAAAAAAAAAAATTATTCTTAAATATATTAAAATTATTTCTACAAGTTATTTAAAAAAAACCCAACTCGTCAAAGTATGTGTCTTTCCGCAGTAAATTGTTCTTTTCTTTAAAAGCATTCATTGTCGAGAAACGGCAAAAACAAAAGACTAAATTTACAGGAACTGTACATTTCAGTTACTTTGGAATATACCTAGGATATAGTCCTGACAATCACTAAGTTCTTTTTCTAGTTTCTTTCTTTTAGTCTCCTCTGCTTTTTAGCCTTTTTTCGTACTCTGATTATAGCTTTGTCTAAAGTACCTAGCCTTATTTCATCAAGCATTTTCTAAACGTTGACCATTCGAGCTCACAGTATTTGACATGCGACCGTACATTTCTCAGTTGGCCTTAGCCTGTACATAAATCTTATATTTATTTAATAGAACTTGGTATTTTTTACAACTGAGTCTACTGGCACATCTATTTCTTTAGTACTAAAAAATGTATGTTCAGTCTCACAATGATTACATGAGAAGTCAGGCCAATGCGACAATTTGTCGTATGTAACTGAAGTCCACTTTTTTACAGATTTTATAGAAGAAATGGTGACTTAGATAAGGCCTTTGATAACGTTAAGTGGAACACGCTGTTCAGTATTCTACACAAAACAGGAGTTCCCTACAAAGAATTAAGTTTGATCCAGAATCTTTACAAGCAAGAGACAGCCATAGTTCGGTGTGGAAATCATCAAGAGGAAGCGAAAATTGAGAAAGGAGTAAGACAGGTATGTTCTCTGTCTCCATGTTTGCTTAACTTGTACATCCAAGAAGCGATCGATAGAGTAAGGGAAGACACCCATCTCGGAGTAAACATACACGGGGAAAAAGTGGACATGCTTAGGTTTGCAGATGACATAGCAGTGACTGCGAGCAACAAAGCTCTACAAAAGATTCTTGACACAATGGATCAAGTAATGAAGAATTAATTCAACATGAAAATAAATGAAAAAAAAAACCAAAGACCTAGTCTGTAGTCGGAAGGAAGAAGATTCAGTCAGAATAACTCTTGGAAATAATGTTCTACAGGCAGTTAATGGATATAACTATCTAGGAAGTCAAATCGCAAGTGATGGACGTAGCAGTAAGGAAATTATAAGCAGAATTAACCAGGCTAAAATTGTTTTCAGCAAACAAAAAAACCTCTTTACTTCAAAAACTATTACCCTAAAAAAAAGGAAGACTAGTAAAGACATACGTGTGGAGTGTTGCCCTATACAGGAGAGAAACTTAGACAATTGGAGAAAGTGACAAGAAAAGACTCCAAGCATTTGAGACATGGTGCTACAGAAGAACATTCAAGATAAGGTAGAGGGAGAAGGTAACGAATGAGGAAGTCTTTAGAAGAGCTCAGGAGAAGAAGAGCTTTCATCGAAAATTAAAAGCCAGAAGAGCTAAGATTATATGGCATATACTACGATACAATGGGTTGGTTAAGAGAATAATAGAAGGAACAATTGAAGGGAAGAATCACAAAGGTCGACCCCGTTTAGACTACACGAAACAGCTTATGGTCGATATGGACTGCACATTATATTGTGAGTTGAAAAGAAAAGCAGAGAAGCATGAAGAATGGCGAGCTGCTGGCAACAAGCATATGGGTTGCTAACCTAGAAGAAGAGATACAAGAAATACTGTGACAAATCATTTGAGAATAAGTTGTCTATTGTTCATTTCCGTGGAGATTACAAGAATCAAATTATACTTGTTATTCAATAAATTATTCAAAATCTGAATATCTTTAAGTTTTAGGCGAAATATTGTAGTGTGTAAAATATACTTCAAAAATTTATTTGAACATGAATTAAGATTCAAAGTCCTATATATTGCTGTAAAGAGAAAATCTTTTATTTTAATTTTTCAATTAAAAATGAATATGTGAAATTTTTTTGTTTGTTTTACGGATTCCCGGAACTATATACTCTATTCATTTTTATTCATTTACAGTTTACTATTGGAGACTGCTGTCATTGATAGCTTCTCTGAGGTATATTATAACACACAGAACTATACGTTTCTACGTCTATTCTGGTTTACGTGAAACGCAAGTGTTAATTGGATCAGAACACATACAGACGACAGACCTGTTTGAAACCATTCTTCCCAATCGCAAACAAGGAATCAAATTTAGTAACGGACCGTCCATTCTAGCAAATAAGTCTGCGTTTTTCAAAATTTGAAATTTGAAAGATTATTCTTTTAAAATTATTTCAGTAATATCCTTGTTCACTGAAACAGTTTATTTATACTAGATGTAGGTTTCTTCGATCTCATACAGCCGCCATATTTATTAAACGACTATTGAATTGAAACTTTTTTCAGGCTTCTGTTGTAAAAGCTTCATGGCTCGGAGGAAGCTCTAAACCGCGGAATAAGTTATTGTACATCAGAGAAATCGGTATTGAAACACTGTATGATTATTTCTATGGAACAATGACACTCAAATTACGACAGTTCATCTAGCTAAACAATTATCCCACAGTCACAGTACACAAGTAAGATAGTAAACTCAAGGTAAATAACTGGAGTAAATCTCATAGCAGATAGCAATTTAATACTTTCAATTAAACCTACCTATAGTCAACTAACATTATGTTTTGGAAATTCGACAACAAATAGTAATCGTCTTTTCATGAAGTTACTATTTCAACTCAATCACCCAAATGTCCTGATCACACGCGGGCGCGCGCGTACACAGCGTGTCGGTAATTGTGACAGGATTAAATAACCGTTATTATCAGGAAAGTCATCCATTCAGAAGTGATTCCAATTCACTTTGCAACGCTACTGTCAAAGTTGATATTATTTCCATATAACCGCAGTGTCTACAATCGATAAGACGAGGTAAATTTATTTTCTAACTTTTTTCATTTCGAATTCTGTCTCAAACAGTAATTATTCATTCAACTTTAAGAATTTCGTTCTCAGTCGCTGGCAACTTCTATATCACTCTCTTAGAAAATTAAGTAATTTAGGTACATTCAATAAACATCTGCGATCCCATAAATTACAGCAAAATGTTTACCTATTTTTAGTATTTTAGTCTTAGCTTTTCTTCTTCAGCCTGTCGTTTTGTAGAATTCACATTCTTCTCTTTCTCAGATTTCACTTTTCACATGCAAGAGCAAAGGAAATAATATAGAAAGTAATTGTCAAGTGACTAATATTAAATATCAGACATCTGTCCCAACAAACCTACTTTATTAAGTATGAGAAACGTAATTATTAGGGAAACGAAATTATGTGGAACTTTTTCCAATGAGAATAGTCAGAGTAATGTGTCGTTCGGTAACCACATGGCCACACGTTTGGCGTGTAGGTACACTGGTACACGTGTGATAATCTTGGCCCCAAAACTCTTGTCCCTTGTTATATTTTTATCATTCAGTGACCAGATACATAGGGAATACGGCAAAAACACAAACTGTGAGAAATAGAACGTTGGACGCAAACATTATCAGACTACTAACAACAGTTGCAAAATATAAGAAAGATGTATTAAAACTACCTATCTGAAACAAATGAGGTAACGTACATGAATGATATTGGACCATGACAACTGTGTAAGTAAAGAAATGTGGAATATGCGGTTTTTAAAAATGCCTATGTTATAAAATTGTAATAGAAGTTTTAAAAATTACAGAATTTTAATAAATGGATAGCGTTGCCCTTTTTAGTTTGCCAAAATTTCAATTAAAGTTAAAAACAATATTAGACTTTTTGATCTCGTAAAGTTATTAAGTAGACATAAAAACCAAACCTCAAATCTAACATTCTTAAAGTTATTTTGAGTCTCAAAAGCAATATAAGTTTTACATGATTACCTATTTTTCTGTTATTAAATTCACATAACTCAATGCAGCATACTAAGTAAACTACAAAATATTTTCTTTGTTGAATGGTTCCACGTGTAAAATGAGATTTGTGTCTCGTATACTGATTTCCTACAATACACTGATTACCCCAACACTACACTAATGAGAGCATTACATTGAATGACACAGAATGTAAATATTATAGTGACTGTTCTACGTTACAGATCACCGACTCTTATGGCTGTGCAACGGTATAAAGGAAATCTTGAGTTCCCATAGCTACGTTCTTTCTATTCAATGTCCGTTTCTAATTCATTTAACTTTCTTTCTACAGACGTATCCCAGGGAAGGTTGAGTCGGCAATTATTAGTTCGTCGTTTGTTTTTGGTGCGCGTAGACTAACCTCATTGTGATTTTTCTTAAATGAGAGAACACAGTCAGGGTCCATTCTAATTTAGGCGATACTGGATTTTATAGTCTGGATCTTCAAGGAGATATTGTAAAAAAGTAGAGATTGAAAACCTTATTAGCCGGGGGGTTAGGCCGTGGCCTAAAGTTTATACTGACAGACGTTCGGCCTCACCATCGCAGGCCATTATCAGTGTCGGTACAATTGGCACGGTGGCCGCCAATTCACCCCAGTGATGGGGTAGAGACTATGAGTGAATCAGTATACACTGATGATGGCGTCTGATGGTGAGGCCGAACGTCTGTCAATATAAACTCTAGACCACGGCCTAACCGCCCGGCTAATAAGGTTTTCAATCTCTACTTGTTTACAACATCTGGACAAGTTTTTTACAATATCTTTTACATGTTTCCAACTATGTGGAGACTGACCGTCAACGCCCTAGGAACTCTATAAAGTAGAGATAATTTAAGAATAATAGACTTGGGTAAACATTATTTTTAACTCTATATCGTCAATGTCTAAATCGGACATAACGAAGAAATACAATCGGTTTTAGTCCCTCCTTGTATTATGCTTACTTCTTGTATTCTTCTTGATTTTAGCTGGCTTTGGACTTAGCTGGGACTAGATGACAATTTTAATTTCATCTTTGTCAAAAGAGATAATTAATGTTGAGAAACATTTTACTATATTAGCGGCAAACTCAGTCTTGCAGTTGTATCACATCCCTGTCAGTATAGTTTTTAAGGCTGCAGTTGTTTTAATGTTGTAGACATTCTAAAGCCAACCTTGAAATATCTGTGTGTCATACTCTGGATAAATAATATTATTTTCTTCTCACAAAGGAATTAAACGACGGGTTTCAAAAGAATGGATTAAAATTTGTGGTCTGCTGGTCAACGCACAGAGCCTTAAATCGTATTACAATTTCTCCCTTTTATTTGAAAATAAAGTTTTCCAGTAGTGTTTTTCTAAAACTCTGCTACGTGATAAGGCTGCTAAAAGTGATTACAGACTTTTAGTATCTTTACCTCCCCTATCGAGAGTTCGGGTCAATTTTTCTGTTATTGCAAAATTGTATATTCGCTTGCAGAAACAGTTTTAAAACACGATTTTGATTGAGAAGTACAAAGTTTTATCTATTTTTATTTGTATTATAATAATTAGCTTAATACTTCGTGCACGTTTAAGACGTAACTATGACATAAATTAACATATAATTGGTATACGAGGTAAATATAATCAATTTGATGCAAAATGTAAATTTTTATATTATTAGCTAATTGAAGGGAAATAAAGCTTGTGTAAAACCACAAACTAATAGTTTCACGTTTATCTAATTTAATGTGTTTCAACATGTGCCAAGTCAGACTTCAACTGATACTGTGGATAGTGCAAGTAATTGTTATATTCTATACACGTGTGCTTTAAAGTTCAAATGTGCCACAATTGTTTGTGATTCAATAAACAGTGTCTGGAGATTGGTATGTTTCTGACTTGAGCCTAATCCATTTTTAGTTAACGTACAGTTAACGGTTCATTAGAATTTGACCTTCTTGACAGCTTCATTATAGAACGTGTAATCTATTGTTTACGTAAACAGTATGTAGTGCAAAAGGGAAAGCTTACAAAAAATAATTACAAGAATATTAAAACAGAAATGAAAATAATTCAAGATAAATCATCCAAAACACAACAATGAATGTCAGCTTCTATATTGTTTCCGTTCTTAGTTTGATCCTGTGTAAACAAACCCACGTGGCTCATCTGAAACGTTATTAGTCAGGGGCGTTGACATTGTTTACACAGTAATGTGTTACGCGCATGAGCAGAATGACTGTACAGTCATGTGAGAGTTGTCTTTATTGCGACAAGTGGTTTTTAAATATTTAATCATCTTTATGAATACATAGTAGAACTTTATCACCGCTAGCACAATGAACATAAATTTAAAAGTTTTTAGAAAATGATATTGTCGAAAAATCGGGGCACGCCGTTTAAAACTTTCTCCTTATCACTGTATTCTGAATCTAATTGAATTAATATGGAGCCAGTTGAAAGTATATGTCACCCGTCGCAAGACAACATATAAGCTGCATGATGTAAACAACTGATAGGGAAGGCGGTAAATGAAATAACGACGGACAAGTGGAGTCGTTGTGTCGAGCATGTATTCAAGGAAGAAGATAAGGGAATTGGGCCAAATTACAGACGCCGTCGTGGACAATCTTATCATTAACACTGCTGACTCAAGTGGTGATTCAAGTGTCGACATTCACATGGAAGCAATAGAATTACTCTCTGACAGCAATGACAATATACAGTACACTGGTAAGTAATTATCACAGCTTCTATTTTCGCTTTAAATATAGGCCTACTTTTTTCTTATGATATTCAAACAGTGGATAGAAAAAAGCCTTAACTCTGCGTGTTGTAAAATATATCATTGTCGCTCTGACTCAGTCACACAAATATTACTTTTGTCCCGAATGTAAAAATTATCACAATTTACATGTGTTTATACAGTATCGACATTATATGTACTCTGTCTGTACTACTTCTGTCAGCGTGACACGTCTCTAATTCAAGCAGCGAATCGCGTTTCAGATGTGCCAATCCTTGTTTGTTTATATCAGGATTAAGCTATGAACGGAAACAGTATACATTTTTGCACTATTTAACATAGTAAACACTTTTCACTAAACCGCAACAATCACTTGATCCGCACTTAATAAATCGCCAGCTGTAACTGAACTAAGCCGGTCGTTGACACTTTTATATATCCCGCAGACGATCCAGAATAATTGAAATGATCAGAGACTGAAGTGTTATTGATGTGGAAAACCTGGACATCTACAACGAGATTGTCGGGTTAAAGTTCAGCAGCAGGGAAACGAGCAGTAGTTGGTACAACGGGGCGTGTGCTGACTAACTGGAGGAACGAAGCCCCTAGAAAATATCCATTTTATACACTTAAAAAAAAAAAATACAAAAAACAAAAAAAAGCGAGAGCTTGGTGGTCACCGTATTCTTCAAGAAAGGCCAACCTCGATTACATCGATTACAGTTGATACAGGCGCAACAGTTTCCATTGTGCGGCCCGACGTGGTGAAAGATCTCAAGCCAATGTGGTG
Source organism: Magicicada septendecula (assembly GCA_034769895.1). Classification (NCBI taxonomy): domain Eukaryota; kingdom Metazoa; phylum Arthropoda; class Insecta; order Hemiptera; family Cicadidae; genus Magicicada; species Magicicada septendecula. Next base: position 349,839,036 of record CM068375.1, read on the forward strand.
CTCTTGCAGCTTGCGGACAGCTACTGGACGACCTGTAAAAGTGTTTGGAAAAGTGAAGATACACTTTCGCCTCGGTCGACTTGAGTTTGATCATCAAGTACTTGTAGGAGACATTGTGAATGAAGCAATTCTTGGTGTGTTCGTCGTAACAATATGTTCCTCCCAAAATTCTATTCAAATGTAGGCTTTCACATCATATGTCACTTTCTGAAAACGCTTTATAATCTAATAAGGATTTTTTATGTTAAACGTTGTAACTTAAATAATCTGTGTGGTTACAAATTCTAATCCGATCTGGTCTTCTTCCTTTCCGTTTAAGCCCCACTGTTGGGCTAGCCAAATTGTAACTAAACCTGGTAATAGTGTTAAAGTTGTATTGGTGTAGTGTTACAAAATATTTTAATATGTGTTCGTGTACGAAAATAAAATTGTTTGTTAAAAAATTTAATTTTTTTTTATTAATCAATTAATTAGAAACAATTAATTAATTGAATTTCGTGAAGTTCCGAAATGTTTCTCTCTTAGAAAATTTTATCAGCTTTTGTTTATTTATGAAGAAACTCCAACCACTTATAGGATTGTCTCCAACTGCAATCGATCTTTGTTTACGTTCGTTTTGGAGGTTATCTTCCTTCTGGTGGTGAAATTCTTGTAGTATATTTTGTTTAAATTAAAGTATATTTAAATTGCTATATTTATGAATGAAAGAACGGTTTAAATATGAAAAGTATAAATTATTTTATTGACAATTGTTTATTTGGACTCTTGTCGATTTTTTAAATCGATTCTCAGGGTATCGATGTTATTACAAATTTTTATATAAAATACAAAAGGTTCTTTGAACAGCTATTTCTGGGAAAAGTCAGAGAAATCGGGCAAAGATTAAAAAGTATAACGTTACAAGAGAAATTCTTAATACTAAAAGTACATATATTCAATTGGAATAGTAAAATAAACAAGTAGGTTGCGAACCGTGTCGCAGACAAACACTAGATGGCAGTGTTCACTTGAGCGGTGATGAAGCAGTAATGGCCGCCGTCGAAGTTGTAAATCGTCCCTTCGTAGTTTTGGCGTCCCAATAAAGATGTTTTCCTGTCGAATTTACGTCCTAGTGTCTGCAAATCTTCCTTCTGATGTTGGTGTAGTGTCTCTGGTTAAGTTTCGGTGTGGTATTTGGAAAAGTGGTGTATTTATAAGTCAGTTTCACTTTTGTCGATCAGGCACTTTTGATGGTTAAGTGGTATTACAGTTTTATTGAGTTTAAAATGTTATTTCAATGTAGTTTTGTGCTATGCAATGTTAGTTAGGCGTTTGTAGGTGTTTATGTCACTGTGTTGAAGTTGTGAAATGTTTTTTGCCGCCACTCGCGATTTTCACTCTCGGATCCTACTATTAATCGCCATTACGGTATTCGAAACTAGGTTAATACGTTTTAATTGCTCGTGTCAAGTGTCCCGTACAACGTTCAATAATTAACTCTCTCACTTCCTTCACCTCCGACTAAAACCTTAGCCAAAGCAATATTATTCCTTACATTGTTCGAATTTTATTTTGCATCCCGTGCATGTAATAAAGTTACATTATATAACTGCTTATACTTTGGTTATTATTCAAATTTATTAGCTAGTTGTTACTTAATTTTATCCTTCAGTTCATTCGGCGTATTTTGATATCGAACAATGCCGTTTTATTAAGTTTTTTTATCTAAAATTTTACCTTCATTTTGTATATCGTAAATTTCAAAATCCAGCTTCCTGTCATTATCCAAATTCTGCCATTATCAAGTTATATTTATGATTATTAAATCTCATATTGTAATAAAAGGTTGATATTCCCTTAATTTCTTGCAATTATATGAATTGGTTAAGTTTTAAAATATTATGTTGGAATATATGACTCCCCTCTCCAAATTTTTGAGTTCTGTCATTTCCATTTTTATTAATAATCCTGGCTATAATTTTACAAAATCTTTCTATGTTATATTTCTAGTTATATGGCTTTGTTTCTGGTTTACCTTATCTAAATCCCTTCAGTTTAAATGTATTTAAGTACTTAGTTTCTCAGTTTTGATGATGTTCAGTTTTCATCATTTTGCCTAGATTCCTAACAATTTTTCCATACAAATTTTTATATAAACAATATATATTGAGTTATACCCTCTCTGACTTTTTAACATTGTAATATAAATTAAACATTTTTTCTATTAAACAAAATAACAATTAGTATCTGTTTCAATACTATTAACAGATTAGAAATAATTCTAAATAATGGTTGTCTTCAACTAATTAGACATTTTTTTTTATAATCAAAGCTTAATACTAATACAGAAATATTATTTATAAAGAATGTTTTTTCCATGCTAACATCTTATTTAATTATTACCATTAATACAAGTAATAAATATTTTTACAATTGGGATGTTAGTGGTTCTAAACTTATTAAATGTTCTTATCCCTAATACATTTTTTAAAATTCTTATTCTATATAAACAAAACCTTATTTCTATATTCTTATTCACTATTCCTTATATTAAGTTTAATTAGCAGTTTTTAACTGTTTTTTTAATATTGTTTCTGGGTAATTGTACCCTGTCACTTTACTTTTAATCCTGTGTCTGCTTCTGTTTTTACTCATCATTTACATAAATGTCATTTCAAACAGATTGACAGCTCTATATTAACATATGTATTATATTCACTCTGTACAAATCATAAGTCACTCAAAAGTTGTATTGTTCATTATCTACACAGTTTGTGAAAGCCAATAGTGAAACATAAGGTTTATTTTTTATAATACACAAACTAGCACTGGTTCACTTTACACTCCTTGATGCTATTTCTAAATGGTTATTTAGTCTTATTAACATCAAGAGATCTGTTTGTGGGTTACAATGAAGATTTGTTCTTTGGTATTATATTATTGTTTCACCTTGGTCCACTTGCAACTCTTACTCTATACACTTTTAGTCTTATTTCTATTGTACACGTGGTTTCTTTTCATGAATACTTTGTTATACTTTTTATTATTATGGTTTTTATTTATTTTGGGATATGGGTGTTTTTTACAAGAGCATTTCTTCTTCTTCTGGATGCTGTCTTCTTCTTGTTTCTTCAATGATGTCTTCTTTTCTTCTGGCTTCTTAGAATTGTATTTTCTTCATCTTCTTCTGGATGTCATCGGGTTTCTTGGGGTTACTTCTTCATCTACTCTTCTTGTTTCTTTAAATGCATCACCTTTTATGGTGGATCTTGCCTTGTTCTGGGTTTCTTTTTTATTTATTCTTTACCTTCGTTGTGGGTTTAGTAATGTTCTGGGTTACTTCCTTATCTACTCCTTACCTTCCTGGGTTATATTTTTTTACCTTGAGTTATTAAGCTGGTTTTGATGATTCATCACTAGTAATATTTCTTTTATACGAACTTATACTTTTAATTACAATGATTGTACTGCACGGTTGCTCTGAATTAATTCTTTATATTATAATGCTTTCTTCGGATTTGATATTTATATTATATTATTTTAATGATCAATGCCATTCATTTTTATGTTCTTATCTGTCACGCTACAGATTGCTCTCCTCCAGAAGTAATTATTTCAGACTTGTTTATGGATGAAATAATTTCTTATGATAATTTCATTATTTTTTATATTTCATTTTCCTCTCCATTTCTATATCGACTTTTTTTTATAGTTGAGTTTAATAAATTTTATATATATAGCCACTTATCTGACTTTTGATCCTTCTTGGATAGTTAGTGTCTTCTGAGATATATTATTATTATTATTATTATTATACATTTTCTTTCTTTATAAACTTCGTGTTGCATCCTTGGGATATTAATTCCCTAACATTCCGTATCACGTGGGCTGGGGCAGTTCAGAGGGGCACTGTAGGCTTCATAACTCTGCCGGCCATACACCACTTCTACAATTTGAGTCCAGAGGCACATTCATCTCTGCTCAAAAAACATAATGCTGCTGGAATTATCTTCGGTCAGTCATCGAATAAATTAAATAAAAAGTAGTCTCATTTTCGACTAATAAAAATATCTTTGGATTCTTCACTTCGTAGTTTCTCAGATTATCTCACATTTTCTATCTTAATAAATCTTCTTAATTCTTATTATATTCATTATATATATATTTTTCTGAACTCTTAACTTGTCTGATATATTTATTTTAATTATGGTTGAAAACTTCTCTTAATAATTCTTGTTACTAGTTATAGTGTAACTCTTTTTCTTCTCCATCTGAATTCTCTTTATACTTCCTTCTGGTTAATTACAGTGTTAGCATGGTCTTTTTATATAGTATTTTCTTATTCATTATTTGAATTGTCTTATTTTAATATATTTAATTTTTAAATTTGTATCTTTATATTAGATATTCAGGTTGTTATTTTGATCATATTATTTAAACATTTTTGTTCTTTCCTTTCTCTTAGAAAGTTATTAATCCGCCTTCGCATTCATTAACATTAATTCATTTATATTATATTTCATGTGGTACTTCTTCTCTTTGCATTTCATATAGGTTTTATTATTATTATTTGTTCAAAATCATCTTCTCCATATGTTTGGTATGAGTTGTTCTTCTTTGTCTCTCCAGAACTGAGGTAATATCGTATTCCTTTTTCTTGATTAACTGTTTCCATTATCGTTTCATAAGTAATTAGTCATAGGTTGTTGTCATCATTATTTTATTATTTTTCTTTTTTGGATTTTTTTATAATTTTATTATAATAACAGATTCTTCTCTTTGTTTCCAAATTTTTGCCTTCTCTTGTATATCACACTCTTTTTTGTTTTTCTTCTCTACTCCTTCAAATGCTAGTTATTCACATTTATTCTGGATTATGTTTAATTCTTTTTCCTGAATTAATCATATTATTTTCTTCTAAATTTAATTATAAATGGCACATATTTAGTTTTAGAACTTTGTTAGTTTTGTGCAAAATTCAAACTCTTCTTTTTATTTAATTCCATAACATTTCTCATAAATCATTGTAATAAGTTGATCTTATTTTGTTTCAAAGTTTTGACGTTTTATCAAAATTCAAATTCTGTTTAATTCATTTATTTCCAAAATTGTTTCCTTCAAAATTGTTTATAGTAAGATGTGCTTACTTAATTTTTAATTTTTTGTTATATATAATTCTAAATTCTAATTCTTCCTTTTTAATTATTCCAAATGGTTTCTCTTCAAAATTGTGTGTAGTAAGGTGATCTTACAATTATCTTTTGAATTTGTTGGTGTTTCTCTAAATTCAAATTCTTCTTAATTAATTACCATAAAGTTTTTTCACAAAATTAGTTATAGTAAGTTGGTCTTACTTCATTTTTTTTAATTTTTTAGTATTAAATTCAAAATTCTTTTTAATTGTCTTCAAATGTTCTCTCTCAAAATCAGTTTGTAGTAAGATGCGCTTACTTTTGTTTTTGAATTTTTAGTGTTAAATTCAAAATTCTTTCTTTTATTTTGCCATAAAGTTTTTTCTCATAAATATTTGGTAGTAAGATGTTCTTACATTTGTTTTGGAATTTTTAGTCTTAATTCAAAATTCTTTCTTTTATTTTGCCAAAAAGTTTTTTCTCATAAATATTTGGTAGTAAGATGTTCTTATAATTATTTTAGAATTTTTTGTAAATTCAAAATTCTTTCTTTTATTTTGCCATAAAGTTTTTTCTCATAAATATTTGGTAGTAAGATGTTCTTACTTTTATTTTGGAATTTTTATGTATATTAAATTCAAAATTCTAAACTCATTCTTCATAGTACTTTTTCATGGATGCTTGGTTGTACACACCTTTAACTCTTCCGGAAACTATTTCTCTCAGTTCATACGTATTATTATGATTATCCTTTACCACAACATATGGGCCTGTATAGAGTAATAATAACTTTTTGGTTATCCCTTCTAGGGTGCTGGGCAGTTCTCGATTTTTTAATAGAACTTTCTCACCCTCTTTGTAAGTTATTATACGCCCTATTGCCTTTTGATATTTGGCTTGCCGTTTCTCTTGGTCTTCGGCCACCTTGTTATAGAATCTCAACTGGTCAAACTTACGATCATTGTTTGGTGGAAACTCGATTATTTGTTCAATTTCTCGGGGAGTTGGCTTCTCATACATGGCGGAGTAAGGGGTAATTCCTATAGCTGGATGGTGGGCGAAATTTAGGAATTTCTCTGTTGCTGCTAAGTACTCTTGCCACTTTTTCTGTTGGTTGTGACAGTACGTCCGCAAGATCCTACCCACTTCTCTCAGTACCCTCTCAGCCGGATTACTACTTGGGTGGTAGACTGACGTCTTATAGGTTTTGATCCCAAGTGATAATAACGTCTCTCGCCATTTTCTTCCCTTAAATTGAGTACCATGGTCGGTAATAATTGAAGATGGTCTACCGATCTCTGGCACATACAAGTCTATTATTACCGCAAGAACTTTTGCTGTGGTTGCCCGATTAACCGGATATAGCTTTATGTACTTCGTATAATGGTCCATGATTATTATTAGGTACTTATACCTGTGTCGACCGCCGCTAAGGGGAAATGGCCCGCAGATATCTAAGAATACTTTTTCTAGTTTTGTATTTGATGTGATAGGTATCATTATACCCTCTTTCTTCTCATTGTTTATCTTGACACACTGACAAATATTACAGGACTTTAGGTAATTTCTCACCTTTCGGTTAATATTCTTTATTTTGCAGTTTTCTTCTAAAGCCTGTATCACTTTTAGCGCTCCCATATGGCCATACCTGATATGATAATCTATTATGACTTCCTTTTCGATTTGATGCGGAATTATCACCTTCCATGTTTCTTCATCCAATGCCGTTTTTACGAATAATATTCCTTTATTGAGATGGTAGTATTTGGAAACTGTGTCATCGTCGGCTTCCAATCGACTTATGATGTTTTTCAGTTTAGGGTCAGACTGTTGGTGGATACGAATGTTTATTAATAGAGCTTGTAGATCGGATCTGGTTTTAAATAGGTTGTAAATTTTAACCAAGCTCTCCTTCTTTCCCTCGAAAGTCTGGTCTTCCAAATTTATCCGTGATAATACATCGGCTACCACATTCTTTTTCCCCGGAATATATTCCCATTTTAAATCGTATTCTTGTAGGGCGAGTACCCATCTAGCCAATCGGCCGTGACTCAATTTGCACCTACGTAGAAACGAGATGGATTTATGATCAGTACGAACAGTGACTTGATACCCAAGAATGTATGTTCGGAACTTGCTGCATGCGAACACCACGCTAAGCAATTCCTTTTCGGTTACATTATAATTCTTTTCGCATTGATTCAGTGTGCAGTCGCTTCGCTAGTCAGCGAAGCTTATTACCAGATGGTGACCCTCCTCATCTTCCTGGTATAATGTTGTTCCTAAGCTTATGTCGCTAGCATCGCAATTTAAAAAGAATGGTTTCTTAAAATCCGGGTGACGAAGTATAACGCTCTCCAGAAACTTTTCTTTTATCAAGCGGAAGGTAATATCTTGTTCCTCACCCCAAGTCCATTTGTTTTTCGCAGACAATTGTGGTTGAAACTTGGCTGTCAACTCGGAATATTTGTTCTGAAACTTTCTGTAATAGTTACAGAGTCCGAGGAAAGATTGTAACTGTTTCCTGTTTCTTGGTTGCGGGAACTTCTGAATTGCCTCCACTTTCTCTGCTGACGGGGTAATACTTCTATCGTCTAGGTTGAAACCTAAGAATTGTATTTCGCGCGCAATGAACTTGGATTTCTCCAATTTCAAAGTTATGTTATTTTGCGCTGATTTTCTGAGTACATATTCTACTCTATAACAGTGTTCCTCCCAGGTTTCTGACGTAATGAGTAAATCGTCTACATAGACTGTGGTAAATTGGAGTGCTTCTTGTCCAAGTATTTGGTCCATACATGCCACAAAGATGGCGACAGAATTTACAAGTCCGAAGGGCAGTCTCTTGAACTGGTAATTGCGCCCTTCGAAAATGAACGCCACGTACTGACGGCTTTGTGAAAGCAACTCCACTTGCCAATAACCACATACAGTGTCCCAGGTACTGATAAACTTAGTGCCGTGAAAACGTTTTAGTATCTCCTCTATTTCACCGGGTGAGGTTCGGTCATTCACAATGGTTTTATTCAGCTCGCGCGCATCTAAACAGAGCCGGACTTGTCCGTCTTTCTTGGGAACAGCAATAATTGGACTAGTGTAAGGAGATTGACTAATCTCAATTGTCATTATCGATCATTTTATTAATTTCTGTTCTCACGGCCTCTTTAAGCGAATGCGCGATTGGATATGACCTCCGGTTAAACTCCACGTTTTCTTTGAATTCAAGTTTGCACTGATAGTTTTTTACCTTACCTGGCTCGTCTGAAAACACTGCTTTGTATTTCTCATATACACTGACTAAACGATCTGCTAAATGTACAGGTATTTTTTCGTTATTGGTTCCGCACTGGAAATCCCGTATCTCTTGTAACTTTACTGACCATAAATCCTCTCCTCCATTGTTGTATACAATTGGTTTATGAAGGGGACTGTTCCTTATGAGATTTATTTTACGAAGTTGTTGGTGTATTGGGCTGGGAAGTATATTTGCGCCTCCTACCAAATTTGCGGTTCATGTTATTCCGTCTGGGAAAAGTGATACTCTCTCTAGGTTAAGGTCGATAATGGCGGAATACCTTCTTAGAATATCGCAACCTACCAGTATATCAAATGGTAATCTGGTAGCGATAAAAAATTCCATGTCCAAAGCTATATCACGGCTAACGACACTTAAGGAAACTTGCTTCCTAATGGTTTTGTTCTGGCGGCCAGTTGCACCTATTAATACAATGTTATTCACTGGTAACGTCGGCAAAGTTTTCCCACATTCTCTCTGGATTCTTTCCAGTTCATTTGCATTTATAATGGAAATATTTGGACCGGTGTCAATCATGATTTTTGCGGGAATTCCTTCTACCTCCGCTGTTATATATAATATTTCATTATTATTATTATTGAGGCTCTTTTCGTTCTCCTCTAAAAGTTCGGTTCTTATATCTTTCAAATAATGATTACTGATTATTGTGATGTTCTTTGCATTGGTTGCTTGTTGCAACTCATCTTTATTTAACCCAGGAAGTAGAAGCAGCAACGGGTCGTATTACTGCCTCCTCCCGTTTAAAGTATTGTGGTCATCGTTTGGATTCGGATTAACCGAGGCATCGTTCTGGAAACTCTGTGTTGTTTCCTGCCGCTCTGTACCCTGTTCGAGGGTTATTTCCCTGTTTTGTTGTCGGCCAAGATCCTCCAGGCTGGTGCTTCTTCTTCCATGTTCGTGGCGTGGACCGTCCCGTTCTGCACTTCTCCATCTTCGATCTCCACCGTGGAAACTGTTCCTCCGTTGTTGGTAATACCTTCTCGGACCGCGATCTTCCGCTCTTATAAAATTAACCCTCGGGCGTGACACTCTATTATTATTATAATTATTGTTATAATAATTTCTATTAGGTTGGTAATGTCTTTCATTATTACCGGGATAGGGATTTCTCTGACTATACGGGCTGTTAGGGGGCTGATAAGAATTGTTCCGGTTATTAGGATAGGTGTTATTGTTCCTATTACCGTTCGTGTTACCATTAAAATTGTGGTTATTACGCGGCGGGTTATTATTGCCGTCGTAATTACTGGGCTGGTTTCGGTTTCCGGGATGGTTATTGCCGTTACTAGGGTATTGATTCGTCCTCGCCTCTGGTCGCTCATTCCTCCTCCTGCTCTGGCGGTAGTACTCTTCATTCTCGTACCCTTCTAGTAATTCCGTCATGGCCTGTACCGTCTTGATCTGGCTACCTCTCCTTGCCCTGACAATATCTTCGTCGTAATGATAGGACAGTTTGTTTACCAGGCACTCTTCGGGTATAGCCGGCTCGAGGTGTTTCGCCATGCACACCTTCCCTAGGAAATAGGCTGTCATGCTATTGCCTATTTGGGCCCTGTATCGTCCGTTGCAAATGTTGTCTCGGATCAGGTTCTGCGTTGTTTCGGACCAGTATTTTGATTTGAACATTCTCCTGAACTGCTGGTAGTCGGCAATCTCGCTACGGTTAGCCATCCACCAATTATCAGTCATCTCCCTGAATGACTCGTCCAGTATCTCCCGGTTATGGCTCCATTGAGTTCCTCTATGTTTGGCGAAGTACTCCTCTATCCTCGCCAGGAACTCCATTGGTTTCCGCTTGTACTGCCGGAAGTTGAGCCATTCTCGTCTTTCGATGATGGGCAATCCGGTGAAGTGAGTGGGTCTATTTCTCAAAGCTTCCATCTCTTCTTGGCTTTGCCGTACCTGACCCGTGATATTGGTCATAGCCTCTTGCATCCCATCACGCCGTTCCGCGACTTGGTTCAGTACTCTCCCGAATTCTTCTTTAGTCTCCTTCCGCTGTTCTTCCACTTTCCTACGGCTATGCTCTTCTATATTCGTAAACTTAATGTTTACTACTTCCTTAAATTCTTGTACTTCCTTTTCGGTCTGGTTGCATTTTCCGTCAATTTCTCGTATCTGTCGATTCACCATTATGTTTTCTTCTTCTAATTTTTTATTTATAACTTTCTTGTTAACATTGATTTCCTTGTTCAGTTCTTCTCTCAACAATTCCATTCTTTCGTCTAGCTTGTCCAGATTCTCCTGATTGACCTCCCTTTATTCTTCTCTTAACATTTGGTTGTCCTCTCTCAATTCTTCCAATTTCTCCCCCATCTTCTCTTCCATTTTCTTACTGTTTTCTTCGATTCTCCTATTAGTATTCTCAATTTTGTTAATCAATTCTTCCTTAGTTGATTTGAATTCTTCCTTGGTTGATTTGAATTCTTCCTTTAGCAACTGGTTGTCTTCCTTCAAAGCTTCTAACTTCTTCCCCATTTCTTCTTCCATCTTCTTATTTGTTTCATCTATTTTCTTACTCAGAGACTGGTTGTCTTCCTTCAATTCTTCTAATTTTTTACTATTCTCCTCCATGTTCTTGTTCATTCCACTCAATTCTTCTTTTGTGGATTGGTTATTCTTCTTCAATTCTTCTAATTTTTCTCCCATCCTCTCTTCCATCTTCTTACTGTTTTCTTCCATTTTCTCTTCCATCTTCTTACTTGTTTTATCAATTTTCTTACTCAGGGACTGGTTGTCTTCTTTCCTTTCCTTACTATTTCCTTACGTCAAGGATTTGAATTCTCGTAGGAGCATTTCCATCATCTTATCCATCTTGCTATCTTCCATTGTTTTGGATTTCTTCATCTCCTTCTCTGGGGCATTGACGTCCCCTGTCTGTGTGGGCATCTCAGGTCGTTCCTCTGGTTGTTCAGATTGTTTAGACAATACTGGTGGCAATAAATTTTCCCCAACTTCTACTGGCGTCGCTTCTTTATTTTCCATGTCCATTTCGATTTCCTTTTCGGCCTCCGCCGCCCGTTTCTTTGATTCTTTGATGTTGCACGTCGTTGCATTTTTCCTTTTCTCTGGCTTTATAGCTGCTGCCAAACTACAATTAGTGATTGGGCAGATTGTAGTGGCCTTTCAATCGCTAATTAAAGCCCCTCAGTTGTGCGCCAATTTGTAACTTAAATAATCTGAGTGGTTACAAATTCTAATCTGATCTGGTCTTCTTCCTTTTCGTTTAAGCCCCACGTTGGGCGCCAATTTGTAACTTAAATAATCTGTGTGGTTACAAATTCTAATCCGATCTGGTCTTCTTCCTTTTCGTTTAAGCCCCACTGTTGGGCTAGCCAAATTGTAACTAAACCTGGTAATAGTGTTAAAGTTGTATTGGTGTAGTGTTACAAAATATTTTAATATGTGTTCGTGTAAGAAAATAAAATTGTTTGTTAAAAAATTTAATTTTTTTTTTATTAATCAATTAATTAGAAACAATTAATTAATTGAATTTCGTGAAGTTCCGAAATGTTTCTCTCTTAGAAAATTTTATCAGCTTTTGTGTATTTATGAAGAAACTCCAACCACTTATAGGATTGTCTCCAACTGCAATCGATCTTTGTTTACGTTCGTTTTGGAGGTTATCTTCCTTCTGGTGGTGAAATTCTTGTAGTATATTTTGTTTAAATTAAAGTATATTTAAATTGCTATATTTATGAATGAAAGAACGGTTTAAATATGAAAAGTATAAATTATTTTATTGACAATTGTTTATTTGGACTCTTGTCGATTTTTTAAATCGATTCTCAGGGTATCGATGTTATTACAAATTTTTATATAAAATACAAAAGGTTCTTTGAACAGCTATTTCTGGGAAAAGTCAGAGAAATCGGGCAAAGATTAAAAAGTATAACGTTACAAGAGAAATTCTTAATACTAAAAGTACATATATTCAATTGGAATAGTAAAATAAATAAGTAGGTTGCGAACCGTGTCGCAGAGAAAGACTAGATGGCAGTGTTCAGTTGAGCGGTGATGAAGCAGTAATGGCCGCCGTCGAAGTTGTAAATCGTCCCTTCGTAGTTTTGGCGTCCCAATAAAGATGTTTTCCTGTCGAATTTACGTCCTGGTGTCTGCAAATCTTCCTTCTGATGTTGGTGTAGTGTCTCTGGTTAAGTTTCGGTGTGGTATTTGGAAAAGTGGTGTATTTATAAGTCAGTTTCACTTTTGTCGATCAGGCACTTTTGATGGTTAAGTGGTATTACAGTTTTATTGAGTTTAAAATGTTATTTCAATGTAGTTTTGTGCTATGCAATGTTAGTTAGGCGTTTGTAGGTGTTTATGTTACTGTGTTGAAGTTGTGAAATGTTTTTTGCCGCCACTCGCGATTTTCACTCTCGGATCCTACTATTAATCGCCATTACGGTATTCGAAACTAGGTTAATACGTTTTAATTGCTCGTGTCAAGTGTCCCGTACAACGTTCAATAATTAACTCTCTCACTTCCTTCACCTCCGACTAAAACCTTAGCCAAAGCAATATTATTCCTTACATTGTTCGAATTTTATTTTGCATCCCGTGCATGTAATACAGTTACATTATATAATTGCTTATACTTTGGTTATTATTCAAATTTATTAGCTAGTTGTTACTTAATTTTATCCTTCAGTTCATTCGGCGTATTTTGATATCGAACAATGCCGTTTTATTAAGTTTTTTTATCTAAAATTTTACCTTCATTTTGTATATCGTAAATTTCAAAATCCAGCTTCCTGTCATTATCCAAATTCTGCCATTATCAAGTTATATTTATGATTATTAAATCTCATATTGTAATAAAAGGTTGATATTCCCGTAATTTCTTGCAATTATATGAATTGGTTAAGTTTTAAAATATTATGTTGGAATATATGACTGACTCCCCTCTCCAAATTTTTGAGTTCTGTCATTTCCATTTTTATTAATAATCCTGGCTATAATTTTACAAAATCTTTCTAAGTTATATTTCTAGTTATATGGCTTTGTTTCTGGTTTACCTTATCTAAATCCTTTCAGTTTAAATGTATTTAAGTACTTAGTTTCTCAGTTTTGATGATGTTTAGTTTTCATCATTTTGCCTAGATTCCTAACAATTTTTCCATACAAATTTTTATATAAACAATATATATTGAGTTATACCCTCTCTGACTTTTTAACATTGTAATATAAATTAAACATTTTTTCTATTAAACAAAATAACAATTAGTATCTGTTTCAATACTATTAACAGATTAGAAATAATTCTAAATAATGGTTGTCTTCAACTAATTAGACATTTTTTTTTATAATCAAAGCTTAATACTAATACAGAAATATTATTTATAAAGAATGTTTTTTCCATGCTAACATCTTATTTAATTATTACCATTAATACAAGTAATAAATATTTTTACAATTGGGATGTTAGTGGTTCTAAACTTATTAAATGTTCTTATCCCTAATACATTTTTTAAAATTCTTATTCTATATAAACAAAACCTTATTTCTATATTCTTATTCACTATTCCTTATATTAAGTTTAATTAGCAGTTTTTAACTGTTTTTTTAATATTGTTTCTGGGTAATTGTACCCTGTCACTTTACTTTTAATCCTGTGTCTGCTTCTGTTTTTACTCATCATTTACATAAATGTCATTTCAAACAGATTGACAGCTCTATATTAACATATGTATTATATTCACTCTGTACAAATCATAAGTCACTCAAAAGTTGTATTGTTCATTATCTACACAGTTTGTTAAAGCCAATAGTGAAACATAAGTTTTATTTTTTATAATACACAAACTAGCACTGGTTCACTTTACACTCCTTGATGCTATTTCTAAATGGTTATTTAGTCTTATTAACATCAAGAGATCTGTTTGTGGGTTACAATGAAGATTTGTTCTTTGGTATTATATTATTGTTTCACCTTGGTCCACTTGCAACTCTTACTCTATACACTTTTAGTCTTATTTCTATTGTACACGTGGTTTCTTTTCATGAATACTTTGTTATACTTTTTATTATTATGGTTTTTATTTATTTTGGGATATGGGTGTTTTTTACAAGAGCATTTCTTCTTCTTCTGGATGCTGTCTTCTTCTTGTTTCTTCAATGATGTTTTCTTTTCTTCTGGCTTCTTAGAATTGTATTTTCTTCATCTTCTTCTGGATGTCATCGGGTTTCTTGGGGTTACTTCTTCATCTACTCTTCTTGTTTCTTTAAATGCATCACCTTTTATGGTGGATCTTGCCTTGTTCTGGGTTTCTTTTTTATTTATTCTTTACCTTCGTTTTGGGTTTAGTAATGTTCTGGGTTACTTCCTTATCTACTCCTTACCTTCCTGGGTTATATTTTTTTACCTTGAGTTATTAAACTGGTTTTGATGATTCATCACTAGTAATATTCCTTTTATACGAACTTATACTTTTAATTACAATGATTGTACTGCACGGTTGCTCTGAATTAATTCTTTATATTATAATGCTTTCTTCGGATTTAATATTTATATTATATTATTTTAATGATCAATGCCATTCATTTTTATGTTCTTATTTGTCACGCTACAACGTACATGTTTTTTTTTTGTAAAGTACTTTTACTCAGTATTGTATATGAAAGATTATAATTATTCCATTTTTTTAATAACAGACTGGATATAACAACGACTGTTGACACTGATTCACAGCGGTGTGCTTCATTATTGAAAAACTGTTTGCTGTTTTATGTATAATTACGTGAACTGTTTAATATTACTATTAATAATAAATAACGTTTCGTGCAAGAATATATTTTTATTATTCTTGACACTCTTTCGCTAGTATAAAGTATCATAATCAGATACACAAATTAATAAATTTTAAAAATAATTGTCCAAACAGCTGTTTTATATGTAGACTAAATTTAATGTTTTATATATATTGTAAAATTTTTTAATTATTTTAATATCTCTTGATTAATTTTCTTTTCAACTATGTCAGTTTTTTTTTGTAAATGTCAGTTGTATTTTGTAGAGCCCAAAGTTGTTGGTGCCAAAATGTAATGTCAAAAATGTAAATCAAAATAAATGAATAAATAAATAAAAATAATTATTGAATATGCTGAGTGTAATGGATAGGCCTCTAGTTATGAACGCCTATTAGCTAAAACACAAATTTGTGTTCTGTATTAATTAATGAACTCCCTTGTTTGTATTAAATTCGAGACCCTAGGCCTCGTTGTTAAGTCAAATTATGTAAATAAATACTTTAAAATAAATTACCAGTTAGTTTCTTTATTGTTCTTAAGGTATGTCAGTTCTCGTTAACGCTTAACTAGGCTCTAAGTTTTGAATGCACTGTTTCTGTTTTTAATATCACTGGTGTATAGATACTTACGGATTTTTATCATTATTACACAAATGATTAATTCGGTTTTTTGTTTCTTTGATATAGAATTAAAATAAAATTTGTTGAAAAATGAACAATAATTAAAATATTATCATTGCTCGCCTGGAAATACCAATTTACTCTTCAATTTTCCTGAACGCCAGCACTCGTAATTTGAGACATTATTAATTATTAGAAATAATTACACTGGCACAAAATCAATTCTTTTCAATATTTTTTATTGAGGTTTTAATCCTTTCTTTTCTAAATTAAAATAACTAAGTAATTAAGACATGAGACACTGGCTGAATGAGACTGAGACATGAATTACCCTGGCTTGGTATATTAATGTTCAGCGGTTGGCACTATTGAAAAATTCCGATCTCAGAATGGTTATCTGCTTACACTATGTAAATATAACCACGTGTGTTCTTTTGACTGCAATAATTATTTAGAAAATGTCATTAGTGAAGTACAAAACATCACAGTTTAAAATTATAATATGATACAAAAAAGTAATAACTTATAACTATAGTAGTGAACAGTTCGTGAGTGCCGAACAGTGTCCTTTTATGTTAAGGAATATTCCACTTCTTTAAAATTAAACACAGAGAAATAATTACTTAACCGCTAAAAAATACAACAGTGTTCGTGTTTTACAGTTCAGCGTTTGTGAAAAAATAGTTCACTAGTGTATATAGTGTCACAGGTTGGTTTATAACAACTGTTAAAACTTTTTTTTTCTAAATTGAATTAATATCACAATACTTTCCTTTATATGTTCACAGTTTCTTATTCCTTTTTGGTTGTTTTTACTATATAATTAATTTATTATTATTTTAGTAATTCACTAGGATTTATCACTCGATTATAATTTTACTCGGGTTCACTGTACACCTAACCTGTCTGATGTTCGAGTCCGATTGCAATTTCCCGTCCAAAAGAGTTGCGGAGGCTCTGATCTTTACTACTCGAGGTTTAGTAATCAACTCACTAGCTTGGGTTGGATTTTGGGACATTCTGGTACAAAATATGCGAAATTCCCATTGGCTGAAACTCCAAGCATTGTCATCGCATAGCGTCAGTTTTTCTTGTCAAAATTACATCAAAATATTAATTTTAACATACCTGTCTTATGCTAGGTACAACAGTAATAAAATTATTACCAATGAAATCCTCTTTCTCTACCGATCATTTTGAGATCTCACAATATAGGTTTTTGTTCAGTATTTCTCAAAGTGACATTTTTTTAATTTTGGCCTAATATAATGTTTCATGTTTAAAAGTATTCTTTTTGATACACACTCATTTCCCTTTACTTTACCTATGATCTTAACTGTTAACAAAACTTATTTTAATACTAATTATAACAAATGTGAACATTAATTTCTTATAAAACATATTGATTTTACCATAGACATAACAGTGTCTAGTGTACCCTTGAACATTATCTATTTCTTAATGTACAAGTGCTTATTTACAACACATAATAATATTAAGTCTCCATTCTTTATCCTTTATACAGTTCTTTTTTACCTTCCCTGAAGTAAATGAAAGTTCTGTAAAAATAACATTGAATCAAAGAATTTTAACTCATCTACTACCAATAATCATTATGACCTATTACCTAATATAACTACACATTCTAGAAAATAACATCTTATTGAACAAATTCTCAGTCAGTCTATTACAAATAATGATTATTACCTATTCCTTAATATAACAGTCAGTTCATGTTTCATTTTCCTATTACTACTAATATTATATAATACTATTAATTACATCTTGGTACTTCTTCAACATATAACAATGGTAATTCTGACAAAAAGTATTATAATAATTAGTTTAACAAATATTACAGAACATTATTAACTACATCTTGTTAGTCCTTTAAAACATAATAATTGTCATTTTGACAACTCAATACTACAATAATTACTCCAGCAAATATTACATAACATAATTAACTATGCATCTTGGTAATTATTTAAAACATAATCATTGTCCTTTTGCTAATTCAATATTATAATAGTTTTAAGGTAATAAAACTTTATTTACACATTTAGGTAATACTATTTTTCCTCTCTAAATTGTCTATATATTCATTTATCATAGTGTTAGATATCTCTTTCTCGCGTCGGTGTAAAAATTTTTGTTTCTTTTTAGCTCAGTTAGCTTGTTTACGTTACTGCGGTGTGTGACTCGAATTGTTCGCCGGGTGGCGAGAACTCGAGTATCGCTAGTCTGGGGAGAACGTGTTGCCAACATAACCTTTGGTCGCAATTTCTATTCACTACTACAAAACACAACACTCATAATACATGTGAAATAATTACAGGACAGTCGATAAAGTTCGTACTTGTTTATTAATGCTTGATAGCTCATCAAATTTCAATAATCGTTATACAATTGAGTTTAATATAATAATTTTTTGGCCTCGGCAAATATTTAATTCTTTACTCAGCGGGGAGCAGTGTGGCAACGATAGTTATTTGACGACGCAAAATGTCGCCGTGTTTATTTTATTTACACAAATTAAATTGCCACTGGATCCTTTTGAGTACGACAAAAAGTTATAACAAAATATTTAAATAGAGTACACCACCTTACAGTTGTGGTTATTAATTTATGAAAGAAGTTTTACATTGAACTCAACTCTGTGATGTTTAAAAGTGTATGTGTCTGTGCTGTCGTGTTATACAGAGGTTAGCTTATAGTTAATATTAGTATTCATAAATATTTTCTTTATTAACCTTTGAAAAAGAATAATATTAATTATAATGAGAGTTTTTCTATTGTGAGAAATGATTTATAAAGGATTTTATTTATAAATTTTAGGTAATTCCGCAATACTTAACAATCAGTAGACCTATGGTGTGGTGTTATACCAGTTGGGCTGGGTTGTGTCATAGTTTCGTTCATCAATCTTCACTCGTCCTGGGATTTGGTAATGTCTGGCGTCTTCTCCGTCTTATTTGACTGAAGTTCCTTAATTTTGACTGAATTAATCTGGTCAGTTGCTTCAATTGAATGTGTTAGTCCTTCTTCAGTTGGTGTAGTTCCTTATGTTAGTGCATTTAGTCACTTTTGGGTGTTTTAAGTTAAAATTTTAACCAGCTACGGCTCGGCGTCTCTTCGTCTCAAGCGTCACTTATGGAATAATTAGGTTTTAACGGAAAAATTCGTCAATAACGTTTGTTGTCATGGTTACTGATTGCTCTTGATTGGCTGATCATGACTTAAGACCATTGTTAGGATATTTGAATTTTTATTCAAAATTATTAAATATCTTCTGATTGCTATTAATCTTCGGTATTCTTATTTAAATATGAGATATTATCACCACTGTTTGTATTTTGTTTCAAAGATTAATTTAACATCCCATAAGGTTGGGTTGGCCCATGTATTATGTTTTGACAGTTATGCTGATATTATTTAATTATATTTCTTTTTTATTTTATGCCCTAAATTTAACATTTATCACTTAATATGGTTCACTAATTATTATTTACTATTTGCTTGCCTTGGATTTGCTAATATCATAGTACAATTCTTACAATTTGTTGTTATTGGTGCTATACAGTTAGGCATTGCATAGGCCTAAGTATCAATTTTCTATTTTTCCACATATTATACTAATTACACATTATTTTACTTTCATACATCTTTTGTTTGTGTTACATATTATTGTTTGCTTGCTGAATTATTTTGGATCTGTTTTATAATATTTGCCTGTTTTCTTTAGTTTACCTATCATGGTTGCCTATTATGTTCTAATTGCTTTCTTAGTATTACTAGATTGATGTGTATTTACTTTTTTTCTATTATTAATATTGCTATGGTTTATAATTGGTCTATGATTCACTATTCTCTATAAAAATATAACATAACAATTAGGTCTATGGACTGCATAACTCTTCACCCATATTCCTACTTATAAACTTAATAGAACAATTCTGTAACAGTGATTATGCTACTATTGTTTATAATTTATTACTTCTTATTTATTTTTTATTTTGTGTGTTAAACATCATCACACCATTTTATTTATGTACCTACTTAACTATCCCCTTGAACACCGGGTATTTATTGATATTGGATTTCTATCATTTATTCTATTTCTCTATTCTAATATAAGCCTTATTCTCTACCCATGGTAACACTAACATTTAACTCTTCCTGGGATTTCTTCCCTGAATATCCTTATATTCCTTGGCTACAATCAATCTTAATTCTAATATTAATGATATCCTTAATTACTAACACTGCACCTTTAATCTTTAGTGTTTATCACTGATGTTTTGGTGTTTATTCCTATCAAAAGGGTTTCTATTTATTCTGTAGGGTTTACACTATCACTTTTGCACTTTTTTATAGTTTTATGTAAGTGTTATTGGTGGGTATCCCTAACATTAATTCTTTCTCACTAATATCATGTTCATCATCTCATTATCTCTCACTTTATATTGGTTATTTATTCTGTTAACAAGTATATATCGTGATAGAGTTATTTGTAACATTTGCTCTCTATTTAATTGGTGAGTGTACTTTTATTTAATTATTACTTTATCGGATTTTACTGTACTTCATTTACATTGATTATTTTTATATGATACTAATAATTATCATTGGAATTTATTATTTATAAGATACTCATAATTATCATTTACACTTACCATTTATTGGTTTCTCCTTCATCACCTTATTCGAGTGTGCTATTTCTCCTTTTCTGTTCTATATTATTCGTATGTGTCTTTCTACATCTTATCAATTTATTTCACCTTGTTTCATTTATATTTTGGCAGTCACCCTCTCCTTTGGTTTCATTTTATCTCACTTTATATATTGTTCGTATATATCATTTCACTGGTATTGGTGCTGGTTCTACCCGCTCACTTACCATATCTATTGGGTTTATCACGTTATTATAGTTTTCTTTGTGTTTCTCTTCTAATTTTTCATTACAACTACTGTGTTGCACTATTTTCAATATTTAATTCTTCATCGACTGCTTTTGTTTTAATTTAGGATTGACATACTATGTTTATTATACACTTATTTTTTTTTTTTTAGTTTCCTTATCATCCATGGTTACTAGTACTCATGACTGGTGTTTTACTATTATACAGAATATAGGTCTATGGTGATGAAACGTACCGTCACAATAGGTACATGCCTGTTGGTACAAACCTGTTGGTTTTTCTTATTTTATTATTTTGTATGTTATTTGGTATAAGAGGAAACCATAACAAGAACCACCCAACACACAAGTACTCCACAAGATTCATATTAAGAAGGCTAAGGATGGGAACAGTAACTGTCCCGAAACATGTTCCAAATAAGGGAAAAATCATCTTGGGTAAAGTTGATTATATATATTACCCTTGAATTGAATATATTATATGAATCAAGAAATAGATTGTAGCAAAAAGTGATTGAATTATTTATAGTAATTATATAAAAGTATATAAACAAGTATAATTGAGCAAATCTGAATGTAATTATGTGAATCTATCTATGCACTTTATCTGCCTTGTTGAAACTTAGATACATGTAATTTAAAAGTAATACAATTTTTTTTGGTTGCATATTTATATAGTGTAGTCAACGATGGTTTGAAGAAAAGTCGTATAAAGTGTAAAAACAAGAGCAATAATAATACAATAATAGACAAATTCTTAGAACAACCGGGAAACTAAACTAATTATTTTTTCAAAAAGTTGGACAATTGCGTTGCTCTTTCTGTTTTCAATAAATATCAGAGAGCTCATACTAGTAACCGCAGTGTTGAAGTTATTAAAATCCGTAGTTTTAAAAATAACAATCAAAAAAAGTTTTTTCAGAAGCATTTGTTTGTTGACAGACGTTTTTGTTGAAGCGAATAAAAATACCAGTCCATTTTTAATAACAAAAAATACCCGTGCACAGAAAATATTGTCTTCCTCTCTGCCTCCTCTCCATCTCTGTCTATCTGTCCCTCTCTTATCCTATATTTTTATATTACCGTCTATTTCTCTAACATAAACCCAGGCCAACAAACATATAGGAGCAAGTGTGCATATACACATACATTTAAAAGTAGAAATAGTCTTTATTTTTATGTTGACGAGCACCAGTATCAGTCCAAATAGAATAACTCAAAATACGTTTCGAATAAAGTACATTGCGTTTAGTCGTGACTTTGATCAAAATTGTACAAAAGAACCTGATCTACGAGGCTCCGTCTTGTATTCGTTAGCAAAGCATTAAGATTACCACAGAGCGTGTGTCCGTAATTATGCGTGCTGCTAAAAATAAATCTTCGTTTTGAAACGCTTTATGGAATTATAGAACATTACGCACCACATTCTCATTTGGCCATTGACACGTCCCTCTATGTACTCCACATCATGTTCGACGTCAGAGTCTGTTTCAGTTTGTTTCTTTTATATCGTCGTAACGTCTACTTGAGTTGTGTGTGTGTGTGTGCGCGCGTGTGCGTGTTTAGTGCAATCGTGCGCACACGCGCTTATAATAGTCGTCGCTTCTGTTGTTATTCCAACAAAACATAAACAATGAAAGACGGTCACTGAGAATATAATGTTATTCTTGACTGAAAATTTTTTATAGTACATTGTTCCGTTTTAGGGTTTAAACATGTGGTTCGTCACAACTTACGTTTCAGGGATTAACAGAGTCGGTACTAATCACGACTTCTTTCCTCTGTAATTTGGTAATGTTGGTCTTCCAAAACCATCAAAAACTACAGTATATAATTTTTTTCATACTACATCTTTCTTGTTCTTGTTTCTCTTTATCTTGTTCTCCTCATTCTTCAAGTGACGTGTTTCAATCAAGGAATTGACCTCTCTACGTATATCCGTAATATGTTTATATGTGAAAAGGTTCTCTCGCTTATGGTGGGCAGAGAGCGCAACACACACACACACACACACACACACACAAGAAAAAAGTTATTATAAACATATGTCCGGAACAAGTTACGGCTCGCGAAGCATTTATTTAGTTCTTTCATTCTTTCATTCTTTCATTCTTTCATTCTTTCATTCTTTCATTCTTTCATTCTTTCATTCATTCATTCTTTAATTCTTTCAGTTTTTCATTCGTTTATTCTTTTATTTTTGTATCCTATTATTCTTTGATTTTTTATTCTTTTATCCTTTTATTTCTGTATCCTTTATTCTTTTATTTTTTATTCCTTTATTATTTTCTTATTTTTTATTTTTTATTCTTTCATTCTTTTATTTTTATTCTCATATTATTTCATTCTTTCATACTTTCATTCTTCCAGTTTTCCACTCGTTCATCCTTTTATTTTGTATCCTTTTATTCTTTTCTTATTGTTTATTCTTTTATTCTCTCATTCTTTTATTTTTTATTATCATATTCTCCCACTAAAACGTACGTATTTTCGGACGTACGTTTATATGTAATTTGTTTCTCATTTTTTAGCTATAGAATCAGGTTCCGAGAGATTTTGAATCTCCTTGTGTGTGTGTGTGTGTGTGTGTGTGTGTTTTTTTTTTTTCTCTAATGCAACTTTATTTTCAACATTCTCCATTACAATATAATGTAATACTACATGTTATGTTATTCTTATTAATAATTAACAAATACACATTAATAAAAATTCAGTTATAAAACACAATACATACATAGGCCTATAGCTAAAAGTAATAACAATAATAATTACGGTAAAACTAAACACAATTCGTGACCAAAACAGCCAAAAGTAACAATATTATAACAATGTAGATCACAAAAGATCAAAATTTATACTGTTGACAAATATAAGAAAAGCTTTAAAATTTTTTTTCGCAACCATATCTCTTTCTTGCATTGGCCAGACTCCACCACACATTGCAATACTTCTCCTGAAAGCCGTTCTCTCTTTGTGTAAGATTTTACACTCATAAAGTGTAACCCCTCTTTAAGTATTTTATTGACTTATGAAAGAATTTTTTTTTTTTAAGAGGGGCCACAAGATAATTAAAACTAGGCCAAAAGCCTAGAGAAGCCAAAAATGCGATGGATCTAGTGAGACGGGACTTGCAATTAAAACTCACAAAATTAACAACCAATAAATTTTTATTACACCCTTCTCCCAACAAAATCAGTGCATTCTCCTTAAAATATTTTTGTTAAATTTTTTCTTACTTTAAAAATAAATATCAAATTTAAATGAAATTAAAATAATGATTTTCTTTTCCAATTGGGGTTACTATTCCCCATTTAGCCCTATACCTAACCCCCAGAAATAACACATGAATATACAATACATATAAATGGACATATAAATATATATATATGTCTACAACTACAACACATACACACGTTCCACATCACAGGACAATTACAACTTTCAACATTAATATCTTGCCACACCTCTTTCACCCCAGAAGGTACATAATTCACAATTCATAAATATTCTTGAACGCAACACCTATTGAAAGATCTTAATACATAATAATCCATATATATATTGTAGCGCAACAAAAATGATCGCATTTCTGTTACATAAAAGAAGATTCACAGATTGATAAATAAATTTATACTTAATCCCATAATAGAACAGAGACCCAATTATGACAATTATAGTCATAGACAAAATTAAATAAGAATGCAAGGTAGTGTTGAATAGGATAAACGAACATGTAAGATAAATAATAGCTAATGATATATGTTTAATGAAAAACAAAACAGAAAAATGAAACAATGACTTAATTTATGGTAATAACAGATAAAAATTTTGTGTTAAAAAAGTATTATATTATGACAAAAATGTTATGATAAAGTTTATGTGATGTTATATCAAATATGTGTTGAGTTCATGAAAAATAATGAAACAAATAGTGTTATTCAATGACTGTCATAGAATGAAGTGTGAGGCAGTTAACCAATGTTCATAAATTCGAATTTTGTTGTATGTGATCAAGAGATCAAGATAAATTTGTTATTAGATGTAGAAAAATAATCGTTTATACAAATGTAAATAATTAAGTTTTGATTGTATGTACGAATTTATATAAAAGGGAATATAGATGCCTAACAGACATAACCACAGGTAGATAAATTTAGAATAAAAGGCCTAACAGCCAAAAATACTAAATAAACACTTATAACTTAAAGGTTAGATGCATCAATTAATAATAATTAATAAATACACTATGAAGAGCTAGAAAGAAGAAAAAACGTTACGTTAATAATAATCTTTAATAAAATTTATACAAATTATAATAATACCATAATGCCATAATATCGATTGGTAAAAAATAATATCGAAGGTGGATTAAATATAATAAAAAAGGAAAAAACGGAATTATATCAAAAAACCAGTAGAAGATGTGTATGAAATAATAAACCAGCTATCGGTAAAATTACATTCCGATAGGACAGCAAATTGACAAAGAATAGACAAAAAAATATATGAAAGAAACACTATATAGTCAAAACATGTGGGAGCGGAAATTAATATAGGTTGCTAGGGAAAAAATTAAGAAGAAGTTTGTTGATTTATAAAATAACAAGATTTGCTTTTGTAAAAACTGAACGTGATGATTTAAAAAAACCCAAGAAGAATATATTGAATCGTAATATTCGAAATCAAGAGATACGATTATAAAGAAGATAAAATTCTAATGATAATACTTACATCTATCACTAACACAGATTAATAAAATAACGATATATTATGAAATAATAATCGAGAACAAATAAACGAATTCTACAAGAAGAAACTTGGACTGTCCCATGTCCGAAGGGAATTGATAAATAGTAATCAAATATAAAGAGTTAACAATAACACAACCCATAATATTCACAACACCAGAAATTATAACCTTGCAAACACACGGAACAACACTAACTGCTTCAACTGAAGGAAGAACCTATTTGGATCCTGGCGGTGTAGAAGAAACATCAATCGGGCCGTAAAACAATTCAGAAGCTGTATTCCGAAGTGGACAGGACAAGGATTACTTTTATTAAACTGAAGAAAGAAAACTGTGCTTCATAATTGACCAGAACAACGAATTTAGCGATCAACTGCCAACGTGATTTGTTTCGTTAGAGACTGGTAAAGTTATATTATATTAATCATACTAAATACACAACACCTAATTTTTGTAAATCTTGCATTCTTATTATGTATTTTTAGTCTTCCCCACAGTTACAAGAACCTTCACACCCTGAAATAAATAAAATACGAATCAAATATAATATATAACCAAATATAAAAAAGGATTAAATAGTCAACAATCGATACCTGAATCTATAGTCCCAACATATATTAATTAGAATATACCCGAGTTAATGTGAATTGAATACACAAATAAAGAACCTTTATATATTTGTCACACCTTGTTATTTGGAGTATGGTTTAGTGAACTGGAACAAAAGTAACTGAATAAGTAGAGAATAAATAGTTAATATAAACATCGAATAACCTACAAGTTTCGTTGAGCCGATACTACAGCGCTTATAGCGGAATTATCTGACACCAAAGAGGGAGCGTAAAAATATAAAATCAGACAGAACTCTCTTCAAGGCATAATAGGGTTGGATGAAATTGTAGAATAAATCTTAAGTTATTTAAGTTCTAGGCACACTAACACTGATAATTATTAAATAGTTAAGTTAACATTAATTGAGTACATCCATATATTCCACAACTCCAAATATTTCCGAGAATTTATACAATTAAATTAATAGAACACAATCGACAAATACAACAGTGGGAATTTAGACCGTACGTATCCGATCTAGTACAAATTGGCTTCCATCGCGGGGCTTGAACAGTAGAGGACACATAGGGTTTAGTACAAATTGGCGCTCAACTTGTGTAGGGCTTAGGTTAAGTAAAACCATAAGTATATTAATATTACTTAACCAGAGCAGGCAGCTGTGGGAGACTAGAAATGCAATAAAGGAAGATGATACAAAAGGAAACGAAAATGCAAGGACAAGAGAGACGATTAAGTTACGCGGAATGGACGACAGTACTATTTAAGAAATTCAGCAAACAGATGGGATACATAGAAAAGAATACCAATGATCACGAAAGAGCGCAAATGAGTCGCGCGAATGCGTTGGGAACACCAGACGACAAAATGACATTGAGAGAGATTTATGATGAATTGTGGGAATTAGATGCCAGGTGTAATAAGGAAAAGACTATTGGGACGACTAACGAAAAAGACGACAACAAGGTGGAAAGGATGACTGAAGAAGATTGGGAAAGATGGGACGATAATGAAGAAAAAATGAAAACCGAAAGAATAGGAGTATACGCCCAGGTGACAGAACAATATACTCAGGAAGACTATGAACAATGGAAACGAGAAATAAGACCACCTGAAGACCCAATACAAACAGAAAACAAAGAATTAAGGGAATGGATCAGGGTGATGTTTGAACTACCCCGAGAAGATATGTGTCACTGGAGGAAGGAACACAATCAAATAGATGAGCTTATAGGAATGCCAAATAATAAAAAGCTAGAACAATCCAGTGTACAAAAAGAAGTAAAAATAGTCAAAGTAAAACAACAGAAGAAAACGACAGAACAACCAAAGAAAGTGACCAGTCAGGACGTAACGTATTTTATGGTCGAACAATTTATGAAACAGCAGGAAGAATTAAGGAAAATAATGGATGAAGGTTTCAAAGGGGTAGCGGAAACAATGGACAGTGGTTTCAAGGAAATTAATGAAAACTCAAAGAGACTGAAGAAAAAATTCGATAAAATGAATGAGGAAATTAAAGAAACCTCAAAACAAATGAAGGAAGACATCATACGAATGAACAAAGAAAATTTAAGGCGAATGGATGAAAGAATTGAAAAAATGAACGAAGCAGGTTTAAAGCAGATTGAGGATAAGAAGGAGCAGTTCAATAATGAGATAATAGAAACTTTCGAAGGGAAGTTTGAAAACGATAACACGCTTAGCCCAGAAGTGGATAAATACGAGGGGGAGACAAATAAAGAAAGGGATCTGTGTTTAAAGAATATGTCTAAAATACTAGACAGCACTTCCGAAGGTATTATAATAAATCTGACCATAGAAGAGAATATCCAGAAAATAAGAAAAACATGCAGAAGGAACATAATCAGTACCAAAGAAGAAATGGAGATGAGGAAGGGTGGATTAATTAGTGCATTTAACATACCAATTAATGAAAGAGGGGAGTTATGTAAGGGTATAAAATATAGAGGAAACTTCATGAAAATGACCAAAATGAACCACCATGGAATAATTACAAAAACATTAAATAAATTTAAATGTCATTTAAATAAATCCACTATCAAAAAGTATATGACCGAATCAATTATATCATTAATACGGAAGATACCCATAAAACATTTAGTAAATAGTCAAGATATCAAAGAGAAAGGAAGGGTAGAATATACCAGTGATTGTGTTAGAGTAGAGGAGATACGATACCTGATAATTCAAAAGAAGATAAATATAACTGTATACCCTGACTTAAATGAAGACTCTGCATCAACTGAGCTACGGTACCAAGTAAGCGAAGGATATTTATCAAGTGTCAAAATGGGTATGAACACTGCAGTAATCCGGACAACAAGTGCAGTCGGATTAATGGACCATGGTTAGAAAAGAAACAGTCAACCAGGAAAAGGGGACTGATTTGATGAAAACTGACCAGGCAACCAATTGACAAGATACGGAATGTTATATAAATCAGCAAAATTCTAAAAGACAGTAAGACCAACTTACAAAAATTATTTGAAATAAATATTATATATAAAACGAATTTAGTAAGAAAAAAAATTACTAAATCCAAAAGAAATATAATGAATAAATTCTAAAATGAAGTAAGGACAACTTATTACCTTATATTTGAACAACTTCTGGATTAACAAAAAGAAAAAGAATTTATATAAATGAATAAATTCTAAAATGAAGTAAGGACAACTTATTACCTTATATTTGAACAACTTCTGGATTAACAAAAAAAGAAAAAGAATTTATATAAATGAATAAATTCTAAAATGAAGTAAGGACAACTTACTACCTTATATTTGAACAACTTCTGGATTAACAAAAAAGAAAAAGAATTTATATAAATGAATAAATTCTAAAAAAAAATAATAAGAACAACTTATTACCAATCTTGAAGAAAAATACTTGGAAATTAAAAATAATTTGAGTTGAATACTACCACTAAATTCTGAAATACAATAAGAACAACGTATTATCGATTTTGAAGAAAACAAGAATTATTGTTAAATGTTTATAAAGAAATAATGTGTATAATGAATAACAAACCCCAAGATTACAGAAGAAAACGATAATTATTATTATGTGTATAAAGAAATAATGTGTATAATGAATAACAAACCCCAAGATTTTAGAAGAAAACGATAATTATTATTATGTGTATAAAGAAATAATGTGTATAATGAATAACAAACCCCAAGATTTTAGAAGAAAACGATAATTATTATTGTTATGTGTATAAAGAAATAATATGAATAACGAATAACAAACCCCAAGATTACAGAATAAAATGAGAATTATTATTAAATGTTTATAAAGAAATAGTGTGAATAATGAAGAATGAACCCCAAGATAAAAGTTATTACCTCAAACCTACTTATCCAAAATAAAGAAGAAAAAAAATCATATGACCTAAAATACATACTACATTGCCACATGATGGAACAATCTCAGTAAACGATTGAATGTAACTAATATAATGTTAAAGAAGAAAAGAAGGAAAGAGTATTTATGAACATAATTCATTAAAAAATAAACAGCCAAAATAGTGAAATACGATAAGAAGAAGAATAATTAAGTATAAGGAATATATTTAGTAAGAAATACAATTATAATGATCAACACACAACAACTGATTAAAAAATATTGAGATCAGAGGAAAAAACAAACGAAGAAGATACTTAACATTACAATCTCAACAAAAATGATTACAATTGATAACTGTCAAAGTCAATATTAACGAATGTTTAAGGAATTAAAATGGAACTACGAAATATGAAGAATAGTAATGAAAAAATATAAATGCAACAAAGAAAAAAGCTTTTCCCAAATATTTATTATTAAATGATTAAAGAGATTATTAGGAGATTATTATTATATTTTATAGCTGACTGTAGATGAATTCCAGCAGTACTATATTAAGATGTAGTGTGGGCAGCAGAGTATGAAGCCAAACAGTGCCTCTCTGAACTGTACCAACGCATGTGTTAGGGATTGTTAGGGAAATTAAATATTTAAGGAATATAAGAATAGTTGCAAAAATAAATTCAGTTTCCAAAGGAATAAGACGAAGAAAACAGAAAGAAGCATGTTGACAGAAGAATAATTGAAAGATGCAGTAATTATAATAATTATAAATAGGAGAGATGTAAAACTAATGTATCAGTGAATAGTGTAGCCAGTTACCAACAAATAATGTGTACAGAAAAAAAAAATATATCAAGAATCAAGAATGTTAAATAAAATGATGAAATGTTATTAAATAAAAAAGGTACTAGTACTAGTCTAATGAAGTTACATTGAGAAGACCATCGTCAACCATTAACAATGAAATTAAGAAAAGGCATGTGAAAAAGGCAAGTTTATTTGACCTAAACTTTATTCAGGTGAACTAAACTTTTTTAGGAGGGGAAGCATATGTAGCGCAACAAAAATGATCGCATTTCTGTTACATAAAAGAAGATTCACAGATTGATAAATAAATTTATACTTAATCCCATAATAGAACAGAGACCCAATTATGACAATTATAGTCATAGACAAAATTAAATAAGAATCCAAGGTAGTGTTGAATAGGATAAACGAACATGTAAGATAAATAATAGCTAATGATATATGTTTAATGAAAAACAAAACAGAAAAATGAAACAATGACTTAATTTATGGTAATAACAGATAAAAATTTTGTGTTAAAAAAGTATTATATTATGACAAAAATGTTATGATAAAGTTTATGTGATGTTATATCAAATATGTGTTGAGTTCATGAAAAATAATGAAACAAATAGTGTTATTCAATGACTGTCATAGAATGAAGTGTGAGGCAGTTAACCAATGTTCATAAATTCGAATTTTGTTGTATGTGATCAAGAGATCAAGATAAATTTGTTATTAGATGTAGAAAAATAATTGTTTATACAAATGTAAATAATTAAGTTTTGATTGTATGTACGAATTTATATAAAAGGGAATATAGATGCCTAACAGACATAACCACAGGTAGATAAATTTAGAATAAAAGGCCTAACAGCCAAAAATACTAAATAAACACTTATAACTTAAAGGTTAGATGCATCAATTAATAATAATTAATAAATACACTATGAAGAGCTAGAAAGAAGAAAAAACGTTACGTTAATAATAATCTTTAATAAAATTTATACAAATTATAATAATACCATAATGCCATAATATCGATTGGTAAAAAATAATATCGAAGGTGGATTAAATATAATAAAAAAGGAAAAAACGGAATTATATCAAAAAACCAGTAGAAGATGTGTATGAAATAATAAACCAGCTATCGGTAAAATTACATTCCGATAGGACAGCAAATTGACAAAGAATAGACAAAAAAATATATGAAAGAAACACTATATAGTCAAAACATGTGGGAGCGGAAATTAATATAGGTTGCTAGGGAAAAAATTAAGAAGAAGTTTGTTGATTTATAAAATAACAAGATTTGCTTTTGTAAAAACTGAACGTGATGATTTAAAAAAACCCAAGAAGAATATATTGAATCGTAATATTCGAAATCAAGAGATACGATTATAAAGAAGATAAAATTCTAATGATAATACTTACATCTATCACTAACACAGATTAATAAAATAACGATATATTATGAAATAATAATCGAGAACAAATAAACGAATTCTACAAGAAGAAACTTGGACTGTCCCATGTCCGAAGGGAATTGATAAATAGTAATCAAATATAAAGAGTTAACAATAACACAACCCATAATATTCACAACACCAGAAATTATAACCTTGCAAACACACGGAACAACACTAACTGCTTCAACTGAAGGAAGAACCTATTTGGATCCTGGCGGTGTAGAAGAAACATCAATCGGGCCGTAAAACAATTCAGAAGCTGTATTCCGAAGTGGACAGGACAAGGATTACTTTTATTAAACTGAAGAAAGAAAACTGTGCTTCATAATTGACCAGAACAACGAATTTAGCGATCAACTGCCAACGTGATTTGTTTCGTTAGAGACTGGTAAAGTTATATTATATTAATCATACTAAATACACAACACCTAATTTTTGTAAATCTTGCATTCTTATTATGTATTTTTAGTCTTCCCCACAGTTACAAGAACCTTCACACCCTGAAATAAATAAAATACGAATCAAATATAATATATAACCAAATATAAAAAAGGATTAAATAGTCAACAATCGATACCTGAATCTATAGTCCCAACATATATTAATTAGAATATACCCGAGTTAATGTGAATTGAATACACAAATAAAGAACCTTTATATATTTGTCACACCTTGTTATTTGGAGTATGGTTTAGTGAACTGGAACAAAAGTAACTGAATAAGTAGAGAATAAATAGTTAATATAAACATCGAATAACCTACAAGTTTCGTTGAGCCGATACTACAGCGCTTATAGCGGAATTATCTGACACCAAAGAGGGAGCGTAAAAATATAAAATCAGACAGAACTCTCTTCAAGGCATAATAGGGTTGGATGAAATTGTAGAATAAATCTTAAGTTATTTAAGTTCTAGGCACACTAACACTGATAATTATTAAATAGTTAAGTTAACATTAATTGAGTACATCCATATATTCCACAACTCCAAATATTTCCGAGAATTTATACAATTAAATTAATAGAACACAATCGACAAATACAACAGTGGGAATTTAGACCGTACGTATCCGATCTAGTACAAATTGGCTTCCATCGCGGGGCTTGAACAGTAGAGGACACATAGGGTTTAGTACAATATATATATATATGTGTGTAACACCAGTGCCCCCAGGGCATACTAAAATTCAGGGGTTGGCATAATGCCTGATACTACTATAAAGTGCTCCCACACTGAGCACTTAGACTTGGAGGAAATATAATCATAATTCAGTCAAAATACAAGTGACCCTAATAAATTAAAAAGAATTTAAGCGTGATAAATTTTGTAAAATATTAATAACAGTAATGTGCCATGATGCTTTATAACATTTAAGAATTAATTTGGCCCAAAGGCCGACATGTTCCTAGGCAAGATCGTGCCTAACTAAACCTGTCCCAGGAGCATGTTCAAGTCTGCATGAAAAATCCACCTATACAGGATTAAACTGGGGACCCGACTGAAACTAACAAAAGAAACTCCTATCCATTATAGGACCCAAACTGAATATAAATACGTGAAATTAATGAATCAATTGAAAACTAAATTTAATCTGTGAAATTACATGATGAATGATAGAATTACTAGCACTAAGATAACCCTTTTACTGAAAACTAGAAAGAAATTTACATGCCTGAATGGTAATCAGCCACGGATACATGCCAACCTCTGGGCTCACACTTAATATAAATAGTATTACAAAATGTGCAAAAGATTCCCCCCCCCAAGTCCGCGCACTATTCTGTCCCGTTAACCGGGAACCCAATTGAAATGTGTAAGCTTAAAGTCATTTTAAGGTGTGTCGCTATATGCCCACGAGTTCTAGTAGGTTACATTCACTTGTGTTACAAAGTAATATTGGGTTGGTGTCACCTGATTTATTCCCTGGTGTGGAGTTTGAAGTCCTGGTCTAAAGCATTTTTGTGTTGGTGTGGCCTGTTCCACGCTGTTCTCCTCCGGCAGATGAAGCTGAGAGCCTTGGATGTTCGGTTGTTCAGGTCATGATTCGGGGCTGGTCCTCGACTTGAAGCGAGGGACCCTAAGCATACAAATATTATCAGCGAGATGCTCCAACACTTATTCCCCCAGGTTACTCTCACACGCACCAAAATTCATTTATAATTTTAAACACTGCTTTAGGCCTACTTGAAATGAAAGTTTGACACACTCTACAACAGGTTATACGGGCATGTGGCCCTATCTTTGAAAACATTAAGTTTGGCTAAAGTACATATTATTTTGCGTTAACATTAGTCAATTACGGGGCCTTAGTTAAGACTTCAATTACTGTTATACAATTAACTCATTTTACATACTCAAATTCGCCACGTGGCGTGCGTGTAACAGGTTAACAATTTTCATTAATTCTTGTACGTATATTAAGCAAAACCCCTTTTACGTTACTTTAAATTAAATATATATAAGTATACTGCACTCACTTACCGCAGATCTGTTTTAATTTAGCCTGCCATAGGTGGAAGATGGAACAATTAAAAAAAACTTCTCTGTCGGAGAGCAGGCGAGGTGGTTAGTTGTAGCAGCGAAATCAGACAAGAATGGAACCGTTTATTCTACTCATTTTTCAACTCGCGCTTCGAGTTGTCCGCGAGGGAGCAGCACCAATCAAGCGCCGCTTCGTTACCTCCTGTAGATTGTGCGCTAACCGTTAAACACAGTACGGCAGAACGGCCACCGCTAAATACAGAAACCTATTTTTCTTTAGCGTAATAGCGCCGATTTTATTCAATCGGCACACCCCCACCCCAAAAGGGCAACATAGTTGCCCCACACTTAGACAGAGGAGTACCCTGCAGTGCCCCCAATGTTTTCTACTAAAACGCAGGTGTTCCTCTGTTTTCCCAGTCGCCTTTGTTCTCAGGAGAGCAGTGGCTCAGAAGGAAGTCGAAAAAACAGAAAGAAGACGTGTAGAATGCGAGTGTGTTGGCACTAGACACTGACCTGATCAGGGCCAGCATGCAGCAAGAAAGACAGAAGAAGAAAAGAAGAAAGAGTGTTCAAGTGCACCCTGAGTTCTGACCTCCTGAGGCTTGACCACTTATGCGGGAACTCTGATGCTACCTCAACAGGGACCCATGCCCTATAATTACACGGAGACTAACTCCCCCAAAATCCAATAACACTTTATCCCATGAATCCCTCTTACATCCCACAGGACCAGGGAGAGAACGGGGGAGGTGGTTTCCATGACACCATAATTTGTTTACCCAATGTGTATATCCCTTCCTATAACCTAATACATGTGTGCTCCAAGGACTTGGCTACGTCGTACAACGCCACCGAGGTCCCTACCTGGCCTCGTTGGACCGGTACGACTTGCTCTACTTGCTCTACTTACTCCTATTTTTGATTTTTTTCTCATCCTTTCCTTTTTCTAATTTTTATGTT
This sequence comes from Magicicada septendecula, assembly GCA_034769895.1. NCBI lineage: Eukaryota > Metazoa > Arthropoda > Insecta > Hemiptera > Cicadidae > Magicicada > Magicicada septendecula. The sequence continues at coordinate 349,874,141 of CM068375.1, forward strand.
TTCTGCTTTTATAGTTTTTTTTTTTTTTTTTTTTTTTTTAAGGGGGAAGGTAGGAAATCGGGAGGATGAAAAGGGTAAGGATCCTTAATGGTCAAGGGTTAGGACTAAGGGTGAGGACAGGGTTCCCTCCGAAAATAAGGAGGAGTGGAGAAAACCAAGGCTCGCGTAGGCAGGGGCGCAGCCCTGAAGTAGACGTACACCACCCGGATTGTGGGGAACATCTACCCGCTACCATACCAGGTTCTTACCTTTTCCCCGGAGCATACACCACCGAAGGATCACCATCCCTACACACATGGAAACCACCAAATCTTACCCCCCCACGTCTATTAGTCAGCTTACTCCCTCCGACAGAGCTTCAATTTTGAAACATGTGTAACAATTTCTTTAGAATCGCCCCCCGGTACATGCAGCCGGGCCGTCACCGGTGACGTGAACCCCAGGATGCGATATGGCCCCGACCAGCGGTAACATAACTTTGCGGCACGTTTGTCCGCGGCTGAGCTGAGTGGGTGGCTCTGGCAATAGACCCAGTCCCCAATCCGGAAGGGGTTAGGAATTCGCCCCTGATTATATCGTCGACGGACCCGCTCGTGCGCTCGCAGCAAATTCTTCCGAGCCTCCTTCCACCTCTCTGCTGTTCTATTATCTGGCTCCCGTGGCAGAAGATCTTCGATGTTCCACAAATTGGTCAACGGGAGTGCGGGCTAGAATCCAAACAGGATTTCAAAGGGCACGGCCTGATGACTATCATGTCGGGCCGTATTAAAAGCTAACTGTAACCACTTCAGATTCTGATCCCAGGTGGTCTGTTGCTCAGCGTGATAAGCAATCAGGGCGGACCGGAGATTCCGATTGAATCTCTCCGCATGGGACGGCTGTGGGTAATAAGGGGAAGTGGTTACGTGTTTGATCCCACTGGCGAAACACATCCGCCGGAATTCACCCGAAATGAACTGCGGGCCATTGTCCGAGACAATGATGGGTCGGAAGACCGAAATGCTGAAATATATTGTTTTGGAGCGCGTTTATGGTTAAACGAGCCGTTGCCTGCCGTAAGGGCAATAGCCAGGCAAACTTTGAAAAAGCATCCACACAAACAAGCAGGTAAGCATTACCTGACTTGCTACGGGGGAATGGCCCCACGTAGCCGATGAACAACTTCTCCAACGGTCTGCTCGCCACATCAGATGACAACAACCCTAACTTGGTGTTCTGGGCAGGCTTGCTCAAGCCACATAGATGACAGCTCTTAACCCTGGTCGCGATGTCCCTATCCATGCCCTTCCAGATAAAATGTCTCCTAATGCTGGAAATGGTCTCAGAAATTTCCTTGTGGCCTCCTACTGGGGAATTGTGGTAATAACTGAGGACCATGGGCACTAACTTGCTAGGCAGCACGATCTTAGGGGCACGTCCTTTTCTTTCTCTACAACATAGGACTCCCTTGGAGAAGAAGTAAGGGGCCTGTACGTTACCCTCCTTTATATTTTGGATGACTGGACCCAGCTCAGCTCTTCGTCGTTCAACTGATGGGGTAACACATCAGTGAAGGCTAATGGAAAGTCTAGCAGAACGGAACAGGGTTGCTCAGATTGGACATCACTGGGCTGGGAAAACATGCGGGACAAGGCGTCTGCAACTACATTTTGAGATCCCCTAATGTGTTGCACTTTGAACTTAAAGGATGAGATCTTCACCACCCATCTACCAATTTTACCCAGTTGCCGGGGATGAGCCAGAAGCCAAGAGAGAGCCTGATTGTCGGTCTCGAGCAGGAACTCAGCATGTTCCAGGAAACGCCTGAACTTGTCTAGAGCGTACACAACAGCTAAACACTCTAGCTCGTAGACGGATGTTTTTCGTTCTTGCTGGGTCAATGTCCGGTAAATAAAAGCCACAGGCTGCCTAGCGTCATCAACAACTTGGGACAGAACTGCCCCGAGCGCAACCGAACTCGCGTCCGTCTGTAGGATAAAGGGTTTCGAAAAGTCGGGCATCCGTAACACCGGTGGGGAGATGATGGCATCCTTCAAGGTGTGGAAAGCCTTCTGTTGACTCTCGCCCCATGTAAATTTAGCACCCTTCTTCCTCAGCTCGTTCAAGGGTGCGGCAATCTCATCGATATTAGGTATGAATCGTCGATAAAAATTGATAATACCTACGAATCTCGCTATTCCCTTCGCATCCCTAGGAGGGGGAAAGTCACGGATGCCCTGTGTCCTCTCGGGGTCGACCGTAACGCCCTGGTGTGAAACCAAATGGCACAAAAAAGAAATACTCTCCTGGGCGAAACGAACCTTCTCGGGATTGACAGTGAGGCCAGATCTTCTCAACCGACACATCACTTCTCGGAGATGACCCAGATGATCTTCGAATGTCTCACTGTACACCAACAAATCATCTAAGTAATTAAAGACGAACCTGAATTTCACGTCATGAAAAACGGTATCGAGAAGACGAGTGAGTGTCTGGGCCCCCACAGCCAAACCCATGGGAACCCTTGTGTATTGGTACAAATTCCATGGTACACAAAAGGCCGTGTACGGTCTACTCTCTTTGGCCAAAGGAATCTGGTGATAAGCCGCATTGAGATCGATTATGGTGAAATACCTGGCCCCACTGAACCAATCAAAGGCCGAATGTAAGTCTGGGAGGGTAACAGAATCCACCTCGATATTTGCGTTCAACTTCCGATAGTCGATGACCATACGGTGTTTACCCCCAGGCTTAGGTACCAAAAACGCGGGACTGGCATAGCTAGAATGAGAAGGTTCAATCACCCCTTGTTCTAACAACTCTTGAACCCTCTCTCGCAGAATGGTCATCTTCGGAGGTGCGAATTTGTAAGGGTGCGACCTTATTATCTTTGTGTCTGTAAGACGGATCTTATACTCCAGCAGGTGTGAGTCCCAATGTAGGAGTTAACACCTCGGGAAATTCCTCACACAATTGGTCTAAGACCCTCTGCTGCGATGGAGTGAGATGATCTCGTGCAGAATCGGGACAAGCCACCTCTTGGATACTTGGCTTAGCTCCCTGGTACCCAAGAAACGGAATAAGAGCTCCCCGATTAAACTTGAAATAGCATTGGTGCGCTTGGATGTCCAGCACGAGACCACTTTTCGCGATGAAATCGGCACCAATGATACAATCCACTCCCAGAGCAGGAGAAACCAGAAAAGGCCACACCCAAGAAAACCCATCGATTTTAAATGTAAAGGTAATCACCTGGGAGATGGGCAAGATTTCTGGAGATGCAGTCCAGCATACCACAGACGACAGGTTCGACCCCTTGATCAAGCCCTGCTTCTCAAGGTCCGCGCATACCCGAGATGAGATGATGGATCGGGCTGAACCGGAGTCAACTAATGCTCTGAGCTGACCCCCTTTTACCTCGAGCGACAGAAAGGGGCATACTGAAAGGTGTTGAGAGGTAGTGGACCGGACCTTGATGTCGAAAGAGTTGGATCCTAGCAATTGCCTGGAGGTAGTTGGAACTTGTAAAGATTTAGTGCGAGGGGAGGACATCCTCCGACATATCTTCCCCTGTCTACTTAGTTTTTTGGGATGGGTCTTGACGATGGAGGTGCTGGACGCGCGCGCCCTTGGGTGCATGATCGAGCCACGTGCCCCGGGCGATTACAATTGTAACAGATGATGTCCCCAATCGCTCGCGATTTCGAACTGACTGGGCTTCTCGGGGGGGGGGGGGGAAAGGTTCACTGCGTCCTTCCGCTCTCTGAGGTCTCGGTAGTTCCCCTCTTCTGTCTCCCCTCGCCCCGTCGCTCATCTGAATGGCCTTGGACATCACACACAGCCGGTCCAAGTCCGCAAACCACCGCGGCCGCTCAGCAAATACGAGTCGCAATCTGTCTTCTGAGGAGACGCCGTCAAGAATATTCTGGACAACCTCTTCCTCCGACATGCCCAGTCCCAGTATGCGCGCTACCTCTCGAATACTATGCACGAATTGGGCAAGACTCTCGCCCCTCGCCTGCACGCGATAAAAGTGTCGGTGACGTAATTGCTGCATTATTCTCCCGGGCACGAACGCCTCCAACACCTCCTGGTGGAACTCCGCCACTCCACCTCTACGCCTCATCACATCCGCCACCCTCTCAGCCATGGGGCCGCGACTATAAGGATAAACGAGCTCGAGGACGGTACGATCTGACATACCCGGGAAATAGACCAATTGAAAAATTATTTTAAAAAATGGCAATAATTTGTCCACATCCAGCCCATCCACGACCGGTAATTGCTGGATGATTTGAGACAGTGGGTTGGGCAGCTTGTGATATGACGTCGCCCCCAAACCGGAGAAAACCGGGGTACTTGCGGCAGGCTCGATTGCTCTATAAGATGACTCTACAGCCGAGACTTCGGACTCAGAAACTGGAGCCGGCGTAGGTGGTCTACCCGGTTGAGACCTCTGCAGGGTCGAGGTGATCTGTTGGATCAGACCTTTTACATCATGGGCCGGCTCAAGATCGCCCCATTGTTGGTCAAGATTCTGCAGCCTGAGTTTTACATGCTGCAGGCGTTGCCGGATTCGCCGGACGCCGATGGAGCACCCCGGTCCCTCCTCCAAATTGTCTACACACCGAGCTAATTCCTGCAGCTCCTCCCACTTCTCGTTGCATTTTTCGAATTCACTCTCATTGTCAGCAATGGCGACCGTCGAGAGAGCTTCGTCCGCGGACAGCGCTTCTCTGAGCTGCCGTCGCAATACAATTACCGTCCCTTTCGGGTCTCTCCCCCGGGTTCGTAACTCGAACTCGATTTCGTCACGCAGAAACAACTCTGGATTTAGGACGCTCATCCTCGAGCTTCGCGGTCGGCACACGAAAACACAACACCCTACAAAAATTGACAATAAAGAACACAGGAATACTAGAGTACTGTCCTTCCTTCAAGCAGACTGCGGGTCCCCCTACCGTTGCGAGGACCCAGCCCACTTACCTGAACTAGCTCTCAACAACACTACACACGAAGGAACGCAACACACACACTAATACACGACATGACAAAATTACCGACCAACGAACAACAACAAATTCTCATAAATATTTGCAATAACTTCGGCTCCCGTATCTCGGAGGAGACCGACTGCCGATCGGGCCATACCGCATAACTAAAAACGCCTTCCCTATTATTGGCAAGGTAATACGCGAAAACCATTTCTCCACCTCAGCCCAGATCTGCGATATTTCGAGTTTCCAAGGAATTTCCCCCCTAAAATTTCACACCAAGTGGCGACTTCCAGTTCAACAATACCAACAGGCGGGCAATGATACACACATATAATTAACAAAACCTTAAACATAACAAGACATATGTACTTATAGATATAGGGACTTCTAGTAATTATTCCAAGTCCGATTCGAACCCCAAAATGTTTCCTGAGTTTGCAAGCCCCGTCGCACCCAAAGGACACAAGTGTTGACCCTAATCTCAACCACGCTCTGCTACCAAATGTAATCCCTCTTTAAGTATTTTATGGACTTATGAAATTTTTTTTTTTTAAGGGGGGCCACAAGATAATTAAAACTAAGCCAAAAGCCTAGAGAAGCCAAAAATGCACTGGATCCAGTGAGACGGGACTTACAATTAAAACTCACAAAATTAACAACCAATAAATTTTTATTACACCCTTCTCCCAACAAAATCAGTGCATTCTCCTTAAAATATTTTTGTTAAATTTTTTTTTACATTAAAAATAAATATCAAATTTAAATGAAATTAAAATAATGATTTTCTTTTCCAATTGGGGTTACTTTTCCTCATTTAGCCCTATACCTAACCCCCAGAAATAACACATGAATATACAATACATATAAATGGACACATAAATATATATGTCTACAACTACAACACATACACACGTTCCACATCACAGGACAATTACAACTTTCAACATTAATATCTTGCCACACCTCTTTCACCCCAGACGGTACATAATTCACAATTCATAAATATTCTTGAACGCAACACCTATTGAAAGATCTTAATACATAATAATCCATATATATATATATATATATATACATATGTGTAACACCAGTGCCCCCAGGGCATACTAAAATTCAGGGGTTGGCATAATGCCTGATACTACTATAAAGTGCTCCCACACTGAGCACTTAGACTTGGAGGAAATATAATCATAACTCAGTCAAAATACAAGTGACCCTAATAAATTAAAAAGAATTTAAGCGTGATAAATTTTGTGAAATATTAATAACAGTAATGTGCCATGATGCTTTATAACATTTAAGAATTAATTTGGCCCAAAGGCCGACATGTTCCTAGGCAAGATCGTGCCTAACTAAACCTGTCCCAGGAGCATGTTCAAGTCTGCATGAAAAATCCGCCTATACAGGATTAAACTGGGGACCCGACTGAAACTAACAAAAGAAACTCCTATCCATTATAGGACCCAAACTGAATATAAATACGTGAAATTAATGAATCAATTGAAAACTAAATTTAATCTGTGAAATTACATGATGAATGATAGAATTACTAGCACTAAGGTAACCCTTTTACTGAAAACTAGAAAGAAATTTACATGCCTGAATGGTAATCAGCCACGGATACATGCCAACCTCTGGGCTCACGCTTAATATAAATAGTATTACAAAATGTGCAAAAGATTCCCCCCCAAGTCCGCGCACTATTCTGTCCCGTTAACCGGGAACCCAATTGAAATGTGTAAAGCTTAAAGTCATTTTAAGGTGTGTCGCTATATGCCCACGAGTTCTAGTAGGTTACATTCACTTGTGTTAAAAAGTAATATTGGGTTGGTGTCACCTGATTTATTCCCTGGTGTGGAGTTTGAAGTCCTGGTCTAAAGCATTTTTGTGTTGGTGTGGCCTGTTCCTCGCTGTTCTCCTCCGGCAAATGAAGCTGAGAGCCTTGGATGTTCGGTTGTTCAGGTCATGATTCGGGGCTGGTCCTCGACTTGAAGCGAGGGACCCTAAGCATACAAATATTATCAGCGAGATGCTCCAACACTTATTCCCCCAGGTTACTCTCACACGCACCAAAATCCATTTATAATTTTAAACACTGCTTTAGGCCTACTTGAAATGAAAGTTTGACACACTCTACAACAGGTTATACGGGCATGTGGCCCTATCTTTGAAAACATTAAGTTTGGCTAAAGTACATATTATTTTGCGTTAACATTAGTCAATTACGGGGCCTTAGTTAAGACTTCAATTACTGTTATACAATTAACTCATTTTGCATACTCAAATTCGCCACGTGGCGTGCGTGTAACAGGTTAACAATTTTCATTCATTCTTGTACGTATATTAAACAAAACCCCTTTTACGTTACTTTAAATTAAATATATATAAGTATACTGCACTCGCTTACCGCAGATCTGTTTTAATTTAGCCTGCCATAGGTGGAAGATGGAACAATTAAAAAAAACTTCTCTGTCGGAGAGCAGGCGAGGTGGTTTGTTGTAGCAGCGAAATCAGACAAGAATGGAACCGTTTATTCTACTCATTTTTCAACTCGCGCTTCGAGTTGTCCGCGAGGGAGCAGCACCAATCAAGCGCCGCTTCGTTACCTCCTGTAGATTGTGCGCTAACCGTTAAACACAGTACGGCAGAACGGCCACCGCTAAATACAGAAACCTATTTTTCTTTAGCGTATTAGCGCCGATTTTATTCAATCGGCACAAAAGGAGGTGACGAACTGTCTGTTCTCCACTTTTGCAGCTACACATTTGGTCATCTGAAATCTTGAAACGATAAAAATAAGATTTAAGTTTACTGTGGCTTGTCAGTATAGCTGTCAATTTGTGTAACATTGGGATATTTGCGATAATTCTTTGTTTAACATTAGGAAAAAACAATTTAGTTTGAGCTCCATTTGTTGAATTTGCCCATTCATTTTCCAATTTTTCTGTACTTCTATATCCCGCCTCAGTAATAACTGCACTTTTGGGAATCAGATCAAATGAGGATGGAATTTCAGTGTTTAAAGCTGGTTCCTTGGCCAGCTGATCGGCCAGTTCATTGCAATGATTACCTACATGAGCTTTAATCCAGCTAAAATGTACGCACCAGTTGTCACCTTCAAGACATCTTATCACATTTCTGATCTCTTCAATTAAATTATGGTGCTTGTCTGTATTCCTCAATGAGTCCAATGTTATCATGATGTCTGTATAAAGAACTGCTTTTCTATGATCTATTTCCACATCCTTCATGCCAATAATGTTTTGCAGAGCTCTCAGGATGCAACCAACTGTTCCGCTTGGTTGTTAGATCATATATATCTAATTTATCTTTTATCCCATTAATACTTTAGTTCTTGAACAAGTTGCTTCTTTACATACAGTGCCACACCTGCCCCTACGCTATTTTCACTTTCACTGCCGTCCGTGTACGCTTCTACTAAGTAGTCGATTTTCTTATCCCTTCCGGTAATGTTTACTATATCAGCTGGGTGAGGCCATTTATTTAATTCAACCATCGCATCAAACGCTTGATGTGAATTCCCCATTACTTTTGTAGTCCGGTAGACGTCAGTAATCTCTTCTATTTTAATTAAAATTGGGGTCAACGCAGTCAGGACACATAGTGCTTCATAAGATGTCGTTCTGAAAGCTTTTGCAATTTTTATGAGAACTAATCTTTGCACTCTCTTGTATTTACGTTGGTTATTTTTCCTAACCAACGCAGCTTTCAAAACTGGGGCTCCATACGTCAAAAGGGGTAGAATTGTACCTTTATATATGATCTTCATAGCTTCACCTGTTAGGCCTCAGCTAATTTTGGCAGCTTTTGATAAAATATTAATAAATTTTGTACATCTTGTCACAACGTTGTCTATATAATCATTAAACGTAAATTCTGTATCAAAAATAATTCCTAGATATTTCAGGGTATTCACTTGTTCTAATGTTTTATTGTTAAGGTTATATACTGATGTGTTTTCTGCTATCCCATCTCTTTTTAGAAATTATTAAAACTTTAGATTTTTGCTCATTAAAGCTGATTTTATTGTTTTTGGCCCACTCTGTAATTTGTTGAATTTCTATGTTGGCATAGTTTTCAGCTTCGATGACTGATTTACCTTTAATTAGCAGTATTACATCATCTGCAAAGGCAATTACATTTGAATGTGTGGAAAAATCCAACCCCAACAGAGAGTTGTACTGTATGTTCCAGAAGTCAGGAACTCAACAAGAACCCTGAGGACACCCTCTACTAACATGTCTTTCCAATGTTATATTATTTGTAGATAAAACTGCTGTTCGTCCACTAAAATTATTTTTTGAAATACTAAACAAATTCTTAGGGCATCGGAATTATTTTAATGCATTTAATATACCAGGTCACCAGGCTGCATCAAAGGTTCCTTTAACAACCAAGACTTAAAAGAACTACACAGTTACCGTCTTTCAAGCCGGTGTCAATATTTTTTTCACAGCCATAATTGCATCCACAGTACATTTTTATGGTGTATACCCATATTGATTTTTCAGCAATAAATTTTTAGAATGTAAGTAATGCATTATTCTGTTGGTGAGTAACTTTTCCAAAACCTGAGCTCCTACACACAAAAGACTGATTGGACGAAACTTAGAGGCTTCTGTTGTGTTCTCTTTTCCTAGTTTTGCGATTGGTATTATTTAACTCGTTTCCATATAGGGAAACTTCTTCTTAAGCATGCATTATACAGGGCTGTGACAAACTGTGGAAATGTTTCAAATATTCGCAACAATATTTTACTTGTTATACCTGGGGATTTGTTAGGATCCATTTTCACTAAAACACTGTGTATTTCTTCCTGTGTAAAAGCTCTGTCGTCATAGGTATCTATAGGTTTCTGCATTTCGTTTCTAATAAACTTATGATACTCAGTAACATTTATTTCCTCATCCACAGGTATAAAATAATCTAGCATACAATTAATAGTGTCCTTTAAATCACTTGTGACAGAAACATCAGGCCTCTGTAGAGTTGTTAAAGTACAACTTTTCCGTGTCTTCCCAGATGCCAATTTATATACCGCATTCCACGGGTTATTCACAGGAGTTAAGTTACAATAGCGTCTCCATAACTCTATCTTTTCTCTTCGTATAGTCAATTGATACTTCTCCTTTTCTTCGGAATACTGGACCTTTCGTTGCTCCCTGAGACCGAAATTATTTTCAGTTCTTTGGTAACGTCTCCTTAGAGCAGCTAACCTTTTCCTCATTATTGTTAACCGTTCTGTCCACCATGGAACTGTCCTACCTCTGACTGACTTACCTGGTTGGCTTGATATTCTAACGATCTCTCACATGCTGATACTATGACGTCCTGAAACATCTCCACTGTCTTCTCAATGTCCTTTGCAGCTGCCACCTGCCTGTGTAATTCCTTATCTAAATCTTTTGCACCTATAGAGACTGTCGTGCCAACCTACGAGCTTTACTTCGCTTGATATAAAAACAAATGATACTGTGGTCAGAGTAACTTTCTTCTACCTCACATTTCCAGTTATTTATTAAGGAAACTAGATGATTATTAGTAATTGTCAGATCTACATTGCCCTTTCCTGTACGTGATTCAAATATGGGAATGTCACCTTCTTTTTTAATAAGATGTAATTGATTTGACATTAGAAATTCTTCCATTTTCCTACCTCTTTTATTAGTCGTTACATCGTGGCGCATTCTTGATCTAGCATTACTGTCCATTGCCATAACTACACCATTTAAGCCAACGAACTTTAAAATATTTTCTAAAATGATCAAGTTATTTTCTATTTCAACAGTAATATCAAAATATATACTACTGCATAAAATTGCAAGTTTCCATAAATTACTTCCAATACTACAGAATCTTCATCTGAGAGCTGATTTATTAGTAGAGTATCTATGTAATTATTTCTCACTACTATGGCTGCTCTTTTTTCCCAGTACCATAGGTAAAAATTTTATGACGTCTAGAAAAACCCATGACTTGGCTATTACTAATGTGCGGTTCTTGTACAAAAATTATATCTACTTCATGCTGTTCAATCAATTGTAAAAGATTACTAGTTGCAACTTTAGAATGATTTAGGTTTATCTGCATACATTTAATTGACATCTCCAAACTAATATTTTTATCAAAGTATGTTGTCTTCGCTATCTCTGTCTGAGTATAGTTTATAACTAATAGTCCGTATTTTGTTGATACTTTTTGAGCATGGCTAGCAGACAAGGACAATTTTTATCTAGTGAAGAATGATTATCAATAAATTTTGTGGTTTTTGTATACTTATTAAAATTCATACAATTTGTACATTTCAAATTTTCTGGGGATGCCTTACATTCTTTCAATTTGTGGCTTCCAGCACACAATGGACATGCTTCTGTACCCCTACATGCTTGAGCTGTGTGATTAAACTTACTGCATTTAAAGAATCTCGTAACCGCTAAATAGTCATTGACATTACAAAGATGCCAACCTAATTTTAATTTAGTTTGCAACAACCGTTTTCTTACTTCAGCGCTTACTTCTATAACGAGATTTCTAAAATTTCGTCTATTTTTAAAAACAAATTTTGGTTTCACATAAGCACTATTGAGATTTAATTCCGGATTTTGCATCGTTATAATTTCTACAATATTTTCTGTGGTAACATCTTCTGGAATATTGTATATTACTATTTGCGGATTCCGAAATCTCGGAATTGACACTTCTAAGGCATATTTACATGCATCATTAATATTTTGACTTTTATGATCTATTTCGTCCTTCTTTTTATATTCAATCATTATCCTACCATCTCTAAGTGATTTAAACGAACTTATTCCTAATTTCATCTTGTCGGGATTTACATTTTCCTTTATTACGGTTTTAACTACATCCGCCGATTCATTATGTTTTGATTTTATAAAAATTGTATACGTTTTTCTGTTATTATTGTCACGTAATGTATTTCGGACAACATCTGTATACAGTTTTATATTTGCACCACTAGATGGCGTAGACTCACCAGCTGATTCAACATTTTGTTTCTTATCCTCTTCAGTCAATTATATAATTGTTTTGTTTTTCTCTTCCACCAAATTGCTAAGTTTAGAAAAAGAACACCTCAGTATACTCACAGTTGTAAGAATGTCTTTTCTCAAGTCCCCAAGTAAATTGCCGCTCTCTGACACCCACCGAAGTTTTCAGAGCACATTCAAACAACACGTCTGTGTCATCAGCCATTACAACAATGTGTGTGCGTGTGCGCGTGTGCGCGTGTGCGCGTGTGCGTGTGCGTGGAGAGAGAGAGAGAGAGATTGAGAGGGACGAGATTGATTTTCTTGTGGTGCGTATATTATCAAGCCGCGTGATGTATCAAGCCAGGCCATTACCTACCGACAATACCACCTCCATAATTAATGTTATATGTAAATAATATTTATTTTTTGTTATATTAAGTTGTATATATATTAGGAAATCTTAATACCAGTAAGCAGTAATTTACATGTGTATGTACGCTCCTATATGTTTGTTGGCTTGGGCTTATGTAAAAGAAATAGAGGCGTAAATATAGGTGGAGAGAGACAGATGAACAGAGACAAATAGGAAGCGTAGAAGAAACCGGACAATTGACGGATTGGTATTTTTCTTATTAAAAATAGACTGGTATTTTATTCGCGTCAACAGAAACGTCTGTCAACAAACAATGGCATATCTTCACTTGATATCTTTATTTGTGGAAACAGAAGGTCATGGAGGTTGCGGACCAGTATCTGGTTGTTGTTCTTCTTCTTCACCTTGTTCACTAATACTTTGTCGACAACTCTCGTGTTACATGCGTCGTTCGTGCCACCTCTTACTTACACACCCAACACTTCTCTTGATGTTTGACTTTGTTCTGTCCATTCTCAAGATGTGTTGATTGAACAATTTTCCTTGCTCAGCAATTCAAGTATTTATAACTTTAACATTGCGTGTAACTATTCTGTATATGAAAACATTACTTATGATTGAATAGATACACTTCTGTTTGTGCATTTACAATATTTCCTTGCATGCCGATGATTCTGTTAAAACGAAACATTTGTAGAGCTCGTGAGGTATACAAACAATAAAACAAGACGGACCGTGGTTAATTGCCACGGTTAATTGTTAAACAATCTATTAATGTCTAGTCTAGCCTAACCTAACCTAACTTCACCTAACCTCACCTCACCTGACCTAATCTAACCTACCGTGGTACAAAAGGGGCTTTATATTGCTTCAAACTATTCTGGGCTTTTTCGTCTACATCGCCTTCATCAGCTTTGCAAATAATGCAATCTAAAAATCTCTACTATAAAGAAAAATTTTAGGACTATTCGAGGCAAGGAACCAATAAAAACAAAAATGACTATTAATGATCGAATCCTAGAACAAGTGAGTCACTTTTGGTTTTAATATGAAATTTTATTTGAGTTATGATATTAACTTAGACAGGAATTATGATATTCATGTTAGGTTAGGTAAGCTCCAAACGATCTGTGCGACAATCAACCGCATTTTCAGAGACAAGGTAAGTCGAAATACAAAATTAAAGTTCTACAAAATTATGGCAGTCCTTGCACTGTCTATGGGTAAAAATTATGACGAGACAAAGACAGTAAAATACAGGGCTCGGAAATGGCGATGTTCTAAGCTCTAATGGTTAAAAGACGTTCTAAACTCGACCTTATATAAAATGAGGCCATAAACAAAGAATTAAACGTTTTTAACTTGAATGAAAAATTAAAATATTACAAACAACGGTGGAAAAGAACACACAGAAAGAATGTCAAATTCCAGGATGGACAAATAAGTCTGGAAATACAAACCTATAGGACACAGGTGTGTGCGTGGATCCAGGAAGAGATGGCTGGAGGATCGTTGAAGGCGGAACAGGCAGCACCTTGCCTATACCGTGTTCTGAAGATGATGATGATGATAATGATAAACGTTTATATCATTTTGGGATAAATCTGTAGGCTTCAATTAAAATTGTATTTCAAGTTGATAGTTTTTTGCGCTTGGTCTCAAGATAAAGTTGTCCTCCTTCCGCGCGAAGGAAACATAATACTGATGATGATGATGATGATGATAAGAAGGGAGAGGAGAAGCAGCAGCAGAATGATGAGAAAAGGCCTAATACAACATACTGACGAACGGTGATAAATGATTTATTACCTTACAATTTCAATTAACTACACTAGTTGTAATTTGGTTCCTGTAGCTGTATACTTGGAAGGCAATTATTATGCAAATGATCATTTGCCGTCTTGAGACTTAGTTATGTTGCACATGCAGTTAGTCTCACGATTGCTTAGTCTCGCTAAGACGGACAACAAGCTTTATCTGCTAAGCAACAAAGGGATTCCTGTACCTATATGGCACGCCATCATTTGCATTGCAGATGTAATTATATATGCTTTACACGCAGTGAAATCGGTTTATTGGTTTTATTAGTCTCCAAACATATTACGCAGCAAAAGATGTTCATTATATTGATGGTACTTAACTAATCATATATTATTTGTGAAATACAAATTTCCAAAAAACAAGGGTAGAACCAGCACTATAAAATAAACGTTATTTACTTTTTCAAATTTTGAGATTATGTACGTTGTTTTAGATTTCAAGTTAGTATTATGTTTGTGTAGGCCTACATTCATCAAAATGTGTAAGTGTTTTACTCAAGAATGTATTGACTCATAAAACCTATAGACAGAAGTAATAATGATTTGAAGGTTAATCCCATCTTACTGTATGTGTACAGACCTTCTGATGTCAGACAAACGTTAGCTAGTATACAGGGTTGAGGGGAAGTTATAAAATATTTTATAATTTACAACGTCAGTGCCCGACACCGTAGAGTGTACTATAACACGCGTCGACTGCTGGATAGCTAAAAAGGTCTTTGCAAACCAAATCCACGGCAATAGATGAAAAGCATAGTAAAATGGTAATAAATTTAATATTTTTAAAAATAGAACAAGTATTAATAAGCATTTTGTTAATAACAAGTTAGGACATTTAACCTAAATTAACTAGTTTCATTTATAATAAACGCATGCCGTGTATCAAAGTAAAAGAATTTCGTTAGGAATCAGAATATAGCTTTCATTTTTACAAATTGCAAAAATTGTTTTTTTTTCTAACAAACGGTTCAACATTTTGAAAACGGAAAATCCATGCAGAATGTCAGACAAAAGCGAATTTTAACCAAAATACGATTTTAGTGTTGTTTTACTTTGAAAATGTTTTACCTTTGGAGGCACTACGGGTAAATGATTGAATTGAAAGTTTAAAAAAAAATTAATCTCTCTGAGGCACCAAATTAGGAGAAATGTTATTCAAAATAGGAGTAAAATCATCTGATTTGGTGATAAAGGGTTTGGTATAATCATTAAGGATTTTGGCATGTACTTAAAAAACATCAATATCTAGATTAAAAAAAAATGGATGAGTGTAAACGTTTACTTTGACTATGTACTTTAAAGTACATATTGCAATGGAACATCGTAGAAAGGGGTCTTTGTAGCAATGACTACATGCTTTTATATAATTTATGACGTCATAGACATGTTGAAAATTGATTTTGTTAAAATTCTGTGAAATAACTGTAAGTTTTGAAATAAGAAATGGGTAATTAACTGTTGTATCTCAAAATGCCCATAAATTTATTTTATGTCATGTCAAATGCGAATTTAGTGCGCGAGTGTACGTGTGCGCGTGTTATTCGTATTTACATGAATAACGTTTGAGTAAATTGACGTATCGAATTGATACTTAGACAGCTCATACATCTGAATTAGCGCCACATTTTTCATATGTCAAATAATCAAAACATATTATTTTAATATGTATTTTTTAACAGAATTCACTTTTCTAATGAATCCTTATCTTCTGAAAGTCATAAAATTTTAGATAAAATCTATACATGCTTTTGCTTCTTCAGCAAAATTGAGCAGGACATATGTCTATCTATCTAACCCATCTATCACGTGCTATGGGTTTTAACCATTCAGAAGCTCTAATTTTCATTCAGTTTTGTCTTTTGCGGAAGACGTTTCGCACAGTTCTACCTAACAGTTCTACATAAGGGTTACGTGTACTGGGTCTTAGCAACGAGTTGCCCGTTTGCTAGATCGATTCGGTATTAGAACTCAAAATAATTTAATTATAAATTAAATAGTGCTATCTCGCGATAGTCAAGATTTTTCCGCATAGGAATCAGTGTATTTGCCGAAATAAATCTGGGTGAACGCCAGGACACATCAAGATACCGGAAGGTGTATGTAAAACACACCGAAATTGAATTAATAATAGTTAAAACCATTATCGAATCCTGAGATAAATGAGATAAACTATATCGGTGATAAACGGCGTGCGTGCGTGAGTCGCGAGAGTTGTACATTTTCCACTTAATTCCGTGATAGGGAAATGAGCAGGGGGTGAGAAAACCTTAAGAAATTAAGACGCTAATTGAAGGCATAAGATTAAAACAACAATTTACTTTGATTGTTTTTACATATTCAAAGTTTCCAGAGATATCTGAATAGAAATATACTCAAGTTAAAAGAATCAAATAAAACATAACTGTTTTTTGATCCTTAACTTTAACACTACACAAGAACAACCGAAACTATGATTCAGTAGGTTGCATCTGACAAAATGGCCTCTTGTTACCACCTTGCTGCCTCTTGTAAATCGAAACTCACCCTGACGACAGGTGATGTGTGGTCCTATTTAACAATGAAACTTACAAACGAAATACTCATTAAATGTAATTTCGTGATATCTTTTATACAGAATATCACGGAATTATGTGAGCTTACCCTATATCAGTTCACCTTACCCTTAATCATTTCACTCCCATCAGATACGTCAACACTTAATATCAAATTTATCTGATTTCCTATTCTAAATATATCTCACGCAAAATAGTGAGCGTGTTCTGCAGCTTTCAAAAGTTACTAATATAGGTCGTGCAGAAAAGTAAAATTTGTAAAGTACTAAGTAAAGAACGACAAGTCGAACTGAAGGGTGGGTTGTAAAAAATAAGTGTGTTGGGGGGGGGGAGTTGTTTCCTTTGGACTGAAGTGTTGACGACGACACATTAAGATAATAGCCTTCGCGCAGTTGTGAGTGCCTCTCATGTGTTCTGTACGAAAACATGTGCCTGTCGTATATTGAATTCGCTGACAGCATTGCTCAAGGAGAAACACGCAATTTCTGACACGTAATATTGACATTCCTTTCGATATTCTGTCTACTTACTTAGCCTACGTCTTTGAAATACCTGACAGGTCGTGTCTCCCACTTTGTTAGTGAGTAGGTGTTCCTGCGTGATGAAAGTTGGAGTAAATATTTGTTACCCCTTCGGCAAGTGAACGTTGCTGGAATATATTTCTAAATTTTGCTTACATGAAATTTGACTATATGACCTGCTCATGCAAAGTCCGGCAAATCACAGCCTCTAAACTTCTCATTCCCGCCAATATAATCTTACCCTGTACTGTCTGTGACAGTCTGAAAGCCTGAATTTGTGAATTATATGAAGGAAATTTTAAGGTTTCCGTAGGATAAATTATCTATATTCATAGCCATTGCACACACACACACAGTTCTCTCTCTCACACGTATGTGGGTAGGTGTATACTATTTCCGTTGTTAGTTCAGTCCTGATATAAACAAACCCACGTGGCAAATCTGAAATGCTATTGGTCAGGGGCGTTGACACTGTTCACACAGTAATGTATTACGCGCATATGTAGAATATCTGTATAGTCATGTTAGAATTATCGTAAATCGGTGCACGTTGTTACAATACTTCCTCCTTAACACAATATTCTGACTTTTACTGAATTAACATGGAGCCAGTGGAAAGGATATGTTGCCCGTCACAACACAACATATAAGCTGCCTTATAGAAAACAATTGATAAAGAAGGCAGTAAATGAAACACCGGTAGACAACTTCCGTCATTTGTTTCCATGTTATAATCAAGGATGAAGATAATCCATGGCAACTGGCCTACATTATCGACGTCGTTGTGAACAGTTTTATCAATGATAACGCTGACTCAAGTGATGACACAAGTTTTGACACAGATATGGAAGGCACTGAATTACTTTCTGACAACAACTTATAATATATACAGCAAACTATATAATATGATATAATATAGCAGCAACTTATAATTATCACTGCTTTTATTTTCGTTGTAATTTAACTTTACTTTTTGGTTTTTGTGATTTTTAAACGGATAATAAAAGAAGCCATTAACTGGTGTTATAAAATATTTCACCATCGATCTGACACCGTCACACAAATTGTACTTTGGTGAGGTCAAATTACTACAATTTATGTGTGTTTATACAGTATCAATATTGTTACGACGGTCTAACTGATCGTCGTATGGTACAGTGAAAAACAAAACTCAAGACACTAATTAAGTCACTAATCGTCAGCTTTAATTATCACAATTACATAGTTTGTAATCAACAAGATAGTATCTTACAACAAATCAAATAAAAATTATTCACAGGCAATAAAAATGTATACTAATATAAAACACAATTGTATTACAATTGTTCCGGACAATTATAAAACACATAACACTTCGCCACAATACTACAAACCGCACTCCAATAAAGCACAAATCAAACTGAAACTAAACGCCCCTGAAACCTTGTATTTACGTATACCCCGCTCAGACACGAGAACATTCGACATACTACGCATCAGCTCTACACTAGGACGTAATTGATTGCGGCCTTGACACAGTGCGAGCGGCTGACGAAGCCTACAAAAGTCTCGCAAAGCAAGTTGAAATCACGTACGCTCACAACATTACAGCCGGATTCCTCTTGAACATTCGAGAAACACGTAGATTGTTCTGTAATCTCGTAACAATATCAGAGTGACACGTTTCTAATATAAACAGTAAATAGCGTTTCAGATGTGCCACGCCTGTTTACTTACATCAGGATTAAACTAAGAACGGGAATAGTATAGACATGCAGGTGAGTGAGCAAGAGGGGAATGTGTTGAGAACGCGTTGTATTAGAAGTATATTGGGACGCAGCCCATTCATCCTCACTTACGCTGGGCTAAGTCCTCATCCTCACTATACGTATCAGACTATACGTATTCCGACTTCCAGGAAAGTTTTACATTGTAACCTACAAGCAATTCTTAGAATGCAATGAAATTATACTCACTTCTTGTTGTTAATCTTCTCTGTGCCTTATTCTAGGAATTTTACGTTTATTAAGTCTTTCGTCTTGTTAATTTCCTTATGTAATTTACATAATTATATGTTGATTATGTAAGTATGTTGCTAACGAAGTCAGTAACCGTGGAAAAAGTGATAATGAAAAGGATAAACAAATGCGAACAAGGTAATTAACACACAAAGGAAAACAGCTTACACCTCTCGTTAACGTGTTAACTAGTGCAACAATGCTATCTTGTTGTCGACCGTAGTTTTTCCTTTAACGGCAGTTTGTAACAAGAACGCTTTACTGACAATACCGCTGTTCGCTTTGTAATTATGTTGTGATCATGTAAACGGAAACTGCTGTCGTAGAATGTTTGGTCATTGTGTACTAGGAAAGTCATCTGTTCACCGTGTCTCTATTTGCGCTAGGAAACAATCAGATACATGATACAGCAGAGTACTTGTAATTACTTTATTATTTCTAATTAGATTTACGTTACTGGTAAATAATGGCAGACACTTGGACACGACAGGAGATGTGTAATATTGTATTTGAAACCTATTTCGTTTCACTTTTACAGCAATATCTTAAACATCATTTTCTTTTTGACGAGTTGCAGATTGAAAATGAGTTACAAATGTCTATTTATACCTTGCATACAAGCTGACAGAAATACAATTTTAAGGTCTCAAATACTAAGAGGCAGGTGATATCTTTCCTAGTGAAGAACTCTGTAAGAACAAACATTTTAATTGATAATAATGTTTTGGGCCAGGTATCACATTTTACTTAGGCCTATTTGGGATGTGATATCTCATATAAGAAGGATAACGATATCAAGAGAATGTTAAATAAATTTAGTTATACTTGTAGAACAATAAGACGACTACTGAATAATAAAACGCAGAGGAGGACACAGCAAAAATTCTATAAGTTCATGGCTGTGCCGACTTTAATGTTTCGATGTGAAACATGGACTCTCCTGCAAAAGGATACTTAAAAAATACCCTTGAAATCTTGAAATAAGGCACGAAACGACGACATAAGGAAAGAACTGAAGTTACAGTGGGTTCTGGAGAGAATAAAGGAATACAGGCAGAACTGAACTTCCCATGTGAACGCATGGTTAGGCGTATTCCTAAACAAGCGTTTGATATATTCAAACCAGTGGGGAAGATAGATTGCAGAAGACCCTACAAATATAGTCAGAGACTGTGAAGTCAAAATGGGCTATAGCGCAAGCCATATAGCCATATAGTAAAGGAGGGGGAGGAGGAGGAGGAGGAGGAGGAGGAGGAGGAGGAGGAGGAGGAGGAGGAGGAGAAGAAGAAGAAGAAGAAGAAGAAGAAGAAGAAGAAGAAGAAGAAGAAGAAGAAGAAGAAGAAGATTATTTTGTCAAAACACATTCTCAACTTAGGCGGTCTAACTTATCGTCGTATGGTACAGTGGAAAACAAAATACAGACACCAATGAAGTCACTAATTACCAGCTTTAATTAATCACAAATAAATAAGTTTGTAATCAACAAATTATTTAACAAGATTATAATCGTACAAAAATTCAAATTAAATTTGTTCACACGCAATAATAATGTCAACTAATAGAGTCCTACACTAATTATAACACAATAACGCTTCGCCGCAAATACTTCAACTACTATTCGATCCGCACTAAGGAAAACTGCTCAACGAACTAAGCCGATTAAATCAGACGCTCTGCTTTTATAGGTGCGCAGAGATGTCCAGAATAGCTTTATCTCCTTAATGGACGCCACTTAAATGCGTATTTCAACTCTTCTCCAGATTACTCTGGAACATAATTGAGCGAGGCCTTGACTGAAGTACACCTGCTTTACTTGAGGAGGGACGGGTGGAGGACGTTCTATGGTTCGATAGGGTTCTCGTTACAGTATTACATCACAGAAATTATGAAATGAAAGGTGTTGATTAGTAAGGAAGTCTGTTTGTTACGTATCCATTTAAAAAATGTTTTCCATACTGTAATACACGTTAAAGTTTGGAAAAGAGGAAAACTGTAAATAAGAATTGCAGCAGTAAAACCTAATTACAGTGTTCATATTCAAAAGCAATTTACGGGCTAATTACAGCAGTGTAAAAACTGGACAATGACACCACAGGAGAAACGATATGAAACCATTTCACCACCACGGAAGGATTGAACCAGTATTGTTGTTCTTCCTTATAGTTATTCAAAATACATTTACAAAAAAAGTTAAGGCGTTGAAGGAAAGGTCACTAACTTAAATAGTGAGAACACACTATATACTTTAGTTTTTCGAGGCTACCATATTGTATTTGCCCAAAACCAAAGTGCTTTAGGATATGTAACAGAAGAGTACAGGAGATGGGGTCTGGAAGTTAGTAAAACCAAAATAGGGGTGTTCCACAGCATACGTATAATGCTGAAGTACGAACAGAATATTAAAGTACTGGAAAGAATACAATTGCTGCAGACTCATGATCGTCTGGTATAATGTTATAATGACCATCTAAGCCAATAAAATTGGTGAATCGTTTGTTATACGCTCAGTTATCTTCAGTACAAATTAGCAATAGTTAATTGTTAATAGTTAATAGTTAATTATCTCAAACAATAAGTTATATTTAAATTTGAAGAATTTGAAGTAAGTATATAGAAAATTAACTAAAAGTTGATACCTCAATAATTATTTAAAGGATATTGCAGTATTCTATGATAAAGACTACATGTACAGGGCAATTTTAGTTAGAGGGTTTCTTTAAGGGGGTAATGGCGTTTAAACATTTCCCACGTTAAATTTGCACCTTTTTAGTTACCGTTTTCTTAGATGCAAGATAGAATTTTTAAACAAAAAGCAATTTATTTAGTTGACATTTGGTTACAGCGTAAATGAACTATTTTTCCTTGTTTTCTTATGTGATATATTTTACAAAATTTAGCATAAAAATTACATTTAAATTTGATATTTGCCCTAACACATTAAACAAATTTTTAAATTTTGATTGCTAATTCAGTTACTTTGAATTCAGTTTAAATTTATTTGGTTGCTAATAAAATATACGATTCTATTTGGTTTGCCTTATAAAGCAAGTAATAAAGACAATGTTTCTTTGTTGCCGTACATTCATCATAAAATAAATCTTATATCTTATATCTTATATTAGAAAACTCTTGTTAAACATTTCTTCGTTACATTATAAATTCTCGACTACTTAGTCTGAATGTGTGCTTTATAAATTTGTTCTTATTTACATTATTATTCTATGCTTGGGATACATCTTAAGGCTTTATAACATTTTAAATAAACTAATCGAATCGTTAGTCTTATACGCTTTCAATGAAAATTTAAAATTATTAAATCAATTGTTGATCCTCCAAGCAAGGATTTAAATTATCTTTGAATTAATTGGTCATCATTAAAGAAAATTCTTACTACAGTTAAATTACATTCTCTTATCTCTATCTACATAATTTTTCTTTAATTTAAACTTTTTTTTATTAATGTCTTTTTAATGTCTCTATTCTTTTATAATTATAAATTGATTTTTCGTCACCTCAATTCTGCAGATTGTACCCATGTCCTCCGGTGATCTGTCTGTCCTCTCCTACTGGATGTCCTCTTGCGTTTTCCGGTTCCACTGGTCGTCCTCCAGTCACTCGTCCTTCATGGTCCCATCTGCTGGCTGTAGAATGGAATGATGTGTTGCTCTGAATCAGCTGCTCTTGTTCTATTAACCGCCTCTATTGCTCTGTATATCGTTCCTCTGCTTGATGTTCTCTCGCCATTCGTCTAGAGTGTTGATGTTTGAATTTGTAGACTGTTTGTAGACGTCCGATAATTGTAGTCACTGTTTTTTTTTTACTACTTGAACTAATGTATTGTCCGTTAGACTTTACAGTTAATAAACAACAGATCTTGTCGATATTGGACATAGCGTCCAGCTATGTCTGAAGTAATTAAAATTTGCGTCTCTGACGGACAGAGCTTACCACTGCAATTGAAAATTGATTGAAGAGTATTAGAAATTCTCGTCGCTGACGGACATAGACCACCACCACCGCCACCACCACCACCACCACCGCCACCACCGAACCGCCACGACTGAAGACTGATTGAAGAGTAAATTTGGCTCTCCTGGGCTCGTATTTATATTGTAACAATAAAACGAGGTCGTACCTGTTAAAATGTCTCACACTTGTTTATTTAGTGTATTAGTGTGATTGTAGTGTGTTTGCCTCACACTGGTTGTTACATAAATCGACGTCACTACTGGAGTCCGTAGCGTTGTCAATGTCACCAGTACAACCTACCTGTTAATTCATAGGGATTACGATTCCCGGGTGGCGCCAAATTGTTTTGTTAAAACAATTAAAACATTTAGTTTTTAAAGTAATATGTGGTATTAGCATGGACAGCTGTGGCGTTCGAATTATTCCCGCTGCTACACAGGTTGTCGACTCGGCCACTCGTGACAAGCGCTAGTTGTCTATGACTTAAACTTCGCTAACACACATATATTTACAACAAAAATCCTATGAAATAACAAGATAGTATTGTTCTGTACTGCGTTTTTTAATACACATTTAATTATTAATAAACATGACAATTGAATAATAAACAAATTTATAATATTATGATCCGGCTTAGAGCTTGAAACACAAAACACCTCAGGTTGGCAAAATTGATTGAAAACACTATCATTCAGTTACTTCTAACAAATTAATATGTTTTTACAATCTGGGGTTCTTTTGATCATGAAAATAGACATAAACGTTGATTACATGAAAAGAAAGTACACTATTATACCTTATAGGTACTTAGGATTTATAATGTGTTTGTACAATTTGTTCTGTAGTGTCGTATTTCTGTTACAGTAGTTTTGTTCACAAATAAGGTTATCTTTATAAATGTTTTCTAATATAAGTAAGTAAATTATGCCTTTACCTTTGAAAGAAAATACTATTTTTTAAATAGTGAGAAATTTTATCATTTGAAAATAATTTAAGTGATTTGGGGTTTTTTTAGGAGTAATAAATTATTCGGTACTTATCAGTTCGTCTCACGTTGAAGGGTCATCATGGGTAGGCGTGTATTTTTCGAATTTGGGCTGGTTGTAGGCTTCCAGCATCTTCTTCAAACTGGCCTGGGTTTTTTCTTTAATTAGTTTGTTTAATTTTATTCCTGGTCATCACTAATTCTGTACAGATCGACGTTTCTTCACATTGGATCATTTCGGTTCACTATTCGACTTGTTGTAACTGTTTAAATTAAAGTTTTAGTTTGTCTAATTTCTTGCGTGGCGTACCCACGCTTCGTTTCATCAGCGTCTGTTATTTTTTAACGGAAAAATAAGCCTCAAATGACTCGTTGTCATAGTAACTAATAATTCGATGCTAGTTTAATTACTCTTTGCTTACATTGTTAGAGATATTTGAATTTTTATTCAAATTTATTAAGTATTTTCCTAATGATTTTATTCCCTTATAATTCCTTTGGGATAATAAACGACATCACTATTATTTTTCTTTCCTTTGAAAGTTTACAATGATACCTCATAAGGTCATATTTTGTTACACTTTAACTATAGTCTAATTAGTTGACATTTAAAAAATAACATATCTTTCTTGAATTAAATTATTACAATAATATTTCTGTGTAGAAATAACTGATATACAATCATTGTCCATTCACTGTTCTTAGATTAGTAAGATTTTTTGTGAAATTGATACAATTTGCATTTGAAATGTTCTTGGCAGTTAACTGTTTTCCTAGTTACAAACAGCCATGATTGTTTTCTAGTGTATTTCCTTTTTAAATTACATTCTGAATTCAGCCTGATGGGCTTCATTTATTTGTTTGTGTTTTAATTATTATTCAACATACATTTTCATTGCTTTTCATTTAAAACATAATAGTTAGGTTTATGGACTGTAAGTCCCCTTTCAGTCATATTCCTTCTTTAACATTGAATCAATTATTCTTTATAAGTCATAAATTATTCTTAGTATTAACATTGATTTCTTTCTTGTCTTATAAACTAGGGTGATAAACATTGTCACTTTCTCTAATAATATGAAGGTTAAGTCCCCTTTCAACATGGGGTGTTGTATTCTTTATAATTTTAATCTTTAATAACAAATTTTACTTCTATCCTATCATGCCATGTTAACACAAGTTATGGTACTGGGCTTTCTCCCTGATATGTCACATGCTTCCCTTATATTAATTTTAAATACTATTTTTAATTACATCTAGGTATTCAACTAATTATAATTCCACTCCACTCATTGGTGATTTATCAATGTTTTAAAGAGTGTCTATTTCCTTAGCATTCTAATTTGAATGTTTCACATTCACTTTCACTATTTTTAGGGCATTAACACTTCACTAAAACACTTCACTTTGGTTCACTGTTTTGTAATTAGTGTTATTTAATGGGTAACCCCTATACCTACTCCTACCATTTCTCACTATTTTTGTTTTAGTATTATTTTTACTATAAACAATATTAGGCTAGTTGAGTTTTGGGTTGAATCTAACCTTTCTGACAGGGTTAGTGTACCCTTCCTATACTACATTGTTTTACAATTGTATTGTCTTAAAAATTGGATACATATGTTAAATTAATGCTAATAATAACATTGGTTTTATTAATATATAATTATTTAAGGTTTATTGACCGTATTCTATCTTTAACATACAATCTCTCCCTTTTATATATGTGTGTTAGTTTCCCTTGGGTTTTATCTGTCTCCTCTTCATTCTTCCTCTTCTACTTCTTCAATAATCTTCATCTTCATTCTTCATCTTGGTTTGGTTCTCCTTTAGTTCTGTGTCCATCATTGTTTTGTTAATCACATTTTCTTAAGTATGTTTGGGTTGTCGGCTTAATCATGTCAAAATATTTACATTTTAATAAGTATGTTACGTGGTTCCCTTCTTTATGTTTATGTTTTTTTGGCTCAATCACTTGGGTTGGGTAATATCGTTGTACGTCATGTCAAAGTATTTACATTTTAATCATTTTTTACACATTTTATTTCATATGAAGTAACTTTTATATTAAGAATTATCTTTTTTATTACTGGTACGAGATTTGGGCTTAATTGTATCGTTACATAATGCCTCTCCTCTAAAATTGATCATTTTAATAAAATACTAGCATAGTGTTTTATGAAATTATCAGTTATAAGTAACTTTTTTCCTTCTCTTCCTTGTTTGTTTCTCCATTCTCCATTTCTCTTCTTACTTAATTCACTCCATTTTATTTGGATCTGTTTTTATTTATTTCCATTGGTGCATATTCCCTCATACGCAAATTTTATTTCCCTAACTTTATATAGTAGCTGGTTTCTCCCATTACTACTCAATTTTCTGAGACTAGAGGCACATCTTCTCTACTCAGTACATATAGATTGCTGGACTTTTCAACAGTCAATCTTAAATCTTTGTCAACTTGTGACTTAATAATAATAACAATATAATAATATAATTGGGATTGTCCACCTTGTGGTTTGTCTTTAGATCACTTTATCATTACTACTCATTCTTCCTTCCGCTATACCTTAACTATACACTATCATCTACTCATATACTATATTGAGAAATTTTATCTTTACTCATATGTTAATTTCGTCATATCTCACTTTTCATTATTTTGTTTTCAATGCTCGTTGTGATCATTTTAATTGTTTTAGACATTTTTTTTAGTCATTTAGCAGGATTCTGCTTTAGCCATATTTGTATATTTGTTTTATATACAATTTCTCTCTCTCTCCTTGTACCAGGTAAAGTTTTATTTATTTTTTCTGATAATACTTTTGATTCAGTATAATTTCAAGTATTTATCTCAGTAATTTGAACTTGATTTTATTTTGTTTATTTTACTCTGTATTCAGCATCATTTTTGATAATTCTTTGGTAAGTTAATGGTCTTACCGTAAAGGAATGTTTGTAGCGTATTCCTTTTTAGCTATTTTTTGTTTTTAATTATAATTGTAAGTTTGTGCTTCTTACATTTTTATTACATAGGAATGTGTGTAACTTATTCCTGATTATCTCACTTTTTACTTCATACTTCATATTTCAATTTTTTGTTATATTTTAAACTGATTTAAATTGAAAGGAATTTGTGTAACTGTTTCCTTTGTTTTTCTTTTTTCATTAAAACTTTTTATTGTTCCGCATACATCATCTAAATATTTGAGTAAGCTGCTCTTACAATCTCTTTTAGAATTTTGAAATTTGTTTCATTTCACAATAGTTTTATTCTTCCTCGTAAAACTTTTTTATTGAAGTTTGATTGTAAACTCCCTTGATTTTCCTGGTATTGATATTACTGATTTGGTAAGTGTTATTACCATTGTCTCTTGTGATGATATACGGCCCCGTGTATAACAATAATAATTTCTTTGCTATACCTTCCATTGTACTTGGCAGTTCACGATTTTTGATTAGTATTTTTTCTCCCTCTTTATATTTGATTATTTTGGGTTGGTTCTTTGCATATTTGGCCTTCTGTTTCTCAATTTTTTCTACTATTAGGCTGTACCATTTATTTTTGTCATACGGGTCTTCTGGGTCTTTTGGGAATTCTATTATCTCTTGTATCTCTCTGTTTGGCTTCCTCTCGAACATCATCAAGTAAGGCGTACTCTCAGTGAATTGGTGGTAACTAATGTTTAAAAACACTTCGGTTGAAGGTAAATATTTGTACCATTCTCTCTGGTTGTTATGACAATAGGTTCTCAAAATGCGTCCCACCTCCCTCAATATTCTTTCTGCGGGATTGCTGCTAGGGTGGTAGACTGATGTTTTATAAGTTTTAATATTTAATTTTAATAACTCTTCTCGCCATTTTCTTCCTTTAAATTGCGTTCCGTGGTCTGTTATTAACATGCACGGTCTTCCAATTTCTATAATGTATTTATTTTTGATAATGTCTAATATTTTCCTTGTTGTGGCTCTGTTTATAGCATATAATTTGGTGTACTTGGTGTAATGGTCAAGTATGATAACAATGAATTTGTAGCCGTGTCGTCCTCCGCTACGTGGGAATGGTCCACATATGTCGAGGAACGCCTTCTCTAATTTGGCACTTGATGTGATGGGTATCATCGTTCCATCCTTCCTTTCGTTATTGGTTTTGACCATCTGACACAATGTGCAGGTTTTTATGTTTTTACTTACTTTTCTTGCAATATTTTTTATAAACAAATCCTCTTCTAATGCTTTTACCATTTTAATTGTTCCCATGTGGCCGTATCGCACATGATAATCTTTGATGATTTGATTTTCTAATGATTGTGGTATTACCAGTTTCCAAGTATCTTGGTTCTTTTTTGTTTCCATAAATAGAATATTGTTGTACACACAGTAAAATTGGTTAATAATGGCTTCAGACTCCATCAGTCTTCTTCTGATGTTGGATATTTTTGTATCTTGCTCTTGTTGCAACACTATTTGGTTCATAATATCTTCCAGGTCTTTTCTATCCTTCAACATATAATACACTTTTGCTATCTTCCCCTTTTCTCCTTCAAATGTCTGATTTACTACATTTATTCTGGACAAAACATCAGCCACTATATTTTTTCGTCCTGGAATATATTCCACGTAATGTGGTATTCTTGCAAAGCAAGTATCCATCGAGTGAGTCGGCCATGATTCAACTTACATTGTTTTAGAAACGATATTGATTTATGATCGCTTCGGACCGTTATATATTATATCCAAGTATGTACGTCCTAAACTTGCCGCACGCGAATACTATGCTGAGCAACTCCTTTTCTGTAACATTATAGTTACGCTCACAGCTATTCGGCTGGCGAAGCTAATGACTAGGTGATTGCCATCTTCGTCTTCTTGGTATAATTCTGCGCCTAGACTTACATCACTAGCGTCGCAGTTTAGATAGAACTGTTTTGCAAAAAATTAGGGTGGTGTAAAATAACAGTGTCAACAAATTTTTGTTTGATTAATTTAAACACTTCTTCTTGTTCCACTCCCCACGTCCATTTTTCTTTTGAAGATAATTGCTTGGAAAATTTAGCTCTTAGGTGTGAATAGTTGGTCTGAAATTTCCTGTAGTAATTACATACCCCTAGGAAGGATTGCAACTGTTTTTTGTTTCTTGGCGATGGGAAATTTTGTATGGCGTCAACCTTCTCTTGGGATGGAGAGATTCCCTCTTCAGTTAGGTTCAATCCTAAGAATTTTACTTCTTTAGCAATGAACTTTGATTTGTCTAACTTAAGTGTGATATTGTTGTTAGATAATTTTTCCAACACATGTCTGACTCTTTCACAGTGTTCGTCCCAGTTTGCTGACGTAATAAGTAGGTCGTCAACGTACACTGTAGTAAATTCCAGTGCCTCTTGACCTAACACTTGGTCCATGCACTTCACGAACACTGCTACTGAATTTATTAGTCCAAATGGTAGTCTTTTGAACTGGTAGTTTCTACCGTCGAACAGGAATGCTAAGTATTGTCTACTGTGTGGGTGCAGCTCTACCTGCCAATACCCACATACAGTATCCCAAGTGCTAATATATCTGATTCCGTGGAATCTCTTCAGAATTTCTTCTATTTCTCCTGGTGAGGTTCTGTCATTTATAATCATCTTATTTATTTCTCGGGCGTCGAGGCAGATTCGCACCTTGCCATTTTTCTTGGGTATGGCAACTATGGGACTGGTATATTGTGAATGACTGTATTCAATTATGTCTTCGGCAATCATTCTATTTATTTCCATTCTAACTTCGTTTTTTAGAGAATGTGCTATTGGATATGATTTCCGGTGGAAGTCCACTGGTTCTGGGAATTGAATTTTACATTGATATCCCTTAACCTTTCCGGGGATGTTCGAAAAAACATGCTGATATTCATTGTAAATGGCGATTAATTTTTTGGATTGTTGTTTACTAATCTCCTGCATAGGCCGCTCTCTTTGGAAGGTGATAATCTCTTCCAACTTCTGGTTCCATAAGGTCTTACGCTCCTCCTCCTCTACTATGGTGATATCTGGCTCATGCCTCTGGCAATAATAACTTTTCAGTTCTGTGTTTTGGCTTAAGGCAGTTGGACTTGGCACACAATTGATAATGTTCGCGGACCAGGTTCCTTGTTCTGAATTTAACAACACTACTCCTTTCTGCAGGTTTATTACTGCTGAATACTTTCTTAGTATATCACATCCGATGAGCATATTGAAAGGTAGCCCATTTGCCACGAGAAATACAATGGAGATGGTGGATTCTAGATTATCTAGTTCCAATGACACTTGCTTTTTCACTGTTTTGTTCTGTTTGCCCGTTGCGCCAATGATGACTATGTTATTTATTGGCAATGTAGGTATTGGTGTTCGAGAGTGAGCTTGAATTCTTTCTAACTCAGGTTGGTTAATGAGAGAGATATTAGACCCCGTGTCTACCAGGATGCTGGTTATGGTACCGTTTATTGTTGCCTTTATATGAACAATTTCACTATTGTTCTGTGGTAATTGAGTGGCCTCTTCCTCGAGAAGTTCTTCTCGAATATTTTTTAAATAATTGTTGTAAATTATCGTGATTCCTTTGGTTTGTTTATCTGACATTGTTTGACGTATCAACCCAAGTGATTGGTCATGTGAAGGGCGTTCATACTTTATCACTGACCTTTTTAGTTTAAAGGTGGCTGCTGGCTGACGGCCAGGTTGCTTGGCTGGTCGTTCGCTTCATTGTGCGGCACATTTTGCTGGTTATTTCCATTTTGTAGTGGTTCATGGTTCCTGTTCACTGATGGTCTGTTGTCAGTCTCGTTGGATGCATTGTACCATGGCTCTTGGTGCCAATTTGAATTGTATCTTCGGTGGTTATTCCGCCTTCTACCACTAATAAAATTTACATGACGTCGATTGTCATTCCTATTTGGATTGCCCCCGGGTCCCCGGTTGTACTGGTAATTGGGATGATACCGGTTGCCGTAGTAATTGTGGTCATTGGGGTGACTGTTGGTACGTTGTTCAGGTTCTCCTCCTCGATAATTCCCACTTGGTCGGTTGTTATTATTTGGGCTGCTTCTATTATAGTTTGGACTCCCTGGGTGATTGTTCTGTTGTCCTTGGTTACCAGGCTGGTTATTTGGATGGCGATGCTGATCGTTTCCATTAAATGTTGGTTCTGCATTATTATTATTATTATTATTCCGGCCCCAGTTATTTCGATTATTGCCTTGTGGATAATTGTATGGTCCCTGGAAATTAGGTGTATTGTTGTGTTCATTCCACTTATTGTATCTCTGGTTTGTAATCCTGTTTTTTCGATACTGGTTATCGTTCTCCAGGTCTTCCAGTAAGCTAACCATTCCTTGGATTGTTTTAATTTGGCCTTGTCGCCTGGCCTTCTGGATGGCCTCTTCGTAATGGTAACCCAGTTGTATCACCAACGACTCTTCCGGTATTCTGGGTTCCAAATTTCTGGCTAAACATACCTTTCCCAGAAAATACGATGTTAACGTGTGTCCTCCTTGTGTTTCGTACCTCCCGTTACTAATGTCATTGCGGACCACATTCTGTGTTGATTCGGACCAATACTTCTCCCTGAACTGTTTCTTGAATTCCTGAGTATCATTTATCTCAGGTCTTGTGGCCGTCCACCAATTGTCATGGGTGTCACGAAACATCTCGTCGATCATACTCCTCACACTAGACCATCTGGTTTCTCGGTTCTTCTCTATCAGCTCTTCTACCCGTTTGAGGAATTCTATCGGGTTTCTCCTGTAGCTACGAAAATTAATCATTTCTCTGTTCTCACTGGTTATGAACTGTGTGTGATTACATGGTTTTTCTCTTAATGCATCTAATTCTTCCTGCATCTGTTTCTCTCGCATGCTGATTCCCTGGATTTTTTCTCGGTTTTCTCGGGTCAGTCCGTCGATTTTGTCTATGACGGTATACACCTTCTCTACCCGATTGTTTACATCCAGTTGTAGCTCTTGGTGCCTCTCCTCCAGTTCCTTGACCACTTCTTGTTTATTCTTTTGGCACCCTTCAGTAAGGACTTGGTAGAACTCCGTCGCCCTCAATTTACCTTCCTCTTCAACGTTACTAATTTTATTATTTAATTCTTCCCTGATTTGTATTACTGTTTCGTTGGTTTCTGTTACCGTTAGTCTAATCTCTTCTCGACATTCGACTAGTTGTTGCTTCCATTCCTCCTTGGTTTTCTTACTTTCTTCCTCGATTTTCCTTTGGAGGATATCATGATTAGTTTCCATCTTTTTGTTTACAATTTCTAGATCCTTCTTGATCTGTTTCTTTAGTTCTTCGCTCTTCTTCTCCAATACCTCTTGACTTCTTTTCAAGTCTTCATGGTTGCTTTCTATTTTATCATTCAGGAATGCTATACTCTCCTTCATTTGCTTCTTCAAATCTTCGCTGTTTTGGTCCAGTTTTTCCAGTTTTTTATTTAACTCTTCCTTGTCTAGTCTTCTCTCTTCCTTGTCTTGTCTTCTCTCTTTATTCATTTGTCCGAATTGTTCCATCATGAACTTCATCATGCTATCTAAATTCGTTTCTTCTGTTGGTTTTATTGGTTGGTTACTTACCCTGACTTCTGCTTCTATTTCCGGTTCAGGTTCAGGTTCAGGTTCAGGTTCAGGTGGATTTGGATTTTCCACTTGGTCCTCCTGTGAGTTTTCTTCTGACAATTCTCCAGTCGTTTCCTCCATTTCTACTTCCTCGACTTCCTCCACTTCTTCTGGGTTTCCTTCTTGGTTTGGTGTTTCCTTCCCTTTGCGTCTCGTAACCATCCCGTGTCTATTCATGATCGCCGCTAGTTATTCTTACTAGCCACACGTTGCTGGTCGCCAATATGTAACAATAAAACGAGGTCGTACCTGTTAAAATGTCTCACACTTGTTTATTTAGTGTATTAGTGTGATTGTAGTGTGTTTGCCTCACACTGGTTGTTACATAAATCGACGTCACTACTGGAGTCCGTAGCGTTGTCAATGTCACCAGTACAACCTACCTGTTAATTCATAGGGATTACGATTCCCGGGTGGCGCCAAATTGTTTTGTTAAAACAATTAAAACATTTAGTTTTTAAAGTAATATGTGGTATTAGCATGGACAGCTGTGGCGTTCGAATTATTCCCGCTGCTACACAGGTTGTCGACTCGGCCACTCGTGACAAGCGCTAGTTGTCTATGACTTAAACTTCGCTAACACACATATATTTACAACAAAAATCCTATGAAATAACAAGATAGTATTGTTCTGTACTGCGTTTTTTAATACACATTTAATTATTAATAAACATGACAATTGAATAATAAACAAATTTATAATATTATGCTCCGGCTTAGAGCTTGAAACACAAAACACCTCAGGTTGGCAAAATTGATTGAAAACACTATCATTCAGTTACTTCTAACAAATTAATATGTTTTTACAATCTGGGGTTCTTTTGATCATGAAAATAGACATAAACGTTGATTACATGAAAAGAAAGTACACTATTATACCTTATAGGTACTTAGGATTTATAATGTGTTTGTACAATTTGTTCTGTAGTGTCGTATTTCTGTTACAGTAGTTTTGTTCACAAATAAGGTTATCTTTATAAATGTTTTCTAATATAAGTAAGTAAATTATGCCTTTACCTTTGAAAGAAAATACTATTTTTTAAATAGTGAGAAATTTTATCATTTGAAAATAATTTAAGTGATTTGGGGTTTTTTTAGGAGTAATAAATTATTCGGTACTTATCAGTTCGTCTCACGTTGAAGGGTCATCATGGGTAGGCGTGTATTTTTCGAATTTGGGCTGGTTGTAGGCTTCCAGCATCTTCTTCAAACTGGCCTGGGTTTTTTCTTTAATTAGTTTGTTTAATTTTATTCCTGGTCATCACTAATTCTGTACAGATCGACGTTTCTTCACATTGGATCATTTCGGTTCACTATTCGACTTGTTGTAACTGTTTAAATTAAAGTTTTAGTTTGTCTAATTTCTTGCGTGGCGTACCCACGCTTCGTTTCATCAGCGTCTGTTATTTTTTAACGGAAAAATAAGCCTCAAATGACTCGTTGTCATAGTAACTAATAATTCGATGCTAGTTTAATTACTCTTTGCTTACATTGTTAGAGATATTTGAATTTTTATTCAAATTTATTAAGTATTTTCCTAATGATTTTATTCCCTTATAATTCCTTTGGGATAATAAACGACATCACTATTATTTTTCTTTCCTTTGAAAGTTTACAATGATACCTCATAAGGTCATATTTTGTTACACTTTAACTATAGTCTAATTAGTTGACATTTAAAAAATAACATATCTTTCTTGAATTAAATTATTACAATAATATTTCTGTGTAGAAATAACTGATATACAATCATTGTCCATTCACTGTTCTTAGATTAGTAAGATTTTTTGTGAAATTGATACAATTTGCATTTGAAATGTTCTTGGCAGTTAACTGTTTTCCTAGTTACAAACAGCCATGATTGTTTTCTAGTGTATTTCCTTTTTAAATTACATTCTGAATTCAGCCTGATGGGCTTCATTTATTTGTTTGTGTTTTAATTATTATTCAACATACATTTTCATTGCTTTTCATTTAAAACATAATAGTTAGGTTTATGGACTGTAAGTCCCCTTTCAGTCATATTCCTTCTTTAACATTGAATCAATTATTCTTTATAAGTCATAAATTATTCTTAGTATTAACATTGATTTCTTTCTTGTCTTATAAACTAGGGTGATAAACATTGTCACTTTCTCTAATAATATGAAGGTTAAGTCCCCTTTCAACATGGGGTGTTGTATTCTTTATAATTTTAATCTTTAATAACAAATTTTACTTCTATCCTATCATGCCATGTTAACACAAGTTATGGTACTGGGCTTTCTCCCTGATATGTCACATGCTTCCCTTATATTAATTTTAAATACTATTTTTAATTACATCTAGGTATTCAACTAATTATAATTCCACTCCACTCATTGGTGATTTATCAATGTTTTAAAGAGTGTCTATTTCCTTAGCATTCTAATTTGAATGTTTCACATTCACTTTCACTATTTTTAGGGCATTAACACTTCACTAAAACACTTCACTTTGGTTCACTGTTTTGTAATTAGTGTTATTTAATGGGTAACCCCTATACCTACTCCTACCATTTCTCACTATTTTTGTTTTAGTATTATTTTTACTATAAACAATATTAGGCTAGTTGAGTTTTGGGTTGAATCTAACCTTTCTGACAGGGTTAGTGTACCCTTCCTATACTACATTGTTTTACAATTGTATTGTCTTAAAAATTGGATACATATGTTAAATTAATGCTAATAATAACATTGGTTTTATTAATATATAATTATTTAAGGTTTATTGACCGTATTCTATCTTTAACATACAATCTCTCCCTTTTATATATGTGTGTTAGTTTCCCTTGGGTTTTATCTGTCTCCTCTTCATTCTTCCTCTTCTTCTTCTTCAATAATCTTCATCTTCATTCTTCATCTTGGTTTGGTTCTCCTTTAGTTCTGTGTCCATCATTGTTTTGTTAATCACATTTTCTTAAGTATGTTTGGGTTGTCGGCTTAATCATGTCAAAATATTTACATTTTAATAAGTATGTTACGTGGTTCCCTTCTTTATGTTTATGTTTTTTTGGCTCAATCACTTGGGTTGGGTAATATCGTTGTACGTCATGTCAAAGTATTTACATTTTAATCATTTTTTACACATTTTATTTCATATGAAGTAACTTTTATATTAAGAATTATCTTTTTTATTACTGGTACGAGATTTGGGCTTAATTGTATCGTTACAATATTCACCAAAAAAACCACACCTGTCGTCACAGGATTCTGCAGGTCAGAAGCTGTCAGTGGCGTCAGTTACCCCACCATCGTCCAATTTCACATATTCGCACATTTTTGCCAATTGCAATGTCTAATGCGGATTTCAAAGTGATCTAACATTGTCTGATTCAATTACACATATTATACGTAATTATCAGAATGATCGCATCATTAGTGTAATTACTATGCTCTAAAAATCGCACAGAATTTGCACTGAACGTCATAATTACATAGAATTCGCACTGCAAATGTGTCTGACTTTTATGCATTTTTAGAAGTCTTTACAATCTTTCTAATATTTACGGTTTGCTTATAATTAAAAAAACTTTAATTTAGTATCTATTTGGGGTAAGATTGCAAACTTTCAGGCTTGAACAGGCCTCACGCACACACATTCGTTGTTTATACATACTCGTGTAAACGCTCTCAGCGGCAATCGCGTGATCTTTCCTGTTGATTCCTGTTCATAATTCACCTTTCAATTTCACACCTGCTTGTCTATTACATATTACTAAAATTAATTTAAATATTT
Source organism: Magicicada septendecula (assembly GCA_034769895.1). Taxonomy (NCBI): domain Eukaryota; kingdom Metazoa; phylum Arthropoda; class Insecta; order Hemiptera; family Cicadidae; genus Magicicada; species Magicicada septendecula. Next base: position 349,910,735 of record CM068375.1, read on the forward strand.
ATTTTATTTAATACATGCACATTACAGCATATGCTTGTATTGTCGCAATATACTTCTGTATATTACTAATAAAATCTAGAACCATACTCCGGATCATTCCTTTTGTTCTCTTCAGGCAGCCCTTCTGTAGGCCTCTTGTATTACTTCTTCTTCTGTATACTGTCTCAAAGGCTTTTGAATCTCCATCGCCAACATACTTTGTCTGCTTTAACCCATCTTGTTTTTTCTGACCGTTTGAAAATATTTATTGCTCCCCTTGATTCCATACCTCTACTCGAACCTTCAGAATTAATTTGGCATTCACGTAAATTTAATCTTTCATGTCATGTTAATTTGATCTTTTAATCCACTTGCACAAATAGCAAAATTTTGACATGACTTCAACATCGATAACTTACCCATTATCGAGACTGGTTGATGACATAACAATCATAAGGCCCATGTCCTGCCAGACGCCATCAAAGGCAGAAGAAATTTAGTTACAGCCATTATTTTCTTGTACAGATTCAACAGCTGCTTAACTCAGTGAATTTTTAGCTACGGGTGAATATCTGGGCATAAAATTTTCAAAGAGCTAAAAAATGTATGAGGAGAAGATGTAAGTAAATAACAGCACAACGTTATACTTGCAGCCTAACATTACCAATATTCCGCAAGCCATAAGCATTTCTAATATTCGTTTGAAAATACTTCACGCCAAGTAGAATATTACTGCTCCAAAACATTGTTTTCTTTTTGCAATTTTTACAGAACCTAATAAAAGAAGCAAGAAGTCATAATGTTAACGATTACAACATACACAGTTTAAAGTATACAATATTTCAAAACAATAGACTTCATCATAGCTTGAAATATATTGTATACATTTATTATGAAACTACCTTTAGCATTTCCATATTTGCTTTCAGTATAATTTTCCCACAATTTAGAAGAATGTTTTGTGCAAGATGATGATAGCGGTTGTGTAGGTGTTTAAAATTCTTATACTCAGTTTATAAGCAAAAATAAACTTAGAATTGCATATTAAAATTACTGTTTGCATGCAAAGTCTTAAAGTTTTAATATTATATACTCTAATATATACGTGTCAGCACTATTATGTATTACATTAACAAGAAAACAATTAAGATTTTAAATATTAAGAACAAAGTTGTTAAATTTTTTTGAAATTTGTAGTCGTTCTTACCACCTTAATTATTTGCTATAGCTTATAGATTTATAAAAAATGTATGACGTCATTTTTTATAAAGCACGAAAAAATAGAGCAACAGACAAAAATTCCTGTAACTAGTGTACAAAACTAGAGCATAAAAAAGTCTTTGATTGTTGATTGCTTTTCTTCTTAAATTCTTAGGATCATGCATCTAGGATTGAAAAGTAGGATAAATTGAGTTTTTTAACATCCCGGACCTATGGAATAAAGATTTGGAATATTTTTTAATCATGCCGAGGACGTGGCCGGATTTGTATGATACAGGGCTGGTTAAACTCGCGGCCGGGTACTCGCTACTCTACTAAACTTGTGGACAAAAACATTTTACAAACATTTTTGGACGAAACAACTAGGGTAAGACATGGCCATGTTAAGAAAGCTATTTGTGCGATCAAGACATATCAAAAGCAAATAAACAAAATATTTTTCATCCCCAAGTTAAAAAGATTATGTCACTTTCACCATGTATGAACGTGAGGTATGTTAAATGAAATCAAGGACGGAAAACATGTTAAATACCAGACAAGTTTCAAAACCAGACAAGTTTTTATATACCAGATTTTAAAGGGTTTCAAGCAGTAAATCAAGAAGGTAAAAGTGGTAGAATTTAGATGTCATGCAGCTACCTAAACAGACATTGAAGTGAGCCCTTTCAGATAAAAGGTCAAAGAAAACGGGATAGGCCGAAGAGAACGGGCAGTTGAAAATTGAGAAAAGATCTATTAGCAAATGATAATTTTAGTAGGGGTTGGAAATTTTTGGATGGATTGGTTTGTTTCGTTTCATGATGGGTTCAGAAGTATGGGATAGGGCGTGGTCTTTAGCCGGTAGGCGGGGGTATAAATACGGAAGAATACAGAAAATCTGTCAACAGGGTCTTCAACCGCCAATCACAGGTAAGGAAGATTATTTTTATTTTACATTATTTTGTAGTTCAGTCTTATATTTCTATTCTTCTATGTTGTGTCTAATGTTTGTATGCCTCATATTGTTATGAAACTTTATTTAATCGTAGTTATGCGTAGATTGCTAATATTTTGTATGATTTATGGTAAGTTGTTTTATACTGTTTAGCGTCTGAGGACGATCCCAGATTCCAGGGATTGAAGCGTGTAGCGATAAAAAACTACATCTTTCTTTCTGTGTTCTCTAGGTATCCATCTCATTGATTTCTTTAGTAGTCGGATTTGTCCCATTCTGTGTACCAGATTAGTTGTTTTTCTTTAATGCAGTCGTGATTGTCTTTTGTACGCCCACTTTCTTTATACCTGTTCTTTTATTCACCATGTTGCAGATCATGGATCAAATCATGTTACAGCAACGTGTTTTTAATCATACTATTGTATATCCTTTTTTTCGTGTATTTTCCAATTTCTGTCCTCCATAGAATCCTATTCAATGATCTAATTATTTGTTTTGATTTGATAAACTTTATGTTGATTTTATTTCAACATCATTGTTCCTTCTTCATTAAAATTTATTCCTAAGTATTTTTAGCTGTTGCATTTTTTGTACGTTTGTTGTTTTCTAAGAATAAATGTGTTGTTTCTTCTCCGACACTCATATACTGCGTTTTTCCATGTTTATCAGTAATCCCCAGTTTTCATACTATTCCTTCAGTTGTCTTGATTGTTCATCTCTTCTTTCACAGCACTATCACTTTACTAAAAATGAACTTTATCTTGTGAAAAACTTACTTTTTTCGTCGGATGCGTTTCGGCCTTCCTCCACACACCACCCCCACTACACCTTCCACACAAAAACCGTTACAAAATGATGGCAGTCTGACTAAAAGCTGAAGAAGGCGGATACTAAGCCGAAACGCCGAAAAAAGTAAGTTTTTCACAAGATAAAGTTCATTTTTAGTAAAGTATTCCTTCAGCTTGCGTGTCATATATTCTAGGTCTTCTTTTTCATTTGCACATATCACTTGATCGTCTGCAAACTGCAGGGTGTACAAACATGTGTCATCACCAATTTCAATACCCATCCCTTTGTAGTTTTTCTTCCAATGGGTTAGGGATTTTTCAACGTAAATTAATAAAATATTAAAAAAGACTTCTTAATTTTCCACAATTTGTATTTTCCTACAATTAACTGACAATGTAAAATTTAAATATTTACCATCGAATTAGTTATGTTTTGTTATACACTACTTTATAGGCCTTTAAGAAAGAGTTAAATTGTTGATTTGCATATTATGTTGGCCTCTGAGCATGTAAGAAGTAAGGTTTACAAACTACTGTATTTTAATCACTGATAATATTAATATTTCTACTCAATAGACTCTTTCCAGTGTACCGACTCTTTATTGTACCTCAGGGCGCCAGAAATAATAAACACAAATTAAAATATATCAATCAACTTTTATTGATTCATTTGCATTTATATACTACAAATTTCTTAAACATGACTTGAATAGTTTTGCCTTAAAATTTGAATATTATTTCGTGGCAATGAATTCTTTTTAGACAAATTGAGTCACTGTATTTGATTACAAATATATATATTTATAAAACAATATTGAATCAAATGTTCATTTATTTGTTACTTGCGTGGAGAATCCTTCCGATGTGCGTAGTCCTTAAGGTGTTGCATGCCGGTGAGTCGTCAGCAGCTGTTTGTGCGCGTTAATCCTGGTTATCAATGCACTAATTCACTTTATCACAGATGTACAGTACACTTGACATATTGGTGACACATACAATTATGTCGTATAATTATACACTCTGGTTTACAACGTATTCTTGAATTTACATTATGTGCATCTAACACAGTTCGCGTCGCGTGCGTCTCGATTATCTCATACCGTCGTGAATTTAACCCGAACTAATTCGCTTTCTTCAGTGATTTCACCACAACATATCGTATTGATGAACATTTATATTGAGTATTTACTTCTCGTTGTTCGTTTCTACTCCGAACATTCACCATTAACTTATTACTGTGTATTAAACTTTATAAATTTAGCGTTAGCAATTATCGCGTTCCCGTACTTCTGTTTACTGCTGCGAATTTACTTTATTCTTTAAATTACTAATAAAATTTTTATCTATATAGTTAACGCAAAACAGCGCACGCGAGTCTCTTCAGTGTAGTTTCGCCGATATTAAAGAAAACTGCCTTATTTCTCTCCAAATTCATATTTTTATACGAGGCTTTGAATTTCCCTTACCAAGTCTCGATAGAAAACAATCCCATAGGTTTAGACTAGCGCTAAATACAAAATCACCCAATCTCCTTAGCGAAAACCTCTCGCGCAACACATGCCGCTTCCTCTGATTTGCCGAACGTTTTTCGCGTCTCACGTGCTTAAAAAACTAGCGTCACTATCTATCTCACTCTTACATCGCTCTCTCGAACATAACGGTATCTATTGTTACATGCACTTAAAGTTTACAACATTGGCAAACACTCCTAATATCCTAGCGAATAATACATTTTATGATAGTTATGTCCCAAAACGTGACTTAGCCTAATATTACCTTCCTTATAGACGTCAGCCCCAAGGCCGGCGTTGCTAACCTACCGCTATACTCTACAGCTTTTTTTTACAAGTTAATTTCTTTCATGTAACGCCGCCTAACGGTACAGGCGTTTCACTACCTCCCCTCTTTCTAAAACATACACATTTCTTTGCGTTCAGCATGGTTTGATTTCGTAAAATTTGCGATTGCTCAATTTTTGCGTTACAGTTTACCTCAAGAAACAATAACATTATTAATTCATGTCACAGTTATGTCTTAAGTGTAAGACATTCGTTTCAAGCAATTTAAAATATATAAAAATGTTTGCTTGACAATCAAAGTTCATAATTTGTTAAAAGAATTTCTACAGGTTAGTACATCATTTCACGATAAAGGAAAAGTGGCGCTATTTCGTGTTCTGAGAGGTAGAAAACTGAAAGTCTGGCGTCACTTTTAGCACCCTTCTCACGTAGCTGAGTTTTAGAGAAACAATGCTGTTGGAAAACTTGATTTCGAAGCAAAGGGCAGAAATTGTAAAACGTTTAAAAGTCTCTTTGAGTCACGTAACAGATCAGAAATTTTAATATATTCTTTTAAAACACATTTAATTTTTTGTAAGAAAACAATATTCTTATTTAGGACCATGAGTTCACGCACATACTTCAACGTTGGCTTCAAAGTTTTTCTTTGCATTAAAGCAAAAGCAGCTTCACGGGGAAGTGACGTGCACGGCGATACCGAGTCTGCGGCTGTTATACGAAAATATTTCAGAATATTGTCTCTTTTGATAACTTTCTTATTTACCAGGTGCAATGTGTAAGTCTACTGTGTAAGTCGTATGAATGTGGGCGTTGTTTGAGCCTACTCTATGATCCGTTATAAAAAGCTTCTTGCAAGCTCAAGATAGACCATGATTTTACAGATTAATATTATTTATGGCAACATCTGTGCCATTATTATTGTGCATGATTATTGAAGTTATTGTTTTGTTTTCCTATTGGTAAAAACCATAAAACTATGCAGTACATTAATGCCTACGCACAAGTGCTTACAATGTGACCGCGTGCGCACCCAATTTCAACTTAAAATTGAAATTTTCTGTTTCATTCTTATTTTAAGTTATAATTTTTTATAATTAAAAGAAAGATGTATACTTGCAATAACCACTAAGCTGGTAATGAAAGTGTAATACAGGAATTATTTTTCTATTCATGTTGGTAACATTGAGTGAAAACCCCTTGTAACGGAAAATTTGACCTATTTATAATTTTAGTAAAGAAGCTATGTTGAAAATAGAAATAAGGGTGTGTTTAAGAAAGCAGAGAGGCGTGAGAAAGCGAGGTGGCAATAATGTGAAAACAGAATTACTTGCTAAACGCTTGATAATGCATGTACGGTATGTTAAGGCACGATTTGGGACACTACGGTGTTATAAACTGTATTATGTTTCAGAAATAAGGATGTTTACCAAATGTTGTAAAACCTAAGTGCATATAACAATAGCTGGCGTGGGAAAGCGATCTTGTTGTGCAAGTGAGATAGAAAGAGACGCTACTTTCTGTAAACACGTGTGCGCGGAGAAACGTTCGGCGAATTAGAAAAAGCGTCATACGTTACGCGGGAAGTTTTAGTTAAGCGGATTGGTTGAATTCGTGTTTAGCGGTAGTTTGGACCTATCGGAGCGTTTTGTCGTAGTTCGTAAGTAAGGGAAATTTGGGGCATGTATATATTGTGAACTTAGAGGAAATAAGGGCAGTCTTCTTTATATCGGCAGAATTATACGGAGAGACTCGTGTACGTTGTTTTGCGTCAAATAATATAGATGTTTTAATAATTAAAGGAAAGAATCAGTAAATTTCTCAGAAATAACAAAGTACGGGAACACTATAATTATTAATATTGAAGTTATAAAGCAAGTTTCATAAATCATAATAATCTAAAGAGTGTATAATCGAAGTTATAATCAATAATAATAAATAATAAATACATACGAAGTTCTGTTAATTCTTTACGTGGCGGTAATTCGCGGAAGGAGGCGTTGGAGTTCGAAATAAGTTGTGACGGTATAAATTAGTCGGGCCAAACGCGACGTGGAGTGAGTTAAATGCACTTAAGTTAAATTCTGTCATCTTTGTGTCCAGTGCAATTATACAACATAGTTAGAGATATAATCCATATGTTAGTGTAGTGCACTTGTGATAAAGTGAATTGTGCAAGTTTAACCAGAATCAACACGACGACGGCTGCTGACGAACACCGATCTACAATAGCTTCAGGACCACGCACTTGGAAGGAGTTATGCAAGTAAAGAATAATGAACATTTAAATTCTATTTTTCTGATAATAAATAAACATATGTTGTATGCAACATAGCGACTCAATCTGTCATAAAGGACTCATTGCTAGTTAATCATATTTAATTTTGTTCAATAAGTAATTCAATTCATATAAGAAGATTTTAATTTTGTAATGTATAAATACAAATTGTCATTAAAGTGATTAGCATACTTTAATTTGTGTTTATTATTACTGGCGCCCTGAGGTAAATCAAGAGTCGGTACACTAGAATAAGTACCATAAACTATTATAGAAATTATTATATACCATATTTGATAAAGATAGTTTGTGATCTTATTTTTCACATGCTCATAGGCCAACTTAATTTTCAAATCAATAATTTTAACTCTTTTACAAAGGCCTAGCAAGAAGTGTATTACATTCTGGCGCCCAGAACGTGGGACACGATTGAGTCACTATTAAATAAATTATAAATTAAGAACAAGTAGAAATTAAGAAATAGTATAAAACATAGTTTATGATTTTATGATTACGCGAAGTAGGAGTAGGAGAAACAAGGACATACAAAACAACACTTATAACCTATACAGCAACATGAGCACAAACACAAGTACCCAAAGCAACGCTATGGAATTCCAAATAAATAATCAACTAGGCGATCCAGACACGCTCGCAGACATTTCAGAGGAGGATGAAGCGTCAAGGACGCGGGGACTAAACAGACAGGACGATGTAAACGCAGAAACACAACAGTTTACACCAACAGTAGTAACAGAAATTCAAGAACAACCGAGAAGTCAGACACCACTAGAGACAGACAAAAACACTGAAATATATACAATACTACAACAACTACTGAAACAATCAGAACAAACAGAAAAACGACTGACACTTCAAATACAAGAAGAATCGAGAAATACAAAAGAACAAATCTCACAACAAATTGCTGAACATGCGAAAAAAACAGACGAACGGTTAGAACAACATGAGGTGAGATTAGAACAAGCACTACAACAAATGAACGAACGAATCCAGAAACAACACATGGAAATAAGTAACCAAATCCAAGACAATACCAATAAGATTACTGAGATTAGTATGAACACTAAACAGCAATTCGTAGGGTTGGAAGAACGGCATAGCAACAATATGCAAGTCGTAAGTAAAAACATCGAAATAAATAACAAAAGATATGAAGTGAGCGAAAATATCGACCGTGAGTCGGAAGAAACAGAAATAGTAGTTAAGTCAGAGGAATCAGAATCACCTGTAATGATGGATGTTGATGAAGGGAGGAATTCAAATATGTATAGAAGAGGTGAAGATGAAACGTCTCCTTTACATGTTACTAATGATGATGTTGACGAAGTAATAGAACTCGAAAAAGATCCATTAACCCCTTACTGGCCAGCTATTCATGGTTGCCGGAGTGCCGAAGACTTCCAGTGTCTTAGTAGTATGTCAGAAGAAGATACAGCAGATCCGTGGGAGATTAAACCATCCCAAACACATGTACGTAAATCCAGACCTCACAGCCGCAGAGAAAAACATTCATCAAGAAGTCGTCATGCATCATCCAGTCACAGAAAAGGACATCATCATTCACGGTCTCACAGAGATGAACATCGAAGACACAATCGGGATAAAGTAACTATGAAAGAAGAAAATTCTTTATTAAGCCGCTTAGAGTTTCGAAGTCATCGAAACAAAGAAGCACTCAAGTCTCGTAAAGAAGAAAAACAGAAAGAGAAAGCAAGACAAGAAAGATTAAGCCGCTTAGAGTTTCGGAGTCATCGAAACAAAGAAGCACTCAAGTCTCGTAAAGAAGAAAAACAGAAAGAGAAAGAAAGACAAGAAAGAGAATTACACAGAGAAGGACGTCTAGAATTAGAACGAATAATAAAAATATATAGAAAGGAGATAGAGGTAAGGAGGAAAGGACGACAACATAAAGAGCGTAGCAGCAGTAGAGAGAAAAAACGAGAAGATTTTGAGGCAATGGAGAAAGAAACCCAAAACTTACACACACACACACACACACACACACACACACACACACACACACACACACACACACACACACACACACACACACACACACACACACACACACACACACACACACACACACACACACACACACACACACACACACACACACCACACAAAAAATTGAAAACATAATGTAACAGCACACATCCGTATATTAATGTAGTAGTAATAGGTAGAAAAATAAATGTAAGGAAAGTCAATGTAATAACATATAATGAAAGTTAGTTATATAAGAAATTATGAATGTTTAGAAACTAAGTAAATAAGAATGGTCACCAGATGTTTAAAAAGGGAAATTGTTGTGTGTAACAGATGTTATAGAAAGAGAAAGTTGACCACCCGCATTTTAAAGATTTGTTGACAAGTCAGGTAGAGACAGACGAATAAGTTGTTTGTAAATAAGTCATAAAAGCAGACCAACCCTTAAGGTCTAGTATTCAATAATGAATGTATTAGGAGTAGTGTTGTAATAAAATACTCACCTAATTATACTAAGAAATTTAAAGCAATTACGTAAATTGAATATGTTGTTAATTTTAATTATAATGAATGTATTAATTATGTCAAGTTAATAGAATATCGAACAAAGTACTTATAATTATAATAATTTTAGGGACGCATCAATTAAACTAGTTTACAATTTTGAAAAAATTGAACGTTAGTTTAATGGGGGGACTCCCTTTTTGTTAAAGCCTTATTAACTACGGTTAGATACGGAATCTGGCAATTACAAAAGCCTTTGTTTGTAGCGAATAACCAAATTTTACGTTCCCACAAAAATAATTGTCGTTTTGTTTGCCATATTTACAAACCATGTTTATGTATTGTCATTACTTTATCATGTTTTCTCAACAGAAAGCAATGAGAGAAGCTGTATTATGCACTCTTTGCACATTTGTATTTCCTACACCACAAACACACACACCCCGAGAATAATAATTTTGCAGAAGGAGAAGCCATCGGTTCATGGAAAACACCTGTTTAGTTGCAGAGGTTTTAAATAAAACCATCAGGCTTACATAAAACTGGTCGAAACCTTTGAATTACATCTGATGAATTTCAGACAATCCTAAATGAAGTTTTAGTAAATAAGATGTCTGTTAAATTTGTTTATTAAAACAGAACAGTTTTAGTAGGAGCCAAATAAAATTCAACATACATCAATTAGTGACAAACATGAAGATGTACAATTTACATGTATGTTTTTTGGAAGGAAGAGGCTAAGCTTTAACTTAAAAGCAGTCAACTGCGTGTTTACCTGCATGTTAACGTGATAGTTACGCTACTTTGATTATATATAAAATAAGTTAAACTTAGTATATCTTACCTCAATTAAAGTCTCCGTGTTTGTGATAATATTTTTAATTAAATCATAAGCTTCAAAAGATTGAGGAAGTATAAGAAATTATTGCTGTATTATAAATAATAAATGCTGAGTTATTTATATTCAATACTTGAGGGGTGTAGATGCAAAACTCACATTATCTAATTTTTTGCGATATTGAGTTCCCGTGTGCATATCACCGTGCCCGTGTTGTGAAGGCAAGCTGGCCTATAATAGTATTTTGGTCAAAACGTAACATTTGAAGGCTTTTAATAAATGTTGAAAATCATGTTCTGAAACAAAAGTCACATTATCCAACAGCTGATTTACAGCAAAACTCAAACTGTCCAATTCAATTAATCAGGTAGCCCGTTTAACACCCAAAGCATCATGGGCTTACCTGCACCAATAGTTGGTTGTTGATGTTTTGTTTGCGTAGAGTAGCCTCACTGTTTCTAAATTTTGTTAGTTTTTAGTATTTTATTGTAAATTGCGAGATTGACAATCAGTAGTGGCTTATTCAAAAACATTAAGCGATGGATGAGTTTATAAAAATATCTACTGGACTTACAAGGAAAAGAAAATAATTCCTGAAATATTAAGGAACATGCAACAGTAGTACAAGTGGTTAAAGACTGTCAAGTTTTCGACTGGAAACTAGGAAAAGATACTTCTATGAAGCGACAAGCTCTATTTCACTTTCAGCACGGCACATGCAGGAGAATGTTTTTGAAAAACACCAAAAAGAGAATGCAATTTTTAGAGGAGAAAACACTTACAGAGCTGACTTTGGAGTATACACGCCCCTAACAAAGCAAGTAATGGTTCTGTGTAAAGTGACCCCACCTGTTATACAAAAATCAAACAACTAAACAAGCAAAGAAGGAGGTTGTAGATACTTTACTGCAGAACCATTATGGCGAGCAGTGTAGAGGAAATGAAAGTTAGCTTTTTTACAAAACTAATCATTGATGGGCCTACTGATCACAATGAAGGTGAAGACAAACAAACTTGTAAACCTATTGAAGAAACACTCTACGCTAATATTTAAAGTTTATCCTAATCATTTTGTGTACCCTAAAGATTTTGATAATCTACGATTTTTATGTATATTTTTATTATTTTTATCTCAAAATAAAATGTAATACACGGGTGTTTGCTGTAACTGTAATTATAGGTTGCCTACAATATTAACTTTGATTTTGTGTGTGTTTATTTTTCTCCTAAGATTCATTTGTTTCTTGTTGTTACTGTTTGAGATAAAAACTCTTTTAATTCATAACTAACTTTCTCCGTGGTAGTTTGGTGCAAAACTCACATTTAAACAAAGTTTGCTGCAAAAACTCACACTGTCCATAATTTTAATTTATTTTCTAGCCTTATTTCATCTGGTAAGAGTTTGGGGATGTATGCAAGTAGTTTATATGACAACTAAGTCATCATAAAAAACGTTTGTACCAATATCTCATGTGTGTCAAGAGTAATAAGTTTTTTGCGTTTTTCCGAAAGTTTGAAAAAGTGGAGAGTGTGAGTGTTTTGCATCTACACCCCTCACTTATGTTTACATATTCAGTTACCGATAAATGTTTGAATTTTATCGTGTTATGACATGCAACTGATATTCACGCAACTGAACGTAAACATTTAAAAATCTCTTTCAGCTTGCAGAAAGCAAGCTACAGTCTATAAAACTGAAGGAAGTAAACTAAAGTGTGCCTTAAACGGATTGTGATTTACTCTTTCCGTCCGAACTGATGATTTGAGGTGAAAAACAATATTTATACATGTTTATTATGTTTCAATAATTGGTAATATTTTACAGTATCCCTTTGTCGTTTCTAATTCTGAAAATCAATATTGCCGAAGTAAGAGAGTTTCCCCTGAAATAAACTCTTTAAAAGTTCATTATATCATTGCTTCTCATGCGCGAAAAATAAACGACGAACTCGTAATAGCCGGATCGTTTAATAGCAGTCGACCGTACGCTGGGATACAAGGTGTAAGTCTGTACAACGAAATTTTAACGGGTGAAGGACGGACGCTTAGTATAAAATATATCTATGATAATTGAAGTTGTGTTTATTACTGCACAGCCCTAAGTGTCGATAGACAATACGATAGACTACTCACTGTAATGTTTATATCTACTCAGTGCTGTACTACTGAGGTAATCGGACAGTCAGGCTATTTCGTCGGACTCGGGAAACAGGTTGCAGATGGTTATACATTTATCAAATCAAATCTGCAAATACCCTGGTTTACAAATATCCACACTAAAGACAAAGGTAAAGGCTTTTCGTGGAACTGATCCCGTACGGACAAAAATTGTTATAAATTTTACTCATTTTACTGTCCTGAACAATAAATATATAATATAATATATAATACAAGCAACAACATAGTGAATAAGTTGCATAAGCTCAACCTTATGTGCGGGACCATCAGGCAAACGTTTAAGCCAGCAAGTAAAGAAACACACCAAAAATTCTACAAGGTGATGGCTCTTCCCAACTTCTTTATGGGTCTGAGAATTGGACATTAACGGAAGGCCAGGCCAGTTGTATCCAAAGTGCCGAAATGAGTTTTCTCAGGCAGGTGGCAGGCTACATTCTCCATGATCATAGAAGAAAGACAGATATTCGGTAGGAACTGAATGCTCTGTATACTCGACAGGATTGCTCAGTATCGGCTGAATTGGTGGGACCATCTTTGCCGAATGGATGACTGCCGCATCCCCAAACAACTATGAAACTATAAGCCGAAGGGACGGAGAGGTGTGGGAAGTCCAAGAAAGGGTTGGAGTGACCAGCCCCAGACTTTTCCTGTTTGAGATCGGAACAAACCATCCTTGGTTTAATCCTTGCAGTTGATGATGATGATGACTGCTGAGGTAATCATTCTCCTGTTGTCAACAAGTATAAGCCACGACGCTCACTGTGCCTCAACAAAGAATAGACCATTTTGTTTGTTTAATATGAAGCATCTGTTTACGTGAGTTTAATGGAAGAAATAAAATGATGAAATCATGTAAAATATATGGTGGTTAGTTCGAAACAAGATGAAGAAAGCTCAGCTTGGGATTTGATTTCTATGTATACTTAGAAATCATACTTCTATAGTCATAAAATAGAGTACATAGACGTGGAATAGAGTAATATCAAGAAAATAATAATATAAGCAGCTAAAGAAGCAGTAGGCTGCAAAAAGAAGTATAGGCAAAAGAGGGGTCTGAGAATTTAGGCAGAAGAAATCGATACTGCGGTAAAGAGAAAAAATGATAGCTTTAGGATATATATTTCACATCCAACAGAAGAGTCAAGAGAAGCATACCGGAGAATAAGAAGTGAAACAAAGAGAATTATTAAACAAGCCCATCAAGACTCATGGGAACACTTCATAGTCACTATGGAACACGATTTATATGGTAGACAGACTGTGGCATATAAAGTGATGAAAACATTGAATACCTCTAAAAGTAAAAAGATTTGTATTAATGTGATTGAGGAAAATGAATTGGCAAACCATTAGAGAAAGTTATATTTTGACAGTGCAATAAAAAATAATAAGGAATATATAAGTAACCCCAGTGGAAAAAAGGTCTAGATGAGTTACAAGAAAAACTCCAACAAGCAATGAATGGAATAAAAAGTAGAAAAGCACCAGGACTTCACGGAATAAATGCTGAGTTAGTAAAATATGGTTTCACATTATTGCATTTACGAATTTTTCATTGTCTAAATAACATTTAGATGGAAAACAAAATTCCAAAAGAATGTAGGCGGGCAAAAGTGATTTCGTTATATAAAAAAGGAAACAAAACGGATGCAAATAATTACAGACGAATAAGCCTGCTGAACGCAACGTACAAAATATATACAAGAATTCTCAATCAGAGATTAATAGTCACTACAGATCCATTACTTTTTAAAGAATAAATGGGTTTTAGAAAGAGTAGGTCGACAGTGGATGCACCGTTTGTATTACGACAGATAATAGAGAAAAGGCGGGAGTATAACCAGGAAACCCATATCGCTTTTGTTGATCTGGAAAAAGCATTAGATATTGTACACCGTCACGAGTCTATATACTTTACGATTCTGTCTTTAAAAAAGTCTTTACTTTATATCATCAAAATAATTGCGTTATTACATAGGCTATTGTGTTTTTTTAAACACATCGATAAATTTATAATACCCCAGACCATAATTTATACACTGTTATAGTCTGGGATATTATATATAAATGTTAAAATGTAAAACAAACTGTTTCAGCTCCTTCACACATACGCGCACACTCACGTACACAAACAGATTCATTAAACTATTTTATCTGTTGGGTTTGATATTTTCTCTTGCATCCGTACACAGGTCCTGATTATGACAATAAATATTGTCGAAACGTCAACATAAACAATTGAAAATTTGTGTTATACTTCACCGATCCTCGCAAACCTTTCATCGTTAAATAATATTAACGTTTGTTCTAAGTAATTTTTGCTGGTAGGTTAAAAGGAAACATGGCGTAAGCCTACACATTATTATGAATATTTTAATTTAGTTAATGATGTTGGTTAGTAATAATGATTACGACGACGATAATAATAACCATAATCAGCCATGGATCTACAACCCTTGATGGGTCTTGGGCTGCTCCAAGAGTCGACTCCATTCTTCCCTATTGCGTGCAATGGCTTTCAAATTTCATATGTTCAGCGTTCTGTGGTCCTCCTCCATCTGATCTTTGAATCTACTTCGCGATCTTCCCCTTGCTCTACTACCCATTGGTTTCTGGTAGAAGATATGTTTCGTAGGCAAACCTTCCTCAATTTACATTAGCCTGTATATTTTGATTATCCTGACAATGCCCGGGTCTTTGTAAAGATAATATAGATCATAATTATATGGCCTTCTCCGCATTCCATTTTCTTGTACTCCTCTAAATACTGTTCTTACAATCCGTCTTCAAAGCAACCTAGAAGTCTCTCGCTATTTTTTGTCATCGTCCAGCTTATGTCAGCATTGGCTTGATAAGTGTTTTGTAAATTTTGCATTTCGTTGTTCTTGAGATGAAGCTACATGCCAGGTGCTTTTCAATGCAAGAAGGTAATAATAATAATCATAATAATAATAAACACCGATGTCTACCTTCTTAGAATAGAGAAGTACGTAAAATACTGTTACTAATTGATATTACTGGTTAACGTCATTCTAATGAGCTGTCAGTGTACCTTACATTGTTACTCATTGGTCGGATTTGATTTTATAGACCATATCACTGTATGCACTAAAACCTGTTGAGATAAAATATTATAAAAATAAAGACGTAGAGAGAATTCTGTAGGTACAACTACACACGTTCTGCTGCATCTCACACACACACACACACACAAGATGCTATTCCAGTTCAAGTTTATTGGTCAGCTTTTGCTATTGTTATCGTTATTGCGCTACGCTAGGCAGTCGCAGTCTCAGTCGTTCAATGTATTACAGTCTGTTTGAACTCGAACAGAAATTACATCTCACCTTCACAATTCTTTACAATCGGTTTGACAAAGCATTCGATTAAATAAAAATTAAAGTTTGTTTCCAGAAGAAATTCTCTTTCTCAAAGGGCGACAGTACTGCGACTATTCTTTTGCAAGGGAGAAAATGGTACTGAGGTTTCATCGATATTGAATCTGATCTCCGCCTGATTGGATTTAACGTGATAGTATTTATGTATAACAAAGCCATTATAAAGTTAAATGAATGCAGTTTATGACGGTTGGATAGAGATTTTTCTCATAGAGGGAGGTTTGTCATAAAGCAAGTATCCAGTCATAAAGTATAATTCCTTAATTTTCTGTTTGGCCATATCTTTACCTATCGGAGTATGTTTGGCATGCCTTATATTATTTATAAGCATTTTTTATTTTATTTATTTATTTTTTTATTTATTTTTTTAATAGAAATTACAGTCCTGTAGCACTTACTTGTTTTCTTAAGCTGTTCGTCACTGGCCTTTATTCCTTTATTCAGTTTGGTATAAACAACTTGTCTAGTAATATGGAATAATCTTTCCTGATTCTCTTTAGATAATATTTTGTTCCGAATTTTCTCTGTAATGCTGTAGTACGTAATTTGATTACCACGTACTTCCTTTATTTCGTACCTCTATAACACATACTTTCTTGATGTTTAAATCGATTAACTAACGCGATTTGAAAGTGTGCTGTAGACCATTCCACATTGTTTGCTACACTTTGGTCCTTCATGATTCATAACTCTCCTTACTCTTTACAACTAAAGTCTGTGATAAAAGAAATTAGGAAATTAGAAAAGTAAAATGTCAAATCCACTGTCTATTATTTGACAGAATACAGGCCATATTATTTACATCTGAATTATAATGAAATATAAAGAATAGGTAGTTTTACCTTTTTCCACATAACAAATATGTACACATTCCACATGTAGAAATTCTGTAGATGTTATAGGTTGTTTACTGAAAATATAATTTATATAGAGGAGGTAAATAAAATCATGCAAGACAGTGTAAATACTGGTTTGTTAATAAATAAGGAAGCCAGCTGATGAAGAAAAAATGTCTTTGTAAAGACCTGATAACTGTTAGAAAAAAATATTTAGTAACTGGTATGGTCCATCAACTGCAGGACTCGCTCACTGTTTGTAACAGTACACACTAATCGTTACATAAATTTTGATATTAGTTAATTGTTGGTTATGGGTAAAATTACAAGAATCCCTGATGTCAGTGCCAAGCGGCTTTTACGGCAGTGAACCACTGTACGCAATGACTCAAAGCCGAGTAAATGAGACTTTGACGATCAGTACTAGAAGTATCACGGAGCAACCGGCTAAAAAATAATGATAAAAGGAACATCTTTAGAATACAGAACCTAAACAACATAGTGAAGCAATACAGACAGGACTGGACAGAACATGTTGAAAGGATGGGTAAGAACAGGATACCAAAACAAATTTTGGTTTATAATCCGAAAAGACGGCCGAATATTAGAGGACCAAAGAAAAGATGGTCGGACCAAGGTGTGCGCAATAGATCGTTAGGTCCACAGGCTAAAGAAGAAGAAGAAGAAGAAGAAGAAGAAGAAGAAGAAGAAGAAGAATCCCAATTGTGCTACTATTTATTTAGTAATGTAACATTTGTAGAGTACACAATCATACAATAAACATTAATATTTTGAAATATTCAGTTTTGGGTTACAATTCCTTTTAGTTTGGCATCCTGCTGGATTTTACCGATTTTTTTCATATTTTTAATGCTCTGAGGTCCTAAAACTTTGAAATTTCCAATACGCAACATAGCATTTAGATGTTACTTGAACGTCTCTTTAATGTGATAGCCCATATGAATTTTTGCGATTCTATCAAACTTGTCACTCACTTTTTAGCCTTTTATTTAACATCCAAACATTTTGAAATTCTAAAAAATTACCACTTTATTCAGATTGTGGTTAAATTCCTTTTAATTGGACGTTTCACATGGGATTTAAAATTTTTTACAACTTAATTCACTTAACTAATTTGCTTTCCACCCTCAATTTTTGGAAAGAGTATTTCAAAAACAACAGAGTTCTGTATGTTAAAAAAGTAAGCACGCGTGCCTAGTTTACAAAAATTAGTTAATGGATTCAAAATGTATATTGAGACATACCCTAAACAGATAGATAGGCGACACATTCCAAACGGTCGAGTTAAACTGAGAATCGTTTATCCTCGTTCAAAAAATTATAGCAGACTGTATGAAATGCGACGATTGCAATTATAAATTGCCTGTATCCTGTGAAAAATATTTCTGGAAAATGGGCAATGCTATGAAGAATGGCATACTAGAATTTTGCAGATAAAGGATATTTGTTAAACAGTGTGTGCTTACGACAGACCATATGTGGCAGAAACAAAACATTCACATGTTCCTTTGCAAAAACTCATCTTTCAAAAAATTATTTCTTGTAGGCTTAGCAAAACTTGCTAAAAGATTTATCAAAGTTTGCCGGGATCACATTAATATAATGAAATCACACAATGGTAGAAAATTTTCAATTATCACTGTTACTGTGAGTTTCTGTTGAAGGAGATCAACCTCTGAAGGGTTCAAATATTGAAGAGCAGTAACCTTTATTGTTACCGTCTATATTGTATAGGCAATTAATGACAAAACGTGTTGTATACGGTATGGAAAAAACAAAGCTCAAAGATCTTTAAATTACCCGATTATTATAATGTCTACCCTGCTGATATACACATTATTGTATAGTGCGTTAACCCAATATTTTTAATACTTCTGCTCATATTTACATAAAATTCAGTTTTGATTGACATACATTTAGACAGTTGATTGTCCGCAGATTGTTTACAAAAGTGGTGTAAGTTTTATTAAACTAAACTGTATAAATTGTGTGAATCGTGGACAATATTGAATAAACAAAAAAGTTTGTTAACTTCTTTTTAACAACAGCGTCACAAAAAGTGCTATAGATTGCCTGAAAAAACTAATTAATAAATGGAAACGTTTATGAGAGAGATTGAGAGTGTAAATATATCTCTAATAGCCAGAAACAGAGTTATAAGAGGAATCGTGTTAATCAGGCATATTTAGGCCTACGTCATATGGACTTCGTCAAAATAATACTGGTGGTAATGATTAAAAAACAGAGTAAACTAATGAAGGGACTGTATTAAATAGTAAAAAAGATAATGGAAACTGCCAACTGCGCAAATTATTTTGAATTAAAGAGGATAGTTAAAATGAAAGTTTACTGGAGGACTGGCGCAAAACAATCCACAGATGTTGAACTCGAGGTAAAGAGTTTACCTCTGCCTTTTACCAGTTGAGACGTCTTGGACCTGTTTCGTCTCTTTTTGAATCACAAAGGTAATTTAAAATTATATTTCCTGTAAAATGTAATTATTGTACCATATACATCATTTGTTAATCAGGAAGTTATACGTGACTATTGTAAAGACATTTAAAGTGAAAAAAAAATATAACTTTCTCATCAAAAGATACTGAACTCTAATATAATTCCGACTTTGTCACTACTTATTGCCACACTGCTAAATACTTCGTTCTTGACGAGGCCTTTCGGTGTCTCCACCATCTTCAGGTCAAGATGGTGGAGACACCGAAAGGCCTCGTCAAGAACGAAGTATTTAGCAGTGTGGCAATAAGTAGTGACAAAGTTGATGTTAAGATAGCTGCTAATAAAACTAACAAAACTGGAAATTTAATATAATTATATTTTTACGCAGGTTTCCGCCACTGGAGTCCATTATGTGGTTAAAGTCTTCTTCCGGTATGGACTGCGTCAAAAATGTCTTGTATGACAACGTTTCACTTATATTACAGTGAGTATCTTCAGGTCCTTAGTTACATACTTACTGTACGTAAAATGTACTACAGACTAAATTACCAGTATGTTGAGGAAATGTAGCATTAGAACAGTGTTTAAAGCACATAAGGAACTGGCACAATTTTTAAAACCAATCAAAGACATAATCCCGTTTAACACTGATAAGGTATCTACAAAATTCCATGCACCTGCGGAAATGTCCACATTGACCTGACGGGCCGGCTGATTTCTACAAGAGTCCAAGAACATGTCTGACATACAAATAACTTAGAAGTTGAAAAGTTGGCAATTGCTGAGCATTCGGCCATAACTGATCACATTATAAACTTCAAAGATGCATCTATCATAAGGTTGATTAATTGGAATTATGACAGAATAGTCCTAGAAGGAATCGAAATTAATAAACACAAGGATAAAATCAACAGAGGAACAGTTATGCTCAACAGTCACTTCGTATTGGTACCCTTTAATTTCTGGTTTGACTTTACGGGAGTTGACTGACCGCACAAATAATGCGGCGTAGCACTTACAGGGCAGGGCCCACTTACCGGACCACCCACCACCACTTCTACACTACATTACTGAGTTTGCTTGCCAGACTCATCGTCACACAGACCTGAGGATACTCATTGTAATATGAGTGAAACGTTGTAATATCACAAAATATCACACAAATATTTTGACGAAGGAAGAAGACTTTAGATCTTCTTTTCCTTCTTCTCTTCTTTAAGAATTGGGTTATATAAACCTGTTTCGGCACCCATTTCATTCTAGGATGAACCACGTCTCTTCTACCAATAGCTTTACAGCACAGTGTCGCTTCCGGAAATCGATCTTCTGTTATCCTTTGCAGATAATCCCACTATTGTCTTCTGTAAGCTGAAATAATGTTATTATGTCCCCTACTTCGAGTACTGCTCTGATATCCTAAATTTTATTATATTTTGCAATGTATAGTTTGAAGCTCTTTGAAGAAAGTGCATTTCATCACTCTGAATTTTGCCGCATTTCTTTTTTTGACATGACCCACGTCTCACTCGCATATGTCACTGTAAGTATTGCAATTGTCTTATAAAATTTAATCCTTGTGCTGTGTATTGTTTTATTTCTAAGATTTCTATGAATCGTACCACAAATTTTTCTAGACCTTAGAAATCCACGACTACCACGGCTTCAGAAATCTAATATAATTATGTTTATTTTGGTCTAAGTCATAATATTCAATTCGTTGATTATACTGTGGCAGTACCTGCAAGTTAGCAGCATCTAAAGGACATGCTGGAGAAGATGCAGGTACATGTGAGTATGAAGACTAGTAACTCGGAAGCTAAAGTAATGATAAAACCTCAAAGCTGAAAAATTATAATAAATGGTAAAACACTGTGATGAGTTGCGGTGTTTTACAGATGTAAATCACCAGGGAAGCGTAAATGACATCAGGAGTAAAATAACCAAAGTTAAGTCAGCGTTTAATAAAATAAAACGGCGTCTTCACTACAAACAATATTACATGGATAAGCAGAAAATTAGCTCAAAACATTGTTTGGAGTGTAGATTATAATGGTGTTAGTTGTGAATAATAATAAATAAGTAAAACGTCCGTTGAACTCATTTTTACAAAATGGCGTACGAAAAAATGTTATAGATAAGCTGGAGGCATGAATTGACTAATAAAATGATCAATCCGTCAGCTGGCCACAGTAACGCTGTACCAAGTGGAAAAATTAACATTACAAGCAGGGTACAGTTCATACGTAGGTAATGTCAAGACAATACTGGTGGGAATGATGAAGGTGAGGGGGATCCGAAGAGAAGCCTCTTTTTAATTATTGCTACGAAATTATGTAAGGGTCTCGAAAAGACGTCAGGTGCATTTACGTAAAAGTCCTACACGTTTCTCGGCTAGCCAATCAGGTGCAATGTCTGTGTCAAGGCCGTGTAACGATGTGCCCTCTAGACTCTTTGAGATCACTTGTAAATGCGCTGGCGCACCGCGAAGAGAATGGAAAATTATTCTGCAACATCCACGAGACCTATATAAACAACAACGGACGGCTTAAAATTTAGTTACACCTGGCGAGATCGCAGAGGGCGGATCTAGCGATTGTTGCCGATTAGCGGAAAGTGATTATTGTGTTATAATTAGTTCGACACTCTATTAGTTGACGTTATTTGTGCGTTTGGATAAATGTAACTTGAACTGTTGTACAAGAGTACCTTGTTGATTTCAAATTTTTATTTGTGACTAACTAAAGCTGGTAATTAGTGACTTCACTGGTATTTGTATGTTGTTTCCACTGTATAATATGACGATCCGTGAGACCGTCGTAACAATATGTAAAACAAATAACAGAATACGACAATTGCGGAAATTACTTTGCAATAAATTAGTAGAGCTGGTAAAAAAGTGTACTGGAGGATTCCAACAAAACAATCCAGGCACTGAAACTCGTGTTAAAGGAGACTTTATGATAAGAAAACTTTGACCAGTTCAGATATTTTGGATGATAATGCATGTGGTATGATGTTGGTAGTCACATAAATCAATATTCGCTTAAGAATGCTTGCAGATAGATTGATAGTGATTTTTAGTGACTACAAATTCCTTACATAGTAGGCTTGCTGTAGGTTTCTTTGATGATGATGAAGTCGTATTCTAAGTACGACTCTCTGATGAATTCGCTGAATAACGTACACAGCGCGTAGGCCTAAAGTGTGAAAGAATTATAGCGGTTTGCCTATTTAGTACACTGTAAGTTGTAAAACGTTACAAATAAGTTTACTGTTTGGATGTACGTGTGTTGTACGTGTACGGGGCGTGAAATGTAAAAGTAAAAAGGAAACAATTTTTCTAGTTTATTAAAATTGTAAACTCAGTCTTGACCACGCTCTATATATTTTCTTGTATTTCATTTAAAGCGAATGGGCAAGAGATAACATCATATTTGTGACTTTTTCGTTGATAAAACACGGACCATTAATATATCGTTCAGCACTGCTACTTTAATAAAAAAAGTTTTTACAGCTTTCTCAACTTTGCAATGATTTTATAGTTGTAAAGAAAGTATAATATGTGCACCACAACTTTGAACAACATATAAATGAAAAAACTTTACCTTTTCGCAATCCTCTTTGGTAAACGTAAAGGCTTTTATTTTTTCTCGTTGTTTCTTAGAGGGATTCTTGAAGAACGCACAACTCGTTTATACCACAATACAATTGAGGGCAACGTTTCTAAACGTTATATGTTGTTCTGAAGTACCGTATCAATCCATAAAAAGTTTCCTTTGTATATGTTATTATTTACAACACAGATTATTTTAAAAAAGACATTAAGTTATTTTCGGTTTAGTCGTTGCATTCTTACTTTTGTGGCAAAAAGTAATGTCTGTGCGGGAAGAAAGTGATACGTGTGTGGGGGGAAGAAAGTGATACATGCGCAGACAGAAACTGCTTCTTTTGTGAACAACAGGCCTGTTATAAAACTGACCCTCCAAATGTCTTGGGGAACAGTTTTTACAGCCTTTTCTGTACCTTCAAGTAAGCACTGGTCCCACACTCAACATTTCTGGGAACAGAAGAGTTCTAATTCCTTGTGTACTGAACTGACGTGACTGAATAGTCATTGTTTAGATCACGTGCACTCGACGAAAGTTTACCGTTTACAAATACAAAAACATTTACGTACGTATACACAGCTGCGGCTGGTGTTATGGTTGCAGCGTTGTACAACCACCAATAAAGGATAACTAAACTACAAAATAATGTACGAAAACTTTAATCAGCTAAAAATGTCTAAAATTTCAACGGAGAGCGTATTAGATCCTACGCGGTAATGCTTGTGTGCAATTCAAATGTGGCGCGCAGGCTGGTGGTTGTAGCAGTATATAGCAGAGCTTACTATATAAGCATATGAAAGGATGTAAGCTACTCTTCACAACTGCTCTATGTTCCCAATGTTAGCCAGGCGGTTGCAAAGTTTCTGCAACGCTCCAGTAGTAGCGCTGTAGCGCAATTTTGTGTATGAAAATCAGCACACCCTTCTTGATTTATAAGTTGTGTCAGGTTAAGTGTTTACGTTGGTTCAAGGTAAACATTATCTGTTGTTTGAGGTTATAAAATTATGGTAATAATTTTGTATAACTGTTATTACGATAGTTTAGTGTCTTTTAACCGATCTCCCATCATCTCAGCCAACTACTGCAACCACCAAAATTTGGAACCACCAGCCGCCACTGCATATGCATCTCTCTCAGATACAGAGTGACAGTAATTAGATACAAAACATAATTAACTGCAGGTTTTACAATACTGCATACGACGTCCATCTAATAGGCAAACTCTTAGCTTTTCCCCGAGACAAATGTATTCACTTTTGTTAACATTAAACTTGCATTTATTGTAACTTACCTCAATTAACTTAATTCAATAAAATTACTCATCGTGTATTCAAGTTCTTCATACTTCTAGGCCACTACAATCTAATCGTCTACACAACAACGCGTATCAGTGTAGTTATCAGTTAATCTTACTGTTGTCTTTTCTCAGTCTCTTTTCATACTACCAGAGTTTGTACCATTTACCGTTTACCAGAGTTTGGTACATTTGTACCAGAGTTTGTATATATGTTAAACAGAACGACAGCGGCCTTGTTTTAAAAATAACTTAGTTGAACCCAATTTTATTAAACTTGAATCGTATTATTGTAAGTATAAATTTATTGTTTAGCTGGATTTTATACTTCCAACATAAAATAATGTAAGTTATACTGAAATCAACGGCAAGAAGCAGTTTTGGCGGTAGGCCTACAGTTTAAGAAAGAACACAATACAGGCGTCACACGTTTCATTGCGCCACACAATTCCTGTGCACAGCCAATGCTATTGTTATCGTTATTGCGCTATCCCAGATGCTCTGAGCCGTTTGATATAATACACACTCTTTTCAAACGGAACGGAAAACTCAAAGCTTCTTTTACAGCGCTCTGCAATTCGGTTGGAAAAGCGTTCAATGAAATAAAAGATAAAGTTTGTTCACTGAAATACAACTACGGTTCCACACGTAGTTTCTTTCAAGAAGATAAAAATTCTACTTTAGTCTTACATATAAAATCTTAAATTTGTTTTACATACTGGATTTAACAGTGTCAATATTTCTACAGAAAAACTATTTTTCTATAGTATATAATAAAATGTATAGTTTGGAACGCATAAATAGAGGAAATATTGAGGTCAATAGAGCTAACAGAACGAGCGAAAAATTTCGTAGTTATAAACAACACAGAGACCTGAACATTCTTCTGTAAGAAGAATACGTAGAAGAATACTTCTGTTTTTTAATAAATACATCACTTACAAAATAAAAACTAATACATTAGTCAGTGCCGCATTTAAGCAGCCTAGGGGTCCGCATCACAAAAAATAGAACAGTCATCTTACATAAAAATAACTTGGTTCGTGTTTTAGAAAACAGTATAAGTTATCAGAGGAAAAAATATGGTATTATGAGCCACCTATAGGGTAGAGTGGGGCAAGAATGCGCACTTAAACTTTAAATTCACCTCAAACTGCACTCATTTCACTGAGACTCATTATTCTTTGACAGAAATATTTAGTGTAGGCGAGTGCCAATACATATCAAACCAAATCATAATAAAAGTAGTACACTACAATTTTTATATGATGCAAAAAATTATGATTTACTTACAGATGTACAATGTAAATATACCCTAATACTTTTATGATCATTTTTAAAAATATGCTTAATTTTCGATAATTACAATGTATTTTTATAGATTTCATTAAGACACTATACATTGAGGTACCATAAATTCGTTAAATTTTTTTACATAGTATTGAAAGATTACAAAAATCAGTGTATCCCAATTTAATTTGTACAATTAACAATGATTTTATTTGCAATTCTGGAAGACACAAATTTTTCGGTGTAGGAACCTGGACCACCCGTTTTTATGGGGGATATTCCGTACCCCGAGACCCCCCGATAGTTGGGAGGCCCGCACTACATGTTTAGCCTAGGGGCCCACTAACTGTAAATCCGGCCTGAAATGACTCCTTATGAAAATTTATTTGTCATGTAACATTTAACACGGTTTTTAAAAGAATATTTGTGTACAAAAATAAAATAGTAATAAATAGATCTATATATTGCAACAATTTAAAATAATATTTCCACATGTTACGACCTTATTTTCGTGTGAGTGATAACTTGAAGTAAATAAATATCTCATAGTTGGGTAAATGTATACAACTCAAAAAACAGTGTAAATTAATAGATAGAAATGTAATCGATTTTATCACAGGAAAACTCGGATGGGACAAATTTTAATTGATTAAAAAAATTATAAAGCGTGCTACAAAAGCTACTAAATTAAATGTGCCCAAAGTGGAAATTATTTGGGCTGCAACAACAAACTGGAAACAGAATCTTCTTTTTTTAACTCGCGTCATAAGAAAGTAATGGCAAAAAAAAAGTAATCGGTATAGACGATGTTGACAAAGTCACTGTTAAAAGTATAATTTATAGTTTTTACGTCTCTGCAGTGTACGTTTCTACTCCTAAAAAGCTAGTATAAATATTAAATAAAAGGGTATTGTTTTCATGGAAAAGGCAGCTTAAATTAAAGTTTAAAATTGATTGGGTTTAAGTGGAAAAAATCACAAATAAATAGATTGTTTTGGTTGAAGGCCACCGCATACAATTATTCAGATTTAGGCCTACATTTTAAAAAACAAATTAAAAAATATATGGAAAAAAACGGGACATCTAACATCTAACAAAACGTATACTCAAAGTAGAGTTTTTACATATTGTTCTTTTGTTTATCGCCTATATACATACTTACCGAACTCTAGGCAATCAGCCGAACTTCCGGTGAACATGCTAATTCCATTTTCATCCCCGTAGAACTTTGGATGCTGAGTCAATTCTTAAATGTTATGGTATATATATGTAATTGATTACCCTGTCCAGTAACACTCAATTCTAAGTTGTCAATTCCTTTTTGTAATAGTATGTGTTTTGTTTGTGCTTATGGAGCGTCTAGTCAATTTTTGCCATTTTATTTTCATTTTCCTTTAACTTTTGTTTATGTAGTGCATAATTTCCATCAAGTGTAGCCTAATCTTAAGCAAGTTTATTTCAGCTTAAAATGTCGAGTTCATTATTTTATGTGATTAAGTAACGAACCAAAAAACCTTTAAACACTTAAAAGGAACCACAAAAACATTTAAAAAAAATCCCTTCATTTGTGTTTTTTATAAATTCCCCTTGTTTTCTATTAATCTCATCTACTTTTTCATGTGGCTCATGTAGTTTCTTGTTGCGCTTGTCTAGTTGTTTCTTAATTAATTCGCCTTGTTTCTGTTTGCTTTACTCTAATTTCTTGTCCGCATCGCGTCTACTGCAGCTAAACATTTCTTTTTGAACATTTTTTAAAACTATTTATACCGTGTATTGAATTATCAGTATCTGAGGTTATTGAGTCCGCTATGTATGTGATTATTTGTATTGTCATGTGTATATGTCTAATCAAAGCTTTTATCACAACCAGTTAGTAGGTCAAGAATACAAGACAAGAATTGTTTATAAACGTAATAGTACATTACATAGCAATCAGAAGTAATGTTTCATTCCAATCACGCGATTTCTAAAGAGCCGATTTACACAACTTGACCTGTATGCCCAACTTGACTTATTTGCTTTGCTTAACAGACTATATATTTAAATTTTACAATTTTTAATTTATTCAATTTAACTACGTAGCTGAATAAATTAGTCAACTATTCAAGTCCAGGGCGCGCTACACCTCTGCTCGGCCATGTAAACATTTTATAATTACATAATACAGCTCCGCTCGCCTTGTGTTAATGGCGCCAAACGAGATATAACAAGTCCGCTCGCCCATCTTTACCACCCCTTAGGTATTCCCCACTCTGTGAAGGTGTAACAGACAAACGTGCAACGCTAAAATTTATTCAATCGGAACCACAGAGGAAAGAATAATTTCAGGAAGAGATGGTAACCATAATCATCTTGCCGTTAGCCAGCAAGATATTTAACCTCGGATTATTAGTGCTGGCGCGAAACAAAAGCTGAAACAGAAGTGCATGAAAGACCATCCAAAATTTTCCGTTTCGCAGCCAAAAATACGGATTCCAGCAGCATATGTGTGAGTGACGTGCGCACTATCAGACAAACACTTTACCGTGCTAGTGTAACCCCTCTTTCCTTTTATGTCTTTTGAGTATAAAACAACTTATTTTATTTTAATATTTTTTTTTGAAAGAGAAGCCAGAAGTCAATTAGGACTAGGCAGGAGCCTAGAGAAGCAAAATTGTGCCGGGTCCAGTATGACGGGACTTGCAATGAAACTCAGCTGTAGTATAACAGTAACAAATTTATTCGATGCACAGAATTCATACATGCAGGCCAACTCTATTACATCATTATCCCCCCCCCCCCATGAATCATAACTATCACGAACAGTTTAAGTCCTGCTTTAACAATATTAAGAAAACAACATGTGTATAGCATAACAAGTGTGTATAAATTCAGTACACATATATACATAAATATAATCGCATAACAAGTGTGTATAAATTCAGTACACATATATACATAAATATAATAGCATAACAAGTGTGTATAAATTCAGTAAGTACATGTATATATATTTATAAAATTCTCCCCCATCGCGTGGCTAGCTAGGCACGGACAAACATAACAACACACACACAGAACATAAGGTACACAGACTCACCATTATATTAATTCTAACACAAATGCCCCGGAAATGCACCCGCCTTGCAGGCAGTGTAACTACAATACTCAGAACCAGCCGTAATAAAATATTCGCCCATCAACAACCCGTTTTTGCAGAATTACATAAAGCCCAAAACCCCAGAAAGGATGATAATAATTCATAACGCATAATTAAGACCGTACCGCCCATTTGTATAGCATTCCACTGATCAATGACCCATCATGAGCGTATGAACCTTAAGTTCCTTTCACAGCATTAAATAAAAATTTACAGAACTACATCACCTGATTTCAAACCGTCGTATACAATTCTAAACGACGACAAATACTTCACACGTGAAGTATACTTCTAAACGTGATTTTACTTCACAAATTCCGAAGGATTCAAAAAATCCTTATGTGCTTTAACAATCAGAAATAAATCACTCGAGGCTTTACAATTTCAGAAAAATTTAGACAGTATATGTTAAAAAAAATAATGAGTATATGTTTTATAGTTAAAGAAAATTAAACAGCAGATCGTACAAGTGAAAGTTAATCAAAATGTGTTTTGCCCGTTAAGAAAGACAATCAGTATAGCCCTTTTGTAAGGATATATAATCAACTAATATATGTCCAAAAAAAAACAAATTATTTTCTATTAACCCCGAAGGGTTGTATAAATATAATTAAAATGAAAATATTACAATAAGGCGATTGTGCTCTAGCAGCTGAGGCAGCGCGCCCGCATGTAGTTGACAAAGTTAGACAGGAATACAACCTGCCTTCAGCTGCATCAACATGTCAGACAAAAACTAAGTCCCCTTTTAAACCCCAGAAAACGGCCCCAAAAAAGAACAAGGAAAACCCCCAGCCCTTAAATGTTAAACCCATAGTGAAGTTAAAATTTATTCACTGCTGTTCCAGCCAGAAAAGGGCTACTAACCTGTACCATGAATTTTGTAAAGAGTTAAAGGATAATGATATGCAACTGTAAAATGTTCAAGAGTAAATATCTCTGGCACGCTCCCCCAGTGCAGCACACAATTACAGGCAGTGAACTTAGTATTATGTAAATGAGTTATTAAAAAAAGTGTTCTTGAATTTAAATAAAATTTTCAGAGTCGTGATCAGCAGCTCCCCTTTCTAGCAGACAGTCTGGACCCGTGGTCACATGGCTTCAAAGATATTTAAAGTAAACGGGCGCACTGCCGGCCCGGCCCCAAAAAGGAAAATAAGTGTGAATATCACCTTAGTACAGATGGCAAGTGTTACATCGAGAACCAGTCCCCCAGCTCCCTCTTCGTACAGGATCTTGCTTAATGGTCCATGTCTGAAGCAGGTGTTCGGCTATCAGCGAGACCAAATCTCCGGCTTAATTCGAGAACCCTGTCAATTCAAATAAATTAGAGAACTGTTCACTCAAAATATACACCCGAGTTCAGGTAATTAACCTCAAAACGGGCCTCCAACTAACTCTCAATAAAAGCACAAGTTTCATTAATAAAGCTTTGGCAGCGAGCTTAAAGGGTAGAAAATCAGCCATGGAATAAGTGAATTTGAATAATGAACAGACTTTATTAAACGTGGCACAATATAAAAGTCATCAGTTCACTGGCTACATGCCTCGACAGAACTTTTCAGGTTAAACGGCCACGTGGTGAGTGATAATCGTTATTTGACCAAAATTTCAACTGCAAGGCACTCACAGCATTAAGAATGTTTTAACATTAATAAAAGTTCATCTAAGGAAGTTCCCACAACGAAACTCTCTACTGTACAGTTAATTACATAACTCCCCGACAGTCTATTACATGCATGGACAGTTCATGCCCGGACTATGCACTAAGTTTTAGCCCTTAATATTTTAATGTGGTACGCCTTTATCATGACAATGACACTTGTAATAGCTCTCACATTATTCTAGTAATAATAAACGGAACACTGGCTATATACTGAACATTAAGTTAATCACAGAACAATGAGTTTCTCTTAATATAAAACTTGTCGGGTCGCAGCACATAATTACGTATTTTATACGGTTGCATATTGTTATTAATTATCCATATATATATAATTACTTATAAAGACAAAATAATGAAATTCTTACCGGGAGTCAATTAGGCTTTAGCACGCCATGAAGAAACAGAAAACTGCGTCGTAAATGTTCGAAGAGAGAGCGAAGCTGATGTATCTCGGAGCGGAGCAGTGAGTCCTCTGCCGTTAGCAGCAGAGAAACTGCTCCCCTATTCTACAAGTTGCGCGCGCAGCCGTAACCGAGGCGAACAATGTTCGCCTCAGCACTCTCGCATTCACGTTATTTTACAATTAAAATACGACTTTAACTAAAACCTTCGATAGCCGGATTTACACCGGCACACCCCCACCCCGAAAGGGCAACCCGGTTGCCCCACTCTGAAACTCAGGAAGGTACCCTGCAGTGTACCCCCTTCTTAAATACTCCGGTGGACATCGTGGGTAAGGTGGCCAGGCAGACTTGCTCCCAGGAGAACAGCCATCCCCATGCGACCCTCTCCGCCCTGCCAACCCCACGGGACCACCCCAACACGTCACCCTCTCCGGTGACCATCACCTACTCCCACCGGTCCCACTCACATACTCGTCCTAAGACCCAACAAGGTATCTCACACCTTGATATGTGAGTGACCGAACTACTCCTCGTCCATCTCTCGGACCGACCAGCCACAGGGACCCACAAGGCATCTCCAACCTTGCCATATGGCTGGCCCACTTCCCTACACAAGGGCGGACGGCCCCGCTTAGCCAGACAGAGAGGACCGCACCAAGGGCACACGAACATTAATCCCATCATTTACTCATTCAAATACACCATAACTAGAGGGGGTTTACTTTTCTACAGCACTGTCTACACAACTTTCTCTCTCAACAAAAGAACACCAGGAACAACCGGAGAATGCGGCATGGCTCGGACCCTATAATGAACAACATCACATCAACAACTATTAACAACCAACAACAGCACACCATCACTCCATCTAACTTTTAAAACATTTAAAACAGGGGAAACTGACGATCTCCAAGACCACGACCATCTCGAGGACCACAATCTACTCACTTCCGGCAAGTCTCTCTCCACTTCCTTATCGATAGGTTTTTTTTTCTAAGGGGAGGGGTAGGAAAATCGTGAAGATGAAACGGGGCAAGGATCCTTAAAGGGTCAATACCTAGGACTAAGGGTAAGGACCTGGCTCCCCCCGGAAATAAGGATGAATGGAGGAAACCAAGGCTCGCGTGGGCAGGGGCGCAACCCTGAAATAGATGAACACCACTGGGAGTGTGGGGAACATCTACCCGCTACCCGTTAACCTCTTCTTCTTGCCTTTCTATGACGGACCTTGGGTATCCGATGCTTTCGGACACCACTCTCTAAGAAATTATTTCGTGTTGAGCTGTACTGACTGGTTTCCTCTGAATCAGAATCAAGGCAACTTACCTCACTACTTTCACTCCCCCTTGGATTATGCTCGTCGTCTAACTCATCTTCTACAATTTCTTCCTTTTCTACAATTTCCCCTTCCTCATCCACATAATCCAAATCAACCTCCTGACACTGGACTTCCTCAGCATCTTCCCGTTGCTCCTCTGATCCATCTTCAACCTCCTCTTCCCTCAGCTCCTCACCAATTTCTTTATCACACGCATCGCCAGCTCCTTCACGAACTTCTTGACTAACCTCTTCTCCGATCCCATTTTCATCAACACGTTCCTCACCAACGTCATCGCCATCACTTCCACTACCACTATCTGAACACTGCACATCCTTGTCCTCCTCTAGTTGCTCAACTGGTCCACCTGAAACTTCCTCCCGTTCCTCGGAATCCTCAACACTACTTACAGAAGGCGTCTGCACATCTTCACACCCTACATCACTCTCACTCACAAACTCTACACCGCTGCCACCAAATTTCTCCTCAACTTCTACCTCATCTACTTCTACCACACTTGCGGCATGAACATCCCCTTGTCCATCCACAACCTCAGAAACACTTGCAGCCCGGACATCCCTGTGTCCATCTGCAACTTCAGACTCTACAGTCTCCCTAACACCTACAACTATACTCACCTGCGCAGCATCTGCAGACCGCTCTTCTGACTCTTCTGTCGATTCCACTCCTTGACCACTCTCAGCAACTCCAACGTCATCAACATTTTCCACCCTGGAATCCCGCTGTCCAGGTTCATGTGCAATGACTACATTAATTTCGACTGGCGATGGTGATGTTACAGGATCTGGATCCCTCACGAACCGAGATGGAAATACCGGAACAAATTCTGCGGCCTCTGGATTCAACCATGACGTCCTCTTTGAGTCCGGTAATTCAGTATTAACTGACGCGTTCTTATCCTCTTGTATTGTTCCCACAAATAATTCCGCTCTTCTACTTCTGCTTCCTCTTCTTCATCTACTACTCTCTTAGGCACTTGTACTTCCTCTGGAACCTTTAAACTCTCACATTTCTGCAAATAAGAATAACGCCTAACTACAGGCTCCCTACTTGCGGATGTTTGTTCCCTAATATAATTTCTTCTTCCCCTGTTAATTTCATATTTCTTGGTTTTCTGTGCTGTAGCTGTTGTTACCGTCTTCACACTTGCCACCCCCCTGTAGCCTCCATCACTTCCGGAATATTCAGGCTTTCTGACAGTCTCTTGTGTTCTCCTCCAACCACCATGTTTGTCCTTTTTGGCTCTTCCTGATGAACCGCTGGAGCATTGGACTCGGTAGCCTCTTTTCCCCGGGACTCGTCAAATTCCTTGACCGTTCCTGAAAGCACACACAGTCGCTCAAGGTCCGCAAAACAACGTGGACGGTCCGCGAATGCCAAACGAGATCTCTCCTGGGGAGTCAGTCCTTCTAGAATCGCTTGTATAACTTCCGTCTCTGGCAACCCCAATCTTAACACCCGGGCAGCTTTCCGTATATCGCGCACGAAGTCCCCTAACGCCTCTCCGTTGGCCTGTGGGCGATAGAATTTTCCAACTCAAGGTAGGCACGTCGTCGAATGGGTAGGAAGAAGTTCAACACCTGCCCATGGAAAGCATCAACACTGTCACCCCGACGCAGGGCCTTGGTGACCAGATCAGCCAACGTACTCCGGCAATACGGGTATATAAGAGACAAGACCTCCCCATCGGACACCCCCGGGAAATCTGCCACCTGCAGGACCAGGTCCAAGAAAACCAACAGCTGGTCCTCATCAAATCCATTCACCACCGGAAATTTCTGGAGAACGCCTGTAAGAGGGTGGGGCAATTCCTGATAGCATACCGCCGCCAGAATTGCACAATTCAAAACAAACAATCATAAAACAAATCCCCACTAAACACCTAACACAACATAACCTACAAAAACCTATTAACAAACATTTAGGAAAAACCCAAGTACTGTACTTCCTTTGAGTAGACCCCCGGGTTCTCTAGCGCTGCGGAGACCTGGCCTATTCTAAACCATTCACATCCACGACGGAAGGAGACAAGTGACAAGCAACAATACTAAACACACATAACATCCAACAATAATTCGGCACACCCGCCGTACCAACACATAACTCACAACAACCAACTAACAACTGAAAATGATAATCCGGGAATTAATACTTCGACCTCAACCGGACACAAGTCTGTGCCGGTACGGATTTCCGATCGGGCCATACCGCATCCCGTCAATATAACACGCTAAACTCCGACCCCGAATCAACATTCCATCTTCCAGGCCACGCTTGAGACTCCCCGGCCGTACAACCTATCAAATTTTTTTTATTTTAAACACCAATAACCACCTCAGTGGTGAGACCCGACTCACAAGTTACATTGCCTCCAACTAGCCTACACGGGCATATACCAAAAACTATGTCACAACAATGGCATTAATATATGCAAGTTTGCAATCCGAGTTTGCAAGCCCCGTCACACCACAGGACCCAATGGTTCAAGCCTAGAATGAACCACGCTCTCTGCTACCCTTGCAGTAGCAGACTTTATTAACCACGCTCTGCGGTACCATTTGTAACCCCTCTTTCCTTTTATGTCTTTTGAGTATAAAACAACTTATTTTATTTTAATATTTTTTTTTGAAAGAGAAGCCACAAGTCAATTAGGACTAGGCAGGAGCCTAGAGAAGCAAAATTGTGCCGGGTCCAGTATGACGGGACTTGCAATGAAACTCAGCTGTAGTATAACAGTAACAAATTTATTCGATGCACAGAATTCATACATGCAGGCCAACTCTATTACATCATTATCCCCCCCCCATGAATCATAACTATCACGAACAGTTTAAGTCCTGCTTTAACAATATTAAGAAAACAACATGTGTATAGCATAACAAGTGTGTATAAATTCAGTACACATATATACATAAATATAATCGCATAACAAGTGTGTATAAATTCAGTACACATATATACATAAATATAATAGCATAACAAGTGTGTATAAATTCAGTAAGTACATGTATATATATTTATAAAATTCTCCCCCATCGCGTGGCTAGCTAGGCACGGACAAACATAACAACACACACACAGAACATAAGGTACACAGACTCACCATTATATTAATTCTAACACAAATGCCCCGGAAATGCACCCGCCTTGCAGGCAGTGTAACTACAATACTCAGAACCAGCCGTAATAAAATATTCGCCCATCAACAACCCGTTTTTGCAGAATTACATAAAGCCCAAAACCCCAGAAAGGATGATAATAATTCATAACGCATAATTAAGACCGTACCGCCCATTTGTATAGCATTCCACTGATCAATGACCCATCATGAGCGTATGAACCTTAAGTTCCTTTCACAGCATTAAATAAAAATTTACAGAACTACATCACCTGATTTCAAACCGTCGTATACAATTCTAAACGGTTATTTTACTTCACAAATTCCGAAGGATTTAAAAAATCCTTATGTGCTTTAACAATCAGAAATAAATCACTCGAGGCTTTACAATTTCAGAAAAATTTAGACAGTATATGTTAAAAAAAAATAATGAGTATATGTTTTATAGTTAAAGAAAATTAAACAGCAGATCGTACAAGTGAAAGTTAATCAAAATTTGTTTTGCCCGTTAAGAAAGACAATCAGTATAGCCCTTTTGTAAGGATATATAATCAACTAATATATGTCCAAAAAAAACAAATTATTTTCTATTAACCCCGAAGGGTTGTATAAATATAATTAAAATGAAAATATTACAATAAGGCGATTGTGCTCTAGCAGCTGAGGCAGCGCGCCCGCATGTAGTTGACAAAGTTAGACAGGAATACAACCTGCCTTCAGCTGCATCAACATGTCAGACAAAAACTAAGTCCCCTTTTAAACCCCAGAAAACGGCCCCAAAAAAGAACAAGGAAAACCCCCAGCCCTTAAATGTTAAACCCATAGTGAAGTTAAAATTTATTCACTGCTGTTCCAGCCGGAACAGGGCTACTAACCTGTACCATGAATTTTGTAAAGAGTTAAAGGATAATGATATGCAACTGTAAAATGTTCAAGAGTAAATATCTCTGGCACGCTCCCCCAGTGCAGCACACAATTACAGGCAGTGCACTTAGTATTATGTAAACGAGTTATTAAAAAAAGTGTTCTTGAATTTAATTAAAAATGTTCAGAGTCGTGATCAGCAGCTCCCCTTTCTAGCAGACAGTCTGGACACGTTGTCACATGGCTTCAAAGATATTTAAAGTAAACGGGCGCACTGCCGGCCCGGCCCCAAAAAGGAAAATAAGTGTGAATATCACCTTAGTACAGATGGCAAGTGTTACATCGAGAACCAGTCCCCCAGCTCCCTCTTCGTACAGGATCTTGCTTAATGGTCCATGTCTGAAGCAGGTGTTCGGCTATCAGCGAGACCAAATCTCCGGCTTAATTCGAGAACCCTGTCAACTCAAATAAATTAGAGAACTGTTCACTCAAAATATACACCCGAGTTCAGGTAATTAACCTCAAAACGGGCCTCCAACTAACTCTCAATAAAAGCACAAGTTTCATTAATAAAGCTTTGGCAGCGAGCTTACAGGGTAGAAAATTAGCCATGGAATAAGTGAATTTGAATAATGAACAGACATTATTATACGTGGCACAATATAAAAGTCATCAGTTCACTGGCTACATGCCTCGACAGAACTTTTCAGGTTAAACGGCCACGTGGTGAGTGATAATTGTTATTTGACCAAAATTTCAACTGCAAGGCACTCACAGCATTAAGAATGTTTTAACATTAATAAAAGTTCATCTAAGGAAGTTCCCACAACGAAACTCTCTACTGTACAGTTAATTAGATAACTCCCCGACAGTCTATTACATGCATGGACAGTTCATGCCCGGACTATGCACTAAGTTTTAGCCCTTAATATTTTAATGTGGTACGCCTTTATCATGACAATGACACTTGTAATAGCTCTCACATTATTCTAGTAATAATAAACGGAACACTGGCTATATACTGAACATTAAGTTAATCACAGAACAATGAGTTTCTCTTAATATAAAACTTGTCGGGTCGCAGCACATAATTACGTATTTTATACGGTTGCATATTGTTATTAATTATCCATATATATATAATTACTTATAAAGACAAAATAATGAAATTCTTACCGGGAGTCAATTACGCTTTAGCACGCCATGAAGAAACAGAAAACTGCGTCGTAAATGTTCGAAGAGAGAGCGAAGCTGATGTATCTCGGAGCGGAGCAGTGAGTCCTCTGCCGTTAGCAGCAGAGAAACTGCTCCCCTATTCTACAAGTTGCGCGCGCAGCCGTAACCTAGGCGAACAAAGTTCGCCTCAGCACTCTCGCATTCACGTTATTTTACAATTAAAATAAGACTTTAACTAAAACCTTCGATAGCCGGATTTACACCGGCACACTAGGAGGAAAATTTTGCCACAATTACCAAAAAGTGCGGACAAAGTGTTCGATGTTTTACAAGCACATGAATCAAAAACATATCGTGGGGAAAATTTCGTATACATAGTTGATAGACAGAAACATATTATTATTTTTACATGTTATACGAACTTAAAATTCTTGTGCGAGTCAGCTACTATTTATATGGGCGGAACATTTCAAGTTTGTACAAAATTTTTTTTCACTTTTTACAATCCACGGTTTCCAAAATAATCAATACTTACCACTGGTGTTTTGTGTTTTAGGAAATAAGACGACTGAATCTTACAAAAATGTGTTTTATTTAATAAAAGAAGCGTGTAATTCAAAAGATTTACTTTGGCATCCCCGGAATGTGATGATTGATTTTCAGAAAGCAATAAATCAGGCACTCGAAGAAGTTCTACCTCAGTCACATGTAACTGACGCTGGTTGCCGTTTTCATTTAACACAATCTTGGTGGAGAAAAATACAAAACTTAGGTTTGGTTTGTGAATATAAGACTAGGGATTCCCAAATAGGAAAGTGGTTAAAATTAACATTTGGCAACCTGACGAAGTAGGAGACTTTTCGCCATGGAATTAGGTGAAACAAAACCTATCGACTGTAGAGTTGACGCTTAAGCAGATTATTTGGGTGAATTGTATGTGGACGAAGAAGCAGAATTCCCACCGCACATCTGGGCTTCTTTATCGGCGGCAGACAGTGACAGGACCACAAATGGCTGTGAATCTATGTGGCGTCAAATTCTATGCGATGTATATTATCTGTATACACTAAGTTGGCGTCTGGGCCGGCGACTACCTGGCGGCTAGCCTGGGTAATCCCCTGGCATTATGTGTCGACAATAATAAGTGTCGCATGGAGTGAGTAGTCGAGATATATGTTACTGGAATGAAGTGGATTTGTTAATGATGCTATTTATTTTTTTATGGAAGTATAGAATTCCAGAGGATCTACTGAATAGAATCTACGTAGCTTTTAATACAGTTTATTAAAAGTAATTAATTTTTACAGCAATATTTTATGTCATGAAATATATGTACATTCAAGTGCGTACACGGATATACATACGGTGTGTGTGTGTGTGTGTGTGTGTGTGTGTGTGTGTGTAACAGTTAGATATCCGGCGCTTTCCTTTTCTTTTTCAAGACAAAGTGCACACCTCCAGCAGGTCTACTGGCTAACAGACAGGAGATCAACTTCGAAGAAATTAAAACTAGTGTTTAAACTTCCTCAGCAGTATAAATATAATACTAAATAACCAAAAATCATTACAGTCAAGGGTAAAAAAGTCTGAATATGGCAGAGATGGATCTGTCGAACCGTTACGAAAAAGCCTTCGGGGAAGACACTGACACTTAGCGCGAGACATTCAATGCGAAACAGAATAAATACTCTGTGCATGCTTTGTGTGTATGTGTTTGTGTGTGTGTGTGTGTGTGTGCGCGCGCGCGTGTGTGCTGTCTCGGTCTGTTGCAACAAAACAAGGATTTTACTTGTTCTTACAATTGCGACCCGCATTTTCACTTACTGAGCGAATATATCACTTAGAAACGTTCCTATTCTGAACTTCCATGAGTTTTCAATTTTGCACCTTTTCATTTGTGCGAGTAATCTCTTTCTTTCAATATATGTCTTAGGTTAGGTTAAGTTAGGTTTAGTTAGTTAGTTAGGTTAGGTTAGATTAAGTTAGTTTAGGTTAGGCTAGGAGTGATTTGAATTATAATGGTAATTTCTGTATTGTTGTAATAACATGAAAGGGCAATTGATCGCAACTGACCGGGATTTATACGATTGTGTCACAACTGACCACGGTCCTGTGTGTGTGTGTGTGTGTGTGTGTGTGTGTGTTGGGGGGGGATGAATACATATGAATAGCAAATTACCTTAAATATAAGGACACGGCTTGAGTTGAATTCCCCTGTCATGTTTAACAAAGTTCTAGAGTAAGATGATGGTAGATAATATTGCAGTTTACTACGATACACTTAAATGACGACATACACTTAGTAATCAGTCACATGTAAGCCGTTTGTTACTGATTAGTCGTCTTGCAAACGAGACCTCCCAAACATTCTATTACAGTTGCTCCTTATATACTATTTACGAGTATTTGTGTGTATCGGTGATATCTCTGTCCGCATTCATAGCCTAATATAAAATTAAAAGTTTGTTTCGTCGAACAGATGTGACAAACCCGCACTTTGTTGACTTACTGCAATGCTGTAGTAATATATTATTCAGCATCTACTGAGATGCTGCACTGTTACAGCGACTGCGTCACTATGCCGTCGTGACGAATATATCACTGTACAGACTCTTCGAGAAAACTGTAGTCGTCACGACGACCATTTGAAAATTGGTCAAGCGATAAGCAGTTGTCAAAACATCACAAGCACACACACACACACACACACACACACACACACACACACACACACACACACACACACACACACACACACACACACACACACACACACACACACACACACACACACACACACACACACACACACACACACACACACACACACACACACACACACACACACACACACACACACACACACACACACACACACACACACACACACACACACACACACACACACGCACACACGCACACACGCACACACACACACACACACACACACACACACGCACACACACACACACACACAGAGTTGCACACATAGAATCTCGAAAAAATTAAGTAGGCTCTTGCACGAATAAGCTTTATCACTTGTAAAATCGTAAGCATGATTTTATCGACAAAGTACAGAGATTAATACCGTTATACATAGAGCTGGTAATATCTTTTATTTATCAGTATGAAAGTTGGGTGCGCTGCAGAAGTACCGTGAAAAATTGTTTCTTTATCAATACGTGGTTAGATCAGGTTTGGTTGTATTACGTAAGGTTAGGTAAGGTAAAATTAGGTGAGGTTGGTGCTTATACATTCGGCAGTGTTCTGTTAAAGTCATTTCAGATATTGTGGATCCCCAGAGAAACTGAATTTATAAAATTGGTAATGCGTTTGAGAAGTCGCCAAAGTAGTGTTACGTAATGCGGATAAAGTGTTACACCATTACAAAACATTCCACGTGTTTCTCGGATGTTCCAGTGGAATCCGGCTGTAATGTTGTGTGCGTACGTGATCTCAACATGCATTAGCGAGATTTTCTATACTTCGCCAGCCGCGCGCACTGCGTCAAGGCCGCAATCAATTACGTTCTAGTGTAGCGCTGATGCGTAGTATGAATATTTCTGTAATTTCGGAGGGGTATAAATACAAGTACTCAGCGAGGCTCAGTTTCAGTTTGAGTCGCGATTTATTCCAGTGCGGTTCGAAGTATTGTGGCGAATTGTTATGTGTTTTGTATTTGTGCGGGACAACTGTAATACAATTGTGTTTTATACTCGTTGACATAAACACGTTCTGCGTTCAGTTATGGCTTGATAATTGGCGCATAAAAATCAATTCATCGAAGTCAGTCCACGTTACCTTCACCACACGTAAGGCAAACTGCCCTCCAGTCACAATTAACGGTCAACCAGTACCGCAAGCTGAAAGTGCCAAGTACCTTGGGATGCATCTGGACAGGAGACTAACATGGAAAAAACATATAACATCTAAGAAGCTTCAACTTAATCACAAGGTCAGAAACATCTATTGGCTTATAGGCAGACAATCACGGTTAAGTCTCGTCAACAAACTCTTGATCTATAAAGTCGTGCTTAAACCGGTATGGACTTATGGTATTCAACTTTGGGGTACTGCAAGTACAAGTAATATTGAGATTATCCAGCGCTTTCAGTCCAAAACACTTAGATCAATAGTCAACGCTCCTTGGTTTGTCTCAAATAACTCTATACACCGCGACCTCAAAGTTTCAACCGTGAAAGAAGAAATCATGCGCCTCTGCAGGACTCACATCTCTAAACTAGAACAGCATCCCAACCACCTGGCAATTAACTTGTTAGACAACAGTGAAGATATTTATAGACTAAAAAGACACAAACTATTAGACTTACCATTCAGGTTTAACTCATAATGTATTCTCTGTATTTTCTGTATTGTACTGTCTGTGATATCTGTTCTGTATGTTTTTGTATTCGTGTCATTCATACGTGTTAATGTCAACCTGTATATGTGCCTTATGGGCCCAGTGTTTAATGTTTGAACTTATTGTATCATGCCAGCAGGAAGTGATAGTGACTTTTGTTCATTTGTTTACATGTTTTTATCATTTAGTTTTGTATTTTGTTACCTCTTTAATCTATTATCAAAACAAGAAGAGCTGTCAATGGTCAGCTCTTCATAATCCTGTGTGTGTTGTCAGCCAATTTGTTAAATGTTCGCTCAGTCGAACAGCTTACAGATCTCCAATAAATTAAAATTATTAGTGCGTGTGAACAATTTTTATTTAATTTGTTGTAAGAGACTATATTGTTGATTACAAACTGTTTAATTGTGATAATTAAAACTGGTGATTAGTGACATAATTGGTGTCTTGCATTTTGTTTTCCACTGTACCATACGACGGTCAGTAGACCGTCGTAACAACAGTATTTACTCTTAATTCTTAATTTTCATTAAGCCTTAATTAGGCTCTATGATGGACATTGGGTTGCAGTATATTATGCTATTTCATCATAGCAACTGCTAAGAACCTCCAGTTTTGTACGGTTAAAGCTTCAAGTGTAAGGATTTGATATTTTAGCTGTATAATTGGTTTAGTTAATTCTATGATTCGTTTACTAATTAGCCTATACTATTGTATGATGCTTAAAACCTACGTCTCTCATTAACGTATGTGATTAGATGTACGTCAGAAACAGTTTTTTTTTTCAACATCACTTTTAAAGAAGAATTGCTTTGAACAATGCATTTTCCGGGTTCTGGAAATTTACAGGCTTGTGTCAGTGTCGGATATAACGATCTATTAAATATAACTATCAAAACTTCAATGCCCTCCAACACTGTTATATTAACGATTCTGCTGTTATGTTTTACTTGAATTCTGGAGTAAGGTGAGTGTATCTACAAAACTCTTACAAAAGTAAGTGTTTGAAAGTATAATTACTTCATTTCAGTGTATATTTTATCGATATCTTGTTTTCGATGGAACATAAAGTTAGTCATATTCTGTACTTCTCATTTTACATATCCGGTTATGAAAATTGTGTCAAACTATTTGCTACAAAATATATCACTTGCACATATTTCTCTACAAGCCAATAAAAAATTTTTTTTTTTCTATAACGAAAGAAGGTTTAATTTATTAAAGTAACTACTTAAATGAACACCCATTAAAAATAAAAGTTAAAACCTAACAAAAACAATTTAACGAAGTACTTAAATTTTATGTTATATGGTTAATGATAACCTTAAATTTCCTGCATTTCATCAATTTCCGTAACATTCTATCTGTCATCTATTAATTATACTATCTGTCGAAGTACACCTTAAGTGCCTTATATTCTACAACAATGATAACAATATTTTATTAAGAATATGTTAATATTAATACCG
The DNA here is from genome assembly GCA_034769895.1 of Magicicada septendecula. Taxonomy (NCBI): domain Eukaryota; kingdom Metazoa; phylum Arthropoda; class Insecta; order Hemiptera; family Cicadidae; genus Magicicada; species Magicicada septendecula. The sequence continues at coordinate 349,953,703 of CM068375.1, forward strand.
GATTTATCTTTCTGTATTGTTTACTTAGTAAATAAATTGTCAATGAAGATATATATTGCAACAGTTCAAATTTGATTATACAAATAAGGATATGGTGAGTATGTGAAATTTACAAACACGTCAATATGGAGGAGATAAAACATTATTTATTATACACACAAATATAGTTTTTAAAGATGTATATTGTATCATATATTGTCATGTATTGATAATAGCAATAATAGTTTGTATTGTTCGATAATATAAGTCGATTTTACGTGGTTGCTGCAACGTCCTCCTCTCCTCTCGTCGCTCCCGTCCTGGCGTCCTCTTCTTCAGCGTCACTCATTCCTGGTGTCCTCTTCGTCCTGGCGTCCTCTTCGTCTTGTTGTCCTCTTCTACGGCAGGCGGCTCCAGCGGCGATACTTCAATGAGTCTCGTTGTTATTATGTTTGAATACTAACATTAATTAGTTTCTTCATAAATTGTTCATTCAAAATGATTATAAATTTCACTCGTACAATTTATTATTAATTTATACTTTATATTTCTTAATCTCAGGGTTAATATGGGTATTAATTTATGCGGTGCATTAAACGTACACCTTCCACGATATCTTGAAGTATCTTTAACTTCCATAAGCGGATATCTTAAACTAACACGAAACAGCACTATCTTATATTATAATTTTTATCTAAATATTTTACCCACTCGGTTCTTAACGCAAAACTTCGTTAAGAATTACCAAGGTTTATTTTCTATATGATATTTCTATGTTCGTAAGAGTACAACTCTCTTCACTGGCCCCTTGCAGATGCTAAAGCAGAACTGTGTCCATCCTAACCCTACAACGAATGAATCTTGTAACAATTTCATTAAAAAAAAAAAAAAAAAAAAAAAAAAAAAAAAAAAAAAAAAAAAAAAAATGTGTTAGTTGATAATGTATAGGTTGATAAATTTTAAGTGTTTAATAAAATCTCACATTTTAACCTAAAGCGTATTGTAATCATTAAATATTAATAATATTTAAATAAAAAGTCTAATAATATATTAAAAGGAATACGATTGTACACAAAGGGTAAAGCTTGTTAATTAATCCTGCATAAACAGGCGCCAACCAGAACCAACTTGTTTTCCGACCCCTTAACTAACTAAAAATAATTGTAAATTGATTATTATTTAAAATAATTAAACTAGATCACTATAATATACTTTGAGAGCATTTGTAACTAAGAATCTCCCTACTTAATTATTTAATCTAATTTTAGTCCTTTAAATAAAAAAGAAACTTGGAACTACTTTTATGTTGAATTGAACTGTCGCGAGATTACTACTCTCACCCCTAACTATTTTCGCCCACTTGAAATGCAGCGGTCAAGCAGTAAGCTGTGTACTGCCGATATGTGCAACGTTAAAAATAGTTTATTACAAAATGTAATTAATCCGTCAGTTAAGACACAGAGGCATTCTTTATACTATTAAACAATGTGTTGCGTTAACGTAGTTAAACCGCGACTCATATAAATATGGTGTAAATGAGTGAGAATGAATAACTAAAATTTAGCGCCGGTGACATCTCTTCAAAATTCTTAAAATATAAAACTTATGTAATTAAAACTGTGGTAATACCATGAAGTGAAGTGCTACAATCAAACAATCATGTGAAGTGGATACAGGTGAATAAAACTTTGTGTTAATCATTCAGATCAACGAGCTATTACTAACCATTAGCCAAGAGAAGAAAACCAGGAGCCACCATGATATAAAAGACTTCAGGACTACACCATTCCAGGATACGAAGATAACGAGGGATACCTGACCTACTTCAAACATGCTGCAACAGAGGACCTACGACTGGAATAACGCAGAGCTGGAGGACATCCAAAAAGGTGACACGGAGGCAAGCCTACCGTGCTTATGAAATACTAAATATTATATTCAACAAAAGACAATTAAATTAACAACATTAAGACATTTTAAGTACTGACAGTAATCGTATACTTATTCCTAGTAAAAGAGTTATAGCTCTAAAATGTAAAGCCTTTATTGTTTAAAAGATTAATAAAGACCATTCTTCAAATGGCAAAATTTTAAAGCTTTATATGGCGAGGTAACCATTCTTAACGTATTAGACTAAATCCCGGATCCGGGGAATTAATTAAATTTGATGTACCTCTTATTTTGAGGGCTCTTGTAAAAGAATAAAATATAATCATCATGTAAACTGTAAGCTATTGAAGCATATGTGTCGAGAATTTTAAGTAGAGCAATTAATACAAAATGTAATAAAGAGATGTCATCAGGAGTACCGACTATACTGAGTGCATAAATCAACAGTTTCCCCTTCCCTGAATCCTTTTATATTTATTGTTTGTTGTTCTGATTAATTTTCAGCTCGTCACAACTAAGGCAGCCTGAATAATTGGCAGAACCAATTATTGCGGGTTCCCTAAGTTATAACACAAGAGAAGATGTTATAATCTTACTGAATTTAGTGTATTCTGATTGGCTAAGCCCAAGTCACATGATTGATGGAACAAAGAGATATACGAATTTCCTGAAAAACTTTGTATAATTTTGCAAAGGCCTGCATGGAAATTATCTACGAATTTTATTACCCTATAATTGATAAGAGTTACAATTGAGTTTTTCTTCAATTAAAAAAAAAAAATATTTAGAAAATAGTTATGAACCTCAGAGTATATACAAATTGAAGCTATTTGCCAAAATAATTCCTTGTCAAAGTTTCACGTCGATCGGTTAAATACCGCGGAAGGTATCGCGATCACACGTTATCACACCCGCAAACACGCGCACAAATTCACTCAAAAAATACATGACCACATAGAACACCTTTTGATGAAGAGTTTGGTATACCCTACATGGTAATCCATTTCTAAATACAAATCTTACGGCTAAAAGACAAAATATTACATAAAACAAATTTAAACAAGAAAATGCTCGTCATCCATGTGCTCTGATGCAAGCAACATAGCTTATCATCCTGTGTTCCGTTGCAATATATATAACAGAATATATGTTAACATGCATTTAACAACGATACGTTAGATCTACCATATGACAATACGATACAACAGTATGGTACGTACCAAATAACACAATAAGTTTACATACCCAGAGTTTAGATAACCAGAGTTTTTTAGATAGATACTGTTAGGAGTTAATATTGTAAATAGATTTTGCCAGGATGCTGAAAATAATGATGAGTGAGTGGACTGTAGTTTAATACATTTATTGATATTTACTGTTACAATTTAAATTGAATTGCAAGGTCAGCTAATGTATTTTTACGCATTTTAAATTTTGAAAACCACGTTAAGTGGAAAATGTTACATCGTAAATTGAGGCGCAAGTACTCAACACTCAAATCTACATGAGAATGCTGTAGGGCCTAAAGCCTACATAAATTTGTCGGACAATAAAGAAAAATGAATAAATGACAGGCCAAAGCAGCAAACGCAATTACGTCTGCTGACCACGGACATACGTAGCACTGTGTTTAGGCCTGTTCGCTATCGAGCGCGAGGCCTGAGCGTACAGATTAGCCAACCTTTGATTATGAAATTCCCACATTACTGTCCATAGCTGCCTGCAAAAAATCAAACGATTTTTTTATAATACATTTTAATAATTTATATTACAAGAAAGCACAATGTAGGTTCTTAATAATAGATATCAACCTCATTAAGTTGTATTGAACCTTGAGATTGAAATGTTAGATAACAGTTATAACATTAAACTGCTCAGAGATAAAACCTCAATAATGATGATAACAGTTGAACAGGCCACAGTTGGCTTACAAACTGATTTATACATGAGTATAAATGCATGAATTAACAAAGTGTATACAATATAAAACATGAATAATGAATAGTTTGACAATGTTTGCTGATGAATTATCGGTGACTCATCACATGAAGGGTCCGATACAAATTGCAAATATTTTATGCAAGTCATGATTGACAGCCTAAACCAGTCAAGGCCAGTTGACTTATACATAATAGTATTGAGTATAAAATGAATAGACAAAATTATTACAAAATTATGCATGTAAAAACATAGATTTAGCATAACGCTGTAATATAATAATTAAAATTATCTTGTTGTTGCATCCTCTTCTTTCACTTATTAATTTAATAATATATATAATACTTTCACTTATGAACTTACTATTGTCACTTCCCAAACGTTTCAAGATGTTGTTTCTCTTCTTCAGTGGGTTGAGTACTAACTGTCAATTACAGAATAACCGTTACGGAATGGAATGTGTGGTGGGGGTTGATGGTGGGAAGGGATTGGCGCTGAGGTTCGAATTATGTGTGTGGATCAGTGTGTCAAATAGTGTATGTGATTTGTAATGTATCTGTTCATTTAATATGTTGTTTGGTTGTAGTTTGTGATATCTGTATATTTCAAATTGTTCAGCTGTGTTTAGTTTTCTACTTTTTGGTAAGTAGTGTAATATTTCCATGTTGTGTTCTATGTTTGTGTAGCTGTGGTTTTCGTTATGTAAATGTGTGGCAAATGTGGAATGTATGTAGTTTGTGGTGAGGGCTTTTAAAAGAGGTTTTCTGAACATTTAAAAGCCCTCACCACAAACTACATACATTCCACATTTGCCACACATTTACATAACGAAAACCACAGCTACACAAACATAGAACACAACATGGAAATATTACACTACTTACCAAAAAGTAGAAAACTAAACACAGCTGAACAATTTGAAATATACAGATATCACACACTACAACCAAACAACATATTAAATGAACAGATACATTACAAATCACATACACTATTTGACACACTGATCCACACACATAATTCGAACCTCAGCGCCAATCCCTTCCCACCATCAACCCCCACCACACACTCCATTCCGTAACGGTTATTCTGTAATCGACAGTTAGTACTCAACCCACTGAAGAAGAGAAACAACATCTTGAAACGTTTGGGAAGTGACAATAGTAAGTTCATAAGTGAAAGTATTATATATATTATTAAAATAATAATTAAATAGTGCATGCTATACCTGGCAGTTGCAGGAATGCACAATAAATTGACATGTGAAAACAGATTATACATTGTTGTATAGTTGCAAGTACATAAATGTAATGACATGTATGTCATAATTAAATGCATGAATAATAATATATGTGCAATACGTGATCGCAAAATACAAACACAAAATATAAAAATATGTGCGTGGCGCATAATCATAGACAGTAAATGCGGGTAAAATAATGTGTTTTACGTAGATACAAAGTACATGATAGAATACAATAGAAATATGTTTGAATAATTATAAATACATGAATACAAGGCATGATAGCCTAAGTGACAAGTACAGTAAATGTAACGCATTTTATACAAAATGTAATACATGTGTTGAATAATTACAAGTAACACCTAAAATTCATAGAGTAATAAAATAGCAATGAACACATATTAACAAAAAATGTGCAGCAAAGATGCATACATGGTTTGTATAGCTCAAAATCCATGTGAATATTATATAACAAAATTTATGACATAAGAACAAATACCACCAATGACATGACACATAACCCATTACCAATATCAAATATAAGTATACAAAGGACATAGTATATGTCTTACAAAATTATCAATACATATAAATACAAGAATAAGTAAAGTATACCACCATGACAATGTAATAGGTATAAATATAATAACATAGTGCATGGTTGTACAATTACAAGCTACATGCGAATTTAGTGTGCGAGATACGCAATATTGCGATATTAACATAAAAATGGTTGTGATAACACATATCAACAATTGAAGTCGACCAAATTGTCAGACAATTAAGTAATGAAAGCTCGTGGCCAGGTAAAATATAGCATTGTGCTACGTAATTATATTGACCTTGTGTCTAAGCCTCGTCCCGCGCTGGCAACAAACATAACTTGTGAATTGGTCTGCGAAAGGTGCCAACAGGCGTACGAACATCAACTACTCTGATTAAATTGTCTGGTCCGGGAAATGTGGCTGTAATTACCCCAAATTTCCATGCTAATGGAGGCAAGTTATCCTCGATCAGCAAAACCAGGTCACCAATGGAAACGTTTTCCTTTGCGAATTTCCATTTGTGACGTTGTTGCAGTTGGTGTAGGTAGTCGCGAGACCATGATTTCCAAATAGCTTGGACAAATTTCTAGAGAAGTTGCCAACGGCCAAGACGAGAGATGGGAACGTGGGATAAGTCAGGATCGGGTATTGCCGTTAATGGTGCACAAATTAAAAAATGGCCAGGGGTAAGTGGCACTGGATCGTTTACATCCGATGAAACGGCAAATAATGGACGTGAGTTTAGACAGGCCTCTGCCTGTGACAAAACCGTAGCAAACTCCTCGAAAGTGAGTATGGACTTGCCGACAACACGGCGCAAATGATACTTCAAACTCTTTATACCGCTCTCCCAAATACCACCAAAATGAGGTGACGAGGGAGGAATAAATGACCACTTAATACCATGAGAAGTCGTAAAGGATTGGATTGATGAGGTGGCATCTTTTTTATGCCAAAGATTGTAGAGGTCATGCAAAACGTGGCAGGCCTTCCTAAAGTTCTTGCCATTGTCAGAGTATAACTGGCTAGGTATCCCCCTACGGGCCATGAAGCGACGTAAGGCAGCTATAAACGCATTGGCCGTAAGGTCGGAAACCAATTCCAACTGAATGGCCCTGGTGGCTAAGCAAATGAATAAAGACACGTATGATTTTGACAGAGTCCTAGATCTCTGCCCGCCATGACGAATCATGAAGGGACCACCATAATCCACTGCGCAGAATAAAAACGGCCGCGAAGGAGTAACCCTGGGAGATGGCAAAATACCAAGCCTTTGAACTTGATATTTGGTGTTAAATCTGAGACATTTGACGCATCTACGAATGATGGAACGAATGACTATCTTGGCGTTAATGATCCACCAGCGTTGACGAAGTGAATGATGGACAAGTTGAGCACCAGCGTGGAGGAGACGAACATGCTCGCTCTCGACTATAAGGCAAGTGATGTGGGCCAATGGATGCAAGACAGTAGGATGCTTATTGTCATAGGGTAGTTGCGACTGCTGTAAGCGTCCGCCAACACGTATGACGCCAAACTCATCAAGAAACGGGTCCAGAGAAGACAGCTTACTCCTAATAGAGACAGAAGCCGCATCACAAAGGCAATTAAGCTCAGCAGCGAAGTGGATCGACTGGGATTGCTTTATGAAGAAATTAAGAGTAGAATGAATTGCGGTTGGGGTAAGAACACTCGAGATTTTCTCAGCCCTAGAGGGTCTAGTATTTTTGATGAATCGAAAGCAATAAGCGTACACGCGAGTCAATCGATGCAATGAGAAAAAGTGTTTTGAGAGATCAATGGGTAGGGTAGAAATTAGAGAAAGTTTGGGGGTTTGTTTCTCCTCAGCAGAGCATTCAGGAAGCGACACATTAGAAGGTGAGAAAGGTAAAAAAGGATTGTGCTCAGAAGATTGAGACAGACAAGCGAGACCATGCCACCAAAGCGAACAATCGCGCAAAACGTCAGGGTGACATCCCCTAGAAATAATGTCAGCAGGATTATGTTGCGAATTAATATGATGCCATGTGTAGGTTTCAGTGAGACGCTGAATCTCAGCAACACGATTAGCGACGTAGGTCTTCCACCTAGAAGACTGAGCATGAATCCAATAGAGAGATACCATGGAGTCGGAGTACAGGTGAACGCTTTGACAAAGGAATGGAGAGCAGGGGTGACCTTGAATAAAAGTCGCGATAACAACAAGAAAGCACAGAGTTCAATGCGGGGTAGTGACACCTGTCGTAGTGGAGCCACGCGAGATTTGGAACACAAAAGGTGACAAGAAGCCGTTAAATCTTGATAAATAATTCTAACGTAAATACAACATCCATAGCCCCTTTCAGAGGCATCCGCAAAACCATGTAATTCAACTACCTTTGCCTTGGACTTGCTGCGAATAGAGCGTGGGACAATAATTTTACCAATTACCGCATAATGAACACCAATGCAAATATAATTGCTCAGAGAGTGGCTCATCCCAACCAAGATTGCACAGCCACAATTGTTACATAAACTGTTTATAAAGGAAAACAATTGGACCAACGAGTCCCAATGGGTCGTAGATACCCGCTATAATTGATAGGATTTTCCTCTTACAGATGCTTGACTCAACTGGAAATGACTTGATGTCAAACAAGAATGAATCTGTAGAGTTGTTCCAAAGAATGCCCAACGTACGCACATTGCCTTGTTTGTTTAATGGAAGTGATAAATTATTATGCTCTGTGACCACATCTGGTTCATTTGATGCCCATTTGTGTAGAGTAAAGCCATATTGACTCAACAACGTACCTAAGTCAGATTTCAACTTGGTTAGATTAGAAATGGTGTCTGCACCGGTTAACAAATCATCGACATAAAAATCATTAATTATAGCCGAAGCAGCGTCAGGAAAAGAAGCTTCATGATCCTTACCAATCTGAATAAGGCAGCGAGTAGCAAAAAACGAAGCACTAGCAGTACCGTATGTTACAGTTCGCAGCAAAAAATGTTTAAACTGTTAAGGCGGAGAACTACGCCACAGAATACGTTGGTAATGACAAGTTATCAGACACTAGAATTTGTCGATACATCTTCTCGATGTCGGCGATCAGAACATAGTTGTGTATGCGAAATCGCAAAAGAATAGAGAAAAGATCTTGTTGGACTTTTGGGCCTACTAACAATATATCATTGAGAGAAAGACCATTGGTAGAGAAAGCAATGTATGGTGTCGTCTGGAACAGATCTTACATGATTGTTTGACCTTACAATTAGGTGAAAAATGATCTGGTCTTAAACAATTAGTGCAGCATTTATGCTTTAATATAAATTGCCCTCGTTCCGATATGCTTAATTCGCGAAATTTGTCACACATATAAATTGGGTGACTGGCCTTGCAGCATGGGCATATATAATTATTTGAAGTTGAATGATAACTTTTAAATGCAGTGCTGCTAGCAGAGTTTCGTAATTTATGTTTTTCAGACTTATTATTAAATTTTAAAGTTGGCTTGTTAAGCTGCTGTCCAGCGTCTATCGGTAATGTATTTTCTAATAATTGTCTACGGGCGTTTAAAAATTGTGTAAAGCTCTGAAAGTTAGGAAGATTTTCGGGATCTATAGACTCCTTCCATAATTTAAATGTGGAATGGTCAAGTTGCTGACAATAGTTGTACAGTAATGAGTTCAAATGAATCCACTGACAATTGAATAGCTGCTAGCGAATTGACAGAAGACGTTATTGTGTTTATAAATTCTGCTAAGCTGTGTACAGAGTCTTTGATTGTAGACTTCACTTCTAGTAAATTTTGAATATAATAATTAGCTAGTATGAATTTGTTGTCATATCTAGCGGACAGCAAACTTAACGCTATTGAATAGTTCTCATTACAAATAGCCAAGGCGTTAATTAGATCTAATAGCTCATTTTTGAGAGATGAATATAAATACTGTAGTTTTTGCACTGAAGTTAGATCAGATCTGGCATGTACCAAGTCCAGAAATATTGAATAAAAGTGCTGCCATTCTAGAATGTTGCCTGTGAAGCAGGGCAAACTTATAGGTTTTAATTGCATAGTGTTACTGGTTAATACTTGAGATTTAGTCTGAATGTTGAAGGTTTCTATTAATTGCAAGATGTTAGCTTCGGTTGAATATAAAAGTTCTTCAACCTTGATTCTGTCTTCTTAGGCAGCGTTTATGTCCTTAGAAATTAATTCAATTTCAGACTGTACCTCATCATATTTTGTTGCTAAGCTCTTTATACTTTCTAGTCTAACAGTTAAAAAATGTTTAGTGTTACTGTTTTTGTCAAAATTAATTATTGCGGAATTGATTCGCACTATGGCAGACTTTAAGCCGCCTCTCTTTCTAACCAACACTCTTAGGCCTTCTTCCGCCATTTTACGCACCTTTTACTGATGTCGTTGATGTTGTACCTTCTGTGAGATGTCCTGGAGCGTTGAGGCCGTGGAATAGATGGCAGACACGCACGGACTGGATGGATGACTGCTCTCAACTTTAGAATTCCTGAATCTGGTGTGTAGGCGTTAACACATGGATGGTCTTGTAATGGTGTTGTCACGAGGCTCAATGACGACGACGAAAGAAATGCTGAATAACTCCCGAGACGGTCGGATCAGCAAACATACTGAATCGCCCGTGATGGTCAGAAATTGAAGTGGAAAAAATAATGAAAACCGCTCGATATGGTATAAGTTGAAAGAAGGTAAAAAATGATGAATCCAGGCGCGGAGCGACCAAAAAAATGTTAGGAGTTAATATTGTAAATAGATTTTGCCAGGATGCTGAAAATAATGATGAGCGAGTGGACTGTAGTTTAATACATTTATTGATATTTACTGTTACAATTTAAATTGAATTGCAAGTTCAGCTAATGTACTTGTACGCATTTTAAATTTTGAAAACCACGTTAAGTGAAAAATGTTACATCGTAAATTGAGGCGCAAGTACGCAACACTCAAATCTACATGAGAATGCTGTAGGGCCTAAAGAAAAATGAATAAATGACAGGCCGAAGCAGCAAACGCAATTACGTCTGCTGCCCACGGACGTACGTAGCACTGTGTTTAGGCCTGTTCGCTATCAAGCGCGAGGCCTGAGCGTACAGATTAGCCAACCTTTGATTATGAAATTCCCACATTACTGTCCAGATACAGCGCGTAATTACTATGTTAAACACTTGTTATGATACACTACAGGCTACATAGTACAAGGCATCACTCAAAGTGGTTGAAGCCATGCTGTAGTGAATACAAGATGTGTGCATGTTCTCGCACGTGTATGTGTTATGAGATGTGAAAGTGTTGTCTATGCCCTCTTGTTTGAAAAACTCAAATTGCTTGGTTATGTAAAAGTAAAAGGATTATTAACGCTTTTCACCTTCGAGTACAATTATTTGAAATGTCCCAATGCCCTCAGTTTTGAAACCATAATTAGTTTAATTTCTCTCTGATTGAGTTACGACTTTGAAAGCTGAAACCTAACTTTTTAAAAGCTCATAGTTAAATGTAAACATGAAAGCAAAATTATAATGGGAAATTAAATTGTACACAGAGAACGAGAGACCGGCTACAAAGTGGGAAAGTAGGTGAACATGAGAAGACGGGGAGTAAAGACAAATGAAGCACAAACTAAAAACTAATTTGTATAATTATTAGCCCAAATACACCGTTTCTGACATCAAACAATTAAGAAACATTTATCATAAAACTGAAAACACATATTGATTATCCTACAGTGTGTCTTACAACATTAGCAACGACGTTGTGAATAGGTTGCATAAGTTTAACCTTACGTGAGGGACCATCAGGTGAACTCTTAAATCATCAGGTAAAGAAACACGCCTAAAATTCTACAAGGTGATGGTCATTTCCACACTTCTTTATGGGCCTGAGAATTCAGGTGCTACATTAAAAGGTCTGTACATAAACTCGTTGTAAAAGAGACAAAAGTACCTCACTGTGTAGAGTGGGCAGTCAAGCGAACATGGGACGATTTCTTTTTACTTGGAAGGTGTAGTTAAAATTATTATTAAACTTTGCAAACAAATATGACTGTTGGAAACAAGTCTTAAACATCTGTGTAGTAATGTTCACAGCTAAATGTGTTCCGAGTTCCTTCACAATAAAGCCTCTACTAAACAAGCAACTTTCAAGTAGTTTTAAACTTTAAATTAATTTTCTTACAGCCTGTACAACGCAACTTCAAGTGTCTGCGTCTTTGGTGTTTCTCCTGCTCGACACAATGCAGCACCCTACACCTACCCCGCTCGTACAAACACAATTGAGCACGTGTTCACGAAACTCTGTACGCTGTCTGAACAACGTGCTACATTCAGTAAGCACTGAACGATACTGCATAATTAAATTTACTTAATCTGTTTCGCAGCACTCAATTGTAACAGAGTATTGTGCTCGAATAAAAACCATCGTATTTTTCAGTCAAGCACAGATGTGTAGAACTTATGCTTTTGCTCATTCGTTGAGAAATACACGTATAAAGGCATGTGTACTCTACAACCAGAGCATACGCCTATTCCATACTTCTGACTGTAGAACCTGCCCGCCTCAAGCCCTACCGAATCACCGAACGCACACCTATCTACCGCAGACATCCCCTTTCCAAAACCTCTAATAGCGCTCTGTATGCACTAAACAAACTCTTCCCCAACCTCGACTCCTTCCTGTACAAGATCATCTGGAAATACTCACAAACTGCAAAACAACACACTTCCCTACAATCCATAGCCCCCTCCAACAACAGAACTACCCGCATCACCCGCAGACCTTTCTTCTTCATAAACTGCCTCCTTACCATAGCCGATGGAGCTACTACCAGAACTCCTCGCCACCTGCGTCATAGAAATAAAACCACTTAATTCCTATTTTCAAACGTACTAAACTTCCTGCTCACATAACAATTTCCTTAACCACGTAGCTAGTCTTTAGCCTTCTTCTCTGTGTCCCCGCCTAACTTAATGTCTCTCTGTCGCCGCCTTCAACCTTTGGCGACCTGCTTTACCGCCCTCATGTATAAACTTCATGGCACTTCCATTGCCTATATGGCTACACACTACATTCACAAATTAATACACACACACGCGCGCGCGTACTACACTACCTTCAATGTGCCTCCATCTTCTTCGCTTCCGGCCTGCACTGGCGTGCGTCTCCTAACATCCTTCCATTTGGATAAAAGGGACTTGCCTCAGATCAACCAGTTACAAGTCACAAACAACACAAAAAACAGAGGCGAATTTGGCGGGGGGGGGGGTAGGCAGCAAAAGATAAATACGTTCCAGGTTGGTTTCATGAGTCCCAAAAGTGAGTTGCGCCGTCTGGGATGCCCGCAGTAATAGGCTTTGTCACGGTCGCCCTAGATATCAGTTTAAGCATATACAGTATAACCGTTGCTTTAACATCTCTCATATAGCAACGAGACGTAAGTTTGAAAAGCGTTGGAGTGACCAGGTCTAGACTGTCTGTTTTGGGGGTCGGAAGAAACAATTTTTGGTTCAATCCTTTTTTTTTTGTAATGTTTAAGACTTGTCCCGAAGGAAAAGACTCAGGCTGATCCGGGGCAAGCCCCTTCGGCCGAATGGAAGGATGTGAGGAGACGCACGCCAGTGCAGGCTGGAAGCGGAGAAAATGGAAGTACTCTGGAGGTAGAGTAGTGCGCGCGCGCGCGCGTGTGTGTATTTGTGTGATAATGTAGTGAATAGAGCCAATTGGATAATGGAAGTGGCTGATAGAAGTTCCTGATGGAAGTGCCATAGAATTTTAGACATTGGACAGACAAGACGGAGACGTGTAACGCAGTAGGTGGAAACTGGAGGGAGGCGACAGTAAGGCGTTAAGATAAGGCAGAGGACGCAAAGAAGTGGTCTAGAGACCAGGTAAGTGGATAGGGAAAGTTAAAAGGTTATGTGATCAAGAAAGATGGCTCTAGGTGGAGTACATTGGTAGATGAGAATTAAGTTATTTCAATCCTTGTAGAATCTGATGATGATAAATACGAGACACCGTTGTGGCTTGAATTCATTTTTGTAACTTACCATTTTGAATCGGTGATAACGAATTTATAATTTGCTACTTGAGGTATAAGGCTCACTAGGTCATAGGAAAAAAAAATTTCCAGTCAAGAGTACTACAAGAAAAGCGGGTGAAATGAGGAAACAGTGCTGTTCGCCATACGACGCGAGGTCGCCAGCTCGTAATGATCAAGTTTAACGGACTGAATGAACTAAGCATGTGAAACATGACGAGTGAGACTACAGCTCGAGGGGCTACCTATATGATGAACAACATAAGAATAGAGTGGGAATAGTGACGTCGTGAATAAATGGTATACGTGGCACTGATAGTTATAGGCGTACGCAGGGCAATTACAATGGGGGATAACTATAGGGGGGATATTGAATACCCTCAGTAAAACGGTCTATAAAATTAACATAAAAAAAAAGAAACTGGTTTAATCAAATACATAAAAGTAACTTATATTGTGACTTAAACAACAACAATAAGAAGAAGGAATGGAATAAACAAAATGCTTCAATAATATTTATTGAAAAATATGCATATAGGCTGATGATTTCAATAAACAGTTTATCAAAGTTTGCAGGTATTACAAAATTAAAATCCAAGTAAAATCAGATTGTGATACAAAGCTTAGAATGACGTCCTTCCCTGGAAATAGTTCATCTATTTGAATTCGTCAATAATTTCTTCTGAACTAACATCTACTAAGTTTTTGTTCTACAAATGGTAATAATAGGTTTTCCAGTCGTTCTTGCTTCATTGCTTCATAGTCGATTTTAGTTTTGTTTTTAATCCGTTTAACTTGGAGAATCCTTGCTCATAAGAGGTAACTGGAACTGTAGAAAATTACCTAAACAAGTATACAAACAATTTTTTCGAAATTTAGCTTTTTGTAAACTAATGGGGGAGTGACCAAGGTCCCTCTGGTCCCTCCCTATGCTGATGAGGTCGGCGTTGAGGCTTTGTATCTAGCTGCGTACTACAGTGATCACGCTCAGAGTTCTCAAGGCGGAAGTTTTGCGCTTGCGCCAGTCACTATTCCAAACACGAAAACATGTAGTTGCTTAGACCACGTGGTGTCAGGGCAAATGTTTCATTATTTGAAAAACTAATTTTATACTTCAAAACAAAACCGTTCATTTCACATTTACTGTTACGACAAAGTAGCAGCCATCGGTGTAACCTAGTATTACGGAACAAAGTTGGGGAAACTAAAGTCCGTTCAACTAAAGAAGATCGCTGACTTTCAAAGCCTGCCGTTTCCAAATTTTCAAAGACAAAAAGTAAGTGAGCATATTGTTGGAATCGGCATTCCTTTCTGCGTTAATCGTGCACATTTCATATTTTTTTGATTCTTCGTTTTCATAACGTTAAGAGATACATTAAAAAAGTCACTGTTTTTTAGCCCTTCTACAACGGTTGTCAATTTTGATAATTCATTACAAAAAAAATACAGCGTCAACAAGTTTTTCCTGTTCAACGATTATTTTTACATTCATCCTACATCACATATTCCCATTTGAACTCTCTGCGATTATTTTTATAGGCGTTATTAATTTTTTTGTTGACCTTGAACAACTCGTAAGCGGGAGCACTGTTAGAGTTGAAATTTGTGCCAACACTGAGAAGACAATGCTAACAAAAGTTCAAGTTGAGTGAAAACAAGCTTAAACAGCTACTATATTTTACATCAACTTATATTTGAAGCGCTCTTTCGCTAAAATGTAAAGCGACGGACAAAGCGTGGAGTACCCTCAGTTCCGTACTGGGTCCATTTTATCCGCGCGCCGACGACAACACGAACCATAATGTTAATACTGTAATAACTTGTGTGTCGAAATCTAATACATCGAAATAAATATTGTTTTTATTTATTTGTCTTTACGGAGATGTATTACTGCTTTGTATATATTTGTTTTTGTGCCGTACGGTATTATAATAATGAAACGTTTTCCATTAATGAAACAGGGAAAATTTTAAAAGAAATTAAGACATTTCTTTTGAATTATGCTAACCTTTACTCGTCGTTGGACATTACCGAGATCCCTAATTAAATTCAATTGTGCCACAATGTTAACATTAATAAGATGATTTCATTATTGTCAAGTGCTGGTTATCGCATTTCAACAGAAATATCTTAATTATGTCAAAATTGCAGTAGTTTCATTTCTAGTACAATGGCCGCTGTCTGTGCGGCGGCGGCCGTTACTTCTTAGAACTAAATGTCACCAAGTAATTGTTATAGGCGTTAAGTGAATGTTAATTACGGTTGTATATAGCTACACTTTGTAATACATTAATTAAAAAATGTTATTAAAGATTGAAAGCACATTTATGCTTGCCCTCTGATTATGTAGGCCGAATTGCTTCCGCGCGCCACAACCTAATGAGTCAGCCGTCTATAACCTGATAAGGTCACCGCTATCACACACCCCACCACATACACAAAATACCAACATACTTTAGTTTGGTGGAGTGTTCTGTTTTGTAAAGTGTTGTCGTCTGAGATAGCTGAAGTGTTTTGTTTAATTATATTTTTTAATCTTAGAGATGGCTAGTGACGAACAAAGTTTACCATCAACAAGTGCCGGGAAGACTGTTTTTCGGAAAGGAAGTACGATAAAGAGTCAAGGAAGAGAAATGATCGTGAGTGTCCGGGAGTTTTTTAAAAAAGAAAATGATACCTTGAAAAAAACTGGTGAACCTGTAATACCTTTTTCAAAAATAGCGGAGAGGACCGCATGAGCTTTACAAATTGGAACTGCAACAGTGACACGAGTGTGTCGTGAAAAATCAGCAGCAGTTAAAGCTGGCCAAATCTCCGTCTCGACGCCTGGGAAAGAGAGAAAACATGCGGCCAAAGTTACCGAACTAGACCCGTTCCAAGAGGATGCGCTTAGACGGCACGTCTATGGGTATTACAAACGTCGTGAACACCCCACACTGGATAAAATGCTGGTATCAGCGACAAATACAGGATTGGTTAGCGGTGCAAAAACGTCACTCTGGACAGTTCTTCGCGATCTGGGATTCCATTATTCGGAAGTAAACGGTAGAAAAGTTTTGATGGAAAGCGAAGACATCGTTGCTTGGCGTTGCCGTTATCTGAGCAGTGTTTAACAAAAGGATTTTACACAAATTATATGGCTTGATGAAACATGGGTGAATGCTAGTTGTTAGCGAATGTAAGGGATGGACTGACAACACTTTCGAAGGAACAATGACCGTTCCAATCGGCAAAGGAGGCAGGCTCATTGTCCTGCATGCCGGCACATCAAAAGGTTTTGTTCCCAATGCTTTACTTATGTTCCGGTCTAAGGATACAGAAGACTACCATGAAGAAATGGACAATAACAGATTTTATAAGTGGTTTGAAGAGCAACTATTGCCGAACATTGACCCAAACTCAGTAATAGTTATGGACAATGCTCCATACCACACAGTGCAAATAGACAAAGCGCCTACAATTTCGTCAAAAAAATCTGCGATGATTGAGTGGTTGGAGAGACACGGAGTGCAAGCAGGGCCAGAACTAAAAAAGGCGAATTATTAGACATGGTTTTGGCTCATAAGCCATGATTTCCAATTTACAAAATTGACGAGCTGGCAAAAAGTCATGGCCACGAAATAATTCGACTGCCTCCTTATCATTGCCATTTCAATTGTATTGAAATGATATGGGCACAGTTAAAAGGACACGTGGCAAGGAACAACAAAAAGTTTACTTTGACGGAAGTGGAGCGATTGATAAATGAAGGGTTTGGGCTAATCGGCGAAAAGGAGTGGGCAGACGTCGTCCGAAGCTGACCAAGGAAGCCTGGGAAGCAGAGGGAATCCTTGACGAAGTAGTAGAGCGGTTCGTCATAAACATAACGGGAAATACTTCCTCAGAGTCAGAAGAGGATAACATGGACATTGGCGATGACTCAATTCTGGAGGGGATCGCACCTTTGCCACTATTATCTTAAGTATCCTTCATTGTGTTGTGGTATTATTCTATATAATTATGTAATTAATATTGTAGTACAATTTTTCTAATGTTTAAGAAATTTTATTTTGCCTGAATTGTTTTATAAAGCATAAAATACGTTGAAATTTTAATTGTTATAAAATATAAAAGGTTAAAAAGTCGTAACAATAATTAAAAATATTATTGAGGACATTAACAAAAATATAAACGTTTATGTACCCGTAGGTCTTAAAATAAATAAATTCTGGTCACTTCAATGTTTTGGAACACATAATTCAGACACCAGAACATACGAACAGACATCTGGTTAATCACTACTTTCTTTAATAATTCATAATGCACTTCACGGATAATTAAAGTTAGAAAAATATTTAAAGCGCATCATAAAAAAAAATGTCGGCAGTTTATTCATATCTCCGACAGGGAGGCTGAAAAGCCTCGTTTGTTATGTTAATATAGGCTTACCGCAAACAGATTACAAACGCATTCCCTACTTACGGAAGGCTCCTGCATTCAGCACACCTAACTGGCGCTATGAGGCCGACCTGCTGCGCTGTGGTCTACTAAGCCACGCCTGTTACTGTACGCGTCGCTTGACCTTTCGCTCTAAACTTATCTCACTGTTAAAATTCAGCAAAGCATCTTAAACTAATATCAATAATTTAACCAACCTGTTGGGATTGTAAGCTTCAAAACGATATAACACTTGATTGTTAAACGTTTCTAGATTACGAGAAAACATGATCTTAGAAAAAAATTAATAACTAGTAAAAAAAGGAAAATATGAATTTGAAATGTTTACATGTTGTGTAGAATGAGTGGGTTGGTAGAATCGAACAATCCTTGAACAAGAAAATTTTTTCAAGGCATTACTTACTAAGAAATAAATTCGTAAAATTGGCAGTTACGGTAAAACAATGAAAAAACCGTGACTTTTTCTAAATATTGCTTTACCGTGAAAAAACACTTAGCTGTACAATTATGAAATATAAACCACTTAAAGAAAAGCGATTGACGATTATAACTATGTGTTTCTTTAATTTTTGGCTCTACTTTTGTGGAAATGGTAGGCTTTGAAAGTCAGCGATCTTCTTTAGTTGAATGGACTATAATGTTTGCAGGTCAGCAATTAGTTTGATTACGTCACACCACTTCCGCTTCTCCCGACATGAGAAGTATTTGCGCGACCAGTGCTTCTTTTGCCATAGAGCTTTGAGTTGGTTACACGCCAACGGCCAGTAGACAAAAGCCGTTACCAAGTGTGTAACACTATTCATGAAGAAGAACTGACACACAAAAATTATCTGCGACTACACCGGCAGAGCGTCACACCGTGTATTACACCTCAACAAAGTGTTAGTTAATAATACAAACATTAAAATGTAAAATAAAGGTAACTGTGAAAATAAAACTATTAAAAATATCAATAAGGTTGAATAGCCGGCTGGTAAAACCAGCTAACACCAAGAACTAACCACTCCCCAAAACCCAGACCTAGTAACACTTGAAGTAGTCAACATCAACCTGTTACCCCCAAGCTGCCTGCGTAGTGTTAGCTGGCGCCAATAGTCTCTCTTCACAGCCTTCGTATTCTCATGTTTCTCTTAACCAATTCATGGACATATCTATCCCACACCGAGCAACACTGGAAGAATCTAAACTCACCTTGTTACCCGCAAACTGTCTGCGTAGTTTGGGGGGGGGAGAGGGGAGTCTCAGCTAGCGCCACTAGTCTCTCTTTACGGCCTTCGTATTCTCATGTTTCTCCTAACCAATTCATAGACGCATCTTTACTAGGCTGGTTTGTACAGCAGTGGCTAATTTGCAGGTCATGAATAACGCCGCTATAATCTTCCGCTTACCATTACTGGTTTCAACGATGTGTACCTCGTTTCAAATGATTTTGTATTACTTTTCTCACAAAGTTTCATCTAAATTAGACAGATTTGTTCTCCTGTTTTGAACTTATCATTTTATTCTGATAGACGCACTTCCAGGGTCGTTGAAGTTTTTCAAAAGTACGTGAACCACATTGAAATTGGAGACTATATATAAATGTGTTAATTCTAATTTGATAGTTTTGTCACTATTTACACTACCGTTGTAATACACACACTATGCAACAGTCTCTCTGTAGTGTTTCAGGTGTCAGTACTGTGTAGTGTTGTATATGGGAAAAAGTGAACAGTGTGTAACAAAGTATTATGTCACAGAAAATTAAGTTTAAATATCGGTATGGAGAACCATACATGTCTTCCATGTTCTAAGATTTATACTTAAAATCATCTACTTGAATTTGGTTCGATAATTTCTAAAAAACGTATCCTCCATCCACAACTAATTTTCACTGTTTATAGATATTTTTCTTAATATGGGGAAGTTGTTTAATATAATGTCATTTTCCAGTCACCTTACCTATAAAAACTACGTACCTTTATAAAGATTCTGAACTACGGAGTTAATCATCCCTCCTCCTCAACCGATTACCACCAAAAATGATATTTTCACTTTCATAGAGTAATAGTTTTATCATATGTAATTTAAATCCTTATCTTTCAAATTCAAATACTCGTACTTTATATAATTGTTGTGGTCTCTAAGTTGCCTATATAATTAAATATTAGAATTACCTTGGTTTCCTTCTTTGCAACATCTTTGTGTTGTCAATATACACTACGCGTTTCGGGACTAAAAGACCCATCATCAGGTGAATAAACAAAAATAAAATGGATTTAGCAGAAGAAAATGAAAGTGATATTCCAGAATTGCAGTATCGAAAAAATGCATTATTAAAACACTACAGAATAAAAAATGTTTCTTGTTTAGTTACTTTGAGAAAAATTAAATCCTGAAAAGTGGTTGACCTACCCCAAAATTGTTATGTCTTAAAAGGCACAAAAACAAATTTAGAACTTTTCAGTCGTCATTGTACAACCACGGTAGTGTGGTAAATTCGATTATATTAGGCTGGTTCTGCCTACTGTTAAGCACAAACAAGACTATATGGTCTGCTAAAGGCTTACAAGTACATTCATCACAGCTTTCAAACGCTGTTAAAATCAGATAGCTCTACCAGTTATAAATACACATTTAATAACGTGTGTCCGTGGAGGGTGCTATGACTCACTGAATGTCTCGTAGCCTCCCTTTCCTCAGGACACACCGGCCGCCAGTGATTAAAAACTGTCCCTCTAGTTAACGGAGTAAACATTTTCCCAAAGTTTTGTGTCTCCACCTTCTGAGGACACTCTGTGTTTCAGCGTCGTACAGAAGAGTGAACATAAAGTACCGTCTTGAGAGCAGGATTTGAAGAATAATATCTGTTTAATCCAGAGGCAGATATACTAAACACAGTAGATTTGTGACAAACTATTGTAATGTATATTGTAATTCGACCAAAACTACCTGCTTATGCTATAGTATTTACGCCTAGTATACTTCTTCTGTGCTTCTGCATCCTCTGTTTTACTTCCATTCTACGATGCAGTTGAAAATTAACTCAAAACACCAAAAAAATTTAAAGCAATTTTTGATACGTTGTCTATGAAGAATTATTCTGGAATTTGATAGAATTATAAATTTATGTTGTTATTGTTTGAAATTACATATATTGCTGTATTCTTTTGTTATTAATTTCTGACTGTTTAAACGGGCTCACTGGCAGTCACACGTTAACACACAGTTGAATACACTCCATCGTTTGTTAGAGACGTGTTACAATGGGAAGGACAGCCAAACAACAAGTCGTGTAGCTCGCCTAATAGAATGCTCAGGGACGAATCAAGTGATACAGAATGGAATTTAATTACTCAGAAAGTTTCACAAAGTGAAATAAGATATCGGAAAACGTTAAGAGTTGGTAAAGAAGTTCTCACAAAGAGTGCCTACTGGAATTCTACGAGAAGAATTTACATTGAAATTTCGTACACAAAAGTCGTGCTTGCTGCAGAGACAGAGAAGCACGAAAAGCTGACGCGACCTTCAACTTACTGCTGAAGTATTAATTTAAACTTTACAACGAGCTGTTGTTATCAGTAAAGACGTTGTTTAGCGAGAAAAAAACGTCGTTAGTCTAATCGCCTCAACCTAAGTTAAACATTTTTAACTAAACCTAACTAAACGTTTTAAAACCACAAACTCTATTTGATAATTTTATGGAAACACTGTTCGTACAACCCTTTTACAGAAATGGAATTGCATCGATAAGGAAATACTAGGGTTGGCTGCAACATAGATTACGTTTTGTCTTTGAAATATTTTTGTTCTTCTTTCAGAGTTAAGGCTGCGGCTTAAGACAGACATCAACACGCGTTATTTGAGAGTGCAAAGGGGATTCTGTGTGTGTGTGTGATGTAAGTGTGCTTTCATTAGCAGTCTTGCCCATGGGTATGAGCTATCACTGATTCCGAAGTAGCGACTCCGATGTCACTGACTGAATTTAGGCCAAATGTAAAATGACTACAGAAGAACGCTATATTATTTTTTTTAGGCTATCTTCAAATAAAGAGGTAGACCTCAAATAACTTGTAGACAGGATCCGGAGGAGGATTTGAGGAAGCAGGAATTTACAGGAGACTGACTGCGGAAACAGAAATTAATGCGGGATTTGGCGAATGTTGTACGCTCCCCCCTATATATATATATATATATATATATATATATATATATATATATATATATATATATATATATATATATTGCAAGGTAACAAGTTCGAGCCCAGACCAGACATGCAGAAAAGAATGCACAATTAGTGAAAATTTAATACATTTATTGTTCTTTCTTGTACACTTAGTATTAAAATGTTCTTTAAACGTTTTATATACAATTAACTTGTTGTTGTTAAGATTTTTACTTGAAATGTCTTTTGACAAATGCTTCCTTGCTTTACACAATTTTATGAATTTATTTAAAAGCTCAAAAGTCTCCTTTTATTAAACAAAATTATTTCAGATTTAATGTTCTTTAAGTGCTCTTTAAAGTTTTAAAATTTGAGAATGATTTAATTTTTGCTTCCCTGTTTGGTCGTCCTCTCAGTCCTCCCCGTCGACGATCTCGATCCGGCCACCAGCGATCCGTCGTCTCGGTCCACGTTCCAGCAATCGCCTCCAGGTAGTGCCTTTCTTAAGATCTCCGTATTCCAGTCGCTACGATCAGCAAACGATGCCCAGGAAATGTAGTTGACTATCTCAGACTCCGTGCTAGTTTCCCGATGACAATCGCCGCTCACTCGACCCTACGGACCCAAGGACGTCTGGAATTAGCGTCGTCTGGAATCGCTTCCCACTACGACCACCTTTGCTGACGAAATTTCAGAGAGACTGCAGAAAGTTATCACAGACTTTCAGAGAGAGATTCGAGAAGACTGCCTCCTCCTTTTATAATGCAGCTGAATGTAAGGGCCTGCGTTGCTGAGTGACGTCACCACCGCTATGCGCGTAGGCGTCGTTTCAATTACTTCAATGTAATTCGTAGCGGCCACGTGTTTCCAAATTATTCTGTCTTGAATGTTCTAGAACACACCTTGTAGCATATGAATATATTTCCCTAACATTCTATTCGTTATTCGCATTACACAACACTTCAATTATATGTAAAATTATATTATCATGGTTCTACATTGTCTTATTTTCTAATTTTCTTCTATTAATTCTAATTATTTTATTAATATTATTTATTTCAAGCATTCATTTATTCATTGAGACACTTATAATAATTGAAACACATTATTCCTTATGTTCATCTATATTGAGACCATTTGTCACGTTGCAATATATATATATATATATATATATATATATATATATATATATATATATATTGTGACAGGACGAATAGTCACAATATGACAACCGTCACATATGCGTATAGCAAAATAGAAAATACAGTGCATAAAGCAATCCTCTGCTTAGTATAATAAGAAACAATGTATAAGATTAAGTAAATATAGTTAAGAAAGTATAATAATAAGAATTGTGTAATATTGTATCAATATTTCAAATGTAAAAACAGTTTAAAAAGAACCTATCAGAGCGTGAACAACAACCCGTGACAGTTGTTAAACCAATAAGGGTAGAGTGTCATTAAACTAGCGGGAAAATACAGGGTGACGTCGCTAAAGCGCTCAAAGCACTTCAGTCTGTATTAAACCACCGGTTCGAGTAGTCCGCTTTAAAACACTAGTTCGGAAAGTCTATGTTAAACAACCAGTCCGAGTAGTTTGCAGTAAAACACTAGTACGGAACATCGGTTTTGAATTACTAGCCCGAGCAGTGCGTAGTGAGTAAAATCACGCGACAAGTTAAACTTAAAAGTAAAAACACTCGAACTTAACGTAATAGCGACTCCGTTCAAATAAATCAACAAAAGCGTGAAAATAGCATCTGAACGTAAAAATTCCACAACAGGGAGCTGAGGACATATCTACATCAGGGAGGCTGTTTACACCAGAATCCAGGGAAGCTGAGAACACTCCACATCAGGGAAGCTGTACACATATCCATGCCATAGAGACTGGATGAACAAGAAGAGGAACAATTGGAACATTCAAACCCAGAAACGCCCATGAGATAGACGCCGGAGCTACAATAACAAGTAGAGTATTAAATATTTAAGTTTGAATTCAAAAAGACAGTAAATAAGAAAGAAAAAAATTTCAGAGACTATAAAAAACAAATTTATGTAATTAGTAATGTAAGATAACAGAGCAAATTGAAGAAGTCATTTAAAGAGTTAAAGTAAATTAAAAAAAGAACTTTAAACACAATTCTTATAATAACTAAAGAGTTAGAAGTAATTATTTCAAAAATAACACCCATCCATCACATTCTCACACACAGGTCTACAGAATATAAGTATAGCAGAGAAGTAAAAGTAAATTCAGTTAAGGTAAGTCTAATTAAAATTGCATTGGTCTTTGTGTGTGTAAACTGAACAGTATTAATACTCGCTGTTGCCAAAAATTGGCGATACCAGTAAAACACACCAACAAAGTCCAGTTGCAATATATGTATATATATATATTGCAACGATGCAGCCATACGCTGTATTAGGCATTAGTTTAAATAAATATAAAATTTGTAGAATTTTTATAAGTTACGGGTAAATGGACAGGTCTGAGATTGTAAAAATATTTAATTTTTAGATTAGGGGAAAAATTAACCTGTTCCGACAGGCAGTGAACACCTGCTCAATTGTATGTGTGGGTTACACGTGTATCTTGTGTGTGTGAGCGATGCTTGTAAAGACAGGAATCTCAGCAACCCGCCCCAAGTAATTAATAAAATAATTATTTTAATTCACTGTGCGAAAATTAGTTAGTGTGTGAACAAACCAAAGGCACCAAAGTGTGTGTAAAATTTATAGTTATCCCCAGTGAAAAGATGTTAATAGAACACGCTATGCGAAGACAGTGCAAAATAAACGTGTCAAAAAATACGCAAATTACCCTAAGACGCTCAAATTAATATAGTGGGTGCTTAATCGAATTAGCTATGATTTGTGCTATCTCGATTCCGTGCAAAACATTGCTATTTGCTAATAATTGCAAAAGATGAAAAGGTTCGGGAGTGGGGCTATCATGCGATATGCAGGTATCGACAGGACGATTTTGGAGCCAACTGGCGCGGAATCTCGAGAGGGTATAAATTAAGGGTTCGACCAAAAACCCTTCTCTTCATTTCAAGACACAGTTGCAGACGGACATGCTGTCCGTCGGCAGAACAGTTTTATTTTTATTTCTATTACAAGTCGCAGTAACGAAAGAATAAAACGTTCGTTAATTTCGTGACAATATTCCGTAAAACGTAAATACCAGAATCGTAAGTCTACCAAGAGTATCTACAGAAAAGCTACCAGAGCGACGAGGGATGCTGGACGAACTATTAATAAGTTTTTTGTAATTAATCATATAATTTAAAGCCAAATTGTTATTACAGATTGATTACGAGTTTCATTACAATAAAAAGTAGAGCCTATTACTAGTTGTTTGCTTTAATATTTTTCTAAATTTCACTGGGGAGTCTTAGCCTCTCTTGCCTACCCTGATAGCCGCCGCTGTTTTTAATAAACACACGGGAAAAGGTTCGTTTTTCGTCGGTCTCTGTATGTGTTTTATAAGAGAAAATTGATAGCTTCTGAACGAGATAAAATGTGAAGTTGAATTTTGTATACCTAATAAGTATATAATTTTATATCAGTATAAGATAAACAAAGTTATTTTTAAAATTAAAAAAAAATTATGTCTGATAATTGAAGCATTTACTTATACTGTATTAAAAAAGTTTCTTAAATATGTTTCACAAGAAATAACTTCATATCAAAAATATTACCTGTTTTATTCTTCGTCCAACTATACTTTTTACTACTGTCTCACGGATCGTCGTATGCTACAGTGGAAACAAAAACACAGCCACCAATGAAGTCACTAATTACTAGCTTTAGTTAGTAACAAATAGCAATATGAAGTCAACAAGGCACTCTCTTTATAATAATACAAGGTAAATTTGTCTACACGCAATAATCATGTTAACTGTTAAGAGTTCTGTACTCTGTTTGGTCGTCCTCTCAGTCCTCCCGGTCGACGATCTCGATCCGGCCTCCAGCGATCCGTCGTCTCGGTCCACGTTCCAGCAATCGCCTCCAGGTAGTGCCTTTCTTAAGATCTCCGTATTCCAGTCGCTACGATCAGCAAACGATGCCCAGGAACTGTAGTTGACTATCTCAGACTCCGTGCTAGTTTCCCGATGACAATCGCCGCTCACTCGACCCTACGGACCCAAGGACGTCTGGAATTAGCGTCGTCTGGAATCGCTTCCCACTACGACCACCTTTGCTGACGAACTTTCAGAGAGACTGCAGAAAGTTATCACAGACTTTCAGAGAGAGATTCGAGAAGACTGCCTCCTCCTTTTATAATGCAGCTGAATGTAAGGGCCTGCGTTGCTGAGTGACGTCACCACCGCTATGCGCGTAGGCGTCGTTTCAATTACTTCAATGTAATTCGTAGCGGCCACGTGTTTCCAAATTATTCTGTCTTGAATGTTCTAGAACACACCTTGTAGCATATGAATATATTTCCCTAACATTCTATTCGTTATTCGCATTACACAACACTTCAATTATATGTAAAATTATATTTTCATGGTTCTACATTGTCTTATTTTCTAATTTTCTTCTATTAATTCTAATTATTTTATTAATATTATTTATTTCAAGCATTCATTTATTCATTGAGACACTTATAATAATTGAAACACATTATTCCTTATGTTCATCTATATTGAGACCATTTGTCACGTTGCAATATATATATATATATATATATATATATATATATTGTGACAGGACGAATAGTCACAATATGACAACCGTCACATATGCGTATAGCAAAATAGAAAATACAGTGCATAAAGCAATCCTCTGCTTAGTATAATAAGAAAAAATGTATAAGATTAAGTAAATATAGTTAAGAAAGTATAATAATAAGAATTGTGTAATATTGTATCAATATTTCAAATGTAAAAACAGTTTAAAAAGAACCTATCAGAGCGTGAACAACAACCCGTGACAGTTGTTAAACCAATAAGGGTAGAGTGTCATTAAACTAGCGGGAAAATACAGGGTGACGTCGCTAAAGCGCTCAAAGCACTTCAGTCTGTATTAAACCACCGGTTCGAGTAGTCCGCTTTAAAACACTAGTTCGGAAAGTCTATGTTAAACAACCAGTCCGAGTAGTTTGCAGTAAAACACTAGTACGGAACATCGGTTTTGAATTACTAGCCCGAGCAGTGCGTAGTGAGTAAAATCACGCGACAAGTTAAACTTAAAAGTAAAAACACTCGAACTTAACGTAATAGCGACTCCGTTCAAATAAATCAACAAAAGCGTGAAAATAGCATCTGAACGTAAAAATTCCACAACAGGGAGCTGAGGACATATCTACATCAGGGAGGCTGTTTACACCAGAATCCAGGGAAGCTGAGAACACTCCACATCAGGGAAGCTGTACACATATCCATGCCATAGAGACTGGATGAACAAGAAGAGGAACAATTGGAACATTCAAACCCAGAAACGCCCATGAGATAGACGCCGGAGCTACAATAACAAGTAGAGTATTAAATATTTAAGTTTGAATTCAAAAAGACAGTAAATAAGAAAGAAAAAAATTTCAGAGACTATAAAAAACAAATTTATGTAATTAGTAATGTAAGATAACAGAGCAAATTGAAGAAGTCATTTAAAGAGTTAAAGTAAATTAAAAAAAGAACATTAAACACAATTCTTATAATAACTAAAGAGTTAGAAGTAATTATTTCAAAAATAACACCCATCCATCACATTCTCACACACAGGTCTACAGAATATAAGTATAGCAGAGAAGTAAAAGTAAATTCAGTTAAGGTAAGTCTAATTAAAATTGCATTGGTCTTTGTGTGTGTAAACTGAACAGTATTAATACTCGCTGTTGCCAAAAATTGGCGATACCAGTAAAACACACTAACAAAGTCCAGTTGCAATATATGTATATATATATATTGCAACGATGCAGCCATACGCTGTATTAGGCATTAGTTTAAATAAATATAAAATTTGTAGAATTTTTAGAAGTTACGGGTAAATGGACAGGTCTGAGATTGTAAAAATATTTAATTTTTAGATTAGGGGAAAAATTAACCTGTTCCGACAGGCAGTGAACACCTGCTCAATTGTATGTGTGGGTTACACGTGTATCTTGTGTGTGTGAGCGATGCTTGTAAAGACAGGAATCTCAGCAACCCGCCCCAAGTAATTAATAAAATAATTATTTTAATTCACTGTGCGAAAATTAGTTAGTGTGTGAACAAACCAAAGGCACCAAAGTGTGTGTAAAATTTATAGTTATCCCCAGTGAAAAGATGTTAATAGAACACGCTATGCGAAGACAGTGCAAAATAAACGTGTCAAAAAATACGCAAATTACCCTAAGACGCTCAAATTAATATAGTGGGTGCTTAATCGAATTAGCTATGATTTGTGCTATCTCGATTCCGTGCAAAACATTGCTATTTGCTAATAATTGCAAAAGATGAAAAGGTTCGGGAGTGGGGCTATCACGCGATATGCAGGTATCGACAGGACGATTTTGGAGCCAACTGGCGCGGAATCTCGAGAGGGTATAAATTAAGGGTTCGACCAAAAACCCTTCTCTTCATTTCAAGACACAGTTGCAGACGGACATGCTGTCCGTCGGCAGAACAGTTTTATTTTTATTTCTATTACAAGTCGCAGTAACGAAAGAATAAAACGTTCGTTAATTCCGTGACAATATTCCGTAAAACGTAAATACCAGAATCGTAAGTCTACCAAGAGTATCTACAGAAAAGCTACCAGAGCGACGAGGGATGCTGGACGAACTATTAATAAGTTTTTTGTAATTAATCATATAATTTAAAGCCAAATTGTTATTACAGATTGATTACGAGTTTCATTACAATAAAAAGTAGAGCCTATTACTAGTTGTTTGCTTTAATATTTTTCTAAATTTCACTGGGGAGTCTTAGCCTCTCTTGCCTACCCTGATAGCCGCCGCTGTTTTTAATAAACACACGGGAAAAGGTTCGTTTTTCGTCGGTCTCTGTATGTGTTTTATAAGAGAAAATTGATAGCTTCTGAACGAGATAAAATGTGAAGTTGAATTTTGTATACCTAATAAGTATATAATTTTATATCAGTATAAGATAAACAAAGTTATTTTTAAAATTAAAAAAAATTATGTCTGATAATTGAAGCATTTACTTATACTGTATTAAAAAAGTTTCTTAAATATGTTTCACAAGAAATAAAATCATATCAAAAATATTACCTGTTTTATTCTTCGTCCAACTATACTTTTTACTACTGTCTCACGGATCGTCGTATGCTACAGTGGAAACAAAAACACAGCCACCAATGAAGTCACTAATTACTAGCTTTAGTTAGTAACAAATAGCAATATGAAGTCAACAAGGCACTCTCTTTATAATAATACAAGGTAAATTTGTCTACACGCAATAATCATGTTAACTGTTAAGAGTTCTGTACTCTGTTTGGTCGTCATCTCAGTCCTCCCGGTCGACGATCTCGATCCGGCCTCCAGCGATCCGTCGTCTCGGTCCACGTTCCAGCAATCGCCTCCAGGTAGTGCCTTTCTTAAGATCTCCGTATTCCAGTCGCTACGATCAGCAAACGATGCCCAGGAACTGTAGTTGACTATCTCAGACTCCGTGCTAGTTTCCCGATGACAATCGCCGCTCACTCGACCCTACGGACCCAAGGACGTCTGGAATTAGCGTCGTCTGGAATCGCTTCCCACTACGACCACCTTTGCTGACGAACTTTCAGAGAGACTGCAGAAAGTTATCACAGACTTTCAGAGAGAGATTCGAGAAGACTGCCTCCTCCTTTTATAATGCAGCTGAATGTAAGGGCCTGCGTTGCTGAGTGACGTCACCACCGCTATGCGCGTAGGCGTCGTTTCAATTACTTCAATGTAATTCGTAGCGGCCACGTGTTTCCAAATTATTCTGTCTTGAATCTTCTAGAACACACCTTGTAGCATATGAATATATTTCCCTAACATTCTATTCGTTATTCGCATTACACAACACTTCAATTATATGTAAAATTATATTTTCATGGTTCTACATTGTCTTATTTTCTAATTTTCTTCTATTAATTCTAATTATTTTATTAATATTATTTATTTCAAGCATTCATTTATTCATTGAGACACTTATAATAATTGAAACACATTATTCCTTATGTTCATCTATATTGAGACCATTTGTCACGTTGCAATATATATATATATATATATATATATATTGTGACAGGACGAATAGTCACAATATGACAACCGTCACATATGCGTATAGCAAAATAGAAAATACAGTGCATAAAGCAATCCTCTGCTTAGTATAATAAGAAACAATGTATAAGATTAAGTAAATATAGTTAAGAAAGTATAATAATAAGAATTGTGTAATATTGTATCAATATTTCAAATGTAAAAACAGTTTAAAAAGAACCTATCAGAGCGTGAACAACAACCCGTGACAGTTGTTAAACCAATAAGGGTAGAGTGTCATTAAACTAGCGGGAAAATACAGGGTGACGTCGCTAAAGCGCTCAAAGCACTTCAGTCTGTATTAAACCACCGGTTCGAGTAGTCCGCTTTAAAACACTAGTTCGGAAAGTCTATGTTAAACAACCAGTCCGAGTAGTTTGCAGTAAAACACTAGTACGGAACATCGGTTTTGAATTACTAGCCCGAGCAGTGCGTAGTGAGTAAAATCACGCGACAAGTTAAACTTAAAAGTAAAAACACTCGAACTTAACGTAATAGCGACTCCGTTCAAATAAATCAACAAAAGCGTGAAAATAGCATCTGAACGTAAAAATTCCACAACAGGGAGCTGAGGACATATCTACATCAGGGAGGCTGTTTACACCAGAATCCAGGGAAGCTGAGAACACTCCACATCAGGGAAGCTGTACACATATCCATGCCATAGAGACTGGATGAACAAGAAGAGGAACAATTGGAACATTCAAACCCAGAAACGCCCATGAGATAGACGCCGGAGCTACAAAAAACAAGTAGAGTATTAAATATTTAATTTTGAATTCAAAAAGACAGTAAATAAGAAAGAAAAAAATTTCAGAGACTATAAAAAACAAATTTATGTAATTAGTAATGTAAGATAACAGAGCAAATTGAAGAAGTCATTTAAAGAGTTAAAGTAAATTAAAAAAAGAACATTAAACACAATTCTTATAATAACTAAAGAGTTAGAAGTAATTATTTCAAAAATAACACCCATCCATCACATTCTCACACACAGGTCTACAGAATATAAGTATAGCAGAGAAGTAAAAGTAAATTCAGTTAAGGTAAGTCTAATTAAAATTGCATTGGTCTTTGTGTGTGTAAACTGAACAGTATTAATACTCGCTGTTGCCAAAAATTGGCGATACCAGTAAAACACACCAACAAAGTCCAGTTGCAATATATGTATATATATATATTGCAACGATGCAGCCATACGCTGTATTAGGCATTAGTTTAAATAAATATAAAATTTGTAGAATTTTTATAAGTTACGGGTAAATGGACAGGTCTGAGATTGTAAAAATATTTAATTTTTAGATTAGGGGAAAAATTAACCTGTTCCGACAGGCAGTGAACACCTGCTCAATTGTATGTGTGGGTTACACGTGTATCTTGTGTGTGTGAGCGATGCTTGTAAAGACAGGAATCTCAGCAACCCGCCCCAAGTAATTAATAAAATAATTATTTTAATTCACTGTGCGAAAATTAGTTAGTGTGTGAACAAACCAAAGGCACCAAAGTGTGTGTAAAATTTATAGTTATCCCCAGTGAAAAGATGTTAATAGAACACGCTATGCGAAGACAGTGCAAAATAAACGTGTCAAAAAATACGCAAATTACCCTAAGACGCTCAAATTAATATAGTGGGTGCTTAATCGAATTAGCTATGATTTGTGCTATCTCGATTCCGTGCAAAACATTGCTATTTGCTAATAATTGCAAAAGATGAAAAGGTTCGGGAGTGGGGCTATCACGCGATATGCAGGTATCGACAGGACGATTTTGGAGCCAACTGGCGCGGAATCTCGAGAGGGTATAAATTAAGGGTTCGACCAAAAACCCTTCTCTTCATTTCAAGACACAGTTGCAGACGGACATGCTGTCCGTCGGCAGAACAGTTTTATTTTTATTTCTATTACAAGTCGCAGTAACGAAAGAATAAAACGTTCGTTAATTCCGTGACAATATTCCGTAAAACGTAAATACCAGAATCGTAAGTCTACCAAGAGTATCTACAGAAAAGCTACCAGAGCGACGAGGGATGCTGGACGAACTATTAATAAGTTTTTTGTAATTAATCATATAATTTAAAGCCAAATTGTTATTACAGATTGATTACGAGTTTCATTACAATAAAAAGTAGAGCCTATTACTAGTTGTTTGCTTTAATATTTTTCTAAATTTCACTGGGGAGTCTTAGCCTCTCTTGCCTACCCTGATAGCCGCCGCTGTTTTTAATAAACACACGGGAAAAGGTTCGTTTTTCGTCGGTCTCTGTATGTGTTTTATAAGAGAAAATTGATAGCTTCTGAACGAGATAAAATGTGAAGTTGAATTTTGTATACCTAATAAGTATATAATTTTATATCAGTATAAGATAAACAAAGTTATTTTTAAAATTAAAAAAAATTATGTCTGATAATTGAAGCATTTACTTATACTGTATTAAAAAAGTTTCTTAAATATGTTTCACAAGAAATAAAATCATATCAAAAATATTACCTGTTTTATTCTTCGTCCAACTATACTTTTTACTACTGTCTCACGGATCGTCGTATGCTACAGTGGAAACAAAAACACAGCCACCAATGAAGTCACTAATTACTAGCTTTAGTTAGTAACAAATAGCAATATGAAGTCAACAAGGCACTCTCTTTATAATAATACAAGGTAAATTTGTCTACACGCAATAATCATGTTAACTGTTAAGAGTTCTGTACTCTGTTTGGTCGTCCTCTCAGTCCTCCCGGTCGACGATCTCGATCCGGCCTCCAGCGATCCGTCGTCTCGGTCCACGTTCCAGCAATCGCCTCGAGGTAGTGCCTTTCTTAAGATCTCCGTATTCCAGTCGCTACGATCAGCAAACGATGCCCAGGAACTGTAGTTGACTATCTCAGACTCCGTGCTAGTTTCCCGATGACAATCGCCGCTCACTCGACCCTACGGACCCAAGGACGTCTGGAATTAGCGTCGTCTGGAATCGCTTCCCACTACGACCACCTTTGCTGACGAACTTTCAGAGAGACTGCAGAAAGTTATCACAGACTTTCAGAGAGAGATTCGAGAAGACTGCCTCCTCCTTTTATAATGCAGCTGAATGTAAGGGCCTGCGTTGCTGAGTGACGTCACCACCGCTATGCGCGTAGGCGTCGTTTCAATTACTTCAATGTAATTCGTAGCGGCCACGTGTTTCCAAATTATTCTGTCTTGAATGTTCTAGAACACACCTTGTAGCATATGAATATATTTCCCTAACATTCTATTCGTTATTCGCATTACACAACACTTCAATTATATGTAAAATTATATTTTCATGGTTGTACATTGTCTTATTTTCTAATTTTCTTCTATTAATTCTAATTATTTTATTAATATTATTTATTTCAAGCATTCATTTATTCATTGAGACACTTATAATAATTGAAACACATTATTCCTTATGTTCATCTATATTGAGACCATTTGTCACGTTGCAATATATATATATATATATATATATATATATATATATATTGTGACAGGACGAATAGTCACAATATGACAACCGTCACATATGCGTATAGCAAAATAGAAAATACAGTGCATAAAGCAATCCTCTGCTTAGTATAATAAGAAACAATGTATAAGATTAAGTAAATATAGTTAAGAAAGTATAATAATAAGAATTGTGTAATATTGTATCAATATTTCAAACGTAAAAACAGTTTAAAAAGAACCTATCAGAGCGTGAACAACAACCCGTGACAGTTGTTAAACCAATAAGGGTAGAGTGTCATTAAACTAGCGGGAAAATACAGGGTGACGTCGCTAAAGCGCTCAAAGCACTTCAGTCTGTATTAAACCACCGGTTCGAGTAGTCCGCTTTAAAACACTAGTTCGGAAAGTCTATGTTAAACAACCAGTCCGAGTAGTTTGCAGTAAAACACTAGTACGGAACATCGGTTTTGAATTACTAGCCCGAGCAGTGCGTAGTGAGTAAAATCACGCGACAAGTTAAACTTAAAAGTAAAAACACTCGAACTTAACGTAATAGCGACTCCGTTCAAATAAATCAACAAAAGCGTGAAAATAGCATCTGAACGTAAAAATTCCACAACAGGGAGCTGAGGACATATCTACATCAGGGAGGCTGTTTACACCAGAATCCAGGGAAGCTGAGAACACTCCACATCAGGGAAGCTGTACACATATCCATGCCATAGAGGCTGGATGAACAAGAAGAGGAACAATTGGAACATTCAAACCCAGAAACGCCCATGAGATAGACGCCGGAGCTACAATAACAAGTAGAGTATTAAATATTTAAGTTTGAATTCAAAAAGACAGTAAATAAGAAAGAAAAAAATTTCAGAGACTATAAAAAACAAATTTATGTAATTAGTAATGTAAGATAACAGAGCAAATTGAAGAAGTCATTTAAAGAGTTAAAGTAAATTAAAAAAAGAACATTAAACACAATTCTTATAATAACTAAAGAGTTAGAAGTAATTATTTCAAAAATAACACCCATCCATCACATTCTCACACACAGGTCTACAGAATATAAGTATAGCAGAGAAGTAAAAGTAAATTCAGTTAAGGTAAGTCTAATTAAAATTGCATTGGTCTTTGTGTGTGTAAACTGAACAGTATTAATACTCGCTGTTGCCAAAAATTGGCGATACCAGTAAAACACACCAACAAAGTCCAGTTGCAATATATGTATATATATATATTGCAACGATGCAGCCATACGCTGTATTAGGCATTAGTTTAAATAAATATAAAATTTGTAGAATTTTTATAAGTTACGGGTAAATGGACAGGTCTGAGATTGTAAAAATATTTAATTTTTAGATTAGGGGAAAAATTAACCTGTTCCGACAGGCAGTGAACACCTGCTCAATTGTATGTGTGGGTTACACGTGTATCTTGTGTGTGTGAGCGATGCTTGTAAAGACAGGAATCTCAGCAACCCGCCCCAAGTAATTAATAAAATAATTATTTTAATTCACTGTGCGAAAATTAGTTAGTGTGTGAACAAACCAAAGGCACCAAAGTGTGTGTAAAATTTATAGTTATCCCCAGTGAAAAGATGTTAATAGAACACGCTATGCGAAGACAGTGCAAAATAAACGTGTCAAAAAATACGCAAATTACCCTAAGACGCTCAAATTAATATAGTGGGTGCTTAATCGAATTAGCTATGATTTGTGCTATCTCGATTCCGTGCAAAACATTGCTATTTGCTAATAATTGCAAAAGATGAAAAGGTTCGGGAGTGGGGCTATCACGCGATATGCAGGTATCGACAGGACGATTTTGGAGCCAACTGGCGCGGAATCTCGAGAGGGTATAAATTAAGGGTTCGACCAAAAACCCTTCTCTTCATTTCAAGACACAGTTGCAGACGGACATGCTGTCCGTCGGCAGAACAGTTTTATTTTTATTTCTATTACAAGTCGCAGTAACGAAAGAATAAAACGTTCGTTAATTTCGTGACAATATTCCGTAAAACGTAAATACCAGAATCGTAAGTCTACCAAGAGTATCTAGAGAAAAGCTACCAGAGCGACGAGGGATGCTGGACGAACTATTAATAAGTTTTTTGTAATTAATCATATAATTTAAAGCCAAATTGTTATTACAGATTGATTACGAGTTTCATTACAATAAAAAGTAGAGCCTATTACTAGTTGTTTGCTTTAATATTTTTCTAAATTTCACTGGGGAGTCTTAGCCTCTCTTGCCTACCCTGATAGCCGCCGCTGTTTTTAATAAACACACGGGAAAAGGTTCGTTTTTCGTCGGTCTCTGTATGTGTTTTATAAGAGAAAATTGATAGCTTCTGAACGAGATAAAATGTGAAGTTGAATTTTGTATACCTAATAAGTATATAATTTTATATCAGTATAAGATAAACAAAGTTATTTTTAAAATTAAAAAAAATTATGTCTGATAATTGAAGCATTTACTTATACTGTATTAAAAAAGTTTCTTAAATATGTTTCACAAGAAATAAAATCATATCAAAAATATTACCTGTTTTATTCTTCGTCCAACTATACTTTTTACTACTGTCTCACGGATCGTCGTATGCTACAGTGGAAACAAAAACACAGCCACCAATGAAGTCACTAATTACTAGCTTTAGTTAGTAACAAATAGCAATATGAAGTCAACAAGGCACTCTCTTTATAATAATACAAGGTAAATTTGTCTACACGCAATAATCATGTTAACTGTTAAGAGTTCTGTACTCTGTTTGGTCGTCATCTCAGTCCTCCCGGTCGACGATCTCGATCCGGCCTCCAGCGATCCGTCGTCTCGGTCCACGTTCCAGCAATCGCCTCCAGGTAGTGCCTTTCTTAAGATCTCCGTATTCCAGTCGCTACGATCAGCAAACGATGCCCAGGAACTGTAGTTGACTATCTCAGACTCCGTGCTAGTTTCCCGATGACAATCGCCGCTCACTCGACCCTACGGACCCAAGGACGTCTGGAATTAGCGTCGTCTGGAATCGCTTCCCACTACGACCACCTTTGCTGACGAACTTTCAGAGAGACTGCAGAAAGTTATCACAGACTTTCAGAGAGAGATTCGAGAAGACTGCCTCCTCCTTTTATAATGCAGCTGAATGTAAGGGCCTGCGTTGCTGAGTGACGTCACCACCGCTATGCGCGTAGGCGTCGTTTCAATTACTTCAATGTAATTCGTAGCGGCCACGTGTTTCCAAATTATTCTGTCTTGAATGTTCTAGAACACACCTTGTAGCATATGAATATATTTCCCTAACATTCTATTCGTTATTCGCATTACACAACACTTCAATTATATGTAAAATTATATTTTCATGGTTCTACATTGTCTTATTTTCTAATTTTCTTCTATTAATTCTAATTATTTTATTAATATTATTTATTTCAAGCATTCATTTATTCATTGAGACACTTATAATAATTGAAACACATTATTCCTTATGTTCATCTATATTGAGACCATTTGTCACGTTGCAATATATATATATATATATATATATATATATATATATATATTGTGACAGGACGAATAGTCACAATATGACAACCGTCACATATGCGTATAGCAAAATAGAAAATACAGTGCATAAAGCAATCCTCTGCTTAGTATAATAAGAAACAATGTATAAGATTAAGTAAATATAGTTAAGAAAGTATAATAATAAGAATTGTGTAATATTGTATCAATATTTCAAATGTAAAAACAGTTTAAAAAGAACCTATCAGAGCGTGAACAACAACCCGTGACAGTTGTTAAACCAATAAGGGTAGAGTGTCATTAAACTAGCGGGAAAATACAGGGTGACGTCGCTAAAGCGCTCAAAGCACTTCAGTCTGCATTAAACCACCGGTTCGAGTAGTCCGCTTTAAAACACTAGTTCGGAAAGTCTATGTTAAACAACCAGTCCGAGTAGTTTGCAGTAAAACACTAGTACGGAACATCGGTTTTGAATTACTAGCCCGAGCAGTGCGTAGTGAGTAAAATCACGCGACAAGTTAAACTTAAAAGTAAAAACACTCGAACTTAACGTAATAGCGACTCCGTTCAAATAAATCAACAAAAGCGTGAAAATAGCATCTGAACGTAAAAATTCCACAACAGGGAGCTGAGGACATATCTACATCAGGGAGGCTGTTTACACCAGAATCCAGGGAAGCTGAGAACACTCCACATCAGGGAAGCTGTACACATATCCACGCCATAGAGACTGGATGAACAAGAAGAGGAACAATTGGAACATTCAAACCCAGAAACGCCCATGAGATAGACGCCGGAGCTACAATAACAAGTAGAGTATTAAATATTTAAGTTTGAATTCAAAAAGACAGTAAATAAGAAAGAAAAAAATTTCAGAGACTATAAAAAACAAATTTATGTAATTAGTAATGTAAGATAACAGAGCAAATTGAAGAAGTCATTTAAAGAGTTAAAGTAAATTAAAAAAAGAACATTAAACACAATTCTTATAATAACTAAAGAGTTAGAAGTAATTATTTCAAAAATAACACCCATCCATCACATTCTCACACACAGGTCTACAGAATATAAGTATAGCAGAGAAGTAAAAGTAAATTCAGTTAAGGTAAGTCTAATTAAAATTGCATTGGTCTTTGTGTGTGTAAACTGAACAGTATTAATACTCGCTGTTGCCAAAAATTGGCGATACCAGTAAAACACACCAACAAAGTCCAGTTGCAATATATGTATATATATATATATATTGCAATGATGCAGCCATACGCTGTATTAGGCATTAGTTTAAATAAA
Source organism: Magicicada septendecula (assembly GCA_034769895.1). Taxonomy (NCBI): domain Eukaryota; kingdom Metazoa; phylum Arthropoda; class Insecta; order Hemiptera; family Cicadidae; genus Magicicada; species Magicicada septendecula. Next base: position 349,992,449 of record CM068375.1, read on the forward strand.
TATAAAATTTGTAGAATTTTTATAAGTTACGGGTAAATGGACTGGTCTGAGATTGTAAAAATATTTAATTTTTAGATTAGGGGAAAAATTAACCTGTTCCGACAGGCAGTGAACACCTGCTCAATTGTATGTGTGGGTTACACGTGTATCTTGTGTGTGTGAGCGATGCTTGTAAAGACAGGAATCTCAGCAACCCGCCCCAAGTAATTAATAAAATAATTATTTTAATTCACTGTGCGAAAATTAGTTAGTGTGTGAACAAACCAAAGGCACCAAAGTGTGTGTAAAATTTATAGTTATCCCCAGTGAAAAGATGTTAATAGAACACGCTATGCGAAGACAGTGCAAAATAAACGTGTCAAAAAATACGCAAATTACCCTAAGACGCTCAAATTAATATAGTGGGTGCTTAATCGAATTAGCTATGATTTGTGCTATCTCGATTCCGTGCAAAACATTGCTATTTGCTAATAATTGCAAAAGATGAAAAGGTTCGGGAGTGGGGCTATCACGCGATATGCAGGTATCGACAGGACGATTTTGGAGCCAACTGGCGCGGAATCTCGAGAGGGTATAAATTAAGGGTTCGACCAAAAACCCTTCTCTTCATTTCAAGACACAGTTGCAGACGGACATGCTGTCCGTCGGCAGAACAGTTTTATTTTTATGTCTATTACAAGTCGCAGTAACGAAAGAATAAAACGTTCGTTAATTTCGTGACAATATTCCGTAAAACGTAAATACCAGAATCGTAAGTCTACCAAGAGTATCTACAGAAAAGCTACCAGAGCGACGAGGGATGCTGGACGAACTATTAATAAGTTTTTTGTAATTAATCATATAATTTAAAGCCAAATTGTTATTACAGATTGATTACGAGTTTCATTACAATAAAAAGTAGAGCCTATTACTAGTTGTTTGCTTTAATATTTTTCTAAATTTCACTGGGGAGTCTTAGCCTCTCTTGCCTACCCTGATAGCCGCCGCTGTTTTTAATAAACACACGGGAAAAGGTTCGTTTCTCGTCGGTCTCTGTATGTGTTTTATAAGAGAAAATTGATAGCTTCTGAACGAGATAAAATGTGAAGTTGAATTTTGTATACCTAATAAGTATATAATTTTATATCAGTATAAGGTAAACAAAGTTATTTTTAAAATTAAAAAAAAAATTACGTCTGATAATTGAAGCATTTACTTATACTGTATTAAAAAAGTTTCTTAAACATGTTTCACAAGAAATAAATTCATATCAAAAATATTACCTGTTTTATTCTTCGTCCAACTATACTTTTTACTACTGTCTCACGGATCGTCGTATGCTACAGTGGAAACAAAAACACAGCCACCAATGAAGTCACAAATTACTAGCTTTAGTTAGTAACAAATAGCAATATGAAGTCAACAAGGCACTCTCTTTATAATAATACAAGGTAAATTTGTCTACACGCAATAATCATGTTAACTGTTAAGAGTTCTGTACTCTGTTTGGTCGTCATCTCAGTCCTCCCGGTCGACGATCTCGATCCGGCCTCCAGCGATCCGTCGTCTCGGTCCACGTTCCAGCAATCGCCTCCAGGTAGTGCCTTTCTTAAGATCTCCGTATTCCAGTCGCTACGATCAGCAAACGATGCCCAGGAACTGTAGTTGACTATCTCAGACTCCGTGCTAGTTTCCCGATGACAATCGCCGCTCACTCGACCCTACGGACCCAAGGACGTCTGGAATTAGCGTCGTCTGGAATCGCTTCCCACTACGACCACCTTTGCTGACGAACTTTCAGAGAGACTGCAGAAAGTTATCACAGACTTTCAGAGAGAGATTCGAGAAGACTGCCTCCTCCTTTTATAATGCAGCTGAATGTAAGGGCCTGCGTTGCTGAGTGACGTCACCACCGCTATGCGCGTAGGCGTCGTTTCAATTACTTCAATGTAATTCGTAGCGGCCACGTGTTTCCAAATTATTCTGTCTTGAATGTTCTAGAACACACCTTGTAGCATATGAATATATTTCCCTAACATTCTATTCGTTATTCGCATTACACAACACTTCAATTATATGTAAAATTATATTTTCATGGTTCTACATTGTCTTATTTTCTAATTTTCTTCTATTAATTCTAATTATTTTATTAATATTATTTATTTCAAGCATTCATTTATTCAATGAGACACTTATAATAATTGAAACACATTATTCCTTATGTTCATCTATATTGAGACCATTTGTCACGTTGCAATATATATATATATATATATATATTGTGACAGGACGAATAGTCACAATATGACAACCGTCACATATGCGTATAGCAAAATAGAAAATACAGTGCATAAAGCAATTCTCTGCTTAGTATAATAAGAAACAATGTATAAGATTAAGTAAATATAGTTAAGAAAGTATAATAATAAGAATTGTGTAATTGTGTATCAATATTTCAAATGTAAAAACAGTTTAAAAAGAACCTATCAGAGCGTGAACAACAACCCGTGACAGTTGTTAAACCAATAAGGGTAGAGTGTCATTAAACTAGCGGGAAAATACAGGGTGACGTCGCTAAAGCGCTCAAAGCACTTCAGTCTGCATTAAACCACCGGTTCGAGTAGTCCGCTTTAAAACACTAGTTCGGAAAGTCTATGTTAAACAACCAGTCCGAGTAGTTTGCAGTAAAACACTAGTACGGAACATCGGTTTTGAATTACTAGCCCGAGCAGTGCGTAGTGAGTAAAATCACGCGACAAGTTAAACTTAAAAGTAAAAACACTCGAACTTAACGTAATAGCGACTCCGTTCAAATAAATCAACAAAAGCGTGAAAATAGCATCTGAACGTAAAAATTCCACAACAGGGAGCTGAGGACATATCTACATCAGGGAGGCTGTTTACACCAGAATCCAGGGAAGCTGAGAACACTCCACATCAGGGAAGCTGTACACATATCCACGCCATAGAGACTGGATGAACAAGAAGAGGAACAATTGGAACATTCAAACCCAGAAACGCCCATGAGATAGACGCCGGAGCTACAATAACAAGTAGAGTATTAAATATTTAAGTTTGAATTCAAAAAGACAGTAAATAAGAAAGAAAAAAATTTCAGAGACTATAAAAAACAAATTTATGTAATTAGTAATGTAAGATAACAGAGCAAATTGAAGAAGTCATTTAAAGAGTTAAAGTAAATTAAAAAAAGAACTTTAAACACAATTCTTATAATAACTAAAGAGTTAGAAGTAATTATTTCAAAAATAACACCCAACCATCACATTCTCACACACAGGTCTACAGAATATAAGTATAGCAGAGAAGTAAAAGTAAATTCAGTTAAGGTAAGTCTAATTAAAATTGCATTGGTCTTTGTGTGTGTAAACTGAACAGTATTAATACTCGCTGTTGCCAAAAATTGGCGATACCAGTAAAACACACCAACAAAGTCCAGTTGCAATATATGTATATATATATATTGCAACGATGCAGCCATACGCTGTATTAGGCATTAGTTTAAATAAATATAAAATTTGTAGAATTTTTATAAGTTACGGGTAAATGGACAGGTCTGAGATTGTAAAAATATTTAATTTTTAGATTAGGGGAAAAATTAACCTGTTCCGACAGGCAGTGAACACCTGCTCAATTGTATGTGTGGGTTACACGTGTATCTTGTGTGTGTGAGCGATGCTTGTAAAGACAGGAATCTCAGCAACCCGCCCCAAGTAATTAATAAAATAATTATTTTAATTCACTGTGCGAAAATTAGTTAGTGTGTGAACAAACCAAAGGCACCAAAGTGTGTGTAAAATTTATAGTTATCCCCAGTGAAAAGATGTTAATAGAACACGCTATGCGAAGACAGTGCAAAATAAACGTGTCAAAAAATACGCAAATTACCCTAAGACGCTCAAATTAATATAGTGGGTGCTTAATCGAATTAGCTATGATTTGTGCTATCTCGATTCCGTGCAAAACATTGCTATTTGCTAATAATTGCAAAAGATGAAAAGGTTCAGGAGTGGGGCTATCACGCGATATGCAGGTATCGACAGGACGATTTTGGAGCCAACTGGCGCGGAATCTCGAGAGGGTATAAATTAAGGGTTCGACCAAAAACCCTTCTCTTCATTTCAAGACACAGTTGCAGACGGACATGCTGTCCGTCGGCAGAACAGTTTTATTTTTATTTCTATTACAAGTCGCAGTAACGAAAGAATAAAACGTTCGTTAATTTCGTGACAATATTCCGTAAAACGTAAATACCAGAATCGTAAGTCTACCAAGAGTATCTACAGAAAAGCTACCAGAGCGACGAGGGATGCTGGACGAACTATTAATAAGTTTTTTGTAATTAATCATATAATTTAAAGCCAAATTGTTATTACAGATTGATTACGAGTTTCATTACAATAAAAAGTAGAGCCTATTACTAGTTGTTTGCTTTAATATTTTTCTAAATTTCACTGGGGAGTCTTAGCCTCTCTTGCCTACCCTGATAGCCGCCGCTGTTTTTAATAAACACACGGGAAAAGGTTCGTTTCTCGTCGGTCTCTGTATGTGTTTTATAAGAGAAAATTGATAGCTTCTGAACGAGATAAAATGTGAAGTTGAATTTTGTATACCTAATAAGTATATAATTTTATATCAGTATAAGATAAACAAAGTTATTTTTAAAATTAAAAAAAAAATTACGTCTGATAATTGAAGCATTTACTTATACTGTATTAAAAAAGTTTCTTAAATATGTTTCACAAGAAATAAATTCATATCAAAAATATTACCTGTTTTATTCTTCGTCCAACTATACTTTTTACTACTGTCTCACGGATCGTCGTATGCTACAGTGGAAACAAAAACACAGCCACCAATGAAGTCACTAATTACTAGCTTTAGTTAGTAACAAATAGCAATATGAAGTCAACAAGGCACTCTCTTTATAATAATACAAGGTAAATTTGTCTACACGCAATAATCATGTTAACTGTTAAGAGTTCTGTACTCTGTTTGGTCGTCCTCTCAGTCCTCCCGGTCGACGATCTCGATCCGGCCTCCAGCGATCCGTCGTCTCGGTCCACGTTCCAGCAATCGCCTCCAGGTAGTGCCTTTCTTAAGATCTCCGTATTCCAGTCGCTACGATCAGCAAACGATGCCCAGGAACTGTAGTTGACTATCTCAGACTCCGTGCTAGTTTCCCGATGACAATCGCCGCTCACTCGACCCTACGGACCCAAGGACGTCTGGAATTAGCGTCGTCTGGAATCGCTTCCCACTACGACCACCTTTGCTGACGAACTTTCAGAGAGACTGCAGAAAGTTATCACAGACTTTCAGAGAGAGATTCGAGAAGACTGCCTCCTCCTTTTATAATGCAGCTGAATGTAAGGGCCTGCGTTGCTGAGTGACGTCACCACCGCTATGCGCGTAGGCGTCGTTTCAATTACTTCAATGTAATTCGTAGCGGCCACGTGTTTCCAAATTATTCTGTCTTGAATCTTCTAGAACACACCTTGTAGCATATGAATATATTTCCCTAACATTCTATTCGTTATTCGCATTACACAACACTTCAATTATATGTAAAATTATATTTTCATGGTTCTACATTGTCTTATTTTCTAATTTTCTTCTATTAATTCTAATTATTTTATTAATATTATTTATTTCAAGCATTCATTTATTCATTGAGACACTTATAATAATTGAAACACATTATTCCTTATGTTCATCTATATTGAGACCATTTGTCACGTTGCAATATATATATATATATATATATATATATTGTGACAGGACGAATAGTCACAATATGACAACCGTCACATATGCGTATAGCAAAATAGAAAATACAGTGCATAAAGCAATCCTCTGCTTAGTATAATAAGAAACAATGTATAAGATTAAGTAAATATAGTTAAGAAAGTATAATAATAAGAATTGTGTAATATTGTATCAATATTTCAAATGTAAAAACAGTTTAAAAAGAACCTATCAGAGCGTGAACAACAACCCGTGACAGTTGTTAAACCAATAAGGGTAGAGTGTCATTAAACTAGCGGGAAAATACAGGGTGACGTCGCTAAAGCGCTCAAAGCACTTCAGTCTGTATTAAACCACCGGTTCGAGTAGTCCGCTTTAAAACACTAGTTCGGAAAGTCTATGTTAAACAACCAGTCCGAGTAGTTTGCAGTAAAACACTAGTACGGAACATCGGTTTTGAATTACTAGCCCGAGCAGTGCGTAGTGAGTAAAATCACGCGACAAGTTAAACTTAAAAGTAAAAACACTCGAACTTAACGTAATAGCGACTCCGTTCAAATAAATCAACAAAAGCGTGAAAATAGCATCTGAACGTAAAAATTCCACAACAGGGAGCTGAGGACATATCTACATCAGGGAGGCTGTTTACACCAGAATCCAGGGAAGCTGAGAACACTCCACATCAGGGAAGCTGTACACATATCCATGCCATAGAGACTGGATGAACAAGAAGAGGAACAATTGGAACATTCAAACCCAGAAACGCCCATGAGATAGACGCCGGAGCTACAATAACAAGTAGAGTATTAAATATTTAAGTTTGAATTCAAAAAGACAGTAAATAAGAAAGAAAAAAATTTCAGAGACTATAAAAAACAAATTTATGTAATTAGTAATGTAAGATAACAGAGCAAATTGAAGAAGTCATTTAAAGAGTTAAAGTAAATTAAAAAAAGAACTTTAAACACAATTCTTATAATAACTAAAGAGTTAGAAGTAATTATTTCAAAAATAACACCCATCCATCACATTCTCACACACAGGTCTACAGAATATAAGTATAGCAGAGAAGTAAAAGTAAATTCAGTTAAGGTAAGTCTAATTAAAATTGCATTGGTCTTTGTGTGTGTAAACTGAACAGTATTAATACTCGCTGTTGCCAAAAATTGGCGATACCAGTAAAACACACCAACAAAGTCCAGTTGCAATATATGTATATATATATATTGCAACGATGCAGCCATACGCTGTATTAGGCATTAGTTTAAATAAATATAAAATTTGTAGAATTTTTATAAGTTACGGGTAAATGGACAGGTCTGAGATTGTAAAAATATTTAATTTTTAGATTAGGGGAAAAATTAACCTGTTCCGACAGGCAGTGAACACCTGCTCAATTGTATGTGTGGGTTACACGTGTATCTTGTGTGTGTGAGCGATGCTTGTAAAGACAGGAATCTCAGCAACCCGCCCCAAGTAATTAATAAAATAATTATTTTAATTCACTGTGCGAAAATTAGTTAGTGTGTGAACAAACCAAAGGCACCAAAGTGTGTGTAAAATTTATAGTTATCCCCAGTGAAAAGATGTTAATAGAACACGCTATGCGAAGACAGTGCAAAATAAACGTGTCAAAAAATACGCAAATTACCCTAAGACGCTCAAATTAATATAGTGGGTGCTTAATCGAATTAGCTATGATTTGTGCTATCTCGATTCCGTGCAAAACATTGCTATTTGCTAATAATTGCAAAAGATGAAAAGGTTCGGGAGTGGGGCTATCACGCGATATGCAGGTATCGACAGGACGATTTTGGAGCCAACTGGCGCGGAATCTCGAGAGGGTATAAATTAAGGGTTCGACCAAAAACCCTTCTCTTCATTTCAAGACACAGTTGCAGACGGACATGCTGTCCGTCGGCAGAACAGTTTTATTTTTATTTCTATTACAAGTCGCAGTAACGAAAGAATAAAACGTTCGTTAATTTCGTGACAATATTCCGTAAAACGTAAATACCAGAATCGTAAGTCTACCAAGAGTATCTACAGAAAAGCTACCAGAGCGACGAGGGATGCTGGACGAACTATTAATAAGTTTTTTGTAATTAATTATATAATTTAAAGCCAAATTGTTATTACAGATTGATTACGAGTTTCATTACAATAAAAAGTAGAGCCTATTACTAGTTGTTTGCTTTAATATTTTTCTAAATTTCACTGGGGAGTCTTAGCCTCTCTTGCCTACCCTGATAGCCGCCGCTGTTTGTAATAAACACACGGGAAAAAGTTCGTTTCTCGTCGGTCTCTGTATGTGTTTTATAAGAGAAAATTGATAGCTTCTGAACGAGATAAAATGTGAAGTTGAATTTTGTATACCTAATAAGTATATAATTTTATATCAGTATAAGATAAACAAAGTTATTTTTAAAATTAAAAAAAAAATTACGTCTGATAATTGAAGCATTTACTTATACTGTATTAAAAAAGTTTCTTAAATATGTTTCACAAGAAATAAATTCATATCAAAAATATTACCTGTTTTATTCTTCGTCCAACTATACTTTTTACTACTGTCTCACGGATCGTCGTATGCTACAGTGGAAACAAAAACACAGCCACCAATGAAGTCACTAATTACTAGCTTTAGTTAGTAACAAATAGCAATATGAAGTCAACAAGGCACTCTCTTTATAATAATACAAGGTAAATTTGTCTACACGCAATAATCATGTTAACTGTTAAGAGTTCTGTACTCTGTTTGGTCGTCCTCTCAGTCCTCCCGGTCGACGATCTCGATCCGGCCTCCAGCGATCCGTCGTCTCGGTCCACGTTCCAGCAATCGCCTCCAGGTAGTGCCTTTCTTAAGATCTCCGTATTCCAGTCGCTACGATCAGCAAACGATGCCCAGGAACTGTAGTTGACTATCTCAGACTCCGTGCTAGTTTCCCGATGACAATCGCCGCTCACTCGACCCTACGGACCCAAGGACGTCTGGAATTAGCGTCGTCTGGAATCGCTTCCCACTACGACCACCTTTGCTGACGAACTTTCAGAGAGACTGCAGAAAGTTATCACAGACTTTCAGAGAGAGATTCGAGAAGACTGCCTCCTCCTTTTATAATGCAGCTGAATGTAAGGGCCTGCGTTGCTGAGTGACGTCACCACCGCTATGCGCGTAGGCGTCGTTTCAATTACTTCAATGTAATTCGTAGCGGCCACGTGTTTCCAAATTATTCTGTCTTGAATCTTCTAGAACACACCTTGTAGCATATGAATATATTTCCCTAACATTCTATTCGTTATTCGCATTACACAACACTTCAATTATATGTAAAATTATATTTTCATGGTTCTACATTGTCTTATTTTCTAATTTTCTTCTATTAATTCTAATTATTTTATTAATATTATTTATTTCAAGCATTCATTTATTCATTGAGACACTTATAATAATTGAAACACATTATTCCTTATGTTCATCTATATTGAGACCATTTGTCACGTTGCAATATATATATATATATATATATATTGTGACAGGACGAATAGTCACAATATGACAACCGTCACATATGCGTATAGCAAAATAGAAAATACAGTGCATAAAGCAATCCTCTGCTTAGTATAATAAGAAACAATGTATAAGATTAAGTAAATATAGTTAAGAAAGTATAATAATAAGAATTGTGTAATTGTGTATCAATATTTCAAATGTAAAAACAGTTTAAAAAGAACCTATCAGAGCGTGAACAACAACCCGTGACAGTTGTTAAACCAATAAGGGTAGAGTGTCATTAAACTAGCGGGAAAATACAGGGTGACGTCGCTAAAGCGCTCAAAGCACTTCAGTCTGCATTAAACCACCGGTTCGAGTAGTCCGCTTTAAAACACTAGTTCGGAAAGTCTATGTTAAACAACCAGTCCGAGTAGTTTGCAGTAAAACACTAGTACGGAACATCGGTTTTGAATTACTAGCCCGAGCAGTGCGTAGTGAGTAAAATCACGCGACAAGTTAAACTTAAAAGTAAAAACACTCGAACTTAACGTAATAGCGACTCCGTTCAAATAAATCAACAAAAGCGTGAAAATAGCATCTGAACGTAAAAATTCCACAACAGGGAGCTGAGGACATATCTACATCAGGGAGGCTGTTTACACCAGAATCCAGGGAAGCTGAGAACACTCCACATCAGGGAAGCTGTACACATATCCACGCCATAGAGACTGGATGAACAAGAAGAGGAACAATTGGAACATTCAAACCCAGAAACGCCCATGAGATAGACGCCGGAGCTACAATAACAAGTAGAGTATTAAATATTTAAGTTTGAATTCAAAAAGACAGTAAATAAGAAAGAAAAAAATTTCAGAGACTATAAAAAACAAATTTATGTAATTAGTAATGTAAGATAACAGAGCAAATTGAAGAAGTCATTTAAAGAGTTAAAGTAAATTAAAAAAAGAACTTTAAACACAATTCTTATAATAACTAAAGAGTTAGAAGTAATTATTTCAAAAATAACACCCATCCATCACATTCTCACACACAGGTCTACAGAATATAAGTATAGCAGAGAAGTAAAAGTAAATTCAGTTAAGGTAAGTCTAATTAAAATTGCATTGGTCTTTGTGTGTGTAAACTGAACAGTATTAATACTCGCTGTTGCCAAAAATTGGCGATACCAGTAAAACACACCAACAAAGTCCAGTTGCAATATATGTATATATATATATTGCAACGATGCAGCCATACGCTGTATTAGGCATTAGTTTAAATAAATATAAAATTTGTAGAATTTTTATAAGTTACGGGTAAATGGACAGGTCTGAGATTGTAAAAATATTTAATTTTTAGATTAGGGGAAAAATTAACCTGTTCCGACAGGCAGTGAACACCTGCTCAATTGTATGTGTGGGTTACACGTGTATCTTGTGTGTGTGAGCGATGCTTGTAAAGACAGGAATCTCAGCAACCCGCCCCAAGTAATTAATAAAATAATTATTTTAATTCACTGTGCGAAAATTAGTTAGTGTGTGAACAAACCAAAGGCACCAAAGTGTGTGTAAAATTTATAGTTATCCCCAGTGAAAAGATGTTAATAGAACACGCTATGCGAAGACAGTGCAAAATAAACGTGTCAAAAAATACGCAAATTACCCTAAGACGCTCAAATTAATATAGTGGGTGCTTAATCGAATTAGCTATGATTTGTGCTATCTCGATTCCGTGCAAAACATTGCTATTTGCTAATAATTGCAAAAGATGAAAAGGTTCGGGAGTGGGGCTATCACGCGATATGCAGGTATCGACAGGACGATTTTGGAGCCAACTGGCGCGGAATCTCGAGAGGGTATAAATTAAGGGTTCGACCAAAAACCCTTCTCTTCATTTCAAGACACAGTTGCAGACGGACATGCTGTCCGTCGGCAGAACAGTTTTATTTTTATTTCTATTACAAGTCGCAGTAACGAAAGAATAAAACGTTCGTTAATTTCGTGACAATATTCCGTAAAACGTAAATACCAGAATCGTAAGTCTACCAAGAGTATCTACAGAAAAGCTACCAGAGCGACGAGGGATGCTGGACGAACTATTAATAAGTTTTTTGTAATTAATCATATAATTTAAAGCCAAATTGTTATTACAGATTGATTACGAGTTTCATTACAATAAAAAGTAGAGCCTATTACTAGTTGTTTGCTTTAATATTTTTCTAAATTTCACTGGGGAGTCTTAGCCTCTCTTGCCTACCCTGATAGCCGCCGCTGTTTTTAATAAACACACGGGAAAAGGTTCGTTTCTCGTCGGTCTCTGTATGTGTTTTATAAGAGAAAATTGATAGCTTCTGAACGAGATAAAATGTGAAGTTGAATTTTGTATACCTAATAAGTATATAATTTTATATCAGTATAAGATAAACAAAGTTATTTTTAAAATTAAAAAAAAAATTACGTCTGATAATTGAAGCATTTACTTATACTGTATTAAAAAAGTTTCTTAAATATGTTTCACAAGAAATAAATTCATATCAAAAATATTACCTGTTTTATTCTTCGTCCAACTATACTTTTTACTACTGTCTCACGGATCGTCGTATGCTACAGTGGAAACAAAAACACAGCCACCAATGAAGTCACTAATTACTAGCTTTAGTTAGTAACAAATAGCAATATGAAGTCAACAAGGCACTCTCTTTATAATAATACAAGGTAAATTTGTCTACACGCAATAATCATGTTAACTGTTAAGAGTTCTGTACTCTGTTTGGTCGTCCTCTCAGTCCTCCCGGTCGACGATCTCGATCCGGCCTCCAGCGATCCGTCGTCTCGGTCCACGTTCCAGCAATCGCCTCCAGGTAGTGCCTTTCTTAAGATCTCCGTATTCCAGTCGCTACGATCAGCAAACGATGCCCAGGAACTGTAGTTGACTATCTCAGACTCCGTGCTAGTTTCCCGATGACAATCGCCGCTCACTCGACCCTACGGACCCAAGGACGTCTGGAATTAGCGTCGTCTGGAATCGCTTCCCACTACGACCACCTTTGCTGACGAACTTTCAGAGAGACTGCAGAAAGTTATCACAGACTTTCAGAGAGAGATTCGAGAAGACTGCCTCCTCCTTTTATAATGCAGCTGAATGTAAGGGCCTGCGTTGCTGAGTGACGTCACCACCGCTATGCGCGTAGGCGTCGTTTCAATTACTTCAATGTAATTCGTAGCGGCCACGTGTTTCCAAATTATTCTGTCTTGAATCTTCTAGAACACACCTTGTAGCATATGAATATATTTCCCTAACATTCTATTCGTTATTCGCATTACACAACACTTCAATTATATGTAAAATTATATTTTCATGGTTCTACATTGTCTTATTTTCTAATTTTCTTCTATTAATTCTAATTATTTTATTAATATTATTTATTTCAAGCATTCATTTATTCATTGAGACACTTATAATAATTGAAACACATTATTCCTTATGTTCATCTATATTGAGACCATTTGTCACGTTGCAATATATATATATATATATATATTGTGACAGGACGAATAGTCACAATATGACAACCGTCACATATGCGTATAGCAAAATAGAAAATACAGTGCATAAAGCAATCCTCTGCTTAGTATAATAAGAAACAATGTATAAGATTAAGTAAATATAGTTAAGAAAGTATAATAATAAGAATTGTGTAATATTGTATCAATATTTCAAATGTAAAAACAGTTTAAAAAGAACCTATCAGAGCGTGAACAACAACCCGTGACAGTTGTTAAACCAATAAGGGTAGAGTGTCATTAAACTAGCGGGAAAATACAGGGTGACGTCGCTAAAGCGCTCAAAGCACTTCAGTCTGTATTAAACCACCGGTTCGAGTAGTCCGCTTTAAAACACTAGTTCGGAAAGTCTATGTTAAACAACCAGTCCGAGTAGTTTGCAGTAAAACACTAGTACGGAACATCGGTTTTGAATTACTAGCCCGAGCAGTGCGTAGTGAGTAAAATCACGCGACAAGTTAAACTTAAAAGTAAAAACACTCGAACTTAACGTAATAGCGACTCCGTTCAAATAAATCAACAAAAGCGTGAAAATAGCATCTGAACGTAAAAATTCCACAACAGGGAGCTGAGGACATATCTACATCAGGGAGGCTGTTTACACCAGAATCCAGGGAAGCTGAGAACACTCCACATCAGGGAAGCTGTACACATATCCATGCCATAGAGACTGGATGAACAAGAAGAGGAACAATTGGAACATTCAAACCCAGAAACGCCCATGAGATAGACGCCGGAGCTACAATAACAAGTAGAGTATTAAATATTTAAGTTTGAATTCAAAAAGACAGTAAATAAGAAAGAAAAAAATTTCAGAGACTATAAAAAACAAATTTATGTAATTAGTAATGTAAGATAACAGAGCAAATTGAAGAAGTCATTTAAAGAGTTAAAGTAAATTAAAAAAAGAACTTTAAACACAATTCTTATAATAACTAAAGAGTTAGAAGTAATTATTTCAAAAATAACACCCATCCATCACATTCTCACACACAGGTCTACAGAATATAAGTATAGCAGAGAAGTAAAAGTAAATTCAGTTAAGGTAAGTCTAATTAAAATTGCATTGGTCTTTGTGTGTGTAAACTGAACAGTATTAATACTCGCTGTTGCCAAAAATTGGCGATACCAGTAAAACACACCAACAAAGTCCAGTTGCAATATATGTATATATATATATTGCAACGATGCAGCCATACGCTGTATTAGGCATTAGTTTAAATAAATATAAAATTTGTAGAATTTTTATAAGTTACGGGTAAATGGACAGGTCTGAGATTGTAAAAATATTTAATTTTTAGATTAGGGGAAAAATTAACCTGTTCCGACAGGCAGTGAACACCTGCTCAATTGTATGTGTGGGTTACACGTGTATCTTGTGTGTGTGAGCGATGCTTGTAAAGACAGGAATCTCAGCAACCCGCCCCAAGTAATTAATAAAATAATTATTTTAATTCACTGTGCGAAAATTAGTTAGTGTGTGAACAAACCAAAGGCACCAAAGTGTGTGTAAAATTTATAGTTATCCCCAGTGAAAAGATGTTAATAGAACACGCTATGCGAAGACAGTGCAAAATAAACGTGTCAAAAAATACGCAAATTACCCTAAGACGCTCAAATTAATATAGTGGGTGCTTAATCGAATTAGCTATGATTTGTGCTATCTCGATTCCGTGCAAAACATTGCTATTTGCTAATAATTGCAAAAGATGAAAAGGTTCGGGAGTGGGGCTATCACGCGATATGCAGGTATCGACAGGACGATTTTGGAGCCAACTGGCGCGGAATCTCGAGAGGGTATAAATTAAGGGTTCGACCAAAAACCCTTCTCTTCATTTCAAGACACAGTTGCAGACGGACATGCTGTCCGTCGGCAGAACAGTTTTATTTTTATTTCTATTACAAGTCGCAGTAACGAAAGAATAAAACGTTCGTTAATTTCGTGACAATATTCCGTAAAACGTAAATACCAGAATCGTAAGTCTACCAAGAGTATCTACAGAAAAGCTACCAGAGCGACGAGGGATGCTGGACGAACTATTAATAAGTTTTTTGTAATTAATTATATAATTTAAAGCCAAATTGTTATTACAGATTGATTACGAGTTTCATTACAATAAAAAGTAGAGCCTATTACTAGTTGTTTGCTTTAATATTTTTCTAAATTTCACTGGGGAGTCTTAGCCTCTCTTGCCTACCCTGATAGCCGCCGCTGTTTGTAATAAACACACGGGAAAAAGTTCGTTTCTCGTCGGTCTCTGTATGTGTTTTATAAGAGAAAATTGATAGCTTCTGAACGAGATAAAATGTGAAGTTGAATTTTGTATACCTAATAAGTATATAATTTTATATCAGTATAAGATAAACAAAGTTATTTTTAAAATTAAAAAAAAAATTACGTCTGATAATTGAAGCATTTACTTATACTGTATTAAAAAAGTTTCTTAAATATGTTTCACAAGAAATAAATTCATATCAAAAATATTACCTGTTTTATTCTTCGTCCAACTATACTTTTTACTACTGTCTCACGGATCGTCGTATGCTACAGTGGAAACAAAAACACAGCCACCAATGAAGTCACTAATTACTAGCTTTAGTTAGTAACAAATAGCAATATGAAGTCAACAAGGCACTCTCTTTATAATAATACAAGGTAAATTTGTCTACACGCAATAATCATGTTAACTGTTAAGAGTTCTGTACTCTGTTTGGTCGTCCTCTCAGTCCTCCCGGTCGACGATCTCGATCCGGCCTCCAGCGATCCGTCGTCTCGGTCCACGTTCCAGCAATCGCCTCCAGGTAGTGCCTTTCTTAAGATCTCCGTATTCCAGTCGCTACGATCAGCAAACGATGCCCAGGAACTGTAGTTGACTATCTCAGACTCCGTGCTAGTTTCCCGATGACAATCGCCGCTCACTCGACCCTACGGACCCAAGGACGTCTGGAATTAGCGTCGTCTGGAATCGCTTCCCACTACGACCACCTTTGCTGACGAACTTTCAGAGAGACTGCAGAAAGTTATCACAGACTTTCAGAGAGAGATTCGAGAAGACTGCCTCCTCCTTTTATAATGCAGCTGAATGTAAGGGCCTGCGTTGCTGAGTGACGTCACCACCGCTATGCGCGTAGGCGTCGTTTCAATTACTTCAATGTAATTCGTAGCGGCCACGTGTTTCCAAATTATTCTGTCTTGAATCTTCTAGAACACACCTTGTAGCATATGAATATATTTCCCTAACATTCTATTCGTTATTCGCATTACACAACACTTCAATTATATGTAAAATTATATTTTCATGGTTCTACATTGTCTTATTTTCTAATTTTCTTCTATTAATTCTAATTATTTTATTAATATTATTTATTTCAAGCATTCATTTATTCATTGAGACACTTATAATAATTGAAACACATTATTCCTTATGTTCATCTATATTGAGACCATTTGTCACGTTGCAATATATATATATATATATATATATATTGTGACAGGACGAATAGTCACAATATGACAACCGTCACATATGCGTATAGCAAAATAGAAAATACAGTGCATAAAGCAATCCTCTGCTTAGTATAATAAGAAACAATGTATAAGATTAAGTAAATATAGTTAAGAAAGTATAATAATAAGAATTGTGTAATTGTGTATCAATATTTCAAATGTAAAAACAGTTTAAAAAGAACCTATCAGAGCGTGAACAACAACCCGTGACAGTTGTTAAACCAATAAGGGTAGAGTGTCATTAAACTAGCGGGAAAATACAGGGTGACGTCGCTAAAGCGCTCAAAGCACTTCAGTCTGCATTAAACCACCGGTTCGAGTAGTCCGCTTTAAAACACTAGTTCGGAAAGTCTATGTTAAACAACCAGTCCGAGTAGTTTGCAGTAAAACACTAGTACGGAACATCGGTTTTGAATTACTAGCCCGAGCAGTGCGTAGTGAGTAAAATCACGCGACAAGTTAAACTTAAAAGTAAAAACACTCGAACTTAACGTAATAGCGACTCCGTTCAAATAAATCAACAAAAGCGTGAAAATAGCATCTGAACGTAAAAATTCCACAACAGGGAGCTGAGGACATATCTACATCAGGGAGGCTGTTTACACCAGAATCCAGGGAAGCTGAGAACACTCCACATCAGGGAAGCTGTACACATATCCACGCCATAGAGACTGGATGAACAAGAAGAGGAACAATTGGAACATTCAAACCCAGAAACGCCCATGAGATAGACGCCGGAGCTACAATAACAAGTAGAGTATTAAATATTTAAGTTTGAATTCAAAAAGACAGTAAATAAGAAAGAAAAAAATTTCAGAGACTATAAAAAACAAATTTATGTAATTAGTAATGTAAGATAACAGAGCAAATTGAAGAAGTCATTTAAAGAGTTAAAGTAAATTAAAAAAAGAACTTTAAACACAATTCTTATAATAACTAAAGAGTTAGAAGTAATTATTTCAAAAATAACACCCATCCATCACATTCTCACACACAGGTCTACAGAATATAAGTATAGCAGAGAAGTAAAAGTAAATTCAGTTAAGGTAAGTCTAATTAAAATTGCATTGGTCTTTGTGTGTGTAAACTGAACAGTATTAATACTCGCTGTTGCCAAAAATTGGCGATACCAGTAAAACACACCAACAAAGTCCAGTTGCAATATATGTATATATATATATTGCAACGATGCAGCCATACGCTGTATTAGGCATTAGTTTAAATAAATATAAAATTTGTAGAATTTTTATAAGTTACGGGTAAATGGACAGGTCTGAGATTGTAAAAATATTTAATTTTTAGATTAGGGGAAAAATTAACCTGTTCCGACAGGCAGTGAACACCTGCTCAATTGTATGTGTGGGTTACACGTGTATCTTGTGTGTGTGAGCGATGCTTGTAAAGACAGGAATCTCAGCAACCCGCCCCAAGTAATTAATAAAATAATTATTTTAATTCACTGTGCGAAAATTAGTTAGTGTGTGAACAAACCAAAGGCACCAAAGTGTGTGTAAAATTTATAGTTATCCCCAGTGAAAAGATGTTAATAGAACACGCTATGCGAAGACAGTGCAAAATAAACGTGTCAAAAAATACGCAAATTACCCTAAGACGCTCAAATTAATATAGTGGGTGCTTAATCGAATTAGCTATGATTTGTGCTATCTCGATTCCGTGCAAAACATTGCTATTTGCTAATAATTGCAAAAGATGAAAAGGTTCGGGAGTGGGGCTATCACGCGATATGCAGGTATCGACAGGACGATTTTGGAGCCAACTGGCGCGGAATCTCGAGAGGGTATAAATTAAGGGTTCGACCAAAAACCCTTCTCTTCATTTCAAGACACAGTTGCAGACGGACATGCTGTCCGTCGGCAGAACAGTTTTATTTTTATTTCTATTACAAGTCGCAGTAACGAAAGAATAAAACGTTCGTTAATTTCGTGACAATATTCCGTAAAACGTAAATACCAGAATCGTAAGTCTACCAAGAGTATCTACAGAAAAGCTACCAGAGCGACGAGGGATGCTGGACGAACTATTAATAAGTTTTTTGTAATTAATTATATAATTTAAAGCCAAATTGTTATTACAGATTGATTACGAGTTTCATTACAATAAAAAGTAGAGCCTATTACTAGTTGTTTGCTTTAATATTTTTCTAAATTTCACTGGGGAGTCTTAGCCTCTCTTGCCTACCCTGATAGCCGCCGCTGTTTGTAATAAACACACGGGAAAAAGTTCGTTTCTCGTCGGTCTCTGTATGTGTTTTATAAGAGAAAATTGATAGCTTCTGAACGAGATAAAATGTGAAGTTGAATTTTGTATACCTAATAAGTATATAATTTTATATCAGTATAAGATAAACAAAGTTATTTTTAAAATTAAAAAAAAAATTACGTCTGATAATTGAAGCATTTACTTATACTGTATTAAAAAAGTTTCTTAAATATGTTTCACAAGAAATAAATTCATATCAAAAATATTACCTGTTTTATTCTTCGTCCAACTATACTTTTTACTACTGTCTCACGGATCGTCGTATGCTACAGTGGAAACAAAAACACAGCCACCAATGAAGTCACTAATTACTAGCTTTAGTTAGTAACAAATAGCAATATGAAGTCAACAAGGCACTCTCTTTATAATAATACAAGGTAAATTTGTCTACACGCAATAATCATGTTAACTGTTAAGAGTTCTGTACTCTGTTTGGTCGTCCTCTCAGTCCTCCCGGTCGACGATCTCGATCCGGCCTCCAGCGATCCGTCGTCTCGGTCCACGTTCCAGCAATCGCCTCCAGGTAGTGCCTTTCTTAAGATCTCCGTATTCCAGTCGCTACGATCAGCAAACGATGCCCAGGAACTGTAGTTGACTATCTCAGACTCCGTGCTAGTTTCCCGATGACAATCGCCGCTCACTCGACCCTACGGACCCAAGGACGTCTGGAATTAGCGTCGTCTGGAATCGCTTCCCACTACGACCACCTTTGCTGACGAACTTTCAGAGAGACTGCAGAAAGTTATCACAGACTTTCAGAGAGAGATTCGAGAAGACTGCCTCCTCCTTTTATAATGCAGCTGAATGTAAGGGCCTGCGTTGCTGAGTGACGTCACCACCGCTATGCGCGTAGGCGTCGTTTCAATTACTTCAATGTAATTCGTAGCGGCCACGTGTTTCCAAATTATTCTGTCTTGAATCTTCTAGAACACACCTTGTAGCATATGAATATATTTCCCTAACATTCTATTCGTTATTCGCATTACACAACACTTCAATTATATGTAAAATTATATTTTCATGGTTCTACATTGTCTTATTTTCTAATTTTCTTCTATTAATTCTAATTATTTTATTAATATTATTTATTTCAAGCATTCATTTATTCATTGAGACACTTATAATAATTGAAACACATTATTCCTTATGTTCATCTATATTGAGACCATTTGTCACGTTGCAATATATATATATATATATATATTGTGACAGGACGAATAGTCACAATATGACAACCGTCACATATGCGTATAGCAAAATAGAAAATACAGTGCATAAAGCAATCCTCTGCTTAGTATAATAAGAAACAATGTATAAGATTAAGTAAATATAGTTAAGAAAGTATAATAATAAGAATTGTGTAATTGTGTATCAATATTTCAAATGTAAAAACAGTTTAAAAAGAACCTATCAGAGCGTGAACAACAACCCGTGACAGTTGTTAAACCAATAAGGGTAGAGTGTCATTAAACTAGCGGGAAAATACAGGGTGACGTCGCTAAAGCGCTCAAAGCACTTCAGTCTGCATTAAACCACCGGTTCGAGTAGTCCGCTTTAAAACACTAGTTCGGAAAGTCTATGTTAAACAACCAGTCCGAGTAGTTTGCAGTAAAACACTAGTACGGAACATCGGTTTTGAATTACTAGCCCGAGCAGTGCGTAGTGAGTAAAATCACGCGACAAGTTAAACTTAAAAGTAAAAACACTCGAACTTAACGTAATAGCGACTCCGTTCAAATAAATCAACAAAAGCGTGAAAATAGCATCTGAACGTAAAAATTCCACAACAGGGAGCTGAGGACATATCTACATCAGGGAGGCTGTTTACACCAGAATCCAGGGAAGCTGAGAACACTCCACATCAGGGAAGCTGTACACATATCCACGCCATAGAGACTGGATGAACAAGAAGAGGAACAATTGGAACATTCAAACCCAGAAACGCCCATGAGATAGACGCCGGAGCTACAATAACAAGTAGAGTATTAAATATTTAAGTTTGAATTCAAAAAGACAGTAAATAAGAAAGAAAAAAATTTCAGAGACTATAAAAAACAAATTTATGTAATTAGTAATGTAAGATAACAGAGCAAATTGAAGAAGTCATTTAAAGAGTTAAAGTAAATTAAAAAAAGAACTTTAAACACAATTCTTATAATAACTAAAGAGTTAGAAGTAATTATTTCAAAAATAACACCCATCCATCACATTCTCACACACAGGTCTACAGAATATAAGTATAGCAGAGAAGTAAAAGTAAATTCAGTTAAGGTAAGTCTAATTAAAATTGCATTGGTCTTTGTGTGTGTAAACTGAACAGTATTAATACTCGCTGTTGCCAAAAATTGGCGATACCAGTAAAACACACCAACAAAGTCCAGTTGCAATATATGTATATATATATATTGCAACGATGCAGCCATACGCTGTATTAGGCATTAGTTTAAATAAATATAAAATTTGTAGAATTTTTATAAGTTACGGGTAAATGGACAGGTCTGAGATTGTAAAAATATTTAATTTTTAGATTAGGGGAAAAATTAACCTGTTCCGACAGGCAGTGAACACCTGCTCAATTGTATGTGTGGGTTACACGTGTATCTTGTGTGTGTGAGCGATGCTTGTAAAGACAGGAATCTCAGCAACCCGCCCCAAGTAATTAATAAAATAATTATTTTAATTCACTGTGCGAAAATTAGTTAGTGTGTGAACAAACCAAAGGCACCAAAGTGTGTGTAAAATTTATAGTTATCCCCAGTGAAAAGATGTTAATAGAACACGCTATGCGAAGACAGTGCAAAATAAACGTGTCAAAAAATACGCAAATTACCCTAAGACGCTCAAATTAATATAGTGGGTGCTTAATCGAATTAGCTATGATTTGTGCTATCTCGATTCCGTGCAAAACATTGCTATTTGCTAATAATTGCAAAAGATGAAAAGGTTCGGGAGTGGGGCTATCACGCGATATGCAGGTATCGACAGGACGATTTTGGAGCCAACTGGCGCGGAATCTCGAGAGGGTATAAATTAAGGGTTCGACCAAAAACCCTTCTCTTCATTTCAAGACACAGTTGCAGACGGACATGCTGTCCGTCGGCAGAACAGTTTTATTTTTATTTCTATTACAAGTCGCAGTAACGAAAGAATAAAACGTTCGTTAATTTCGTGACAATATTCCGTAAAACGTAAATACCAGAATCGTAAGTCTACCAAGAGTATCTACAGAAAAGCTACCAGAGCGACGAGGGATGCTGGACGAACTATTAATAAGTTTTTTGTAATTAATCATATAATTTAAAGCCAAATTGTTATTACAGATTGATTACGAGTTTCATTACAATAAAAAGTAGAGCCTATTACTAGTTGTTTGCTTTAATATTTTTCTAAATTTCACTGGGGAGTCTTAGCCTCTCTTGCCTACCCTGATAGCCGCCGCTGTTTTTAATAAACACACGGGAAAAGGTTCGTTTCTCGTCGGTCTCTGTATGTGTTTTATAAGAGAAAATTGATAGCTTCTGAACGAGATAAAATGTGAAGTTGAATTTTGTATACCTAATAAGTATATAATTTTATATCAGTATAAGATAAACAAAGTTATTTTTAAAATTAAAAAAAAAATTACGTCTGATAATTGAAGCATTTACTTATACTGTATTAAAAAAGTTTCTTAAATATGTTTCACAAGAAATAAATTCATATCAAAAATATTACCTGTTTTATTCTTCGTCCAACTATACTTTTTACTACTGTCTCACGGATCGTCGTATGCTACAGTGGAAACAAAAACACAGCCACCAATGAAGTCACTAATTACTAGCTTTAGTTAGTAACAAATAGCAATATGAAGTCAACAAGGCACTCTCTTTATAATAATACAAGGTAAATTTGTCTACACGCAATAATCATGTTAACTGTTAAGAGTTCTGTACTCTGTTTGGTCGTCCTCTCAGTCCTCCCGGTCGACGATCTCGATCCGGCCTCCAGCGATCCGTCGTCTCGGTCCACGTTCCAGCAATCGCCTCCAGGTAGTGCCTTTCTTAAGATCTCCGTATTCCAGTCGCTACGATCAGCAAACGATGCCCAGGAACTGTAGTTGACTATCTCAGACTCCGTGCTAGTTTCCCGATGACAATCGCCGCTCACTCGACCCTACGGACCCAAGGACGTCTGGAATTAGCGTCGTCTGGAATCGCTTCCCACTACGACCACCTTTGCTGACGAACTTTCAGAGAGACTGCAGAAAGTTATCACAGACTTTCAGAGAGAGATTCGAGAAGACTGCCTCCTCCTTTTATAATGCAGCTGAATGTAAGGGCCTGCGTTGCTGAGTGACGTCACCACCGCTATGCGCGTAGGCGTCGTTTCAATTACTTCAATGTAATTCGTAGCGGCCACGTGTTTCCAAATTATTCTGTCTTGAATCTTCTAGAACACACCTTGTAGCATATGAATATATTTCCCTAACATTCTATTCGTTATTCGCATTACACAACACTTCAATTATATGTAAAATTATATTTTCATGGTTCTACATTGTCTTATTTTCTAATTTTCTTCTATTAATTCTAATTATTTTATTAATATTATTTATTTCAAGCATTCATTTATTCATTGAGACACTTATAATAATTGAAACACATTATTCCTTATGTTCATCTATATTGAGACCATTTGTCACGTTGCAATATATATATATATATATATATATTGTGACAGGACGAATAGTCACAATATGACAACCGTCACATATGCGTATAGCAAAATAGAAAATACAGTGCATAAAGCAATCCTCTGCTTAGTATAATAAGAAACAATGTATAAGATTAAGTAAATATAGTTAAGAAAGTATAATAATAAGAATTGTGTAATATTGTATCAATATTTCAAATGTAAAAACAGTTTAAAAAGAACCTATCAGAGCGTGAACAACAACCCGTGACAGTTGTTAAACCAATAAGGGTAGAGTGTCATTAAACTAGCGGGAAAATACAGGGTGACGTCGCTAAAGCGCTCAAAGCACTTCAGTCTGTATTAAACCACCGGTTCGAGTAGTCCGCTTTAAAACACTAGTTCGGAAAGTCTATGTTAAACAACCAGTCCGAGTAGTTTGCAGTAAAACACTAGTACGGAACATCGGTTTTGAATTACTAGCCCGAGCAGTGCGTAGTGAGTAAAATCACGCGACAAGTTAAACTTAAAAGTAAAAACACTCGAACTTAACGTAATAGCGACTCCGTTCAAATAAATCAACAAAAGCGTGAAAATAGCATCTGAACGTAAAAATTCCACAACAGGGAGCTGAGGACATATCTACATCAGGGAGGCTGTTTACACCAGAATCCAGGGAAGCTGAGAACACTCCACATCAGGGAAGCTGTACACATATCCATGCCATAGAGACTGGATGAACAAGAAGAGGAACAATTGGAACATTCAAACCCAGAAACGCCCATGAGATAGACGCCGGAGCTACAATAACAAGTAGAGTATTAAATATTTAAGTTTGAATTCAAAAAGACAGTAAATAAGAAAGAAAAAAATTTCAGAGACTATAAAAAACAAATTTATGTAATTAGTAATGTAAGATAACAGAGCAAATTGAAGAAGTCATTTAAAGAGTTAAAGTAAATTAAAAAAAGAACTTTAAACACAATTCTTATAATAACTAAAGAGTTAGAAGTAATTATTTCAAAAATAACACCCATCCATCACATTCTCACACACAGGTCTACAGAATATAAGTATAGCAGAGAAGTAAAAGTAAATTCAGTTAAGGTAAGTCTAATTAAAATTGCATTGGTCTTTGTGTGTGTAAACTGAACAGTATTAATACTCGCTGTTGCCAAAAATTGGCGATACCAGTAAAACACACCAACAAAGTCCAGTTGCAATATATGTATATATATATATTGCAACGATGCAGCCATACGCTGTATTAGGCATTAGTTTAAATAAATATAAAATTTGTAGAATTTTTATAAGTTACGGGTAAATGGACAGGTCTGAGATTGTAAAAATATTTAATTTTTAGATTAGGGGAAAAATTAACCTGTTCCGACAGGCAGTGAACACCTGCTCAATTGTATGTGTGGGTTACACGTGTATCTTGTGTGTGTGAGCGATGCTTGTAAAGACAGGAATCTCAGCAACCCGCCCCAAGTAATTAATAAAATAATTATTTTAATTCACTGTGCGAAAATTAGTTAGTGTGTGAACAAACCAAAGGCACCAAAGTGTGTGTAAAATTTATAGTTATCCCCAGTGAAAAGATGTTAATAGAACACGCTATGCGAAGACAGTGCAAAATAAACGTGTCAAAAAATACGCAAATTACCCTAAGACGCTCAAATTAATATAGTGGGTGCTTAATCGAATTAGCTATGATTTGTGCTATCTCGATTCCGTGCAAAACATTGCTATTTGCTAATAATTGCAAAAGATGAAAAGGTTCGGGAGTGGGGCTATCACGCGATATGCAGGTATCGACAGGACGATTTTGGAGCCAACTGGCGCGGAATCTCGAGAGGGTATAAATTAAGGGTTCGACCAAAAACCCTTCTCTTCATTTCAAGACACAGTTGCAGACGGACATGCTGTCCGTCGGCAGAACAGTTTTATTTTTATTTCTATTACAAGTCGCAGTAACGAAAGAATAAAACGTTCGTTAATTTCGTGACAATATTCCGTAAAACGTAAATACCAGAATCGTAAGTCTACCAAGAGTATCTACAGAAAAGCTACCAGAGCGACGAGGGATGCTGGACGAACTATTAATAAGTTTTTTGTAATTAATTATATAATTTAAAGCCAAATTGTTATTACAGATTGATTACGAGTTTCATTACAATAAAAAGTAGAGCCTATTACTAGTTGTTTGCTTTAATATTTTTCTAAATTTCACTGGGGAGTCTTAGCCTCTCTTGCCTACCCTGATAGCCGCCGCTGTTTGTAATAAACACACGGGAAAAAGTTCGTTTCTCGTCGGTCTCTGTATGTGTTTTATAAGAGAAAATTGATAGCTTCTGAACGAGATAAAATGTGAAGTTGAATTTTGTATACCTAATAAGTATATAATTTTATATCAGTATAAGATAAACAAAGTTATTTTTAAAATTAAAAAAAAAATTACGTCTGATAATTGAAGCATTTACTTATACTGTATTAAAAAAGTTTCTTAAATATGTTTCACAAGAAATAAATTCATATCAAAAATATTACCTGTTTTATTCTTCGTCCAACTATACTTTTTACTACTGTCTCACGGATCGTCGTATGCTACAGTGGAAACAAAAACACAGCCACCAATGAAGTCACTAATTACTAGCTTTAGTTAGTAACAAATAGCAATATGAAGTCAACAAGGCACTCTCTTTATAATAATACAAGGTAAATTTGTCTACACGCAATAATCATGTTAACTGTTAAGAGTTCTGTACTCTGTTTGGTCGTCCTCTCAGTCCTCCCGGTCGACGATCTCGATCCGGCCTCCAGCGATCCGTCGTCTCGGTCCACGTTCCAGCAATCGCCTCCAGGTAGTGCCTTTCTTAAGATCTCCGTATTCCAGTCGCTACGATCAGCAAACGATGCCCAGGAACTGTAGTTGACTATCTCAGACTCCGTGCTAGTTTCCCGATGACAATCGCCGCTCACTCGACCCTACGGACCCAAGGACGTCTGGAATTAGCGTCGTCTGGAATCGCTTCCCACTACGACCACCTTTGCTGACGAACTTTCAGAGAGACTGCAGAAAGTTATCACAGACTTTCAGAGAGAGATTCGAGAAGACTGCCTCCTCCTTTTATAATGCAGCTGAATGTAAGGGCCTGCGTTGCTGAGTGACGTCACCACCGCTATGCGCGTAGGCGTCGTTTCAATTACTTCAATGTAATTCGTAGCGGCCACGTGTTTCCAAATTATTCTGTCTTGAATCTTCTAGAACACACCTTGTAGCATATGAATATATTTCCCTAACATTCTATTCGTTATTCGCATTACACAACACTTCAATTATATGTAAAATTATATTTTCATGGTTCTACATTGTCTTATTTTCTAATTTTCTTCTATTAATTCTAATTATTTTATTAATATTATTTATTTCAAGCATTCATTTATTCATTGAGACACTTATAATAATTGAAACACATTATTCCTTATGTTCATCTATATTGAGACCATTTGTCACGTTGCAATATATATATATATATATATATATTGTGACAGGACGAATAGTCACAATATGACAACCGTCACATATGCGTATAGCAAAATAGAAAATACAGTGCATAAAGCAATCCTCTGCTTAGTATAATAAGAAACAATGTATAAGATTAAGTAAATATAGTTAAGAAAGTATAATAATAAGAATTGTGTAATTGTGTATCAATATTTCAAATGTAAAAACAGTTTAAAAAGAACCTATCAGAGCGTGAACAACAACCCGTGACAGTTGTTAAACCAATAAGGGTAGAGTGTCATTAAACTAGCGGGAAAATACAGGGTGACGTCGCTAAAGCGCTCAAAGCACTTCAGTCTGCATTAAACCACCGGTTCGAGTAGTCCGCTTTAAAACACTAGTTCGGAAAGTCTATGTTAAACAACCAGTCCGAGTAGTTTGCAGTAAAACACTAGTACGGAACATCGGTTTTGAATTACTAGCCCGAGCAGTGCGTAGTGAGTAAAATCACGCGACAAGTTAAACTTAAAAGTAAAAACACTCGAACTTAACGTAATAGCGACTCCGTTCAAATAAATCAACAAAAGCGTGAAAATAGCATCTGAACGTAAAAATTCCACAACAGGGAGCTGAGGACATATCTACATCAGGGAGGCTGTTTACACCAGAATCCAGGGAAGCTGAGAACACTCCACATCAGGGAAGCTGTACACATATCCACGCCATAGAGACTGGATGAACAAGAAGAGGAACAATTGGAACATTCAAACCCAGAAACGCCCATGAGATAGACGCCGGAGCTACAATAACAAGTAGAGTATTAAATATTTAAGTTTGAATTCAAAAAGACAGTAAATAAGAAAGAAAAAAATTTCAGAGACTATAAAAAACAAATTTATGTAATTAGTAATGTAAGATAACAGAGCAAATTGAAGAAGTCATTTAAAGAGTTAAAGTAAATTAAAAAAAGAACTTTAAACACAATTCTTATAATAACTAAAGAGTTAGAAGTAATTATTTCAAAAATAACACCCATCCATCACATTCTCACACACAGGTCTACAGAATATAAGTATAGCAGAGAAGTAAAAGTAAATTCAGTTAAGGTAAGTCTAATTAAAATTGCATTGGTCTTTGTGTGTGTAAACTGAACAGTATTAATACTCGCTGTTGCCAAAAATTGGCGATACCAGTAAAACACACCAACAAAGTCCAGTTGCAATATATGTATATATATATATTGCAACGATGCAGCCATACGCTGTATTAGGCATTAGTTTAAATAAATATAAAATTTGTAGAATTTTTATAAGTTACGGGTAAATGGACAGGTCTGAGATTGTAAAAATATTTAATTTTTAGATTAGGGGAAAAATTAACCTGTTCCGACAGGCAGTGAACACCTGCTCAATTGTATGTGTGGGTTACACGTGTATCTTGTGTGTGTGAGCGATGCTTGTAAAGACAGGAATCTCAGCAACCCGCCCCAAGTAATTAATAAAATAATTATTTTAATTCACTGTGCGAAAATTAGTTAGTGTGTGAACAAACCAAAGGCACCAAAGTGTGTGTAAAATTTATAGTTATCCCCAGTGAAAAGATGTTAATAGAACACGCTATGCGAAGACAGTGCAAAATAAACGTGTCAAAAAATACGCAAATTACCCTAAGACGCTCAAATTAATATAGTGGGTGCTTAATCGAATTAGCTATGATTTGTGCTATCTCGATTCCGTGCAAAACATTGCTATTTGCTAATAATTGCAAAAGATGAAAAGGTTCGGGAGTGGGGCTATCACGCGATATGCAGGTATCGACAGGACGATTTTGGAGCCAACTGGCGCGGAATCTCGAGAGGGTATAAATTAAGGGTTCGACCAAAAACCCTTCTCTTCATTTCAAGACACAGTTGCAGACGGACATGCTGTCCGTCGGCAGAACAGTTTTATTTTTATTTCTATTACAAGTCGCAGTAACGAAAGAATAAAACGTTCGTTAATTTCGTGACAATATTCCGTAAAACGTAAATACCAGAATCGTAAGTCTACCAAGAGTATCTACAGAAAAGCTACCAGAGCGACGAGGGATGCTGGACGAACTATTAATAAGTTTTTTGTAATTAATCATATAATTTAAAGCCAAATTGTTATTACAGATTGATTACGAGTTTCATTACAATAAAAAGTAGAGCCTATTACTAGTTGTTTGCTTTAATATTTTTCTAAATTTCACTGGGGAGTCTTAGCCTCTCTTGCCTACCCTGATAGCCGCCGCTGTTTTTAATAAACACACGGGAAAAGGTTCGTTTCTCGTCGGTCTCTGTATGTGTTTTATAAGAGAAAATTGATAGCTTCTGAACGAGATAAAATGTGAAGTTGAATTTTGTATACCTAATAAGTATATAATTTTATATCAGTATAAGATAAACAAAGTTATTTTTAAAATTAAAAAAAAAATTACGTCTGATAATTGAAGCATTTACTTATACTGTATTAAAAAAGTTTCTTAAATATGTTTCACAAGAAATAAATTCATATCAAAAATATTACCTGTTTTATTCTTCGTCCAACTATACTTTTTACTACTGTCTCACGGATCGTCGTATGCTACAGTGGAAACAAAAACACAGCCACCAATGAAGTCGCTAATTACTAGCTTTAGTTAGTAACAAATAGCAATATGAAGTCAACAAGGCACTCTCTTTATAATAATACAAGGTAAATTTGTCTACACGCAATAATCATGTTAACTGTTAAGAGTTCTGTACTCTGTTTGGTCGTCCTCTCAGTCCTCCCGGTCGACGATCTCGATCCGGCCTCCAGCGATCCGTCGTCTCGGTCCACGTTCCAGCAATCGCCTCCAGGTAGTGCGTTTCTTAAGATCTCCGTATTCCAGTCGCTACGATCAGCAAACGATGCCCAGGAACTGTAGTTGACTATCTCAGACTCCGTGCTAGTTTCCCGATGACAATCGCCGCTCACTCGACCCTACGGACCCAAGGACGTCTGGAATTAGCGTCGTCTGGAATCGCTTCCCACTACGACCACCTTTGCTGACGAACTTTCAGAGAGACTGCAGAAAGTTATCACAGACTTTCAGAGAGAGATTCGAGAAGACTGCCTCCTCCTTTTATAATGCAGCTGAATGTAAGGGCCTGCGTTGCTGAGTGACGTCACCACCGCTATGCGCGTAGGCGTCGTTTCAATTACTTCAATGTAATTCGTAGCGGCCACGTGTTTCCAAATTATTCTGTCTTGAATCTTCTAGAACACACCTTGTAGCATATGAATATATTTCCCTAACATTCTATTCGTTATTCGCATTACACAACACTTCAATTATATGTAAAATTATATTTTCATGGTTCTACATTGTCTTATTTTCTAATTTTCTTCTATTAATTCTAATTATTTTATTAATATTATTTATTTCAAGCATTCATTTATTCATTGAGACACTTATAATAATTGAAACACATTATTCCTTATGTTCATCTATATTGAGACCATTTGTCACGTTGCAATATATATATATATATATATATTGTGACAGGACGAATAGTCACAATATGACAACCGTCACATATGCGTATAGCAAAATAGAAAATACAGTGCATAAAGCAATCCTCTGCTTAGTATAATAAGAAACAATGTATAAGATTAAGTAAATATAGTTAAGAAAGTATAATAATAAGAATTGTGTAATATTGTATCAATATTTCAAATGTAAAAACAGTTTAAAAAGAACCTATCAGAGCGTGAACAACAACCCGTGACAGTTGTTAAACCAATAAGGGTAGAGTGTCATTAAACTAGCGGGAAAATACAGGGTGACGTCGCTAAAGCGCTCAAAGCACTTCAGTCTGTATTAAACCACCGGTTCGAGTAGTCCGCTTTAAAACACTAGTTCGGAAAGTCTATGTTAAACAACCAGTCCGAGTAGTTTGCAGTAAAACACTAGTACGGAACATCGGTTTTGAATTACTAGCCCGAGCAGTGCGTAGTGAGTAAAATCACGCGACAAGTTAAACTTAAAAGTAAAAACACTCGAACTTAACGTAATAGCGACTCCGTTCAAATAAATCAACAAAAGCGTGAAAATAGCATCTGAACGTAAAAATTCCACAACAGGGAGCTGAGGACATATCTACATCAGGGAGGCTGTTTACACCAGAATCCAGGGAAGCTGAGAACACTCCACATCAGGGAAGCTGTACACATATCCATGCCATAGAGACTGGATGAACAAGAAGAGGAACAATTGGAACATTCAAACCCAGAAACGCCCATGAGATAGACGCCGGAGCTACAATAACAAGTAGAGTATTAAATATTTAAGTTTGAATTCAAAAAGACAGTAAATAAGAAAGAAAAAAATTTCAGAGACTATAAAAAACAAATTTATGTAATTAGTAATGTAAGATAACAGAGCAAATTGAAGAAGTCATTTAAAGAGTTAAAGTAAATTAAAAAAAGAACTTTAAACACAATTCTTATAATAACTAAAGAGTTAGAAGTAATTATTTCAAAAATAACACCCATCCATCACATTCTCACACACAGGTCTACAGAATATAAGTATAGCAGAGAAGTAAAAGTAAATTCAGTTAAGGTAAGTCTAATTAAAATTGCATTGGTCTTTGTGTGTGTAAACTGAACAGTATTAATACTCGCTGTTGCCAAAAATTGGCGATACCAGTAAAACACACCAACAAAGTCCAGTTGCAATATATGTATATATATATATTGCAACGATGCAGCCATACGCTGTATTAGGCATTAGTTTAAATAAATATAAAATTTGTAGAATTTTTATAAGTTACGGGTAAATGGACAGGTCTGAGATTGTAAAAATATTTAATTTTTAGATTAGGGGAAAAATTAACCTGTTCCGACAGGCAGTGAACACCTGCTCAATTGTATGTGTGGGTTACACGTGTATCTTGTGTGTGTGAGCGATGCTTGTAAAGACAGGAATCTCAGCAACCCGCCCCAAGTAATTAATAAAATAATTATTTTAATTCACTGTGCGAAAATTAGTTAGTGTGTGA
The DNA here is from genome assembly GCA_034769895.1 of Magicicada septendecula. Taxonomy (NCBI): domain Eukaryota; kingdom Metazoa; phylum Arthropoda; class Insecta; order Hemiptera; family Cicadidae; genus Magicicada; species Magicicada septendecula. The sequence continues at coordinate 350,024,270 of CM068375.1, forward strand.
ACAAACCAAAGGCACCAAAGTGTGTGTAAAATTTATAGTTATCCCCAGTGAAAAGATGTTAATAGAACACGCTATGCGAAGACAGTGCAAAATAAACGTGTCAAAAAATACGCAAATTACCCTAAGACGCTCAAATTAATATAGTGGGTGCTTAATCGAATTAGCTATGATTTGTGCTATCTCGATTCCGTGCAAAACATTGCTATTTGCTAATAATTGCAAAAGATGAAAAGGTTCGGGAGTGGGGCTATCACGCGATATGCAGGTATCGACAGGACGATTTTGGAGCCAACTGGCGCGGAATCTCGAGAGGGATAAATTAAGGGTTCGACCAAAAACCCTTCTCTTCATTTCAAGACACAGTTGCAGACGGACATGCTGTCCGTCGGCAGAACAGTTTTATTTTTATTTCTATTACAAGTCGCAGTAACGAAAGAATAAAACGTTCGTTAATTTCGTGACAATATTCCGTAAAACGTAAATACCAGAATCGTAAGTCTACCAAGAGTATCTACAGAAAAGCTACCAGAGCGACGAGGGATGCTGGACGAACTATTAATAAGTTTTTTGTAATTAATTATATAATTTAAAGCCAAATTGTTATTACAGATTGATTACGAGTTTCATTACAATAAAAAGTAGAGCCTATTACTAGTTGTTTGCTTTAATATTTTTCTAAATTTCACTGGGGAGTCTTAGCCTCTCTTGCCTACCCTGATAGCCGCCGCTGTTTGTAATAAACACACGGGAAAAAGTTCGTTTCTCGTCGGTCTCTGTATGTGTTTTATAAGAGAAAATTGATAGCTTCTGAACGAGATAAAATGTGAAGTTGAATTTTGTATACCTAATAAGTATATAATTTTATATCAGTATAAGATAAACAAAGTTATTTTTAAAATTAAAAAAAAAATTACGTCTGATAATTGAAGCATTTACTTATACTGTATTAAAAAAGTTTCTTAAATATGTTTCACAAGAAATAAATTCATATCAAAAATATTACCTGTTTTATTCTTCGTCCAACTATACTTTTTACTACTGTCTCACGGATCGTCGTATGCTACAGTGGAAACAAAAACACAGCCACCAATGAAGTCACTAATTACTAGCTTTAGTTAGTAACAAATAGCAATATGAAGTCAACAAGGCACTCTCTTTATAATAATACAAGGTAAATTTGTCTACACGCAATAATCATGTTAACTGTTAAGAGTTCTGTACTCTGTTTGGTCGTCCTCTCAGTCCTCCCGGTCGACGATCTCGATCCGGCCTCCAGCGATCCGTCGTCTCGGTCCACGTTCCAGCAATCGCCTCCAGGTAGTGCCTTTCTTAAGATCTCCGTATTCCAGTCGCTACGATCAGCAAACGATGCCCAGGAACTGTAGTTGACTATCTCAGACTCCGTGCTAGTTTCCCGATGACAATCGCCGCTCACTCGACCCTACGGACCCAAGGACGTCTGGAATTAGCGTCGTCTGGAATCGCTTCCCACTACGACCACCTTTGCTGACGAACTTTCAGAGAGACTGCAGAAAGTTATCACAGACTTTCAGAGAGAGATTCGAGAAGACTGCCTCCTCCTTTTATAATGCAGCTGAATGTAAGGGCCTGCGTTGCTGAGTGACGTCACCACCGCTATGCGCGTAGGCGTCGTTTCAATTACTTCAATGTAATTCGTAGCGGCCACGTGTTTCCAAATTATTCTGTCTTGAATCTTCTAGAACACACCTTGTAGCATATGAATATATTTCCCTAACATTCTATTCGTTATTCGCATTACACAACACTTCAATTATATGTAAAATTATATTTTCATGGTTCTACATTGTCTTATTTTCTAATTTTCTTCTATTAATTCTAATTATTTTATTAATATTATTTATTTCAAGCATTCATTTATTCATTGAGACACTTATAATAATTGAAACACATTATTCCTTATGTTCATCTATATTGAGACCATTTGTCACGTTGCAATATATATATATATATATATATATATATATATTGTGACAGGACGAATAGTCACAATATGACAACCGTCACATATGCGTATAGCAAAATAGAAAATACAGTGCATAAAGCAATCCTCTGCTTAGTATAATAAGAAACAATGTATAAGATTAAGTAAATATAGTTAAGAAAGTATAATAATAAGAATTGTGTAATTGTGTATCAATATTTCAAATGTAAAAACAGTTTAAAAAGAACCTATCAGAGCGTGAACAACAACCCGTGACAGTTGTTAAACCAATAAGGGTAGAGTGTCATTAAACTAGCGGGAAAATACAGGGTGACGTCGCTAAAGCGCTCAAAGCACTTCAGTCTGCATTAAACCACCGGTTCGAGTAGTCCGCTTTAAAACACTAGTTCGGAAAGTCTATGTTAAACAACCAGTCCGAGTAGTTTGCAGTAAAACACTAGTACGGAACATCGGTTTTGAATTACTAGCCCGAGCAGTGCGTAGTGAGTAAAATCACGCGACAAGTTAAACTTAAAAGTAAAAACACTCGAACTTAACGTAATAGCGACTCCGTTCAAATAAATCAACAAAAGCGTGAAAATAGCATCTGAACGTAAAAATTCCACAACAGGGAGCTGAGGACATATCTACATCAGGGAGGCTGTTTACACCAGAATCCAGGGAAGCTGAGAACACTCCACATCAGGGAAGCTGTACACATATCCACGCCATAGAGACTGGATGAACAAGAAGAGGAACAATTGGAACATTCAAACCCAGAAACGCCCATGAGATAGACGCCGGAGCTACAATAACAAGTAGAGTATTAAATATTTAAGTTTGAATTCAAAAAGACAGTAAATAAGAAAGAAAAAAATTTCAGAGACTATAAAAAACAAATTTATGTAATTAGTAATGTAAGATAACAGAGCAAATTGAAGAAGTCATTTAAAGAGTTAAAGTAAATTAAAAAAAGAACTTTAAACACAATTCTTATAATAACTAAAGAGTTAGAAGTAATTATTTCAAAAATAACACCCATCCATCACATTCTCACACACAGGTCTACAGAATATAAGTATAGCAGAGAAGTAAAAGTAAATTCAGTTAAGGTAAGTCTAATTAAAATTGCATTGGTCTTTGTGTGTGTAAACTGAACAGTATTAATACTCGCTGTTGCCAAAAATTGGCGATACCAGTAAAACACACCAACAAAGTCCAGTTGCAATATATGTATATATATATATTGCAACGATGCAGCCATACGCTGTATTAGGCATTAGTTTAAATAAATATAAAATTTGTAGAATTTTTATAAGTTACGGGTAAATGGACAGGTCTGAGATTGTAAAAATATTTAATTTTTAGATTAGGGGAAAAATTAACCTGTTCCGACAGGCAGTGAACACCTGCTCAATTGTATGTGTGGGTTACACGTGTATCTTGTGTGTGTGAGCGATGCTTGTAAAGACAGGAATCTCAGCAACCCGCCCCAAGTAATTAATAAAATAATTATTTTAATTCACTGTGCGAAAATTAGTTAGTGTGTGAACAAACCAAAGGCACCAAAGTGTGTGTAAAATTTATAGTTATCCCCAGTGAAAAGATGTTAATAGAACACGCTATGCGAAGACAGTGCAAAATAAACGTGTCAAAAAATACGCAAATTACCCTAAGACGCTCAAATTAATATAGTGGGTGCTTAATCGAATTAGCTATGATTTGTGCTATCTCGATTCCGTGCAAAACATTGCTATTTGCTAATAATTGCAAAAGATGAAAAGGTTCAGGAGTGGGGCTATCACGCGATATGCAGGTATCGACAGGACGATTTTGGAGCCAACTGGCGCGGAATCTCGAGAGGGTATAAATTAAGGGTTCGACCAAAAACCCTTCTCTTCATTTCAAGACACAGTTGCAGACGGACATGCTGTCCGTCGGCAGAACAGTTTTATTTTTATTTCTATTACAAGTCGCAGTAACGAAAGAATAAAACGTTCGTTAATTTCGTGACAATATTCCGTAAAACGTAAATACCAGAATCGTAAGTCTACCAAGAGTATCTACAGAAAAGCTACCAGAGCGACGAGGGATGCTGGACGAACTATTAATAAGTTTTTTGTAATTAATTATATAATTTAAAGCCAAATTGTTATTACAGATTGATTACGAGTTTCATTACAATAAAAAGTAGAGCCTATTACTAGTTGTTTGCTTTAATATTTTTCTAAATTTCACTGGGGAGTCTTAGCCTCTCTTGCCTACCCTGATAGCCGCCGCTGTTTTTAATAAACACACGGGAAAAGGTTCGTTTCTCGTCGGTCTCTGTATGTGTTTTATAAGAGAAAATTGATAGCTTCTGAACGAGATAAAATGTGAAGTTGAATTTTGTATACCTAATAAGTATATAATTTTATATCAGTATAAGATAAACAAAGTTATTTTTAAAATTAAAAAAAAAATTACGTCTGATAATTGAAGCATTTACTTATACTGTATTAAAAAAGTTTCTTAAATATGTTTCACAAGAAATAAATTCATATCAAAAATATTACCTGTTTTATTCTTCGTCCAACTATACTTTTTACTACTGTCTCACGGATCGTCGTATGCTACAGTGGAAACAAAAACACAGCCACCAATGAAGTCACTAATTACTAGCTTTAGTTAGTAACAAATAGCAATATGAAGTCAACAAGGCACTCTCTTTATAATAATACAAGGTAAATTTGTCTACACGCAATAATCATGTTAACTGTTAAGAGTTCTGTACTCTGTTTGGTCGTCCTCTCAGTCCTCCCGGTCGACGATCTCGATCCGGCCTCCAGCGATCCGTCGTCTCGGTCCACGTTCCAGCAATCGCCTCCAGGTAGTGCCTTTCTTAAGATCTCCGTATTCCAGTCGCTACGATCAGCAAACGATGCCCAGGAACTGTAGTTGACTATCTCAGACTCCGTGCTAGTTTCCCGATGACAATCGCCGCTCACTCGACCCTACGGACCCAAGGACGTCTGGAATTAGCGTCGTCTGGAATCGCTTCCCACTACGACCACCTTTGCTGACGAACTTTCAGAGAGACTGCAGAAAGTTATCACAGACTTTCAGAGAGAGATTCGAGAAGACTGCCTCCTCCTTTTATAATGCAGCTGAATGTAAGGGCCTGCGTTGCTGAGTGACGTCACCACCGCTATGCGCGTAGGCGTCGTTTCAATTACTTCAATGTAATTCGTAGCGGCCACGTGTTTCCAAATTATTCTGTCTTGAATCTTCTAGAACACACCTTGTAGCATATGAATATATTTCCCTAACATTCTATTCGTTATTCGCATTACACAACACTTCAATTATATGTAAAATTATATTTTCATGGTTCTACATTGTCTTATTTTCTAATTTTCTTCTATTAATTCTAATTATTTTATTAATATTATTTATTTCAAGCATTCATTTATTCATTGAGACACTTATAATAATTGAAACACATTATTCCTTATGTTCATCTATATTGAGACCATTTGTCACGTTGCAATATATATATATATATATATATATTGTGACAGGACGAATAGTCACAATATGACAACCGTCACATATGCGTATAGCAAAATAGAAAATACAGTGCATAAAGCAATCCTCTGCTTAGTATAATAAGAAACAATGTATAAGATTAAGTAAATATAGTTAAGAAAGTATAATAATAAGAATTGTGTAATTGTGTATCAATATTTCAAATGTAAAAACAGTTTAAAAAGAACCTATCAGAGCGTGAACAACAACCCGTGACAGTTGTTAAACCAATAAGGGTAGAGTGTCATTAAACTAGCGGGAAAATACAGGGTGACGTCGCTAAAGCGCTCAAAGCACTTCAGTCTGCATTAAACCACCGGTTCGAGTAGTCCGCTTTAAAACACTAGTTCGGAAAGTCTATGTTAAACAACCAGTCCGAGTAGTTTGCAGTAAAACACTAGTACGGAACATCGGTTTTGAATTACTAGCCCGAGCAGTGCGTAGTGAGTAAAATCACGCGACAAGTTAAACTTAAAAGTAAAAACACTCGAACTTAACGTAATAGCGACTCCGTTCAAATAAATCAACAAAAGCGTGAAAATAGCATCTGAACGTAAAAATTCCACAACAGGGAGCTGAGGACATATCTACATCAGGGAGGCTGTTTACACCAGAATCCAGGGAAGCTGAGAACACTCCACATCAGGGAAGCTGTACACATATCCACGCCATAGAGACTGGATGAACAAGAAGAGGAACAATTGGAACATTCAAACCCAGAAACGCCCATGAGATAGACGCCGGAGCTACAATAACAAGTAGAGTATTAAATATTTAAGTTTGAATTCAAAAAGACAGTAAATAAGAAAGAAAAAAATTTCAGAGACTATAAAAAACAAATTTATGTAATTAGTAATGTAAGATAACAGAGCAAATTGAAGAAGTCATTTAAAGAGTTAAAGTAAATTAAAAAAAGAACTTTAAACACAATTCTTATAATAACTAAAGAGTTAGAAGTAATTATTTCAAAAATAACACCCATCCATCACATTCTCACACACAGGTCTACAGAATATAAGTATAGCAGAGAAGTAAAAGTAAATTCAGTTAAGGTAAGTCTAATTAAAATTGCATTGGTCTTTGTGTGTGTAAACTGAACAGTATTAATACTCGCTGTTGCCAAAAATTGGCGATACCAGTAAAACACACCAACAAAGTCCAGTTGCAATATATGTATATATATATATTGCAACGATGCAGCCATACGCTGTATTAGGCATTAGTTTAAATAAATATAAAATTTGTAGAATTTTTATAAGTTACGGGTAAATGGACAGGTCTGAGATTGTAAAAATATTTAATTTTTAGATTAGGGGAAAAATTAACCTGTTCCGACAGGCAGTGAACACCTGCTCAATTGTATGTGTGGGTTACACGTGTATCTTGTGTGTGTGAGCGATGCTTGTAAAGACAGGAATCTCAGCAACCCGCCCCAAGTAATTAATAAAATAATTATTTTAATTCACTGTGCGAAAATTAGTTAGTGTGTGAACAAACCAAAGGCACCAAAGTGTGTGTAAAATTTATAGTTATCCCCAGTGAAAAGATGTTAATAGAACACGCTATGCGAAGACAGTGCAAAATAAACGTGTCAAAAAATACGCAAATTACCCTAAGACGCTCAAATTAATATAGTGGGTGCTTAATCGAATTAGCTATGATTTGTGCTATCTCGATTCCGTGCAAAACATTGCTATTTGCTAATAATTGCAAAAGATGAAAAGGTTCGGGAGTGGGGCTATCACGCGATATGCAGGTATCGACAGGACGATTTTGGAGCCAACTGGCGCGGAATCTCGAGAGGGTATAAATTAAGGGTTCGACCAAAAACCCTTCTCTTCATTTCAAGACACAGTTGCAGACGGACATGCTGTCCGTCGGCAGAACAGTTTTATTTTTATTTCTATTACAAGTCGCAGTAACGAAAGAATAAAACGTTCGTTAATTTCGTGACAATATTCCGTAAAACGTAAATACCAGAATCGTAAGTCTACCAAGAGTATCTACAGAAAAGCTACCAGAGCGACGAGGGATGCTGGACGAACTATTAATAAGTTTTTTGTAATTAATTATATAATTTAAAGCCAAATTGTTATTACAGATTGATTACGAGTTTCATTACAATAAAAAGTAGAGCCTATTACTAGTTGTTTGCTTTAATATTTTTCTAAATTTCACTGGGGAGTCTTAGCCTCTCTTGCCTACCCTGATAGCCGCCGCTGTTTTTAATAAACACACGGGAAAAGGTTCGTTTCTCGTCGGTCTCTGTATGTGTTTTATAAGAGAAAATTGATAGCTTCTGAACGAGATAAAATGTGAAGTTGAATTTTGTATACCTAATAAGTATATAATTTTATATCAGTATAAGATAAACAAAGTTATTTTTAAAATTAAAAAAAAAATTACGTCTGATAATTGAAGCATTTACTTATACTGTATTAAAAAAGTTTCTTAAATATGTTTCACAAGAAATAAATTCATATCAAAAATATTACCTGTTTTATTCTTCGTCCAACTATACTTTTTACTACTGTCTCACGGATCGTCGTATGCTACAGTGGAAACAAAAACACAGCCACCAATGAAGTCACTAATTACTAGCTTTAGTTAGTAACAAATAGCAATATGAAGTCAACAAGGCACTCTCTTTATAATAATACAAGGTAAATTTGTCTACACGCAATAATCATGTTAACTGTTAAGAGTTCTGTACTCTGTTTGGTCGTCCTCTCAGTCCTCCCGGTCGACGATCTCGATCCGGCCTCCAGCGATCCGTCGTCTCGGTCCACGTTCCAGCAATCGCCTCCAGGTAGTGCCTTTCTTAAGATCTCCGTATTCCAGTCGCTACGATCAGCAAACGATGCCCAGGAACTGTAGTTGACTATCTCAGACTCCGTGCTAGTTTCCCGATGACAATCGCCGCTCACTCGACCCTACGGACCCAAGGACGTCTGGAATTAGCGTCGTCTGGAATCGCTTCCCACTACGACCACCTTTGCTGACGAACTTTCAGAGAGACTGCAGAAAGTTATCACAGACTTTCAGAGAGAGATTCGAGAAGACTGCCTCCTCCTTTTATAATGCAGCTGAATGTAAGGGCCTGCGTTGCTGAGTGACGTCACCACCGCTATGCGCGTAGGCGTCGTTTCAATTACTTCAATGTAATTCGTAGCGGCCACGTGTTTCCAAATTATTCTGTCTTGAATCTTCTAGAACACACCTTGTAGCATATGAATATATTTCCCTAACATTCTATTCGTTATTCGCATTACACAACACTTCAATTATATGTAAAATTATATTTTCATGGTTCTACATTGTCTTATTTTCTAATTTTCTTCTATTAATTCTAATTATTTTATTAATATTATTTATTTCAAGCATTCATTTATTCATTGAGACACTTATAATAATTGAAACACATTATTCCTTATGTTCATCTATATTGAGACCATTTGTCACGTTGCAATATATATATATATATATATTGTGACAGGACGAATAGTCACAATATGACAACCGTCACATATGCGTATAGCAAAATAGAAAATACAGTGCATAAAGCAATCCTCTGCTTAGTATAATAAGAAACAATGTATAAGATTAAGTAAATATAGTTAAGAAAGTATAATAATAAGAATTGTGTAATTGTGTATCAATATTTCAAATGTAAAAACAGTTTAAAAAAAACCTATCAGAGCGTGAACAACAACCCGTGACAGTTGTTAAACCAATAAGGGTAGAGTGTCATTAAACTAGCGGGAAAATACAGGGTGACGTCGCTAAAGCGCTCAAAGCACTTCAGTCTGCATTAAACCACCGGTTCGAGTAGTCCGCTTTAAAACACTAGTTCGGAAAGTCTATGTTAAACAACCAGTCCGAGTAGTTTGCAGTAAAACACTAGTACGGAACATCGGTTTTGAATTACTAGCCCGAGCAGTGCGTAGTGAGTAAAATCACGCGACAAGTTAAACTTAAAAGTAAAAACACTCGAACTTAACGTAATAGCGACTCCGTTCAAATAAATCAACAAAAGCGTGAAAATAGCATCTGAACGTAAAAATTCCACAACAGGGAGCTGAGGACATATCTACATCAGGGAGGCTGTTTACACCAGAATCCAGGGAAGCTGAGAACACTCCACATCAGGGAAGCTGTACACATATCCACGCCATAGAGACTAGATGAACAAGAAGAGGAACAATTGGAACATTCAAACCCAGAAACGCCCATGAGATAGACGCCGGAGCTACAATAGCAAGTAGAGTATTAAATATTTAAGTTTGAATTCAAAAAGACAGTAAATAAGAAAGAAAAAAATTTCAGAGACTATAAAAAACAAATTTAGGTAATTAGTAAGGTAAGATAACAGAGCAAATTGAAGAAGTCATTTAAAGAGTTAAAGTAAATTAAAAAAAGAACATTAAACACAATTCTTATAATAACTAAAGCGTTAGAAGTAATTATTTCAAAAATAACACCCATCCATCACATTCTCACACACAGGTCTACAGAATATAAGTATAGCAGAGAAGTAAAAGTAAATTCAGTTAAGGTAAGTCTAATTAAAATTGCATTGGTCTTTGTGTGTGTAAACTGAACAGTATTAATACTCGCTGTTGCCAAAAATTGGCGATACCAGTAAAACACACCAACAAAGTCCAGTTGCAATATATGTATATATATATATATATTGCAACGATGCAGCCATACGCTGTATTAGGCATTAGTTTAAATAAATATAAAATTCGTAGAATTTTTATAAGTTACGGGTAAATGGACAGGTCTGAGATTGTAAAAATATTTAATTTTTAGATTAGGGGAAAAATTAACCTGTTCCGACAGGCAGTGAACATCTGCTCAATTGTGTGTGTGGGTTACACGTGTATCTTGTGTGTGTGAGCGATGCTTGTAAAGACAGGAATCTCAGCAACCCGCCCCAAGTAATTAATAAAATAATTATTTTAATTCACTGTGCGAAAATTAGTTAGTGTGTGAACAAACCAAAGGCACCAAAGTGTGTGTAAAATTTATAGTTATCCCCAGTGAAAAGATGTTAATAGAACACGCTATGCGAAGACAGTGCAAAATAAACGTGTCAAAAAATACGCAAATTACCCTAAGACGCTCAAATTAATATAGTGGGTGCTTAATCGAATTAGCTATGATTTGTGCTATCTCGATTCCGTGCAAAACATTGCTATTTGCTAATAATTGCAAAAGATGAAAAGGTTCGGGAGTGGGGCTATCACGCGATATGCAGGTATCGACAGGACGATTTTGGAGCCAACTGGCGCGGAATCTCGAGAGGGTATAAATTAAGGGTTCGACCAAAAACCCTTCTCTTCATTTCAAGACACAGTTGCAGACGGACATGCTGTCCGTCGGCAGAACAGTTTTATTTTTATTTCTATTACAAGTCGCAGTAACGAAAGAATAAAACGTTCGTTAATTTCGTGACAATATTCCGTAAAACGTAAATACCAGAATCGTAAGTCTACCAAGAGTATCTACAGAAAAGCTACCAGAGCGACGAGGGATGCTGGACGAACTATTAATAAGTTTTTTGTAATTAATCATATAATTTAAAGCCAAATTGTTATTACAGATTGATTACGAGTTTCATTACAATAAAAAGTAGAGCCTATTACTAGTTGTTTGCTTTAATATTTTTCTAAATTTCACTGGGGAGTCTTAGCCTCTCTTGCCTACCCTGATAGCCGCCGCTGTTTTTAATAAACACACGGGAAAAGGTTCGTTTCTCGTCGGTCTCTGTATGTGTTTTATAAGAGAAAATTGATAGCTTCTGAACGAGATAAAATGTGAAGTTGAATTTTGTATACCTAATAAGTATATAATTTTATATCAGTATAAGATAAACAAAGTTATTTTTAAAATTAAAAAAAAAATTACGTCTGATAATTGAAGCATTTACTTATACTGTATTAAAAAAAAGTTTCTTAAATATGTTTCACAAGAAATAAATTCATATCAAAAATATTACCTGTTTTATTCTTCATCCAACTATACTTTTTACTACTGTCTCACGGATCGTCGTATGCTACAGTGGAAACAAAAACACAGCCACCAATGAAGTCACTAATTACTAGCTTTAGTTAGTAACAAATAGCAATATGAAGTCAACAAGGCACTCTCTTTATAATAATACAAGGTAAATTTGTCTACACGCAATAATCATGTTAACTGTTAAGAGTTCTGTACTCTGTTTGGTCGTCCTCTCAGTCCTCCCGGTCGACGATCTCGATCCGGCCTCCAGCGATCCGTCGTCTCGGTCCACGTTCCAGCAATCGCCTCCAGGTAGTGCCTTTCTTAAGATCTCCGTATTCCAGTCGCTACGATCAGCAAACGATGCCCAGGAACTGTAGTTGACTATCTCAGACTCCGTGCTAGTTTCCCGATGACAATCGCCGCTCACTCGACCCTACGGACCCAAGGACGTCTGGAATTAGCGTCGTCTGGAATCGCTTCCCACTACGACCACCTTTGCTGACGAACTTTCAGAGAGACTGCAGAAAGTTATCACAGACTTTCAGAGAGAGATTCGAGAAGACTGCCTCCTCCTTTTATAATGCAGCTGAATGTAAGGGCCTGCGTTGCTGAGTGACGTCACCACCGCTATGCGCGTAGGCGTCGTTTCAATTACTTCAATGTAATTCGTAGCGGCCACGTGTTTCCAAATTATTCTGTCTTGAATCTTCTAGAACACACCTTGTAGCATATGAATATATTTCCCTAACATTCTATTCGTTATTCGCATTACACAACACTTCAATTATATGTAAAATTATATTTTCATGGTTCTACATTGTCTTATTTTCTAATTTTCTTCTATTAATTCTAATTATTTTATTAATATTATTTATTTCAAGCATTCATTTATTCATTGAGACACTTATAATAATTGAAACACATTATTCCTTATGTTCATCTATATTGAGACCATTTGTCACGTTGCAATATATATATATATATATATATATTGTGACAGGACGAATAGTCACAATATGACAACCGTCACATATGCGTATAGAAAAATAGAAAATAAAGTGCATAAAGCAATCCTCTGCTTAGTATAATAAGAAACAATGTATAAGATTAAGTAAATATAGTTAAGAAAGTATAATAATAAGAATTGTGTAATTGTGTATCAATATTTCAAATGTAAAAACAGTTTAAAAAGAACCTATCAGAGCGTGAACAACAACCCGTGACAGTTGTTAAACCAATAAGGGTAGAGTGTCATTAAACTAGCGGGAAAATACAGGGTGACGTCGCTAAAGCGCTCAAAGCACTTCAGTCTGCATTAAACCACCGGTTCGAGTAGTCCGCTTTAAAACACTAGTTCGGAAAGTCTATGTTAAACAACCAGTCCGAGTAGTTTGCAGTAAAACACTAGTACGGAACATCGGTTTTGAATTACTAGCCCGAGCAGTGCGTAGTGAGTAAAATCACGCGACAAGTTAAACTTAAAAGTAAAAACACTCGAACTTAACGTAATAGCGACTCCGTTCAAATAAATCAACAAAAGCGTGAAAATAGCATCTGAACGTAAAAATTCCACAACAGGGAGCTGAGGACATATCTACATCAGGGAGGCTGTTTACACCAGAATCCAGGGAAGCTGAGAACACTCCACATCAGGGAAGCTGTACACATATCCACGCCATAGAGACTGGATGAACAAGAAGAGGAACAATTGGAACATTCAAACCCAGAAACGCCCATGAGATAGACGCCGGAGCTACAATAACAAGTAGAGTATTAAATATTTAAGTTTGAATTCAAAAAGACAGTAAATAAGAAAGAAAAAAATTTCAGAGATTATAAAAAACAAATTTATGTAATTAGTAATGTAAGATAACAGAGCAAATTGAAGAAGTCATTTAAAGAGTTAAAGTAAATTAAAAAAAGAACATTAAACACAATTCTTATAATAACTAAAGAGTTAGAAGTAATTATTTCAAAAATAACACCCATCCATCACATTCTCACACACAGGTCTACAGAATATAAGTATAGCAGAGAAGTAAAAGTAAATTCAGTTAAGGTAAGTCTAATTAAAATTGCATTGGTCTTTGTGTGTGTAAACTGAACAGTATTAATACTCGCTGTTGCCAAAAATTGGCGATACCAGTAAAACACACCAACAAAGTCCAGTTGCAATATATGTATATATATATATATTGCAACGATGCAGCCATACGCTGTATTAGGCATTAGTTTAAATAAATATAAAATTCGTAGAATTTTTATAAGTTACGGGTAAATGGACAGGTCTGAGATTGTAAAAATATTTAATTTTTAGATTAGGGGAAAAATTAACCTGTTCCGACAGGCAGTGAACATCTGCTCAATTGTGTGTGTGGGTTACACGTGTATCTTGTGTGTGTGAGCGATGCTTGTAAAGACAGGAATCTCAGCAACCCGCCCCAAGTAATTAATAAAATAATTATTTTAATTCACTGTGCGAAAATTAGTTAGTGTGTGAACAAACCAAAGGCACCAAAGTGTGTGTAAAATTTATAGTTATCCCCAGTGAAAAGATGTTAATAGAACACGCTATGCGAAGACAGTGCAAAATAAACGTGTCAAAAAATACGCAAATTACCCTAAGACGCTCAAATTAATATAGTGGGTGCTTAATCGAATTAGCTATGATTTGTGCTATCTCGATTCCGTGCAAAACATTGCTATTTGCTAATAATTGCAAAAGATGAAAAGGTTCGGGAGTGGGGCTATCACGCGATATGCAGGTATCGACAGGACGATTTTGGAGCCAACTGGCGCGGAATCTCGAGAGGGTATAAATTAAGGGTTCGACCAAAAACCCTTCTCTTCATTTCAAGACACAGTTGCAGACGGACATGCTGTCCGTCGGCAGAACAGTTTTATTTTTATTTCTATTACAAGTCGCAGTAACGAAAGAATAAAACGTTCGTTAATTTCGTGACAATATTCCGTAAAACGTAAATACCAGAATCGTAAGTCTACCAAGAGTATCTACAGAAAAGCTACCAGAGCGACGAGGGATGCTGGACGAACTATTAATAAGTTTTTTGTAATTAATCATATAATTTAAAGCCAAATTGTTATTACAGATTGATTACGAGTTTCATTACAATAAAAAGTAGAGCCTATTACTAGTTGTTTGCTTTAATATTTTTCTAAATTTCACTGGGGAGTCTTAGCCTCTCTTGCCTACCCTGATAGCCGCCGCTGTTTTTAATAAACACACGGGAAAAGGTTCGTTTCTCGTCGGTCTCTGTATGTGTTTTATAAGAGAAAATTGATAGCTTCTGAACGAGATAAAATGTGAAGTTGAATTTTGTATACCTAATAAGTATATAATTTTATATCAGTATAAGATAAACAAAGTTATTTTTAAAATTAAAAAAAAAATTACGTCTGATAATTGAAGCATTTACTTATACTGTATTAAAAAAGTTTCTTAAATATGTTTCACAAGAAATAAATTCATATCAAAAATATTACCTGTTTTATTCTTCATCCAACTATACTTTTTACTACTGTCTCACGGATCGTCGTATGCTACAGTGGAAACAAAAACACAGCCACCAATGAAGTCACTAATTACTAGCTTTAGTTAGTAACAAATAGCAATATGAAGTCAACAAGGCACTCTCTTTATAATAATACAAGGTAAATTTGTCTACACGCAATAATCATGTTAACTGTTAAGAGTTCTGTACTCTGTTTGGTCGTCCTCTCAGTCCTCCCGGTCGACGATCTCGATCCGGCCTCCAGCGATCCGTCGTCTCGGTCCACGTTCCAGCAATCGCCTCCAGGTAGTGCCTTTCTTAAGATCTCCGTATTCCAGTCGCTACGATCAGCAAACGATGCCCAGGAACTGTAGTTGACTATCTCAGACTCCGTGCTAGTTTCCCGATGACAATCGCCGCTCACTCGACCCTACGGACCCAAGGACGTCTGGAATTAGCGTCGTCTGGAATCGCTTCCCACTACGACCACCTTTGCTGACGAACTTTCAGAGAGACTGCAGAAAGTTATCACAGACTTTCAGAGAGAGATTCGAGAAGACTGCCTCCTCCTTTTATAATGCAGCTGAATGTAAGGGCCTGCGTTGCTGAGTGACGTCACCACCGCTATGCGCGTAGGCGTCGTTTCAATTACTTCAATGTAATTCGTAGCGGCCACGTGTTTCCAAATTATTCTGTCTTGAATCTTCTAGAACACACCTTGTAGCATATGAATATATTTCCCTAACATTCTATTCGTTATTCGCATTACACAACACTTCAATTATATGTAAAATTATATTTTCATGGTTCTACATTGTCTTATTTTCTAATTTTCTTCTATTAATTCTAATTATTTTATTAATATTATTTATTTCAAGCATTCATTTATTCATTGAGACACTTATAATAATTGAAACACATTATTCCTTATGTTCATCTATATTGAGACCATTTGTCACGTTGCAATATATATATATATATATATATTGTGACAGGACGAATAGTCACAATATGACAACCGTCACATATGCGTATAGAAAAATAGAAAATAAAGTGCATAAAGCAATCCTCTGCTTAGTATAATAAGAAACAATGTATAAGATTAAGTAAATATAGTTAAGAAAGTATAATAATAAGAATTGTGTAATTGTGTATCAATATTTCAAATGTAAAAACAGTTTAAAAAGAACCTATCAGAGCGTGAACAACAACCCGTGACAGTTGTTAAACCAATAAGGGTAGAGTGTCATTAAACTAGCGGGAAAATACAGGGTGACGTCGCTAAAGCGCTCAAAGCACTTCAGTCTGCATTAAACCACCGGTTCGAGTAGTCCGCTTTAAAACACTAGTTCGGAAAGTCTATGTTAAACAACCAGTCCGAGTAGTTTGCAGTAAAACACTAGTACGGAACATCGGTTTTGAATTACTAGCCCGAGCAGTGCGTAGTGAGTAAAATCACGCGACAAGTTAAACTTAAAAGTAAAAACACTCGAACTTAACGTAATAGCGACTCCGTTCAAATAAATCAACAAAAGCGTGAAAATAGCATCTGAACGTAAAAATTCCACAACAGGGAGCTGAGGACATATCTACATCAGGGAGGCTGTTTACACCAGAATCCAGGGAAGCTGAGAACACTCCACATCAGGGAAGCTGTACACATATCCACGCCATAGAGACTGGATGAACAAGAAGAGGAACAATTGGAACATTCAAACCCAGAAACGCCCATGAGATAGACGCCGGAGCTACAATAACAAGTAGAGTATTAAATATTTAAGTTTGAATTCAAAAAGACAGTAAATAAGAAAGAAAAAAATTTCAGAGATTATAAAAAACAAATTTATGTAATTAGTAATGTAAGATAACAGAGCAAATTGAAGAAGTCATTTAAAGAGTTAAAGTAAATTAAAAAAAGAACATTAAACACAATTCTTATAATAACTAAAGAGTTAGAAGTAATTATTTCAAAAATAACACCCATCCATCACATTCTCACACACAGGTCTACAGAATATAAGTATAGCAGAGAAGTAAAAGTAAATTCAGTTAAGGTAAGTCTAATTAAAATTGCATTGGTCTTTGTGTGTGTAAACTGAACAGTATTAATACTCGCTGTTGCCAAAAATTGGCGATACCAGTAAAACACACCAACAAAGTCCAGTTGCAATATATGTATATATATATATATATTGCAACGATGCAGCCATACGCTGTATTAGGCATTAGTTTAAATAAATATAAAATTTGTAGAATTTTTATAAGTTACGGGTAAATGGACAGGTCTGAGATTGTAAAAATATTTAATTTTTAGATTAGGGGAAAAATTAACCTGTTCCGACAGGCAGTGAACACCTGCTCAATTGTATGTGTGGGTTACACGTGTATCTTGTGTGTGTGAGCGATGCTTGTAAAGACAGGAATCTCAGCAACCCGCCCCAAGTAATTAATAAAATAATTATTTTAATTCACTGTGCGAAAATTAGTTAGTGTGTGAACAAACCAAAGGCACCAAAGTGTGTGTAAAATTTATAGTTATCCCCAGTGAAAAGATGTTAATAGAACACGCTATGCGAAGACAGTGCAAAATAAACGTGTCAAAAAATACGCAAATTACCCTAAGACGCTCAAATTAATATAGTGGGTGCTTAATCGAATTAGCTATGATTTGTGCTATCTCGATTCCGTGCAAAACATTGCTATTTGCTAATAATTGCAAAAGATGAAAAGGTTCGGGAGTGGGGCTATCACGCGATATGCAGGTATCGACAGGACGATTTTGGAGCCAACTGGCGCGGAATCTCGAGAGGGTATAAATTAAGGGTTCGACCAAAAACCCTTCTCTTCATTTCAAGACACAGTTGCAGACGGACATGCTGTCCGTCGGCAGAACAGTTTTATTTTTATTTCTATTACAAGTCGCAGTAACGAAAGAATAAAACGTTCGTTAATTTCGTGACAATATTCCGTAAAACGTAAATACCAGAATCGTAAGTCTACCAAGAGTATCTACAGAAAAGCTACCAGAGCGACGAGGGATGCTGGACGAACTATTAATAAGTTTTTTGTAATTAATCATATAATTTAAAGCCAAATTGTTATTACAGATTGATTACGAGTTTCATTACAATAAAAAGTAGAGCCTATTACTAGTTGTTTGCTTTAATATTTTTCTAAATTTCACTGGGGAGTCTTAGCCTCTCTTGCCTACCCTGATAGCCGCCGCTGTTTTTAATAAACACACGGGAAAAGGTTCGTTTCTCGTCGGTCTCTGTATGTGTTTTATAAGAGAAAATTGATAGCTTCTGAACGAGATAAAATGTGAAGTTGAATTTTGTATACCTAATAAGTATATAATTTTATATCAGTATAAGATAAACAAAGTTATTTTTAAAATTAAAAAAAAAATTACGTCTGATAATTGAAGCATTTACTTATACTGTATTAAAAAAGTTTCTTAAATATGTTTCACAAGAAATAAATTCATATCAAAAATATTACCTGTTTTATTCTTCGTCCAACTATACTTTTTACTACTGTCTCACTGATCGTCGTATGCTACAGTGGAAACAAAAACACAGCCACCAATGAAGTCACTAATTACTAGCTTTAGTTAGTAACAAATAGCAATATGAAGTCAACAAGGCACTCTCTTTATAATAATACAAGGTAAATTTGTCTACACGCAATAATCATGTTAACTGTTAAGAGTTCTGTACTCTGTTTGGTCGTCCTCTCAGTCCTCCCGGTCGACGATCTCGATCCGGCCTCCAGCGATCCGTCGTCTCGGTCCACGTTCCAGCAATCGCCTCCAGGTAGTGCCTTTCTTAAGATCTCCGTATTCCAGTCGCTACGATCAGCAAACGATGCCCAGGAACTGTAGTTGACTATCTCAGACTCCGTGCTAGTTTCCCGATGACAATCGCCGCTCACTCGACCCTACGGACCCAAGGACGTCTGGAATTAGCGTCGTCTGGAATCGCTTCCCACTACGACCACCTTTGCTGACGAACTTTCAGAGAGACTGCAGAAAGTTATCACAGACTTTCAGAGAGAGATTCGAGAAGACTGCCTCCTCCTTTTATAATGCAGCTGAATGTAAGGGCCTGCGTTGCTGAGTGACGTCACCACCGCTATGCGCGTAGGCGTCGTTTCAATTACTTCAATGTAATTCGTAGCGGCCACGTGTTTCCAAATTATTCTGTCTTGAATCTTCTAGAACACACCTTGTAGCATATGAATATATTTCCCTAACATTCTATTCGTTATTCGCATTACACAACACTTCAATTATATGTAAAATTATATTTTCATGGTTCTACATTGTCTTATTTTCTAATTTTCTTCTATTAATTCTAATTATTTTATTAATATTATTTATTTCAAGCATTCATTTATTCATTGAGACACTTATAATAATTGAAACACATTATTCCTTATGTTCATCTATATTGAGACCATTTGTCACGTTGCAATATATATATATATATATATATTGTGACAGGACGAATAGTCACAATATGACAACCGTCACATATGCGTATAGCAAAATAGAAAATACAGTGCATAAAGCAATCCTCTGCTTAGTATAATAAGAAACAATGTATAAGATTAAGTAAATATAGTTAAGAAAGTATAATAATAAGAATTGTGTAATTGTGTATCAATATTTCAAATGTAAAAACAGTTTAAAAAGAACCTATCAGAGCGTGAACAACAACCCGTGACAGTTGTTAAACCAATAAGGGTAGAGTGTCATTAAACTAGCGGGAAAATACAGGGTGACGTCGCTAAAGCGCTCAAAGCACTTCAGTCTGCATTAAACCACCGGTTCGAGTAGTCCGCTTTAAAACACTAGTTCGGAAAGTCTATGTTAAACAACCAGTCCGAGTAGTTTGCAGTAAAACACTAGTACGGAACATCGGTTTTGAATTACTAGCCCGAGCAGTGCGTAGTGAGTAAAATCACGCGACAAGTTAAACTTAAAAGTAAAAACACTCGAACTTAACGTAATAGCGACTCCGTTCAAATAAATCAACAAAAGCGTGAAAATAGCATCTGAACGTAAAAATTCCACAACAGGGAGCTGAGGACATATCTACATCAGGGAGGCTGTTTACACCAGAATCCAGGGAAGCTGAGAACACTCCACATCAGGGAAGCTGTACACATATCCACGCCATAGAGACTGGATGAACAAGAAGAGGAACAATTGGAACATTCAAACCCAGAAACGCCCATGAGATAGACGCCGGAGCTACAATAACAAGTAGAGTATTAAATATTTAAGTTTGAATTCAAAAAGACAGTAAATAAGAAAGAAAAAAATTTCAGAGACTATAAAAAACAAATTTATGTAATTAGTAATGTAAGATAACAGAGCAAATTGAAGAAGTCATTTAAAGAGTTAAAGTAAATTAAAAAAAGAACTTTAAACACAATTCTTATAATAACTAAAGAGTTAGAAGTAATTATTTCAAAAATAACACCCATCCATCACATTCTCACACACAGGTCTACAGAATATAAGTATAGCAGAGAAGTAAAAGTAAATTCAGTTAAGGTAAGTCTAATTAAAATTGCATTGGTCTTTGTGTGTGTAAACTGAACAGTATTAATACTCGCTGTTGCCAAAAATTGGCGATACCAGTAAAACACACCAACAAAGTCCAGTTGCAATATATGTATATATATATATTGCAACGATGCAGCCATACGCTGTATTAGGCATTAGTTTAAATAAATATAAAATTTGTAGAATTTTTATAAGTTACGGGTAAATGGACAGGTCTGAGATTGTAAAAATATTTAATTTTTAGATTAGGGGAAAAATTAACCTGTTCCGACAGGCAGTGAACACCTGCTCAATTGTATGTGTGGGTTACACGTGTATCTTGTGTGTGTGAGCGATGCTTGTAAAGACAGGAATCTCAGCAACCCGCCCCAAGTAATTAATAAAATAATTATTTTAATTCACTGTGCGAAAATTAGTTAGTGTGTGAACAAACCAAAGGCACCAAAGTGTGTGTAAAATTTATAGTTATCCCCAGTGAAAAGATGTTAATAGAACACGCTATGCGAAGACAGTGCAAAATAAACGTGTCAAAAAATACGCAAATTACCCTAAGACGCTCAAATTAATATAGTGGGTGCTTAATCGAATTAGCTATGATTTGTGCTATCTCGATTCCGTGCAAAACATTGCTATTTGCTAATAATTGCAAAAGATGAAAAGGTTCGGGAGTGGGGCTATCACGCGATATGCAGGTATCGACAGGACGATTTTGGAGCCAACTGGCGCGGAATCTCGAGAGGGTATAAATTAAGGGTTCGACCAAAAACCCTTCTCTTCATTTCAAGACACAGTTGCAGACGGACATGCTGTCCGTCGGCAGAACAGTTTTATTTTTATTTCTATTACAAGTCGCAGTAACGAAAGAATAAAACGTTCGTTAATTTCGTGACAATATTCCGTAAAACGTAAATACCAGAATCGTAAGTCTACCAAGAGTATCTACAGAAAAGCTACCAGAGCGACGAGGGATGCTGGACGAACTATTAATAAGTTTTTTGTAATTAATTATATAATTTAAAGCCAAATTGTTATTACTGATTGATTACGAGTTTCATTACAATAAAAAGTAGAGCCTATTACTAGTTGTTTGCTTTAATATTTTTCTAAATTTCACTGGGGAGTCTTAGCCTCTCTTGCCTACCCTGATAGCCGCCGCTGTTTTTAATAAACACACGGGAAAAGGTTCGTTTCTCGTCGGTCTCTGTATGTGTTTTATAAGAGAAAATTGATAGCTTCTGAACGAGATAAAATGTGAAGTTGAATTTTGTATACCTAATAAGTATATAATTTTATATCAGTATAAGATAAACAAAGTTATTTTTAAAATTAAAAAAAAAATTACGTCTGATAATTGAAGCATTTACTTATACTGTATTAAAAAAGTTTCTTAAATATGTTTCACAAGAAATAAATTCATATCAAAAATATTACCTGTTTTATTCTTCGTCCAACTATACTTTTTACTACTGTCTCACGGATCGTCGTATGCTACAGTGGAAACAAAAACACAGCCACCAATGAAGTCACTAATTACTAGCTTTAGTTAGTAACAAATAGCAATATGAAGTCAACAAGGCACTCTCTTTATAATAATACAAGGTAAATTTGTCTACACGCAATAATCATGTTAACTGTTAAGAGTTCTGTACTCTGTTTGGTCGTCCTCTCAGTCCTCCCGGTCGACGATCTCGATCCGGCCTCCAGCGATCCGTCGTCTCGGTCCACGTTCCAGCAATCGCCTCCAGGTAGTGCCTTTCTTAAGATCTCCGTATTCCAGTCGCTACGATCAGCAAACGATGCCCAGGAACTGTAGTTGACTATCTCAGACTCCGTGCTAGTTTCCCGATGACAATCGCCGCTCACTCGACCCTACGGACCCAAGGACGTCTGGAATTAGCGTCGTCTGGAATCGCTTCCCACTACGACCACCTTTGCTGACGAACTTTCAGAGAGACTGCAGAAAGTTATCACAGACTTTCAGAGAGAGATTCGAGAAGACTGCCTCCTCCTTTTATAATGCAGCTGAATGTAAGGGCCTGCGTTGCTGAGTGACGTCACCACCGCTATGCGCGTAGGCGTCGTTTCAATTACTTCAATGTAATTCGTAGCGGCCACGTGTTTCCAAATTATTCTGTCTTGAATCTTCTAGAACACACCTTGTAGCATATGAATATATTTCCCTAACATTCTATTCGTTATTCGCATTACACAACACTTCAATTATATGTAAAATTATATTTTCATGGTTCTACATTGTCTTATTTTCTAATTTTCTTCTATTAATTCTAATTATTTTATTAATATTATTTATTTCAAGCATTCATTTATTCATTGAGACACTTATAATAATTGAAACACATTATTCCTTATGTTCATCTATATTGAGACCATTTGTCACGTTGCAATATATATATATATATATATATTGTGACAGGACGAATAGTCACAATATGACAACCGTCACATATGCGTATAGAAAAATAGAAAATAAAGTGCATAAAGCAATCCTCTGCTTAGTATAATAAGAAACAATGTATAAGATTAAGTAAATATAGTTAAGAAAGTATAATAATAAGAATTGTGTAATTGTGTATCAATATTTCAAATGTAAAAACAGTTTAAAAAGAACCTATCAGAGCGTGAACAACAACCCGTGACAGTTGTTAAACCAATAAGGGTAGAGTGTCATTAAACTAGCGGGAAAATACAGGGTGACGTCGCTAAAGCGCTCAAAGCACTTCAGTCTGCATTAAACCACCGGTTCGAGTAGTCCGCTTTAAAACACTAGTTCGGAAAGTCTATGTTAAACAACCAGTCCGAGTAGTTTGCAGTAAAACACTAGTACGGAACATCGGTTTTGAATTACTAGCCCGAGCAGTGCGTAGTGAGTAAAATCACGCGACAAGTTAAACTTAAAAGTAAAAACACTCGAACTTAACGTAATAGCGACTCCGTTCAAATAAATCAACAAAAGCGTGAAAATAGCATCTGAACGTAAAAATTCCACAACAGGGAGCTGAGGACATATCTACATCAGGGAGGCTGTTTACACCAGAATCCAGGGAAGCTGAGAACACTCCACATCAGGGAAGCTGTACACATATCCACGCCATAGAGACTGGATGAACAAGAAGAGGAACAATTGGAACATTCAAACCCAGAAACGCCCATGAGATAGACGCCGGAGCTACAATAACAAGTAGAGTATTAAATATTTAAGTTTGAATTCAAAAAGACAGTAAATAAGAAAGAAAAAAATTTCAGAGACTATAAAAAACAAATTTATGTAATTAGTAATGTAAGATAACAGAGCAAATTGAAGAAGTCATTTAAAGAGTTAAAGTAAATTAAAAAAAGAACTTTAAACACAATTCTTATAATAACTAAAGAGTTAGAAGTAATTATTTCAAAAATAACACCCATCCATCACATTCTCACACACAGGTCTACAGAATATAAGTATAGCAGAGAAGTAAAAGTAAATTCAGTTAAGGTAAGTCTAATTAAAATTGCATTGGTCTTTGTGTGTGTAAACTGAACAGTATTAATACTCGCTGTTGCCAAAAATTGGCGATACCAGTAAAACACACCAACAAAGTCCAGTTGCAATATATGTATATATATATATTGCAACGATGCAGCCATACGCTGTATTAGGCATTAGTTTAAATAAATATAAAATTTGTAGAATTTTTATAAGTTACGGGTAAATGGACAGGTCTGAGATTGTAAAAATATTTAATTTTTAGATTAGGGGAAAAATTAACCTGTTCCGACAGGCAGTGAACACCTGCTCAATTGTATGTGTGGGTTACACGTGTATCTTGTGTGTGTGAGCGATGCTTGTAAAGACAGGAATCTCAGCAACCCGCCCCAAGTAATTAATAAAATAATTATTTTAATTCACTGTGCGAAAATTAGTTAGTGTGTGAACAAACCAAAGGCACCAAAGTGTGTGTAAAATTTATAGTTATCCCCAGTGAAAAGATGTTAATAGAACACGCTATGCGAAGACAGTGCAAAATAAACGTGTCAAAAAATACGCAAATTACCCTAAGACGCTCAAATTAATATAGTGGGTGCTTAATCGAATTAGCTATGATTTGTGCTATCTCGATTCCGTGCAAAACATTGCTATTTGCTAATAATTGCAAAAGATGAAAAGGTTCGGGAGTGGGGCTATCACGCGATATGCAGGTATCGACAGGACGATTTTGGAGCCAACTGGCGCGGAATCTCGAGAGGGTATAAATTAAGGGTTCGACCAAAAACCCTTCTCTTCATTTCAAGACACAGTTGCAGACGGACATGCTGTCCGTCGGCAGAACAGTTTTATTTTTATTTCTATTACAAGTCGCAGTAACGAAAGAATAAAACGTTCGTTAATTTCGTGACAATATTCCGTAAAACGTAAATACCAGAATCGTAAGTCTACCAAGAGTATCTACAGAAAAGCTACCAGAGCGACGAGGGATGCTGGACGAACTATTAATAAGTTTTTTGTAATTAATCATATAATTTAAAGCCAAATTGTTATTACAGATTGATTACGAGTTTCATTACAATAAAAAGTAGAGCCTATTACTAGTTGTTTGCTTTAATATTTTTCTAAATTTCACTGGGGAGTCTTAGCCTCTCTTGCCTACCCTGATAGCCGCCGCTGTTTTTAATAAACACACGGGAAAAGGTTCGTTTCTCGTCGGTCTCTGTATGTGTTTTATAAGAGAAAATTGATAGCTTCTGAACGAGATAAAATGTGAAGTTGAATTTTGTATACCTAATAAGTATATAATTTTATATCAGTATAAGATAAACAAAGTTATTTTTAAAATTAAAAAAAAAATTACGTCTGATAATTGAAGCATTTACTTATACTGTATTAAAAAAGTTTCTTAAATATGTTTCACAAGAAATAAATTCATATCAAAAATATTACCTGTTTTATTCTTCGTCCAACTATACTTTTTACTACTGTCTCACGGATCGTCGTATGCTACAGTGGAAACAAAAACACAGCCACCAATGAAGTCACTAATTACTAGCTTTAGTTAGTAACAAATAGCAATATGAAGTCAACAAGGCACTCTCTTTATAATAATACAAGGTAAATTTGTCTACACGCAATAATCATGTTAACTGTTAAGAGTTCTGTACTCTGTTTGGTCGTCCTCTCAGTCCTCCCGGTCGACGATCTCGATCCGGCCTCCAGCGATCCGTCGTCTCGGTCCACGTTCCAGCAATCGCCTCCAGGTAGTGCCTTTCTTAAGATCTCCGTATTCCAGTCGCTACGATCAGCAAACGATGCCCAGGAACTGTAGTTGACTATCTCAGACTCCGTGCTAGTTTCCCGATGACAATCGCCGCTCACTCGACCCTACGGACCCAAGGACGTCTGGAATTAGCGTCGTCTGGAATCGCTTCCCACTACGACCACCTTTGCTGACGAACTTTCAGAGAGACTGCAGAAAGTTATCACAGACTTTCAGAGAGAGATTCGAGAAGACTGCCTCCTCCTTTTATAATGCAGCTGAATGTAAGGGCCTGCGTTGCTGAGTGACGTCACCACCGCTATGCGCGTAGGCGTCGTTTCAATTACTTCAATGTAATTCGTAGCGGCCACGTGTTTCCAAATTATTCTGTCTTGAATCTTCTAGAACACACCTTGTAGCATATGAATATATTTCCCTAACATTCTATTCGTTATTCGCATTACACAACACTTCAATTATATGTAAAATTATATTTTCATGGTTCTACATTGTCTTATTTTCTAATTTTCTTCTATTAATTCTAATTATTTTATTAATATTATTTATTTCAAACATTCATTTATTCATTGAGACACTTATAATAATTGAAACACATTATTCCTTATGTTCATCTATATTGAGACCATTTGTCACGTTGCAATATATATATATATATATATATATATATATATATATATATTGTGACAGGACGAATAGTCACAATATGACAACCGTCACATATGCGTATAGCAAAATAGAAAATACAGTGCATAAAGCAATCCTCTGCTTAGTATAATAAGAAACAATGTATAAGATTAAGTAAATATAGTTAAGAAAGTATAATAATAAGAATTGTGTAATTGTGTATCAATATTTCAAATGTAAAAACAGTTTAAAAAGAACCTATCAGAGCGTGAACAACAACCCGTGACAGTTGTTAAACCAATAAGGGTAGAGTGTCATTAAACTAGCGGGAAAATACAGGGTGACGTCGCTAAAGCGCTCAAAGCACTTCAGTCTGCATTAAACCACCGGTTCGAGTAGTCCGCTTTAAAACACTAGTTCGGAAAGTCTATCTTAAACAACCAGTCCGAGTAGTTTGCAGTAAAACACTAGTACGGAACATCGGTTTTGAATTACTAGCCCGAGCAGTGCGTAGTGAGTAAAATCACGCGACAAGTTAAACTTAAAAGTAAAAACACTCGAACTTAACGTAATAGCGACTCCGTTCAAATAAATCAACAAAAGCGTGAAAATAGCATCTGAACGTAAAAATTCCACAACAGGGAGCTGAGGACATATCTACATCAGGGAGGCTGTTTACACCAGAATCCAGGGAAGCTGAGAACACTCCACATCAGGGAAGCTGTACACATATCCACGCCATAGAGACTGGATGAACAAGAAGAGGAACAATTGGAACATTCAAACCCAGAAACGCCCATGAGATAGACGCCGGAGCTACAATAACAAGTAGAGTATTAAATATTTAAGTTTGAATTCAAAAAGACAGTAAATAAGAAAGAAAAAAATTTCAGAGACTATAAAAAACAAATTTATGTAATTAGTAATGTAAGATAACAGAGCAAATTGAAGAAGTCATTTAAAGAGTTAAAGTAAATTAAAAAAAGAACATTAAACACAATTCTTATAATAACTAAAGAGTTAGAAGTAATTATTTCAAAAATAACACCCATCCATCACATTCTCACACACAGGTCTACAGAATATAAGTATAGCAGAGAAGTAAAAGTAAATTCAGTTAAGGTAAGTCTAATTAAAATTGCATTGGTCTTTGTGTGTGTAAACTGAACAGTATTAATACTCGCTGTTGCCAAAAATTGGCGATACCAGTAAAACACACCAACAAAGTCCAGTTGCAATATATGTATATATATATATTGCAACGATGCAGCCATACGCTGTATTAGGCATTAGTTTAAATAAATATAAAATTTGTAGAATTTTTATAAGTTACGGGTAAATGGACAGGTCTGAGATTGTAAAAATATTTAATTTTTAGATTAGGGGAAAAATTAACCTGTTCCGACAGGCAGTGAACACCTGCTCAATTGTATGTGTGGGTTACACGTGTATCTTGTGTGTGTGAGCGATGCTTGTAAAGACAGGAATCTCAGCAACCCGCCCCAAGTAATTAATAAAATAATTATTTTAATTCACTGTGCGAAAATTAGTTAGTGTGTGAACAAACCAAAGGCACCAAAGTGTGTGTAAAATTTATAGTTATCCCCAGTGAAAAGATGTTAATAGAACACGCTATGCGAAGACAGTGCAAAATAAACGTGTCAAAAAATACGCAAATTACCCTAAGACGCTCAAATTAATATAGTGGGTGCTTAATCGAATTAGCTATGATTTGTGCTATCTCGATTCCGTGCAAAACATTGCTATTTGCTAATAATTGCAAAAGATGAAAAGGTTCGGGAGTGGGGCTATCACGCGATATGCAGGTATCGACAGGACGATTTTGGAGCCAACTGGCGCGGAATCTCGAGAGGGTATAAATTAAGGGTTCGACCAAAAACCCTTCTCTTCATTTCAAGACACAGTTGCAGACGGACATGCTGTCCGTCGGCAGAACAGTTTTATTTTTATTTCTATTACAAGTCGCAGTAACGAAAGAATAAAACGTTCGTTAATTTCGTGACAATATTCCGTAAAACGTAAATACCAGAATCGTAAGTCTACCAAGAGTATCTACAGAAAAGCTACCAGAGCGACGAGGGATGCTGGACGAACTATTAATAAGTTTTTTGTAATTAATCATATAATTTAAAGCCAAATTGTTATTACAGATTGATTACGAGTTTCATTACAATAAAAAGTAGAGCCTATTACTAGTTGTTTGCTTTAATATTTTTCTAAATTTCACTGGGGAGTCTTAGCCTCTCTTGCCTACCCTGATAGCCGCCGCTGTTTTTAATAAACACACGGGAAAAGGTTCGTTTCTCGTCGGTCTCTGTATGTGTTTTATAAGAGAAAATTGATAGCTTCTGAACGAGATAAAATGTGAAGTTGAATTTTGTATACCTAATAAGTATATAATTTTATATCAGTATAAGATAAACAAAGTTATTTTTAAAATTAAAAAAAAAATTACGTCTGATAATTGAAGCATTTACTTATACTGTATTAAAAAAGTTTCTTAAATATGTTTCACAAGAAATAAATTCATATCAAAAATATTACCTGTTTTATTCTTCGTCCAACTATACTTTTTACTACTGTCTCACGGATCGTCGTATGCTACAGTGGAAACAAAAACACAGCCACCAATGAAGTCACTAATTACTAGCTTTAGTTAGTAACAAATAGCAATATGAAGTCAACAAGGCACTCTCTTTATAATAATACAAGGTAAATTTGTCTACACGCAATAATCATGTTAACTGTTAAGAGTTCTGTACTCTGTTTGGTCGTCCTCTCAGTCCTCCCGGTCGACGATCTCGATCCGGCCTCCAGCGATCCGTCGTCTCGGTCCACGTTCCAGCAATCGCCTCCAGGTAGTGCCTTTCTTAAGATCTCCGTATTCCAGTCGCTACGATCAGCAAACGATGCCCAGGAACTGTAGTTGACTATCTCAGACTCCGTGCTAGTTTCCCGATGACAATCGCCGCTCACTCGACCCTACGGACCCAAGGACGTCTGGAATTAGCGTCGTCTGGAATCGCTTCCCACTACGACCACCTTTGCTGACGAACTTTCAGAGAGACTGCAGAAAGTTACACAGACTTTCAGAGAGAGATTCGAGAAGACTGCCTCCTCCTTTTATAATGCAGCTGAATGTAAGGGCCTGCGTTGCTGAGTGACGTCACCACCGCTATGCGCGTAGGCGTCGTTTCAATTACTTCAATGTAATTCGTAGCGGCCACGTGTTTCCAAATTATTCTGTCTTGAATCTTCTAGAACACACCTTGTAGCATATGAATATATTTCCCTAACATTCTATTCGTTATTCGCATTACACAACACTTCAATTATATGTAAAATTATATTTTCATGGTTCTACATTGTCTTATTTTCTAATTTTCTTCTATTAATTCTAATTATTTTATTAATATTATTTATTTCAAGCATTCATTTATTCATTGAGACACTTATAATAATTGAAACACATTATTCCTTATGTTCATCTATATTGAGACCATTTGTCACGTTGCAATATATATATATATATATATATATATATATATTGTGACAGGACGAATAGTCACAATATGACAACCGTCACATATGCGTATAGCAAAATAGAAAATACAGTGCATAAAGCAATCCTCTGCTTAGTATAATAAGAAACAATGTATAAGATTAAGTAAATATAGTTATGAAAGTATAATAATAAGAATTGTGTAATTGTGTATCAATATTTCAAATGTAAAAACAGTTTAAAAAGAACCTATCAGAGCGTGAACAACAACCCGTGACAGTTGTTAAACCAATAAGGGTAGAGTGTCATTAAACTAGCGGGAAAATACAGGGTGACGTCGCTAAAGCGCTCAAAGCACTTCAGTCTGCATTAAACCACCGGTTCGAGTAGTCCGCTTTAAAACACTAGTTCGGAAAGTCTATGTTAAACAACCAGTCCGAGTAGTTTGCAGTAAAACACTAGTACGGAACATAGGTTTTGAATTACTAGCCCGAGCAGTGCGTAGTGAGTAAAATCACGCGACAAGTTAAACTTAAAAGTAAAAACACTCGAACTTAACGTAATAGCGACTCCGTTCAAATAAATCAACAAAAGCGTGAAAATAGCATCTGAACGTAAAAATTCCACAACAGGGAGCTGAGGACATATCTACATCAGGGAGGCTGTTTACACCAGAATCCAGGGAAGCTGAGAACACTCCACATCAGGGAAGCTGTACACATATCCACGCCATAGAGACTGGATGAACAAGAAGAGGAACAATTGGAACATTCAAACCCAGAAACGCCCATGAGATAGACGCCGGAGCTACAATAACAAGTAGAGTATTAAATATTTAAGTTTGAATTCAAAAAGACAGTAAATAAGAAAGAAAAAAATTTCAGAGACTATAAAAAACAAATTTATGTAATTAGTAATGTAAGATAAC
The DNA here is from genome assembly GCA_034769895.1 of Magicicada septendecula. Classification (NCBI taxonomy): domain Eukaryota; kingdom Metazoa; phylum Arthropoda; class Insecta; order Hemiptera; family Cicadidae; genus Magicicada; species Magicicada septendecula. Next base: position 350,055,241 of record CM068375.1, read on the forward strand.
AGAGCAAATTGAAGAAGTCATTTAAAGAGTTAAAGTAAATTAAAAAAAGAACATTAAACACAATTCTTATAATAACTAAAGAGTTAGAAGTAATTATTTCAAAAATAACACCCATCCATCACATTCTCACACACAGGTCTACAGAATATAAGTATAGCAGAGAAGTAAAAGTAAATTCAGTTAAGGTAAGTCTAATTAAAATTGCATTGGTCTTTGTGTGTGTAAACTGAACAGTATTAATACTCGCTGTTGCCAAAAATTGGCGATACCAGTAAAACACACCAACAAAGTCCAGTTGCAATATATGTATATATATATATTGCAACGATGCAGCCATACGCTGTATTAGGCATTAGTTTAAATAAATATAAAATTTGTAGAATTTTTATAAGTTACGGGTAAATGGACAGGTCTGAGATTGTAAAAATATTTAATTTTTAGATTAGGGGAAAAATTAACCTGTTCCGACAGGCAGTGAACACCTGCTCAATTGTATGTGTGGGTTACACGTGTATCTTGTGTGTGTGAGCGATGCTTGTAAAGACAGGAATCTCAGCAACCCGCCCCAAGTAATTAATAAAATAATTATTTTAATTCACTGTGCGAAAATTAGTTAGTGTGTGAACAAACCAAAGGCACCAAAGTGTGTGTAAAATTTATAGTTATCCCCAGTGAAAAGATGTTAATAGAACACGCTATGCGAAGACAGTGCAAAATAAACGTGTCAAAAAATACGCAAATTACCCTAAGACGCTCAAATTAATATAGTGGGTGCTTAATCGAATTAGCTATGATTTGTGCTATCTCGATTCCGTGCAAAACATTGCTATTTGCTAATAATTGCAAAAGATGAAAAGGTTCGGGAGTGGGGCTATCACGCGATATGCAGGTATCGACAGGACGATTTTGGAGCCAACTGGCGCGGAATCTCGAGAGGGTATAAATTAAGGGTTCGACCAAAAACCCTTCTCTTCATTTCAAGACACAGTTGCAGACGGACATGCTGTCCGTCGGCAGAACAGTTTTATTTTTATTTCTATTACAAGTCGCAGTAACGAAAGAATAAAACGTTCGTTAATTTCGTGACAATATTCCGTAAAACGTAAATACCAGAATCGTAAGTCTACCAAGAGTATCTACAGAAAAGCTACCAGAGCGACGAGGGATGCTGGACGAACTATTAATAAGTTTTTTGTAATTAATCATATAATTTAAAGCCAAATTGTTATTACAGATTGATTACGAGTTTCATTACAATAAAAAGTAGAGCCTATTACTAGTTGTTTGCTTTAATATTTTTCTAAATTTCACTGGGGAGTCTTAGCCTCTCTTGCCTACCCTGATAGCCGCCGCTGTTTTTAATAAACACACGGGAAAAGGTTCGTTTCTCGTCGGTCTCTGTATGTGTTTTATAAGAGAAAATTGATAGCTTCTGAACGAGATAAAATGTGAAGTTGAATTTTGTATACCTAATAAGTATATAATTTTATATCAGTATAAGATAAACAAAGTTATTTTTAAAATTAAAAAAAAAATTACGTCTGATAATTGAAGCATTTACTTATACTGTATTAAAAAAGTTTCTTAAATATGTTTCACAAGAAATAAATTCATATCAAAAATATTACCTGTTTTATTCTTCGTCCAACTATACTTTTTACTACTGTCTCACGGATCGTCGTATGCTACAGTGGAAACAAAAACACAGCCACCAATGAAGTCACTAATTACTAGCTTTAGTTAGTAACAAATAGCAATATGAAGTCAACAAGGCACTCTCTTTATAATAATACAAGGTAAATTTGTCTACACGCAATAATCATGTTAACTGTTAAGAGTTCTGTACTCTGTTTGGTCGTCCTCTCAGTCCTCCCGGTCGACGATCTCGATCCGGCCTCCAGCGATCCGTCGTCTCGGTCCACGTTCCAGCAATCGCCTCCAGGTAGTGCCTTTCTTAAGATCTCCGTATTCCAGTCGCTACGATCAGCAAACGATGCCCAGGAACTGTAGTTGACTATCTCAGACTCCGTGCTAGTTTCCCGATGACAATCGCCGCTCACTCGACCCTACGGACCCAAGGACGTCTGGAATTAGCGTCGTCTGGAATCGCTTCCCACTACGACCACCTTTGCTGACGAACTTTCAGAGAGACTGCAGAAAGTTATCACAGACTTTCAGAGAGAGATTCGAGAAGACTGCCTCCTCCTTTTATAATGCAGCTGAATGTAAGGGCCTGCGTTGCTGAGTGACGTCACCACCGCTATGCGCGTAGGCGTCGTTTCAATTACTTCAATGTAATTCGTAGCGGCCACGTGTTTCCAAATTATTCTGTCTTGAATCTTCTAGAACACACCTTGTAGCATATGAATATATTTCCCTAACATTCTATTCGTTATTCGCATTACACAACACTTCAATTATATGTAAAATTATATTTTCATGGTTCTACATTGTCTTATTTTCTAATTTTCTTCTATTAATTCTAATTATTTTATTAATATTATTTATTTCAAACATTCATTTATTCATTGAGACACTTATAATAATTGAAACACATTATTCCTTATGTTCATCTATATTGAGACCATTTGTCACGTTGCAATATATATATATATATATATATTGTGACAGGACGAATAGTCACAATATGACAACCGTCACATATGCGTATAGCAAAATAGAAAATACAGTGCATAAAGCAATCCTCTGCTTAGTATAATAAGAAACAATGTATAAGATTAAGTAAATATAGTTAAGAAAGTATAATAATAAGAATTGTGTAATTGTGTATCAATATTTCAAATGTAAAAACAGTTTAAAAAGAACCTATCAGAGCGTGAACAACAACCCGTGACAGTTGTTAAACCAATAAGGGTAGAGTGTCATTAAACTAGCGGGAAAATACAGGGTGACGTCGCTAAAGCGCTCAAAGCACTTCAGTCTGCATTAAACCACCGGTTCGAGTAGTCCGCTTTAAAACACTAGTTCGGAAAGTCTATGTTAAACAACCAGTCCGAGTAGTTTGCAGTAAAACACTAGTACGGAACATCGGTTTTGAATTACTAGCCCGAGCAGTGCGTAGTGAGTAAAATCACGCGACAAGTTAAACTTAAAAGTAAAAACACTCGAACTTAACGTAATAGCGACTCCGTTCAAATAAATCAACAAAAGCGTGAAAATAGCATCTGAACGTAAAAATTCCACAACAGGGAGCTGAGGACATATCTACATCAGGGAGGCTGTTTACACCAGAATCCAGGGAAGCTGAGAACACTCCACATCAGGGAAGCTGTACACATATCCACGCCATAGAGACTGGATGAACAAGAAGAGGAACAATTGGAACATTCAAACCCAGAAACGCCCATGAGATAGACGCCGGAGCTACAATAACAAGTAGAGTATTAAATATTTAAGTTTGAATTCAAAAAGACAGTAAATAAGAAAGAAAAAAATTTCAGAGACTATAAAAAACAAATTTATGTAATTAGTAATGTAAGATAACAGAGCAAATTGAAGAAGTCATTTAAAGAGTTAAAGTAAATTAAAAAAAGAACATTAAACACAATTCTTATAATAACTAAAGAGTTAGAAGTAATTATTTCAAAAATAACACCCATCCATCACATTCTCACACACAGGTCTACAGAATATAAGTATAGCAGAGAAGTAAAAGTAAATTCAGTTAAGGTAAGTCTAATTAAAATTGCATTGGTCTTTGTGTGTGTAAACTGAACAGTATTAATACTCGCTGTTGCCAAAAATTGGCGATACCAGTAAAACACACCAACAAAGTCCAGTTGCAATATATGTATATATATATATTGCAACGATGCAGCCATACGCTGTATTAGGCATTAGTTTAAATAAATATAAAATTTGTAGAATTTTTATAAGTTACGGGTAAATGGACAGGTCTGAGATTGTAAAAATATTTAATTTTTAGATTAGGGGAAAAATTAACCTGTTCCGACAGGCAGTGAACACCTGCTCAATTGTATGTGTGGGTTACACGTGTATCTTGTGTGTGTGAGCGATGCTTGTAAAGACAGGAATCTCAGCAACCCGCCCCAAGTAATTAATAAAATAATTATTTTAATTCACTGTGCGAAAATTAGTTAGTGTGTGAACAAACCAAAGGCACCAAAGTGTGTGTAAAATTTATAGTTATCCCCAGTGAAAAGATGTTAATAGAACACGCTATGCGAAGACAGTGCAAAATAAACGTGTCAAAAAATACGCAAATTACCCTAAGACGCTCAAATTAATATAGTGGGTGCTTAATCGAATTAGCTATGATTTGTGCTATCTCGATTCCGTGCAAAACATTGCTATTTGCTAATAATTGCAAAAGATGAAAAGGTTCGGGAGTGGGGCTATCACGCGATATGCAGGTATCGACAGGACGATTTTGGAGCCAACTGGCGCGGAATCTCGAGAGGGTATAAATTAAGGGTTCGACCAAAAACCCTTCTCTTCATTTCAAGACACAGTTGCAGACGGACATGCTGTCCGTCGGCAGAACAGTTTTATTTTTATTTCTATTACAAGTCGCAGTAACGAAAGAATAAAACGTTCGTTAATTTCGTGACAATATTCCGTAAAACGTAAATACCAGAATCGTAAGTCTACCAAGAGTATCTACAGAAAAGCTACCAGAGCGACGAGGGATGCTGGACGAACTATTAATAAGTTTTTTGTAATTAATCATATAATTTAAAGCCAAATTGTTATTACAGATTGATTACGAGTTTCATTACAATAAAAAGTAGAGCCTATTACTAGTTGTTTGCTTTAATATTTTTCTAAATTTCACTGGGGAGTCTTAGCCTCTCTTGCCTACCCTGATAGCCGCCGCTGTTTTTAATAAACACACGGGAAAAGGTTCGTTTCTCGTCGGTCTCTGTATGTGTTTTATAAGAGAAAATTGATAGCTTCTGAACGAGATAAAATGTGAAGTTGAATTTTGTATACCTAATAAGTATATAATTTTATATCAGTATAAGATAAACAAAGTTATTTTTAAAATTAAAAAAAAAATTACGTCTGATAATTGAAGCATTTACTTATACTGTATTAAAAAAGTTTCTTAAATATGTTTCACAAGAAATAAATTCATATCAAAAATATTACCTGTTTTATTCTTCGTCCAACTATACTTTTTACTACTGTCTCACGGATCGTCGTATGCTACAGTGGAAACAAAAACACAGCCACCAATGAAGTCACTAATTACTAGCTTTAGTTAGTAACAAATAGCAATATGAAGTCAACAAGGCACTCTCTTTATAATAATACAAGGTAAATTTGTCTACACGCAATAATCATGTTAACTGTTAAGAGTTCTGTACTCTGTTTGGTCGTCCTCTCAGTCCTCCCGGTCGACGATCTCGATCCGGCCTCCAGCGATCCGTCGTCTCGGTCCACGTTCCAGCAATCGCCTCCAGGTAGTGCCTTTCTTAAGATCTCCGTATTCCAGTCGCTACGATCAGCAAACGATGCCCAGGAACTGTAGTTGACTATCTCAGACTCCGTGCTAGTTTCCCGATGACAATCGCCGCTCACTCGACCCTACGGACCCAAGGACGTCTGGAATTAGCGTCGTCTGGAATCGCTTCCCACTACGACCACCTTTGCTGACGAACTTTCAGAGAGACTGCAGAAAGTTATCACAGACTTTCAGAGAGAGATTCGAGAAGACTGCCTCCTCCTTTTATAATGCAGCTGAATGTAAGGGCCTGCGTTGCTGAGTGACGTCACCACCGCTATGCGCGTAGGCGTCGTTTCAATTACTTCAATGTAATTCGTAGCGGCCACGTGTTTCCAAATTATTCTGTCTTGAATCTTCTAGAACACACCTTGTAGCATATGAATATATTTCCCTAACATTCTATTCGTTATTCGCATTACACAACACTTCAATTATATGTAAAATTATATTTTCATGGTTCTACATTGTCTTATTTTCTAATTTTCTTCTATTAATTCTAATTATTTTATTAATATTATTTATTTCAAGCATTCATTTATTCATTGAGACACTTATAATAATTGAAACACATTATTCCTTATGTTCATCTATATTGAGACCATTTGTCACGTTGCAATATATATATATATATATATATATATATATATTGTGACAGGACGAATAGTCACAATATGACAACCGTCACATATGCGTATAGCAAAATAGAAAATACAGTGCATAAAGCAATCCTCTGCTTAGTATAATAAGAAGCAATGTATAAGATTAAGTAAATATAGTTATGAAAGTATAATAATAAGAATTGTGTAATTGTGTATCAATATTTCAAATGTAAAAACAGTTTAAAAAGAACCTATCAGAGCGTGAACAACAACCCGTGACAGTTGTTAAACCAATAAGGGTAGAGTGTCATTAAACTAGCGGGAAAATACAGGGTGACGTCGCTAAAGCGCTCAAAGCACTTCAGTCTGCATTAAACCACCGGTTCGAGTAGTCCGCTTTAAAACACTAGTTCGGAAAGTCTATGTTAAACAACCAGTCCGAGTAGTTTGCAGTAAAACACTAGTACGGAACATCGGTTTTGAATTACTAGCCCGAGCAGTGCGTAGTGAGTAAAATCACGCGACAAGTTAAACTTAAAAGTAAAAACACTCGAACTTAACGTAATAGCGACTCCGTTCAAATAAATCAACAAAAGCGTGAAAATAGCATCTGAACGTAAAAATTCCACAACAGGGAGCTGAGGACATATCTACATCAGGGAGGCTGTTTACACCAGAATCCAGGGAAGCTGAGAACACTCCACATCAGGGAAGCTGTACACATATCCACGCCATAGAGACTGGATGAACAAGAAGAGGAACAATTGGAACATTCAAACCCAGAAACGCCCATGAGATAGACGCCGGAGCTACAATAACAAGTAGAGTATTAAATATTTAAGTTTGAATTCAAAAAGACAGTAAATAAGAAAGAAAAAAATTTCAGAGACTATAAAAAACAAATTTATGTAATTAGTAATGTAAGATAACAGAGCAAATTGAAGAAGTCATTTAAAGAGTTAAAGTAAATTAAAAAAAGAACATTAAACACAATTCTTATAATAACTAAAGAGTTAGAAGTAATTATTTCAAAAATAACATCCATCCATCACATTCTCACACACAGGTCTACAGAATATAAGTATAGCAGAGAAGTAAAAGTAAATTCAGTTAAGGTAAGTCTAATTAAAATTGCATTGGTCTTTGTGTGTGTAAACTGAACAGTATTAATACTCGCTGTTGCCAAAAATTGGCGATACCAGTAAAACACACCAACAAAGTCCAGTTGCAATATATGTATATATATATATTGCAACGATGCAGCCATACGCTGTATTAGGCATTAGTTTAAATAAATATAAAATTTGTAGAATTTTTATAAGTTACGGGTAAATGGACAGGTCTGAGATTGTAAAAATATTTAATTTTTAGATTAGGGGAAAAATTAACCTGTTCCGACAGGCAGTGAACACCTGCTCAATTGTATGTGTGGGTTACACGTGTATCTTGTGTGTGTGAGCGATGCTTGTAAAGACAGGAATCTCAGCAACCCGCCCCAAGTAATTAATAAAATAATTATTTTAATTCACTGTGCGAAAATTAGTTAGTGTGTGAACAAACCAAAGGCACCAAAGTGTGTGTAAAATTTATAGTTATCCCCAGTGAAAAGATGTTAATAGAACACGCTATGCGAAGACAGTGCAAAATAAACGTGTCAAAAAATACGCAAATTACCCTAAGACGCTCAAATTAATATAGTGGGTGCTTAATCGAATTAGCTATGATTTGTGCTATCTCGATTCCGTGCAAAACATTGCTATTTGCTAATAATTGCAAAAGATGAAAAGGTTCGGGAGTGGGGCTATCACGCGATATGCAGGTATCGACAGGACGATTTTGGAGCCAACTGGCGCGGAATCTCGAGAGGGTATAAATTAAGGGTTCGACCAAAAACCCTTCTCTTCATTTCAAGACACAGTTGCAGACGGACATGCTGTCCGTCGGCAGAACAGTTTTATTTTTATTTCTATTACAAGTCGCAGTAACGAAAGAATAAAACGTTCGTTAATTTCGTGACAATATTCCGTAAAACGTAAATACCAGAATCGTAAGTCTACCAAGAGTATCTACAGAAAAGCTACCAGAGCGACGAGGGATGCTGGACGAACTATTAATAAGTTTTTTGTAATTAATCATATAATTTAAAGCCAAATTGTTATTACAGATTGATTACGAGTTTCATTACAATAAAAAGTAGAGCCTATTACTAGTTGTTTGCTTTAATATTTTTCTAAATTTCACTGGGGAGTCTTAGCCTCTCTTGCCTACCCTGATAGCCGCCGCTGTTTTTAATAAACACACGGGAAAAGGTTCGTTTCTCGTCGGTCTCTGTATGTGTTTTATAAGAGAAAATTGATAGCTTCTGAACGAGATAAAATGTGAAGTTGAATTTTGTATACCTAATAAGTATATAATTTTATATCAGTATAAGATAAACAAAGTTATTTTTAAAATTAAAAAAAAATTATGTCTGATAATTGAAGCATTTACTTATACTGTATTAAAAAAGTTTCTTAAATATGTTTCACAAGAAATAAATTCATATCAAAAATATTACCTGTTTTATTCTTCGTCCAACTATACTTTTTACTACTGTCTCACGGATCGTCGTATGCTACAGTGGAAACAAAAACACAGCCACCAATGAAGTCACTAATTACTAGCTTTAGTTAGTAACAAATAGCAATATGAAGTCAACAAGGCACTCTCTTTATAATAATACAAGGTAAATTTGTCTACACGCAATAATCATGTTAACTGTTAAGAGTTCTGTACTCTGTTTGGTCGTCCTCTCAGTCCTCCCGGTCGACGATCTCGATCCGGCCTCCAGCGATCCGTCGTCTCGGTCCACGTTCCAGCAATCGCCTCCAGGTAGTGCCTTTCTTAAGATCTCCGTATTCCAGTCGCTACGATCAGCAAACGATGCCCAGGAACTGTAGTTGACTATCTCAGACTCCGTGCTAGTTTCCCGATGACAATCGCCGCTCACTCGACCCTACGGACCCAAAGGACGTCTGGAATTAGCGTCGTCTGGAATCGCTTCCCACTACGACCACCTTTGCTGACGAACTTTCAGAGAGACTGCAGAAAGTTATCACAGACTTTCAGAGAGAGATTCGAGAAGACTGCCTCCTCCTTTTATAATGCAGCTGAATGTAAGGGCCTGCGTTGCTGAGTGACGTCACCACCGCTATGCGCGTAGGCGTCGTTTCAATTACTTCAATGTAATTCGTAGCGGCCACGTGTTTCCAAATTATTCTGTCTTGAATGTTCTAGAACACACCTTGTAGCATATGAATATATTTCCCTAACATTCTATTCGTTATTCGCATTACACAACACTTCAATTATATGTAAAATTATATTTTCATGGTTCTACATTGTCTTATTTTCTAATTTTCTTCTATTAATTCTAATTATTTTATTAATATTATTTATTTCAAGCATTCATTTATTCATTGAGACACTTATAATAATTGAAACACATTATTCCTTATGTTCATCTATATTGAGACCATTTGTCACGTTGCAATATATATATATATATATATATATATATATATTGTGACAGGACGAATAGTCACAATATGACAACCGTCACATATGCGTATAGCAAAATAGAAAATACAGTGCATAAAGCAATCCTCTGCTTAGTATAATAAGAAACAATGTATAAGATTAAGTAAATATAGTTATGAAAGTGTAATAATAAGAATTGTGTAATTGTGTATCAATATTTCAAATGTAAAAACAGTTTAAAAAGAACCTATCAGAGCGTGAACAACAACCCGTGACAGTTGTTAAACCAATAAGGGTAGAGTGTCATTAAACTAGCGGGAAAATACAGGGTGACGTCGCTAAAGCGCTCAAAGCACTTCAGTCTGCATTAAACCACCGGTTCGAGTAGTCCGCTTTAAAACACTAGTTCGGAAAGTCTATGTTAAACAACCAGTCCGAGTAGTTTGCAGTAAAACACTAGTACGGAACATCGGTTTTGAATTACTAGCCCGAGCAGTGCGTAGTGAGTAAAATCACGCGACAAGTTAAACTTAAAAGTAAAAACACTCGAACTTAACGTAATAGCGACTCCGTTCAAATAAATCAACAAAAGCGTGAAAATAGCATCTGAACGTAAAAATTCCACAACAGGGAGCTGAGGACATATCTACATCAGGGAGGCTGTTTACACCAGAATCCAGGGAAGCTGAGAACACTCCACATCAGGGAAGCTGTACACATATCCACGCCATAGAGACTGGATGAACAAGAAGAGGAACAATTGGAACATTCAAACCCAGAAACGCCCATGAGATAGACGCCGGAGCTACAATAACAAGTAGAGTATTAAATATTTAAGTTTGAATTCAAAAAGACAGTAAATAAGAAAGAAAAAAATTTCAGAGACTATAAAAAACAAATTTATGTAATTAGTAATGTAAGATAACAGAGCAAATTGAAGAAGTCATTTAAAGAGTTAAAGTAAATTAAAAAAAGAACATTAAACACAATTCTTATAATAACTAAAGAGTTAGAAGTAATTATTTCAAAAATAACACCCATCCATCACATTCTCACACACAGGTCTACAGAATATAAGTATAGCAGAGAAGTAAAAGTAAATTCAGTTAAGGTAAGTCTAATTAAAATTGCATTGGTCTTTGTGTGTGTAAACTGAACAGTATTAATACTCGCTGTTGCCAAAAATTGGCGATACCAGTAAAACACACCAACAAAGTCCAGTTGCAATATATGTATATATATATATTGCAACGATGCAGCCATACGCTGTATTAGGCATTAGTTTAAATAAATATAAAATTTGTAGAATTTTTAGAAGTTACGGGTAAATGGACAGGTCTGAGATTGTAAAAATATTTAATTTTTAGATTAGGGGAAAAATTAACCTGTTCCGACAGGCAGTGAACACCTGCTCAATTGTATGTGTGGGTTACACGTGTATCTTGTGTGTGTGAGCCATGCTTGTAAAGACAGGAATCTCAGCAACCCGACCCAAGTAATTAATAAAATAATTATTTTAATTCACTGTGCGAAAATTAGTTAGTGTGTGAACAAACCAAAGGCACCAAAGTGTGTGTAAAATTTATAGTTATCCCCAGTGAAAAGATGTTAATAGAACACGCTATGCGAAGACAGTGCAAAATAAACGTGTCAAAAAATACGCAAATTACCCTAAGACGCTCAAATTAATATAGTGGGTGCTTAATCGAATTAGCTATGATTTGTGCTATCTCGATTCCGTGCAAAACATTGCTATTTGCTAATAATTGCAAAAGATGAAAAGGTTCGGGAGTGGGGCTATCACGCGATATGCAGGTATCGACAGGACGATTTTGGAGCCAACTGGCGCGGAATCTCGAGAGGGTATAAATTAAGGGTTCGACCAAAAACCCTTCTCTTCATTTCAAGACACAGTTGCAGACGGACATGCTGTCCGTCGGCAGAACAGTTTTATTTTTATTTCTATTACAAGTCGCAGTAACGAAAGAATAAAACATTCGTTAATTTCGTGACAATATTCCGTAAAAGGTAAATACCAGAATCGTAAGTCTACCAAGAGTATCTACAGAAAAGCTACCAGAGCGACGAGGGATGCTGGACGAACTATTAATAAGTTTTTTGTAATTAATCATATAATTTAAAGCCAAATTGTTATTACAGATTGATTACGAGTTTCATTACAATAAAAAGTAGAGCCTATTACTAGTTGTTTGCTTTAATATTTTTCTAAATTTCACTGGGGAGTCTTAGCCTCTCTTGCCTACCCTGATAGCCGCCGCTGTTTTTAATAAACACACGGGAAAAGGTTCGTTTTTCGTCGGTCTCTGTATGTGTTTTATAAGAGAAAATTGATAGCTTCTGAACGAGATAAAATGTGAAGTTGAATTTTGTATACCTAATAAGTATATAATTTTATATCAGTATAAGATAAACAAAGTTATTTTTAAAATTAAAAAAAAATTATGTCTGATAATTGAAGCATTTACTTATACTGTATTAAAAAAGTTTCTTAAATATGTTTCACAAGAAATAAATTCATATCAAAAATATTACCTGTTTTATTCTTCGTCCAACTATACTTTTTACTACTGTCTCACGGATCGTCGTATGCTACAGTGGAAACAAAAACACAGCCACCAATGAAGTCACTAATTACTAGCTTTAGTTAGTAACAAATAGCAATATGAAGTCAACAAGGCACTCTCTTTATAATAATACAAGGTAAATTTGTCTACAGAAAGTTTTACAATTCTTCCCTAACAAAACATTAACCTGTTTTTCTAACTAAGGATTACGATCTTTCTCGTTTATTAAAGATTTAAAGAAGCTGGATAATTTTTTCCGAGTCGTACGTATTAAATAAAATAAATTGAAATAAGCATTCAATTATTTATACAGGCCTACTTCTATGTTTTAAAACATGGACCATTGCATACAGATTTATGCTATGCTAATAAATATGAGTGACCATCCATTTCAGACAAGAGTAGCTATATTAATTGCAGTACAGTGTTATTACAATATTACAGTAACACTCAGTAGAATTAAAAATTGCTAAATCTTGGAAATCTGCTCAAAGCGAGCCGGGATTTTTGAGCGTGTTCAACAGCAATTCAGAAGACGTGTTAATGCTGTGTACTAATAAATGTGTATCACATTGACGATTTATTGTTGGAATGGTAGTCTACAAGAAAACACTTTGAAGTAAGCTATTTAAAGATAACAGTTTAAAGAAGAAAATCATTTTTTGTTCTTCTTTAAATACAGAAATAGCATTACAGCTTTTTTCTATTTTACACTTTATTAATATCTACCATTTATTTTATGTCTAATGTTTTGTCACTCTGTAATGAGATAAAACAACTGATGTTTTCAGTATTTGTGTTTTATTTTACAAAATAACTCCTTGTTTCAGTTAACCGTCTGTTGATTTCCATAATTTACCCACTGTTGTATATAAAATTTAACGAATTTTTCCTTTTTTTTTAATACCGACAGTGTTCGTTTTATCTAAAAGCAAATGTTCTTATTTGTTTTAATAACGTCACCGTCTTAACAATGTTGTTATTGTTAAGTTGACTTAACAGCAAAAAAAAATTTTTGATCTTATGAGGAATGAAGCTCATGGGTTTTGTTATGAAACAAATTTAACAACTTTCTTAAACTTCGTATCATGAGAATGCTAATATAAGTGTTAATTTTTATGTAACAAAATAGTTTGTTATAAGTACGGAGTTTTGTGAAATTTCAAATGTAATATTTAGATCAAACGTCACTTTTTTAAGATAATATTTGGTTTACTTTCGTACTTTCAAGGAGTAGTAAACTTGCTGTGTATACCAAATTTGAACTCTACTTCCTACCTCTTTTGCCAGAAATTAAATGTATTAAAGAAAGCATAGATACAGATGTACAAACGAAAAAAAAAAACATTTTTAGGCATATTTTTATTTGTAATTGTTTTAGTTTAATGAGAAGGATAATTTTCGGATGTTTGGCATAATCGTTAGGGAACAGTCTACATACAAAGCCGTATAGGTATGATTAACTATTAAATGATTTTTCAAGAACTGATTCACGTGGTAAAAACAAAAAATATTAAGAATAATTAATTAGTAGATAAAAAGATAGCAATTTCAGAGAAATCCGTCATAACTAATTACATTACAAACTTTGAAGACGCATCTGTCATAATGTCGTGCAATAGGTATTACAACAGAACGGTCCTAGAAGCAATAGAAATTAATAAGCACAAGGATAATTTTAACAGAAAAACAGAGACGCTTAGCACTACTTGGTACCCTCTACTTTTTAGCTTGACTGTAAGGGAGTTGGCTGACAGCACAAATAATGCGGACATTTTAACACTGCAGGGCAGGGTCCATTTACCGGACCACCTACCGCCACTTCTACACTATATAACTGAGTTTGGTTGCCAGACTCATCTTTGCCATAGATCTGAGGATCTGAGTATTAGAGGCCTAATATGAGTCTAATGTCGTCATACAAAATATTTTTGACGCGGTCCATACCGGAAGAAGAGTACAAAAACGTAATGGGCATTGACCGCGGAAGCATACGTGACAGAATAAAACATAATTAATGTTTAAATGCTTATGAGTGTCAGTCAGTAAGTACACACAATTTTTATTGTCACCATCAGAAAAACTGTAGATTGTTGTGGCTCTGAACAGAAAACGTATTGTGTAACACAACAGTGAGTTGTTTGAACTCATCTGTCACACAAAACTTCGATACAAATGGTTTTAAAATTGTGTTAACTCATTGACCGAAAGTCATAAAATATTTCGTAATTTATTAACTCGTGGTCACTATTAAATTAGTGATTCATAAAAACAGGAACAACAACAATAACAAATATAATTATGTGCGTAAGTGTGTGGGGGGGGGTTGCAAAACGTTTTTCAACGCTTTCAGACGTCCAAACGTGATCAACATTGCTTTGTTTAAGACTTTCTTTTCGAGCAGTTATTTATTCCTCATGGCCCTTCAGATGTTGTAGATCGTCCTCTTCTTTTATCTGTCTCGATGGCCTCTATTTTTAAACTACTTTTGGAAATCTAACGTCCGCCATTCGCCAAACGTAACCATACCATATCGAATGACGTTTTTCTATAGTTTTAGTTAAGCTTTCCTCAGTCCCCATAATATTTCTGATGTAATCATTTCGAAATCTGGCCAGTCGTGTTTTTTAGCAGATCTCCTCAAGGCATCCGTCTATACCGCTTCTAGTCTCCTTCTCTCCGATTCATTCAGCCGGCAAGCCTCTACGCCATAATTTGTTATACTCTTTACTATAGTATCTTATATCCTTACTCTTACGTGTATGCTATATGCTTTTATGGTGTATTCTCCTCTTGATGTCTTTCGTGCGTTTTCCCTCATCTATTACCACACCGAGACAGTTGTAGATACTACAAGGTAATAGTTTTCCTCACTCTCTAGCTCTATTGTACTGCTTTACGTACTACGTACATATATTTCGTCTTATCGGTGTTTATGTTTACGCCCATTTCCCATATAAAGTGATATACACTCTACATATATCATCGTGGTCATACACTCCAGGCCAACAACTATATACTGTGCCACTACCATCTGATCATCCGCAAACTGTAGATTATAGATACACTCTCCGTCAACTTCATTTCCCATTCCCCTATATTTTCTTTTCCACATTGTCAGGGCTTACTCCACATATATTTCAAACAATGTCGGTGATTAACATCACTCTTGTCTTAGGAGTTTGTTACTGTGAATTCCTGGTGACAAATCAAATGCCTCCCCACTAGTACTTTCAACGTACTTCCTCTGTAATGTTCCTGCACAGACTTAATGAGACTATAGCTAACACCTGTCTTATGGATTGCCTGCCACAATTTAGATTATTAAGTTATCAAATGCGTTTCAAACAGTTTCATACTGTGTAACTTACATGGTTATAAGATGCCATCAATCTCTCTTAAAACTCTTTTCTAATTTCCTTATTTTTCCCTATTTGTATCGGCCATCTGAGGACTATATGGCAATTTCAATTCTTTATACTTTATGCTTTCCTTTTTCTCTAATATTCTTTCATCTTTTCACTGTGTCTCTTCTTCCTGTCTTCAGTCCACTTTGAACCTGCGTTTTTCTCTCTGCTACCCTGGACTCCTTCCATTTTTAACAGTTTTGCAGGAAAAACTTCTCTTTCAATTGCTTCTTCTGCGTTTACATTATTTTTATCTAAATCCTTTTGACTTCTTTAAACTAACTCAATGTTAACTTGCTTTCCCCACAAATATTTGAAGATCTGTTTTGTTAACCTATATTGTTGTCTATTCTGTATAAATGTTCAAAAAATACTAGTCTTCTTTTTCTCACTGTTTCTGTTATATTTTTTATACTTTGGTATATTTCATCATTATTTCTTAAATTTCAACCCTTTTAAGCCTAATATATTCGTAATAATTCGTCTTTGTAATATTTCTAGTTTGTCTAAATTATAATTTAATGGTAGATATCTACTTGCATATGGGCATCCTGACTTCACTACTGTACTGCAATGCCTTATTTTCGCATATTTATATATGCACATTTTATTGTAAATATCTTTAGTTATACCATATGCTCTGAATCCTTTCCATACGATTTATTTTATGAATCCTTTCTTCTCTGGCAGATTTTCTAAACCATTCTCTTTGAATTATTTCCTATAGATACTTAAATTGTCTAACCCTTTCTATTTGCCAAATATCTGTGAGCAGGAATTTAGGCGCATTTTTAATGTTCGTGAAAAATTTGTTTTTTTTGCAGAAATTCTTAAGCCTGTTCTATTGCCTATGTCCTATAAAAAATTAACTTGTGTGACTGCAGATGTCAGATGTTTAGAACTATAGCAAAGTCATCTGCGAATGCTAAAAATTTCCTTCTTTATTTAGTGTACAACATCGTTTTTTAAACGATAAATATTTATTTATTAAAATAATGTCTTTCATTACGTTGTGGTTAATGGATTTGGAACCATCACTGAGTTTTGTGTATTCAGTGGCATGTCACGTCCGCTACTCCGCTGTTGCATCTAATTACGGTTCTATTAATTCTTTAGTTCTCCTACGCTCCTCTGTTAACAACGTCCAGCATCCTTAATCTCTTCCTTCCTCATCATCTTTCACCTTGTCCCATTAACGGAAGTTACAACAAATATCCGTTAATATTCTTTTGGTCTTAGAATCTGTTCTATCCAGTTTCCCTTCTTCCACAATATTGTACTTGACCAATAATGTTCTGTTTTCTTTTATTTTGGTTAAAACGTCTTTGTTATTCATTATGTTAATTTATTTAATTGTATCCACTTTTCTACATACCCTCATATCTTAAAGCCTTATTCTAAATCATTACCGAGGATTACATAAGGAAATATCACTGTAATTTAGGAAATATTAAAAAAATTCTAAGTCATTTCCGACGTTTCGACCGTACGGTGTACGAGGCGACAAGTGACAAGTAACGGGTTGTCAGGGTCGAAAGCAAACACAGGTCTTCAGTTATAGGATACAACACAGGGGAAAGTGGCGTAGGAACTTGTATGACTAGCCTGTTGAAGGGGACTGACCTTTGCCGTCGCCCTCCTTTAGATCTTAGGACGCCACTCTTTTACATCCTCTAACTTCGCTGTTTTCCTTTCCGAATATTTTAGTGTCGCTACAGTTTACCCTCTTAATAACACTAAATTTGCCGAACTTCCATTCCTTAACTTGCTCTCATAATTCTTTGACAGACCGTTCGATCTTCCAATCTACTCTCTTTTCTCTAAATTTTTATTTTAAGATAACAGATACGGTTAATTTCTTATAAGAAACCTATCTTAGAACAACCATTATTTACCATTATCCTAAATATTACAATAACATTTTAATATCAGCATCACTGCTATCACAGGCGTTATACTCTCAGACTAGTTGTAGTGAAAACCATTCGGAAGTATAATTTTAAAATGGTTAGTATTGTATACAATCGATTACACGTTTGAAGGAATAAATGAGTTTACGTAACTTGAAGCTTATGTTAATAATGAAAACAAGGTATCCAATGAAATAACAAAAAGAATAATGGCGGGGAATAGAGCAAACTTTGGTCTAGTAAAATTATTAAGATGTAGTATTCTCACCCAAGAGACTAAACTGAAAATGTACAGAGCAATGATCAGTCTTGTAGTGACATATGGTTAAGAAACCTGGACATTAAGAGCAGTTCATGAGAAGGCTCTGAGGGCTTTGAAAGGAAAATTATTAGAAGAATCTTTGCACAGTATGCTGTAATGCAGAATAGAGGACTAGATCTAATCAAGAAATAGACTCCATTCTAAAACAGGGAGATATCGTTCGATTTATAAAGTCTAAAAAAATCAGATAGACAGGACATGTAGAAAGAATGGACAACCAAGGATTCCTCAAAAGGATAATGAATGGGCACAGAAGAGGAGACAGGCCAAGAAAACGATTGCAAGACGACGTGGAAGAAGATCTGACTAGGACGGTTGTCGGCTCGTGGAAGACCTTGGTCGGAAGGCTCGTGGAAGGCACATGATCGGACTATCTAGAGGGGGATCATTAGGGAGGCCAAGGTCCATCCTGGACTGTAGTGCCGGATGTGTATGTATGTATGTATCTACGCAGTAGTGTAGACAAACTCTAAATTATTTTCTTTGAGTCAGAAAGAGTAAAAAGAGTTTTGTGTTGGATTTGGTTTGCTCCTTATTTATTGTAGTACTGTATCGAGTCAACATTCACATTTAAATCACAAACACGTGAGCACATTTCTTAAACCTCACATACCATATACATGAGCCTTCACAATAAACTCTGCGTTTCACCAAAATTCACTGAATATACAAATAAAAACACTGCTTAGCTAATAAAAACTTTTACAACCAGAAACATTTTACACGTTTTTATATTACCATGTTGTTTATACTTTCACTTTGTATGATTTATAACTCTACTTTCTGCTAACGCATAAAAAGTGTAGCCTATACAAATTGTATTAGTGAGTTATGGTAAAATTTTATTGTGGTCGTATTGGTTAAATAACCTATTTTACAGTATAAGTAAGTATATGTTTCGTTATGTTTCATTTTTAAATAAGTAAAGTCACTTTTAACTGTAAAGTATCGAAGAAACGCGACATGTTACGACGGTCTCACTGATCGTCGTATGGTACAGTGGAAACAAATGCAGACACC
Organism: Magicicada septendecula; assembly: GCA_034769895.1. NCBI lineage: Eukaryota > Metazoa > Arthropoda > Insecta > Hemiptera > Cicadidae > Magicicada > Magicicada septendecula. The sequence continues at coordinate 350,074,094 of CM068375.1, forward strand.
AATTAAGTCACTAATCTCCAGCTTTACTTAATCACAATTGACAGTTTGTATGCACCTCGTACAATAATCCAAGTTAAATTTTCCACACGCAATAATAGTGTCAAATATTAGGAAACCACGGTAATTACTACAAAATAACACATCAACATAATACTTCAACCATCACTCGATCCGCACTAAGGAAAATCGCTCAATATAACTGACAGACTAAACCAGACTCTCTTGTTTTTATAAATCGCTCAGAGTTCCAGAATAACTTTCCATCCTTACTGCACGCCAGCTTAATGCGTATCTCATGTGTTCTTGAACACTCTGGAATGTACTTTACAGTAAGTGCGGCCTTGAATGACGCTACACCTGCTCGACTAGTGAAGGGACGGGTGGAGGACGCTCTCGGCTGTTCGATAGGGTTGTCTTTACAATAACATATTTTACAGTTTAAGTAAGTGCATGTGTTATTATGTTTCATTTTCAAATATGTAAAGTCACTTTTGAATTGTAAAGTATCAAAAAAACTCGACATTCACACCTGACAAAATTAATTTTCTTGAATTATTAACAGGTAACACCAGTTCTATAACGTAGGCGTATACGGTCGGTGTCAAAATAGTATTGAGTTGAAGTGAAGTGAGTTGGACTGTTGAGCGACATAGTCGGCTTAAGTTTCAAGCCCAACTACCGCGGATCTTCTTAAGAGCCACAAAGCGACAGACAAAACGTACGGGAGATGTAAGCCAAACAGTACCCGAGTATTTCACCGGGTATAAGCAACCAACCCGCTAAAAGTTGCTGGTGAAGAACACCAGTAATAATGTGTTGAAGAAAATAACGACTACCGGGTAAAATGCAATTATATATGTACACTGAACGCATCTGTTTCGTGCTTAGGAAGATAGTGTTTATAATAATTGTGGACCACGTAAACGTATAATAAATATCATATAACATTATGATATGATATAATGCCAAATAACACTATGACATTATAATATCATAGTACATTATGTTAAAAATATTATATTATAATCATTATAGTAGGGCTATACCTTAGTGCAGAATAGTTCATTACGTTTGCAGAACATGGCAAAGCGGTTGGAATTATAGTTACCCAGTCAAATATATAAAATTTCAGTATTATTAAACAAATCTGCTTTATTGACTGTTGTAATTGTTTTGCCTATTAATATTCCATTGTCAGCAATTTATACAAACTATTTACACATTTATATTTTTATCAGATTCTTAATTTCCGTCTCTTGTTTATTACTGTCTCTATTTTTTTTTTCATTTTAAATACGTTAGTTCACGGTCACGTGATGCTGCAAATCACTCTACCTTTGTATGTATGTAATAGTGGTCGTCCTGAGGACTAAATAAATGTTGCGAAATCAAAGCAAAATAAATCCCAAAATTGTTCTTTTCTTATGCAAGCCCGGAACGTTTCCCCATACGATTGCACGTAGGTCGGATTAAAGGTAAACAGACTGAAGATTATAACATTGTTTTAATCAATAAACTACGAATGTAATGATCAACTGAGCACTCTGATAAGCACAGAACACTTCAACTATGCTGAGTTGATCACTACGTCGTATGTAGTAAGTCGTCATGACGTCAAGGTGACGTAATGTGATAAACTGAGCACGTCTGATCAGTTCAGACCGTTACGCAAGAAGAATATTTCAATATCCTGATTTTCTGAAACGCAGTGGCTTTACACTAAAACAGTCACACAAAAATGTGGAAATCCGGAACAGTCTGTTAGAAGTGTGTGTGTGTGTAGTGTTTGGTTTTTTGTATACTGAATACTGGAAAAGAATGTTACTTAAAAGTTAATGATTCACACTCCCGGTAGAATTGTGTTCCGCTAAAGTTAAACAGTTTCAAGCTGCGTTTAATTCAACTTAAAGTCCAGCATCCCTGTTTGTTTTAACAAAGTTGAACAAAAAGTATTTTGTTAGAAAGTACTTAAAACCGTTCTTTCTAAAGCTTAACTCGGGTCTCGTCTAAGTTTTATAGCCGTCTTATTTACTCGTGTCAGTGACCTTAACAACCTACTTCTCTCGAAAACTTTGTATGTTTATTAACTCTTAGGAAAGTAAAAACTTTTAAACAATAAAGCATTATAATTTTACAAAACAATTCAATACTCTAAATTTGATGTTCAAATGAGTGCTGTTACTTTGTCTTGGTTTTACACATTTCAATGGCAGTGTTTGCGATTGTCTTCGTGTTTACAAATAAGGCAGCAGAACCCATTATTTATCTTAATTTTTTTATTAAATATGAGGTAATAATTAAAGTTTAACTTGACTGTGTTATTATATTGTACCCAGCCTTTATTTACAAAGATTTTCATACATAATGTTTAACGTTCTATTCGTCTTGCCATGTTCGATAATAACAGTTGTCATAATTATTGTTAACTTGAATTTTTCAGTGAAGAGTTAGTGAGGATCGGTCAAAAATTAAACACAAATTTTAACTTATTTGTGTTAACGTTTCGACAATGTGTATTGTCATCCTCAGGACACCGACTCTTCACTAACTCTTCACTGAAACATTAATTGATTGACGGTCACTACGAATTTAAGGATTTGATTCTTAACTTGATTTACATTACCAACACCGTTATACCAAGTGATCGGAGCACTATCAACGTGTTAAGAGTAGGCAACATACTCCCAATTTGCTCTTCAAAAAAGTTTTGTTCTCTTTTATTCTACGTCAAGGTACAGGCTTACAGCCTGTTCCGCCTTTACTGAAGGCATGTTTTCCTTAGTCACCTATATCTCTCGTCTTCCTTGAGGTCTTCTTTAGGTACCCTTATATCTTCGATTCTCTCGATATGCTGCCTGCATTTTATTTGTCCTTTCTTTATTCTGCTGACCATAGAACATACATTTAACTCAGTTATTATATCTTTATTTCGTATTTGTTCTCTAAGGGCGCAACCTTTGGTTTCCCTCAAGAACCTCATTTCACTAGTTTGTATTCTTCGTTCAGCATTTCTCGTCATCGTCCAACTTTCACTTCCATAAGTTAAAACAGGTGTTGCCATTATTTTATTGAATTACATCTTGGTATCTTTACTCGTCTTATTTCCAATTGTTCTGTGTACAATATCACATATCATTTGAAATGTGCCGGATCAACAAAAAATATCACTCTTCGAAAAGTGACGGATTAAAAGAGGCACACATGAATTTCTTTCCTGTATCATATCTATTTATTTTTAATATTATACTTAGTTATTTAAATTCTACACAGGTTATTTAATACATTACTGATAGTTAAGAGTGTCGTTCTTAACAACAGTGCTTTTCCTCTAAAAGAGATATTAGTAATAATTATACTTATTTATAATCTCATCGTATTGTTCACATATTATTTTAATCTTACAATCTATACACGCCTAAAATATGGTAATAGTCAAAAACATATTATGACGCAATTTTTTCAGGGAACGCAAAAATAGAAAGACATTTTGGACTTTAAACGACATCGAAAAGCTTATGACTAAATTTTTGAAATTGCTAGTACACTTAATAGCAATCATATATGTTATAAAATAATGAAAATGATCTACATACAAATTATGAGTAGGGATTTTGCCTATAAACAGTAAACACAAGGATAATAAAAATAAAATAGTAAAAAAAATAATAAAAATAGAATGTAACAAAATAAAGAATGTACATTAAAAGAATATACAAAAATAATTTTAACAGTTGACATTATTATTTGATCTCGGTTTCTAGAGTTAAAAAAAAATTAATTAATTCATGTAAATATTCACTAACCACTCACCGTAAATTACTTGTCAGTTCAAAATATTTCCTTCAAGTTGTCGCTGTGGTTTTTAAATTTTGTAAAAATTATTAACACAAATTGAAGGAAAAACAACAGAACCACAGTTTTATGAGTGACATTTCAAACGGATTCATTTTGGAAACAGGATTTGAAAGTGGACACAATTCATTGGCTTTTTGACACGTGCTTTCAATGTGACAAAGAGAACAAGTAAAATTCCTCGCCACTCATTAATTGTTAGTGTCGTCCACTCTGTCTCACTGTGTCGAACCGTCTTCGTATCAACGTCAAGCCTTTACATTATATAACCGAGGTTCAATCGACCGATTAATTTGATATCAAACAACTTTTAAATAAAAGTATACATATTAGGATTATTTCAGCTTGTTATTTAATTTATAGTTTTGTAAAGCGTTTATTAACGTTACATACCATCCTTAAATCATAAAAAAATTATTTTGTAAAGCTGGAAGGAGGTATATACGGCGCTAATGTGGATGTCCCTAATTGATATGTACAGTTTTGAGGTATGGCACTTGAAGAATAGCATAAAGAAAAAACTGAATGCATCTCTTTGAACGACCAGCTTATAGGTCCTGAAGAGAAAAGATAACAAAGTTCCCGGAAAGAATTATTATTGACATTGAATATTCAACTGTAGACAACATTAGAAACCTCAAGTGTGTATGGATACATAGAAGGAACTGCTGAATTCAGATTCCTAAAAGAAGTGTTGAATTGGCACAAGGAGACAAGCAAACCAATGAAATGCTGGAGATATCCCATTAGGGGATATAGAAGGGGTATGAGGAAGAAAATCGGTTGTCGATGACGTGTCGAACTAATGTGTGTGCGTGCGTGTGAGCGCGCGCTTGTGTGTGGGGGTGGAGAGAGAGAGAGACACACACACACAGACAGACAGAGAGGGAGAGACCGACTGGAAGACTCTAACAGTCGATTGCGTAGTAAACCAACCTATGGTTATGATTAGCTTTATTAATAAATAAAACTCAATTACAGTTAAACGTTATTTGAACGTGTAGTAAATATTGTCGTATTCCAGACGTTTACTTTTTAATCGAACACTTTTTGCTACACTCTATTTCTTGATGCGTATATAATAATATTTAATAACTTTACCTCAAGATGTTTTTCCCTTATTTGGAACATGTTTCGGCACACTTATTGTTTCCATCCTCAGCCTTCTTAATTTTGAATCTCGTAAAGGGCTTGTGTGTTGGTTGGTTGTTGTTATGGTTTTCTGTTGGTTTTTGGCATTTTAAATTTGTATTTTATTGTGTGTGATTGTGTTGTATACAGTAGTATTTTGTGTATTTTCGATGCTGAGTGCTTTAAAAATTGTGTCATGTTTTGTACTGATTTGTATTTGTTCAGGTATTAGTTTGCTTTCTGTTTGTATATTTGTAAATTTTCCCAAATGTTCATTATGGTGCCATTGTGTGGTGTCTGTTTTGTTAGTGTCATGTTGGTTATGTCTGGGAATTCATATCCAGTGTTTATTGCATGTGTGGCCAAATTAGATTTATATATTTCTGGTTTTTTGTATGCGTTTGGATGTTCAAAATAACGTTTTTTTTTCATTGTTTTATTTGTTTGTCCTATGTAACATTTATTGCAAGCTTGGCATTCAATTTTGTGTATACCATTGGTTGTTGTATTCCCATCTTTGTTGTATGGGTTATTTAGTTTTTGTAGACATTTTTATTAGTTTTGTATGCTATTTTAATGTCTGTATTTTTAATATAGTCTACTAGAAAACCCCCAAACTACATTCAAAGTAATATTGTGATTGGTATTATTGAAAATATTTGTCATTAGAGTACGTATAATTTGACTGCATTGGTTACGTTACTCAGGTGTATTTACATTATCCATAATTTATGGTATAACTCGTGTATATTGATATACACTGTATATAGAATTCACTAGAATATTCTGTAACAACTCTACTATAGATTGATATTTTATCACAGTTTGTTTTACACGATTCTAGAAATAGCGCCTGAAATTCTCTCGGCTAATCTAGTAAGTGACAAAGCTAATCTAGCTGGTGATGTCATTATCAACTGTAAATGAATAGTATTAGATGGAGACGAAAGTAAATATTTATTTACTTAGTTAGCGGTGTGTTCGGTTAAGTGAATTAGAGTCAGTACGTGAGTTTGATATAATCTTAGGTTTACTGAAAAACAAATATCTTTTTCAGGAACCGTTTGTATATTAGAGATTACAAACTATAAATTTGTAAATTAGAGATTACAAAGGCTTACTACCACCACCGATATTTTCTTATCAATCAAAGATGCATACCACAACTCGAAATAAAATTTGGCAAAACTATATATATCACAATATTACGGTGATTATTAGGAAGTCATGTTACAATAGATTGTCAAATGGTAATAATATAAAAAAACATCCAACGTAACAGATAAATAAGTACAGAAGAATTGTGTAAATGAATGTATTCTGTAAATTGGCGATACAACGTTGTTTGGAAAAGACAAGAAACTGCTGTCTCAACACCAAGAAGGAGTCGGGTATATACAGGGTCGGATTAGAAGCGCGTGGTGCCCTATGCTGCCATCGGTCTGGTGCCCCCTCCACCGATTCAAAATTCAACGTTTTATCCATCATTTAAACTGATAAATGGCACACACAATTTCAAAGTTTACAATTATCTTATGAAACACTCAAATTACAACAAATATTTAGCTAAATGGTGATTGCAGTGACCATAGAAGCTTAGGTTTAAGCTAAAAAATTCTAATATATCAATTTTTTCTTGAATATGCCTTAACGAAGTCTTGTATAGTTTCTTCTAAATTGAGCGACTGAAGTATCTCGTTTCAACCTTGCTAAGAAAGATAATCTCTCATCACCCATGGTTGAACTCAACGTACCTTTAACGCGTTTTAATACACAAAATGATCGAACGTACTAAAAAGGTCGAAAACTTAACACAGCAGAACAATATGAAATATACAAACACCACACAACACAACCAAACAACATACTTAACGACCAATTACAGTATAAATCACACACATTTTTTGACACAATTATACATAAAACTAACAATAATTTGGATCCCCTCGCCAATCCCCTTCCTCCACACACCACCCCCACTATACCTTTCAAAACAAAAACCGTTACAAGTTAATGGCAGTCTGTCTCAAAGTTGACGAAGGCGAACACCACGCCGAAACGTGTGCGAGAAGAAAAGACAAGTAATTTTACAAGTTGAAAGTTTCAATATTCTATATAACAAAATGATCTTTCAGATTAGCTATTGTAATCGTAAGAAGCAGACGTTAAACACTGTATATATTCAGATATATGTAAATCATTTTACAATCAAAAATCCAGTTTAATACTTTCAGCGGACAAACTGTAGTATTATGTAATCTATCATCTTTATTCGAAAGATTTTATAAAACCACTTTCTTGTAATTTTACTCGTGGCACAATGTGCTTTAATTCTATTAGAAGATCGTTATTCAAATCATTCGAGTAAACTCATGTAAGAGCTTTCGCTTGATTTTCCAACTCGACGTAATAACTTAATAATTTGATTTTCCACGGTTAATAACTACGTAAGAAAAACCAAACAATTGCGGACAGCTGAGTCCCTGGTGCCCGGTATGTAAGGAAGCGATGACGGGACAAACCTTCTGGCAAATGAGGACAAGAAGAGAAAGTCAATATAAGAAATCTTTTGGGCCTGTAAATACAAACACTAGTTTCCCTTGTGAGTAATTACGATTGTCGCACAACTTGCAACGGTAACTTCAGCCGTTTCTTTCCCTTCATGCGTTATTAGGCGTTGCTGCTGCACATTTAGTTAAGCGTAAGCTGCAAGTAACAGGGTGTTCGTAGAACTGAGCGTAACGAATACGTGTATAATCCAAGCGTTTGAAGCACAGAAATATAATGCCTGCAATATTGTGTTATATACTAGAAACATGCTGCTACAGGCTTTACTTGCTCGGCAAATACGCATCTTGTTATAGGGCTTATGGAGAAACAGTAATCCTTACATTACGTGAACACGTTAATTGGAAACATGTTTCAATACTGTCTTTAGTCTGCTAAAATCCTCTCGTAGCAGAAACAACTAGTGCAATTAACACACACACACACACACACACACACACACACACACACACACACACACACACACACACACACACACACACACACACACACACACACACACACACACACACACACACACACACACACACACACACACACACACACCTGTGAATTTAAAAAAGTTAGAATATTGCATATACATTCCAAAGTTACAAGTATTATAACGAAAATTACACAAATACATTACCATGTACTCAACGCAACTATGAAGTGTATTACACCGGCCAGGTCGCAGGATTTTTTTTATTCTCGTTGTGTCAAATATATGTAGTTGCACAATAATTAAATAATTTTCAAAGAGGAGTGAGATGTTGTTGACATGAAATAATTAATTAAAACCGTTTCAAAATAATCATTCTATGATTTATTAATATTAATAGAAAATATGCAAGTATTAAACAATTCGAATAATATACATTTTTCTTTTATAAGTTTACACAAATACAATGTAACCTTCTATGCTGTTCATGACATATAAAATAAACAACCATATAATCTTACTAGCTAAACAGCCATGTTAAACAAATTATGTAAACCTTTTTAATTCAGTATGTCTGACTTTGACTCAAATTTTAAAAAATAGCAACTCATTTACAAACAAAAATAATATTCAATCTCATGAATAAAAATCGGTATGGAGAACCATACATGACTTCCATGTTCTCAGATTATATATAAAATCATTTGGTACTGCCTTTATGCGTACCCGCAGTTATTTCGATAATGCGATTTTTGGGCTTCGATATGTAGTGAATATCGCACATAATTTTATGTAGTGAAAGAATTATACAAATTTTAATTTTGTATGTTGAAAAAATAATTGGCTGATGATTGCAATTGATTTCGTTTGTCATTTTGAATGGAAAAATGACTGTAGTAGTAATTTTTCACCGGGTCGTGGCTGTGACACCAAAAATTGATTATGTTAGGTTAACATGATAACTGAAATTATACATGGAAACCAATACGTGTGTAATGTAAAACTAATTTTTTTTCTAAAACCACGAAAACCCAACTCGAAGTAAGGTGGGAGTGGCCCAAGGGTCAACCCCTTGCCTATTATTATAGGCGTACATGTCACTTTTTTGTGGCAGAACTCGTTTTTTGGTAAAATTCGTTTTCCGACAAGTACACGTTTTGTGACTAACAAAAAACAATCATCCATTATGTACAATTTGTAGAGCATATGTTGTCATACTTTAATACAGTGTTTTTTGTTTTTTCATTACGGTAACCATAAATATTTGTATTTTTCATTTTGTATTTGCTGTTGTTTTTTCCAATTTGTAAACTTAAAAACGTTAGGTTCTTTATTTTTAGTGTTACTCTGTTATACGCATTGTATTACACGTTTCATGTTATGTTTTCTCAACCACAGCTTTTATTTATTTTAGCAGTAAACTAAAAACCCAAAACCATTATTACCTAACTACCAAATGAAAACAACATGTATTTTTGCTTTGCACTAAGAAATAGGGCAATTTACAATTAGAATTTTGTCAAAGTGAAATAATATGTTTCCATAGAAACTACTTCTTTGTTGTCAATAACGTAGTACACATATAAAACTTATAAAAAATTATCTCCTCCCTTATCAGCTACCATTTCAATTTATAGAACATTACCCCCTTCCTCTTCAACTACCCTTTTCATTTATAGATATTTCGTCTACCTTTCTACAGTGGATTATTATGACCTTCTTTTAAGGATACTTTATTTATCAAAATTAAGCACTTTACTCTTGGTAAAACGTAGAAGGTTGCAGGTAAACTACCCCTTCTTCTTAACCGATCTTCACCAAAATCAATAGACCTTGAGTCGTCTATAGATCAGAGGTGTATGCAAAAACTTATTATTTTCTGTTTGAATTTACGGCTGTTATCGTTTGCCATATTATAAAAACACCATTACATTAAGGAATTTTTAACGAATGTAGTGATGTAAAAGTATTGCATAAATTTGCAATAATAAAGACGCCAGTTAATTTAATGTTATTATTAGTGTAATTACATAGTAATTAATAAGTGTGTACATAAAGATATAGTGTGTATGAAAAATTGTACATACAGACACACACACACACACACACACAGATACTTTTCGAAAAATGACTTTTTTCAATTCAGAACTGTATGCAAAAATTATTTTATTCTGTTTGAATTTGCGGCAGTTATCGTTTGCCATAGAAAAATTACACACACACACACACACACACACACACACAATTTTCGAAAACTGACTTTTTTTCAAGTTTTGAGGGTTGTACAAGCAGAATCTGCCATATTCTCGAACACGATTTTTTTCGCCATGATCATACTCCCATTTCCTTATGGAACATGGAAGTAAAATTAATTGTTGCTATAAACAAAATAAAAAATATAATATTTACTTCCAACCTATTATTTATTTCTGTTGAGACACACAAATTTTAACGTATAACAGAAGATTAGTATTTTTAAATTTTTTTGTAAAACTAAATTATTTTCTTTAACTACTATTTAAATTTAAAACTTTAAGTCTTTACTGTTCATATATAAGTTTCTTTTTGAGAGTTATTTTCACAAACAAAAATATAATTGTTTATTCATCACCTGCGTACCGCCGACGTTACCGTTGCGCGCGCGCGCGCGCGTGTGTCCTGAATCCTGAGAATTTGATGATGATGATTATGTCGATGCTGTGTTCTCTGTTTATACGGGTTGTTGTTTGTGATGGTCCAGAGTTCCTCCATAAGTCTTGGTGTGTGTGGTAAAGATGTCGATCGGTCGGCAGACTAGCAGCATGACGTTGTGTGAAGATATCTTGAGTCTCTGAGAACACCCCAAAATGTCCGGTGGTATTTATACTGGACGGCAATCTGACAAGTCCAGGACTGTTTTCGACCTCTTAGGTACTGTCACTTCGTGCAAAGCGTCCTTTTAATTACAAATCACTTTTTGGTTCATTTTCGCGATTTCGTAAACATACTCGTAGCACGAGCGACATCATCGTTTGCGTAATTTTTCCTGGTCACTCACATATAACACACTTATTAATTACTATGTAATTACACTAATAATTAACATTAAATTAACTGGCGTCTTTATTATTGCAAATTTATGCAATACTTTTCCATCACTATATTCGTTAAAAATTCCTTAATGTAATGGTGTTTTTATAATTGGGGTAAGTCTTTGTTCACAGGTTTAAAACGTATTAATTAGTTTATTTTTATCCGTTTATAACCTGATTACAGACAAACCACTAATTCGTACGCATCATTCGTACTAGAAAAATATCTACTTACACATTTATTTATTCGAGAAAATTTGTATTTATTGGTTGCTGAAGTTAAAGAAAACGGTTGCTATAAAAGATGGAAAAATTGATTTTTACTTATTGCTAGATAGAATAATCTATATAAGTATAAAAAACATATGGAAAAAGTAACATGGCAAATACGTACATAAGCTTACTCTGTTACTCACACCTATCATGTGGTTAGAAACATGCTAAACAGAAGGAAGGGCAATTTAATTTGTTGCATTCCACAAACCTTACCCTCGTAACTTGTCCGTCACTCCAATACCAGTGTCCCTTTCATTTCTGAATTCAGTGACTTTAACGCAATACAGTCTACGTTCGTAATGTCTGTAATTCATTTTGTCTACCAAACACCTCACACCAATTTATAATCACTTCGTTTACGCTTCGGACAATTAAGATAATTTCGTTCGATTGCAAAAAAACAGCAGCTAGTAAAGAATATAAATTCTTTGAGAATCATATAATTTAAAATACAGTATTGTAAATTCAAGGTGAAGTCAATTGAACTAGTCAAATAAATTTTGCTGGAAAATAATAAAATGAATCATCATCATCATCATCATCATTATTAGCTCAACAGGCCTTTGTGGGCCCTGGCATTCTTCAGAAGATTTCGACATTCTTCTGTACGCTTAATCACACCCCCTCCAGTTCCTAAATTCAGGACTCCTGATGTCTCGACACACCAGTCCATCCATCTCAGTGTTTGGTTTCCAACTTTCCTTTTACCATCTGGCTTTCCATGAAACAGCTTCCCAACAACTCTGCTTCCACAAGCACGTACAATGTGTCCAGCCCATTCCAATCTTTTAAAATGAGTATATATGTGTATTTCAAATTTTAAACGTTTGTAGTTTGTAGATGAGCGATTAATATATTTATTGATAATGCAAATTTCTACTCACAAAATTTTAATGACTGTCCTCTTTGTAAAGTTTAAACAAGTATCAACAATAATGAAAAATCAAACACACTAGATAAATATGGAGTTTATGAAATACACTGTGCAGAATGCGATGCTATTCATATCGGACAATGTGGCCGTGCTCTGAAATATCGCATTTCTGAACATAAGAAAGTGATTTTACCAATACAGCCAATATAGCTTTTGCAGATCATTGGTTACAACACAAAATCACTTCATAGATAAAGAAACATAACACTACTCCACAACATACATAAAAGGTCAAAAGTGCATTTGTTAGAAATTCTAGAAATTGAAAAAGCAATAATAAAATAACAAAAATTTACCAATGAACAAACTGAATTCTGTCTATCCTTTTTACTAAAAGCTGTTACTTAGTTTAGTTAATTTTATATTTTGCAATCAGATTATATTAGTTTTTATAGACACTTGACCTTCCCTTAGCTCCTGTAACCCCCCTCTAAATCTTCACACCTTACACATGTTTCGATACACGGGCTAAACAGCTCTTCACCACCCTTACATCCTCCGTTTAGGTTTTCATTCATCTCTTTGACAATGTCTTAACTAGTCGAAACAGCTGTCAGAGTTAAATCAAAACTGTGAAACGTACCAAGTGTTTATATATATATTTAAAACCTTTGTTTTAAACAAATAAGTTCTTTAATTATTTAAACTAGATTAAATAAAATGTAGCTTTTTACACGTAAGTCATTTAACGACTTTAAATAAAATAACATAGTAACGAAACAAATTAACAAAATCAAAACCGTTAGGTTTTATTTGCTGCAGCCTATATGGATTAATATGAATTATAGTAAAACTAGCGTTTCATTAACGCTCATAAGTTTAAGACTTTATATTTACTAAAAATGTCGTTGGCACCTTTAAAATATCTTTGAAGAATTCTTTTATACTATATGAATGTGGACAATTTATTTTCCACTTCCACGGTGTCGGACATGCACGCTGAGCCCGGATCCTGATATTCGACAATCTTAACACGCATTCCTCCGAGCTCCTGTGTTCTTAATTTTTCCCTGAGATGTTATTTGGTTGTCTTCCGTTAATATCACATCTGCCTTTGTTTAATTGAACAGCCACAGTTTCTGAAAATGTCCCGCAGTTGTGCTCAACCTGAATACGTTAGGCGGTGGCTTGCCAAGCTGACGAGGTTGGGTTATGACTGTCCACTTCTCAGTCTAAACTGAACACGAATGCTTAATCACTCCTGGACAGAGGATCGCGCTGGGCGTGCAAAACCTATTACCTGACTTCCAACAAGACTATCACACAGTCCCTGCGTGTTCGTTTCCTAACGCTACCATCTCGAAAGTTTTATCTCCGCTGTGCCCGCTCTGAGGCCAATCACCTAATTAGCGCCCTCGGTCGCAACCCATCTGAGCCACGTGAATCTTGGACCCGGCCTCGGCATACTCACTCTGAGTTAGGTAACTAATTGACATTCACGGCCGGTGGCAGGTTACACCTTAAAATCCCGATTATCATGGTAATCTCTGTAAGAAGCTCCAAACTGTGCATTCGAGCGGGCGAGAGCTATGCCCTTCACTCCGCACAACTCTCGCGCTGCTCAACTGAACATAGACATACTCATTAAACATAACTGAACTCCATTGTTTCAGCTCTGAATTTACCATTTATTTAACTCCGAACTATCAGTTATGTAGTGTTTATATGTGTGGCGTCGCAGATGTATTAAAGAACTTGTGTGGAAATTTCTATAAAACAATTGTTCCTCTTCCTCCGCAAGTTGGAACGCATCCTTCTTGCATAAGCAGTTTTACATATATTGTTACGACGCTCTCAGTGATCGTCGTATGGTACAGTAGAAAACAAAATACAGACAACAATGAAGTCATTAATAACCAGTTTTAATTAAACACAAATAACAATTTGTAATCAACTCGTACAATAAATTCAGTTACATTTGTCCACACGCAATAATAATATCAAATATTTTAGAGTTCCACACTAATTAATAATAATGGCTCCCATGTATACCACCGAAGTAGCTTAGGAGAAGGCAGGGTAGGCTGCCTTATGTGAGCCTTACGACATAGAAGGAAGGCAGTGTGGCCAGCACTATGCTTCAGCCGCCCATTATTATCCCCAGGATGTTATCCCAGGTACTCAGTTTGAACAGGCTGAGTCGACCTGGCGGCTGAAAAACGCACCTTGATTTTATGGTGCGGGCCCGGGAATCGAACCCGGGACCTCTAGGTTAGTAGCCAGGTGCCATACCCAGTGGTCTACTGAGCCGCCTCCACACTAATTATAACACATTAACATTTCGCAACAATACTTCAAACCTCATTTGAATAAATCGCTACTTAAAAGTGACTTCTAAGCGGCAGCTGTCGCCTATTTATAGCCTGAAGGATTCCACACTAATGTTTCATAATATACGTCTTTAACAAGCACTCGAAAACTTGAGCGCGGCCTTGGCAGAAACACACACCTGCTGGGCTGGCCGGGAAAATGTAAAACGACACTCTCCATTGTTCGAGAATGTTCCATCTTTGCAATGTGGATTTAACACGCGTTGTATCCTTTCACGAACTAAGTCTCATCTCCATAAGTAAATATGGAAAGCAAGAAAGATTTAATTTGGAAAGGTTTCCTAATCAACATGCCCTATTAGTTACTTCCTTATCCGTGGTTATCCTCAACAGGTTCGTTACAGCAGTTTACTATAGAGCCAGTCCTTATTTTTATTTGCATTATCTTTGATTAGTTAATTGGTAGGCAAACTAAAGGTTTGGACCAGACTCTACTACTGCATGATGTTTGTGAGTTTATTTCTAGCATATAATATATATTATCGACAATTACGTAATGCTCTCGACTATTTCTACACGTTTTTTGGCCAGCCGTGCAGATGCACTCAAGTAGTCTCAACGGCTGTTCGAGCACTTGTAACGACGCAAATTACGCTGGCACACCACCAAAATATGGAAAATTATTCCGGAATTTCTGCGGGGTATATAAGGTCTACGGCCGGCCTAGTTAGTTACACTTAGCGATATTGCAGAGTGCGGATATTGCAAGTGATTCTTGCGGATAAGTGAAAAGTTATTATTTTGTTATAATTAGTTCGGAACTCTAACAGTTAGCATTATTATTGCGTGTGGAGAAATTTAACTTGAATTATTCTGTGAAAGTACCTTGTCGATTACAAGTTGTTATTTTTGACTAATTAAAGCTGGTAATTTGTGACTTCACTGATGTCTGTATTTTGTTTCTACTGAAAAATACTGCGATTTGTGAGACCGTAGTAACAATACTGTTCCTCTCAGTTATCATTAAGTTGGTCTCTTTTAGTTGACTTCTATACGTAATTTTAGAGTCCTGTTAACGAAACGTTTTGGAAGGGCATCATTCACAAATGTTTAACTTAATGTAACGTAATATATACAAGTAAATTCTACTAATTTATTATAGTAGATTGAAGTAACGCCACCAAATGTCTTTAAAGCTCATCTCAGTGTACTGTTACACCGACAAGATAGACAGCATGCGTAATTTACGTAACGATTTGCACGCGTTGTGTTAACGGTAGGATTAAATGGTCTCAGATGTTTACGGTAACAGTGGTCTCAGATGTTTTCGATGTTGGTCTCCGTTCAGACGGCGAGCGATTTCCTATCAACAACTATAAACTCCTCACAGAACTTACTGCGTTGTAGCCGTTGCTGTCAGCTACAATCAGAGCGACCCATATTGTAGTTTGAGTTAGTTAAATATTGTGAATCGAAGCGATAAGATGTGTCAGTTGTGAGCTGCAATTCAATGCGTTCTATTTGACAGTGGTATTTAGTATAAAACGTAAACTTTTATTGTTGTGTGTGGAGAGCCGGCGACCGGGTGCGAGGACTAGAGTGCCCCCCGCCGCCACAAACCCCCTACAATCAAAACCTAACGGCCTATCATCCCCGACCTTCAACACCTTCCTCCATTATACCAACCTCATACATATGACCTTATAATTACCTGTCTGTTCTAATCAAACTCGGGATCTTCGGAACAGCAGTCTATTAGATGACTTAGTGTACTGAACAGGTTTATCCCATTGTTAGCCGGGCAAAGCCGCCACGCCACTGGTGTCGGATGGGAAACTGGGAGTAAACCGTTACTGTGGTTCGTGTTAAACAGTTTATTGCACCATTTATACAGTATATATTTTGTAATACAAAAATAAAAATTTAATTAGTAAGTAAAGCTTGTTTATGATACATAACTAAAATAACTCACGCAGTTACAAAAAATTAACTGTTCGTGCCTTTGCATTCACAAAATCTCTAACAATGTCACTGATTTCAACATGAATTTCGTCTTTATTACTAATTAAAGATGAAATGGTTAGTCTGCTTTGCAAAATTGCTGACCTGAGATAATTTTTAATTAATTTTAATTTGGAAAAAGGTCTTTCATTGTGAGCAACCGTGACTGGTAACGTTAATTAAATTTTTAGTATGGTAGATAAATTTGGAAATACTAAAATTAAACTGCCTGAAAACAAATACTTAAAAATATCTATTGAGGTTGTGGAATTGTCAACGAACAATGGTAAAATTTCGATTTCATTCAATAAATGTCCGATTCTAAGTCGTTACCTAATTTCTGCTATAAATTTAAACAGAATGTTCTTTTCTCCTCAGAATTTAAATTTTTCCAATTGTAAAAAGGAAAAAGAGAATGTTTTTATTTAAAAGTTCGAATGCTTCGATTAATTTTGTTATGGCAGTGTCTGGCAAATAATAGTAGAAATTTATTTCAAAATTTCTTTCTGGATCAGTGATGGGTTAACTAAAACATCTTTTTCTGTGACGGGGGCTGGTAGGTACGGGAAATTCAGTTTCGGGAACAGTTTTTGCGTTACCGGTATTAATCATTTCCTTGAACGCGGACTCAGTACGAGTCTTGATTAAACTGTGTTTTACTTGAGATATTATTTTGACTGCCTCTGAAAGAGTGACGTCAGATTTTTCTAAAGCTTAGCTGAGAATATTAGTTTTGGACAATATATCGTACCAAACAACGAGAGAGCAAATTAATTTATACATCGATTTTTACTTCCATGTTCCTTAAGGAAATGGAAGTATGGTGATGGCAAAAAAAATCATGTTCGGGATTATTGCAGATTCTGATTGTACTACACTCAAAACATGAAAAAATGTCATTTTTCGAAATGTGTGTGTGTGTGTGTGTGTGCAGATTTTTTGCTATGGCAAACGATAACAGTCGCAAATTCAAACAGAATCAAATAATGTTTTGCATACAGCTCTGATTTGTAGAATACTCAACACCTATTGTTTTTGGTGAATATCGGTTAAGGGAAAGGGGTAGTTTACCAGCAACAGTTTTCTTTAATCAAGGGTAATTTTTTTCTATGGCAAACGGTAAAGACTCAAATAATGTTTTGCATACAGCCCTGAATTGTAGAGTTCACAAGACCTATTGTTTTTGGTGAAGATCGGTTAAGGGAAAGGGGTAGTTTACCTGCATCGTTTTATGTTTTAACAAGGGTATTTTCTAAGGCAAACGATAACAGCCGCAAAGTCAAACAGAATCAAATGATTATTTGCATACAGCCCAGAATTGTAGAGTTTTCAAGACCTATTGTTCTTGGTGAAGATCGGTTAAGGGGAAGGGGTAGTTTACCAGCAACGGTTTATATTTTAACAAGGGTATTTTATATGGCAAACGATAACGGCCGCAAATTCAAACAGAATCAAATAATTGTTTGCATACAGCCCTTATTTGTAGAGCACTCAAGACCTATTGTTTTTGGTGAAGATCGGTGAATGGAAACGGGTAGTTTACCAGCAACGTTTTATGTTTTAACAAGTGTATTTTCTATGGCAAAAGATAAGAGCCGTAAATTCAAACAGAATCAAATAATTTTTGGCATACAGCATTGATTTGTAGTGTTCTCAATACCTGTTGTTATTGGTGAAGTTCGGTTAAGATAAAGGGGTAGTTTACCTGCAACGTTTTATGTTTTAACAAGGGTATTTTATATGGCAAACTTTAACAACCGCAAATTCAAACAGAATCAAGTAATGTTTTGCATACAGCCCTGAATTGAAGAGTTCTGAAGAACTTTTGTTTTTAGTGACGATCGGTTAAGGGAAAGGGGTAGTTTACCTGCAACATTTTATGTTTTAACAAGGGTATTTTATATGGCAAACTTTAACAGCCGGAAGTTCAAACAGAATCAAATAATGTTTTGCATACCGCCCTGAATTGTAGAGTTCTCAAGAACTTTTGTTTTAGTGAAGATCGGTTAAGGGAAAGGGGTAGTTTACCTGCAACATTTTATGTTTTAACAAGGGTATTTTCTATGACGAATGATAACTGCCGTAAATTCAATCAGAATCAAATAATGTTTTGCACACCTTCCTGACCTATAGAGAACTCAATGTCTGTTGATTTTGGCGAAGATCGGTTAAGGGAAAGGGGATGTTTACCGGCAACATTTTATGTTCTAACAACGGTAATTTTTTCTATGACGAAAGATAACTGCCGCACATTCAACCAGAATCAAATACTTTTTTGCATACGTTCATCAATTGTAGAAGACGGAAGGCCTGTTAATTTGGTGAAGATCGGTTAAGGGAAAGGGGTAGTTTACCTGCCACATTTTATGATTTAACAAGAGTAATTGTTTCTATGACGAAGGATAACTGCCGCACATTTAAACAGAATCAAATGTCTGTGCAAACGTTTCCCCCACAGGGCACTTTTTCCCAATTGGTGAGTGCTGGTATCTATTAGTAGAGTTGAATATTATAACTCCTAGTTTTAAAAAGATGAATTTTAACTCATTAAAATGACCTATAACTTACATAGTTTACTCAGTAATTTATCGGCATTATAAAGTTTCGAGAATATCAAAATATCACATCAAAACTAGTGACTTCAGTATTTACTGCATCGTAAGTGAATGAAAGGTCATAGAACAACAAAACGTCGTATACAAGACACTAACTGAATCAACTACAGATAAATATTTAGTACTGTCAACAATTAGACTCTCAACACTGAAACTTCCTCAACGCAAACTCTCACCAGCCCCGCACTCTTACCACACTCTACCCTAATCAAAACGCCGAGTCTTGCGCGGCGCTTTGATGTACACCTACGCCGTGGTACTTACGACGCTGCGCCGTGCTGTTTGGAAAGCCCCGTTTGCGACAACAGTAGACAACACGCCGTCTCCCGACGCAGCAGGTTGCCGTATGCCGTGCTGGCGAAGGCGCTGCAACGTAAAGCTCTATTTGCAACAATAGTAATCAACACGCTGTGCCCTGAACGTTAATGTACGCCGTGGTGGTCACGGCGGCCGTCCACGGCAAAAATCGTGGTCAAACCGTCTGAATGGGTATGTTAAACAAGAACCACGGTGCACGGCGCAAATCGTGCCGTCTGTGAGGGTTTAACATTACAGATCACTCCAAAGGCAGACTGTGATATGTTCTATGAACCACTAGGAAAACCAAATGTACAGCAACTGTAGACATTAAAGTCATAAATGTGTAACGCATAAAACATAATTATTGATGACGACGGCGATAATGATGATAGTAGTTGTGGTGTCAGTGATTAATATTAGTAGTATAAAAGTGGGGGTTAGAAAACACTTCCGGGTTCCAGTTGAAAACACTACCGGGTTCCAGTTCATGACGTCATAGAGGCACTGGCAGCTGGTGTCCGAGCTGTCCATGTGACGTCACTGTTTTGTGTGTGTGTGTATGTGTGACTGAAACACTTCCGTGTTCCAGTTCATGACATCACACAGAGGCTCAAGTCGCTGGCGTCCGGATGGCTAAAACCTGTTTCAAGACGTCACGGAGGCCGTGGTTTCTGCATGTCCAAAATTTGGTAGCCGAAAACAATGTGTAGCGGATGGGGGTACCCGGAATTCGGCGGTTGCCCGGACGCGCAGAGGCTATGTCATCAGGTACCGTTACTCGAAATTTTGGGGGTATCGGGTACCGTTACCCGAAATGTTTAAATCAACGGATGGGGGTACCCGAAATTTGTGGGTACGCCCTAACCGGGTTCCAGTTCATGACATCACACAGAGGCAGCTGGTGTCCGAATGTTAAAACACTTCCGCGTTCTGGTTTATTTTGATGTAACAAAATAATCGTTCTCTCTCGAAATTTTTAATGTCAGAATTTTGGTACCCTAAATGATTAAAACAACGGATGGGGGTACCCGAAATTTGTGGGTACGCCCACGTGACGACGACGTAGAGGGCGTGATGTCTGAAATGTTTAAATCAACGGATGGGGGTACCCGAAATTTTTGGTGTCTGAAATTTAGTACCCGAAATGTTTAAATCAACGGATGGGGTTACCCGAAATTTTTGGTGTCCGAATTTTAACACCCGAAATGTTTAAATCAACGGATGGGGGGGGTACACCCTAAAACAAGTTTTGTATGTCTAAACTCTGGGCGGGGGGGGGGTACCGTTACGCGAAATTGATCGGTTAAAATTTGGGGCAATAGGTACCTGACGGGTTCCGAAATTTGGTGATTAATGACATCCCGACGCGGTTCCTCCGGTACTCAAAACCGGATATTGTATTATTATAATGTTTATATTGTGTTAATATAAAACAGATGCATCGATTTCAATACTGTTTAGAAAACATATATTCTTATTATGCGTTACTAAAATTGTTAACTGAATAAATATATTTACTCCTGTGACGATTCGCCTGTAAACCAGTCAAACAGCATCTAAGCTGGTACAAGCGGTGTGTGTGTGTGAAACACTGCCACGTTCAGTTAATGTATTCAAAGAGGAACTGATAGCTGGCGTCCGTGTTTTATAAAGCTGTGTGTGTGTGTGTGTGTGTGTGTGTGTGTGTGTGTGTGTGTGTGTGTGTGTGTGTGTGTGTGTGTGTGTGTGTGTGTGTGTGGTTGACGTTGAGCTGCATCAGGCAACCTGTTGAAAGTTGCAGCGCTCTTTCTCTACTATAAAAACCGGTTTCTTTGCTGTTACATTCCATGTGAGAGACATACATCTCTACTGCTATTGCGCTTATTCAAGTATGATAGGAATAATTGTTTTGTATAAGGGGTATAATAATAAAAATAACATAGGTTATGGTTTATATATAAAAGTTTTAATAATATCGAAAGCTTTTACAATCAAATCATAAGCTATAAGTTTTTTCTCTCTCTACATAGACACGTTCTATATTCACAAGACAATTATAATTGAGCAAAACATACGCGCTCTCTCTATATACATAACTAAACAAAATAGACACTTTATCTATATAGGCTATATATATATATATATATATATATATTTACATAATTATACAAAATAATCTTTTCTCTCTCTCGCTTTCTCTCTCTTTTGCAGCCTTGAAGGTTCTCTCTCTCTCTCTCTCTCTCTTTCTCTCTGTCTCTCTCTCTCTCTCCCTCTATATATGTACACACACACACACACACACACACACACACACACACACACAGACACACACACATACACACACACAATTAACAAAATAATAATTACATTTACTATAACCAAAACAAGCCTTATATGTCTAACAATAATAATAATAATAATTAATAAATTACAATATTACAATGTTGATGTGTAATATGTTAATAATAACATACTAAATGTAGACACACATCAAATGATAATTAATATGGTGTTAGCTACATGTGTAAAATGGTACACCAAAACCTTGAATTCAACTCTTTTTAGTATTTTAGATAATAACAGAAGTAACACGCTTATAAAGCGCACATCCAGTGGAATTATGCCTTAACCAATTACATTTTTTTCGTCAAAATAATTTTTTAAAACAATTGTTCTTCAGAGTGTAAATTCTCTCCACTCACAAGCACTCAGAATGTTACAGTGGTCACCATATGGTGGTGAACGACATACATCTCCCTCGCATTCGCACAAACACATAACATCGAAACAAGGTTTCTGTAACTATGAGAGAAATCTTTAAAAAAATTTAATTACACATAAAATTTAATTAACACTTTAATGATTGTTTATCTCAACTTTTTATGTTATAAACCACATACGTTTTTTAATAATTAAAAACAGAATATAATTTCCTACAATTAATAATACTTGATCAAATACAAAAGAATGTAGACACATCAAATGATAGTTAGTGTGGTATTAAAAAAAACATGTATTCTGAATTAAAGTCATTTTGATATCTTAGATAACAACAGACGCGACAACGGTTACGAAGCGGACATCCGCTAGAGTCATGCCTTGACCACTCATATTTTTTACCAGCGAGGTATACGCTGTACCAGTAAAATTATACATCATATAGTATATCTGATTAACCAGCTTTGTTTTAGCAATTAGCAAATCTTTTATTTGAAGATATTCAATACTATGGTTGTTACAATAACTAATTGATGTTTTGAAGAGTTTGAAAAACTCATTACGAATAAATACTTTCATTTTGTAAATATTCTTTTCGTTTCGTATTGATATCCATCTACTCAGTGTCTTACGATTATTTCTAAAATTATAATCGAATTTAATCATGTCGCATTGACAATATAATCTATTATTACCATTTATTTCTCTGTTCAAAAGTTTTTCTACAATATTAGATCCAAGCAACACCTTGTTCTTTCTCTGAAAATGAACAGTTAACATTAAAAAACGACAAAAAAAATAGAGAAGTCTACTTCATCATTTAAAAACATTTTACTATTAATGTTATTATAATACTATTATTATTATAATAAATCAATCCTGTTCTCGTTTATTTGGTCTGGAAAAAAAGAGAAAAAAATTAATACATAACCACTTCTGTATAAGTAATTATTAGTGGTACTGAAATATCATACTCACATAATCAATATCCAACTGCACGCTCACTTTCTCGTTCGCCAGCGGAGTGTGTGAGGTTACGCATAGTGATAACACACAAGGCTTCACAGCTTTCAATTGCTCCTCTGTAAATACGTCACACCATCTTTTAGGTAGGTATACATAGAACAGTTTATCCTCCGGCTGAGGACAGGCTCCGGTATCTTCCAAATCTACCACAACTGACTCCCCGAATTTCGTTTTCACAAATTTCATGTGAATTATATGATACTTTACTCCTAAAGAAAGACTTGACAAGTCTCTTTTTGGTAAAAAATTTTCAACTGTCTTCGCGTTCGCAACGATTCCTTCCATGGCGAGTACTGATGACTGCACAGGGAAACACTGGCGTATTTATTCTGTTTCCCCCGACCACGTTCCTTCCTTCTAAAGCGTCATCTCCTTCGGTCACGACCGGACGACGACACCCTACCCCGCACCCCGCACCTCCACCGCAACGGTAACGGCTATAATTTTGCTTCCTACCCCACCCCGCGTCGTCTCGGGCCACCATCTGCTTTCGGTCACGACCGGACGATGACATCCTACCCCGCACCCCCACACCGCACCCAGAGCATCACCACCACCCCGCACCTCGCCTACATATTTTGTTCAATTACTTTGTCTGTCGCTCCGCAACGACCGGGTTTACCCCCCACCCCGCACCCCACTCGAGTCCGTCGGTCACGGTCACCCCGCACCACCCCGCGTCGTCTCGGGCCACCATGTGCTTTCGGTCACGACCGGTCGTACAACCCAGCCCCCCGTACCCCGCACCCTACATCCCGCGCGAGGCGACTCAACGAGCGCGCTTCGGTCAAGGTCGCCGGCATCCTGTACCCCGCACCTCGCCTACCTCTCGGTCACGGACACCGGCTGCAACCTAGCTCCCTACCCCGCACCGCCATCCCACACCTTTACCCCGCACCGCATCGGTCACGGACGTCGGCTTCCTACACCGCACCCCCACCCCACCCCACCCACCGCAACGCGCGTCGTCGGTCACGACCGGACGACTACCTACCCCGCACCGCTGCTCCTCGCGAGGCCGATCGGTCAAGGGCGCGCGGCGACAGCGTCACCGGTTACCGGACTGTCTATATAGGGAACCGACGACGCGAAGCCGGCCTCACTCCTTTCACAATGACCGACAGCAGCAGCAGCAGCGGCAGCAACAGCGAACACCGTGCTATCAATGGTAATGTAATTACTATAAAATTTATGATACTTGACAATACACTAAACACACAAACAGTGTTATTAGATTACAAACGCACGATTGTTGATAAGATTTGTAGCGAAGCCGTAGCATTAAATAATTATATAAAATGGTATTTAGCAGTTCGTGTATCTTTTAAAAAATTAATAAACACCGAAAATATTTATTGTAATGCGGTAGTCAGATCGCGTACAGAACTTAAGTCACAGTATGACGATATCGATGAACAGTATTCGATAGCTAGCGAGAAAATAATGGAATCCGTTGACAAATTCACGCGTGACGGAAGCGGGTGGGTCGAAAACGGTGTCGAGTCGGTGGAACTAAATATTACAAAATACAATCCTCTTGTGGGGTCGAGCTTTCTACCTACACCATCGAAATTGTCACACAGTAAGAAAGGAATTATTAATGTGAAAAATTTAGAAGATGAAAAGTGTTTCTTGTGGTCTGTGCTCGCCGGTATACACCCGATCGCGTGTAACCCGCATCGCGTTAGCCATTACCTTCCGTACGAAGAAGAAATAAACATGAAGGACATACCTTATCCCGTCGCAGTCAATAAGATAAAACGTTTTGAAAAATTAAACGAAAACATATCCGTTAACGTTTTTGGCTACGAAGACGAGGTATATCCTTTACGTATCACGGAACATCGCGGTAGAAAATACCACTTAAACCTACTGCTACTGTCCGACTTGAACACTACTCACTACTGCCTCATACGGAACCTTTCGCGTATGCTTTCGTCGTTGACAAAACATCGCGCCGTATCAGTGTACTGCAACTACTGTCTACACAGATTTTCGGACAATAAAGATACTAACGCGGCACGAAAACGAGTTGAAGAACACGAACGTAACTGTTCTCAGCACGGAGTACAGAAAGTAAAACTTCCTGACGAGAACGAAAAGTGGATGTATTTTAAAAACTTTTCACTTTGTCACCGCGTACCTTATACGGTATACGCTGACTTCGAATCGTTTATTGTTCCGGCCACCGGTAAAAACGTGGCACATCATATACCAGCCAGTTTCTGCTATGTGATAGTTGACTGGATGGGAAACGCCGTCAAGGAACCTGTAATATACCGCGGTAAAGACGTGGTGGACACGTTCCTTCGTGTGCTTTTAGCCGACGTTCAACGACTCGATAGAAAGTTTAATAAACCAATCCAAATGACAGCGGCCGATGAACGGTCATTCCGAAACGCTACGCACTGTCATCTGTGCAAGAAGGCATTAACGGACGACACGGTTCGAAACCATTGCCACATAACGGGTAACTATTTAGGCGCTGCTCACAATGCGTGTAATATAAATTACAAAATACCAACACACGTTCCGGTTTTTTTCCATAATTTAAGTGGCTATGACTCGCATCATTTGATGCAAGGTTTCGGAAAGTACAAGGAAGATGAAATAACGTGTATCGCTACTACAAGCGAACGTTACATCTCCGTTACACTCGGACAGCTCCGGTTTCTCGATTCTCTGCGGTTCATGAACGCGTCACTTGAAAAACTCGTCTCCAACTTATCCGCGGATAAATTTTAAATCCTTAATCAATTTTACACGCGTAATGTTAATTTACTGTTGCGTAAAGGTGTGTACCCTTACGAATACGTTACGGACGATTCAAAATTTGACGAGAGGCAGTTACCGGACCGCGTACATTTTTACAACGGGTTGACAGAGTCGGATATAAACGAAGAAGATTACGCGCACGCTCGAGCGGTTTGGTCGGCTTTCGACATGCAAACATTCGGTGATTATCATGACCTTTATTTAAAAACGGATGTACTACTGCTTGCAGATGTATTTGAAAACTTTCGAAACATGAGCCTGCAGTACTACGAACTCGATCCGTGTAACGTTTTTACCACCGCCGGTTTAGCGTGGAACGCGATGCTGAAAATGACAGGAGTTAGGTTAGAGTTACTCCGCGATATAGACGTACACCTGTACATCGAAGGAGGTATCCGTGGCGGCTTAGCAGCAATTTCTAATCGGTACGCCAAGGCCAACAACCCGTACATTCCCGATTATGACGCAAGCAAGCCGCATAACTATTTACTCTACCTCGATTGTACCAACCTGTACGGAACGGCTATGACACAGCCTTTACCACTGTCCGGTTTTCGATGGTTGGAACGTACAGAGATCGATACGTTGAACGTGCACACGTTACGTGACGATGATGACACCGGTTATATCCTAGAAGTCGATCTGGGGTATCCACATTACCTACACGACTTACACAGTGACTACCCTTTAGCACCCGAAAAGTGTACTATTACGGACAGTATGCTTTCACCGTACTGCTGTCGCATGAAGCTGTTAAAAGACTTTGTGTGTAGTAACGGTAAGGTAGAGAAACTGATAACGTCCCTCGAGGACAAGACAAAATACATTGTTCATTACAGAACATTGAAACTCTACCTCGAACTAGGAATGGAGTTGAAAGCGATTCACCGTGTGTTAGCATTCACACAGTGCGTATGGTTGAAACCTTTCATCGATTTTAATACGAAGCGACGAAAGGAAGCCAGAAACACCTTTGAAAAAGACTTTTTTAAGTTAATGAATAACGCGCCGTACGGAAAATCGTTGGAAAACGTACGGAAGCGAATCGATTTCAAGTTAGTTCCAAACGAGAAGAAACTTCACAAACTAACCGCTAACCCCAGGCTACAACATTTTTTCATCTATAACGAGGACCTGGTAGGTCACGATGAAAAAAACGTCCATTACACTGAACCGACCTTTGTACGTTGGGTTCAGTGTATTGGATATTAGTAAGCTGATCATGTATCGGTTCCATTACGGATTCACGATGAATACGTACGGGTCACGTGCACGTCTATGTATGACGGACACTGACTCTCTGTTGTACGACATTCGCACCGACGATGTGTACAAAGACATCTCGAACGCGGAGCATCTCGAATGTGGAGGAGCATCTCGAACTCTTTGACACGTCGGAGTACCCTAAGACACATCCGTGCTATAGTGAAACAAACGAGAAAAAGTTGGGTACTTTTAAAGACGAAACAAATGGAATACCGATACTTGAATTTGTCGGGTTGCGCGCAAAATGTTATTCATTCGTTACGGCAAACGATAAAGAGAAAAAGGTAGCGAAAGGTGTGCCACGTTCCGCGATAGCTACACAGTTGAAACATCAACTTTATAAACAATGTGTAAAGACCACTTCTCAAACTTATACTACGGCGCAGACTATCCAAAGCGAAAAACATAACATATACACAAGAAAGCTTACAAAATTATCGCTGTCACCGTACGATGACAAACGATATGTCTTGGATGACGGTGAAACAACACTGGCGTACGGTCATTATAAACTCTGTCAACCCAGACGCGAGATAATTCAGCAAGCGAGAAAATCCGTTATAAATTATGCGTTCGATATACGTTGATATAAGACTCGCTTGCAGGAGCAACACACTGTCAGTAACGACGATGAAGTCGGTGAAGTTCAGTGAAAACGTAACGGTATATCTCGTACCAAAATTTTGCGATTCGCGTTTCGGGTGGCGATATGGAAAACGTACGCAAAACTATTGCAAAGGAATTGCACAGACCGGTGAGAAGGAACTTTCCCAGACGTGCGGTGGAGGTGAAGGGGTTACACGATCTGTACCAAGCGGATTTGGTGGAAATGATACCGCATGCCAAGTTGAACAAGGGGTACAAATATCTAATGACGGTAATAAACGCATTTAGCAAGTATGCATATGCGATTCCCTTAAAAACTAAATCGGGTGTTGAAGTAGCACATGCTCTCGAACCAATAATTGTAAAAAATAAAATGAAATACCTGCAAACGGATAAGGGGAAAGAGTACTTTAACACTACCGTGCAAGCTTTACTAAAGAGATTCAACGTCAAACACTATTCAACGTATAGCGAGAAGAAAGCGTCCATCGTAGAGCGATTTAATCGTACGTTGAAAACAAACATGTACCGCGCGTTCAGCGAGCAAGGCCATTATCGGTGGTTGTCGCTTTTGCCTAAACTGGTGATGGAATACAACGACAGAGTGCATAGAACTATAGAGATGAAGCCGCGACAAGTCGACAAGAGCAACGAGCAAATTGTGTTGGAACGAATAAGAAAAAATACCGTACCGCGGAAAGTGAGCAAGAAACATAAGTTTAAAATAGGCGATCGAGTGCGTATCAGTAAATACAAAATCACATTCGCTAAAGGTTATACACCAAACTGGACGAACGAGATATATACAGTGCACAGAGTTCAGCCAACCGTACCGGTTACGTACTTGTTGAAAGATCACACGGGTGACGTTGTGGAAAGTGGGTTTTATGAACAAGAATTGAGTAAAACCAGCGTTGGTGATGTGTATCTCGTTGAGAAAATATTACAACGTAAAGGTGATCGCGTGCGAGTGCGCTGGCTCGGCTTTGACGGTAAACACGATTCGTGGATACATAAAAAAGATCTGATATAATAACATTACCACAGTATTTAACCGAACGTAAACGAGTTAAGATGAAGATTGAACAACAATCGTTAAAGTTAAATG
The DNA here is from genome assembly GCA_034769895.1 of Magicicada septendecula. Classification (NCBI taxonomy): domain Eukaryota; kingdom Metazoa; phylum Arthropoda; class Insecta; order Hemiptera; family Cicadidae; genus Magicicada; species Magicicada septendecula. Next base: position 350,103,011 of record CM068375.1, read on the forward strand.
TTAAGAACGTAGACTCTGCTAAGTACAACGGTGAAGTTGCATATAATAAACACAGTCCACTGTTTCCAAACACAGTTCGATGTATCGTGTGCGGCGGGTCATGCAGCGGGAAGTCAAACGTTGCCTTTAACATGTTATTCGATTCAAACGGACTGCGATTTCAGAACCTGTACGTGTTCTCCAAATCGTTATTTCAACCAAAATATCGTATGTTGGAAGACGTTTTTAATGCTCTCGCTGACGTAGGAATGACGTACTTCACATACAGTGAAAACGATGAAGTACCACCTCCGCACGAAATTTTACCTAATTCAATCATGTTGTTCGATGATGTGGTATGTGAACGGCAGAATAACATACGAAAATATTTCGCTATGGGACGGCATAGCGGTGTGGACACTTTGTACCTTTGTCAGACGTACAGTCTGGTGCCAAAGCAACTGGTGCGTGATAATACCAATTTCTTAGTATTGTTCAGACAAGATGATCTCAATTTACGTCACGTTTACAACGATCACGTTAACACAGATATGAAATACGAAGAGTTCAAAGCGATGTGCGCCGAAGCGTGGAAGGATCGTTACGGATTCATAGTCATCAACAAGGACTCACCGATAAACGCGGGTAGATACAGAGTGGGTTTCGATCGTTTTATACATAAATAGAATAGTTTGTGCGAGAAAGTCATCAGTGTCACGATGGATGACAAGCAATTGACACATGAAATCGATGCAATTAGCGATAACATAAGACAAAAGTATCGCGCGTTGAAACATGACATCAGAGAGAGCGATGAAGCGTTAACGAGAAAGTACAAACCTCTTTTGGAACCGTTAACCCAGATTTCGGAAAAGTTGAATGTCTCCGGTGATAAAATTAAAAAAATAAATGTTGAAGATGAAGATATGAAGACAGCTGTCGAGATGACACCACCACCATCACAACCTCGATTCCTTAGAACGGAAGTGTTGGCACAAACTCCTGATGTCGAAACATCGAACGTGACTCTTGAAGAGTTTTTAGCAACACCCGAAGGTCGACACGAAGCACAAGAATACGTTGAACAGTCTGCCGAAGGTCCGCTCGCGAGGAAATACTTACTACTCGCTTTATCTGATGATCGAGAAAAAAAGATGGATCATACGTACGGTATCCGTAACGTTGCAGACAAATGGATGGTGGGAAATTCGGTGTTGGAGATCAATCAAGACGACAGCTTCTACATAGCTGGAAAACGATACAGGGGTACACCGGGTCTCTACGAACTTATGTTTATGAAAGAACCCAACAAGAGCGTCTACGATGAAAACGATTTAGCAGCGTACAAATCTATACTGTCGGACACTAACGCACATAAACATTATCATTTACCCGGTGCTAAAATAAATACAAACAAAGGTGTAAAGTACAGAGAGATAATCGCCCGATTGTTCCCACCGCGCAGCGGACGTGGTATCGATTACGTACACTGGAACGATCCCAACGAACTGGTTGAACGGTTGAGACTGCTGGTAAGTTCAAAACGCGCCGGTCACACCGGACACGACAACGAAATCATCTCCGTTTTGGAGGAATTACGTGAAGCCAACATTATCGTATAAATTTTATGAACGTCGGTGTAACAACTCATTGACGTCAACACTGTCAACATGTGCGGGTTAGATTTGACACCTGACTTTGAAGTCGAAAACGAGAGACTGAAAACCTTTACATCATGGCCTGTGCATTTCATCAGTCCAACCGCTATGGTTGCCGCAGGCTTTCATTACACAAATGAAATTGACAGGGTTCGATGTTCATTTTGCGGTATAGAAATCTTTCGTTGGAAAGAGGGTGACGATCCGATGTGTTACACACGCGATGGTCACCACAGTGTCGTTACTTAAAACGGTTAGCACATCATTTGGAGCGTGCAGTCGTACAATGGTTGTGGACAAGTTCGGGAGACATCAAAGCACCGTGAGCGTGCGACGAGAAACAAAAAGACAATTACGCGATACTGTAGGATTTAAGATTACGAATGATGGGCATATAGATGTTGAAAACAAAAAGATCCGCAATCTGAACGAACCGGATGTAGCAAAGGATGCTGTATCTCTGACTTATATGCAAACACACTGTCTGCTACTCGATGATGAACGTAAAAGCGTGGACGTTAAAGGGTGTAGATTGAAAAATGTTGATACTCCTGTAGACGTTAAAGACGTAGTCAACAAATATTACGTTGATGACAACTGTATACAACACTCGAGTCAAGAGAGAGGTGAGGTCATCGATGCACGAGATCGATGGGTAATCAACGTTCGAAGTCCAGAACAAGCGACCGATGCGGTTAACAAAACCTATGTAGACTCGAACGTCATTAAAAAAGTATCGAACAGCTATTTGTTTGGGCAGAGCTTGTTGTCGGGAGTGAGTTCACCGATTTTTGCAGATGACGCGGTTAACGTAAAATACATGTTGCAGAACACCGTTAGCTTGGGCGAAGATGGTGTTTTCAAAGCGGCGGAAAAGAGAATAACTGACGTAGCGGATGGTTTTGCGGAGAGCGATGCTGTTAACTTACAACAATTAAATGACGTGAGACGATACGTAAAGAGCGAGATGTATAAAGTCGTTAAAACATTTCAGTATCAACTGGATTACTACTTATTGAAATTGTCTAAGCCACGTAGTTCAGAAGACGAGTGGACACTCGACACGAAGGAAATAAAAAGGTTAATAGATGAATACGATAAAAACACAGAAGAGAAAGACTGGAGATCGGTTTACGATGTACAACAACGTTAAGAGGAAAAAGGGGTGGGGCGTCGGAAACGTGCTTAAAAACGTTGTACCGTCCGTTGTTTCGTCAGTTATCAATCGAGCGGTGGACGCACTACCTGTCGAATTACATCTGCCGGGTTACAGATTCTGTGGACCGGGCACGAAACTCGAAGAAAGATTAGCGCGTGGTGATCGTGGAATCAATCAACTAGACGAAGCCTGTCGCGAACACGACATCGCTTACGCTCAATACAAAGACAACGAAAGTAGACGTATTGCAGATCGTAAACTCGCGGAAAAAGCGTGGGGACGGGTAAAGGCTTTGGATTCGGGTATCAGCGAACGAGCTTATGCGACAGCAGTTGCAGCGGCCATGAAAGCAAAATCAGCAATAGGAAGCGGTCGACGTCGTAAAAATAAAAAGAATGTGAGTAGTCGTGGTCGTGGTGCTGGTGGTGGGATGAAGAAGAGGAGGAAGAAAACTGTCCGAACCGCTAGGAAAAAGAAGAGAACTGCGTCCGGATTGTATCTACGTCCGTACCGAAAAAACTAATTCACATACCGCTCCGCCCGTTGTCCGAAGATGAATTACGTGTATACGCAAAAAAGCTAAACATACCGTATTTTAGAGGTGTTTACATGCGTAACGCATTACCGGATACAGCGCCGTGGAAGAACGAAAGCGTCATCGTAAATTTGGACGACGAGAGCGGACCGGGAACCCACTGGGTATGTTACAAGAAGAGTGGAAATCGAGTACACTATTTTGACGGGTTCGGTAATTTACGTCCACCTCTCGAGCTGATGCAATATTTTGGTGATACAGCCGACGTTCGTTACAACTATGAACGGAAGCAACCACCTAACACGGTCATCTGCGGTCATTTATGTTTAGACTTTTTATTGTCTTCTGATCAGTAAACTTCAACATGTCGTCGCTAACGGTCACCGTGACGGGTACCGACGCTGCGAATCTCGTGTGTAACTTTTTCCCACCTCTCGAGTTATACGGTGAATGGTACGTTGGTCTATTGGATTTTACATCGTATAATTCAATACCAAACGTTACTGAAGGAAAAAATAATGCATTTCCAGTAAAAATTTCCAAGGATCAGTGGTCCGTCATCAAGTTGCCTACCGGCACCTACGAAATCAGTGATATCGAAACGTATCTGCAGAAACAGTTAGGCGAGAGAACAATCAGTTTACGTCCAAACAACAACACATTAAAGTGTGAAATTTACTGTAAGCATGTCATCGACTTTTCGTATACACCGAATACCATTGCAAGTATGTTAGGATTTAAGGAGAATCAGCAGCTGGAAGCGTATAAAACACACGAGTCGAACGTACCCGTCGACATAATCAAAGTTAACACCGTTCACGTACGGAGTAATATCGTACAGGGTGCGTACAAGGACGGCCAGGACCAGCACACATTGCATTCGTTTTATCCGACCGTGGCACCAGGTTTCAAAATAGTTGAAACGCCGACAAACGTAATATACTTACCGGTAAACGTACAACGCGTTGACAACATAATTTTGTCTCTCGTTGATCAGGACGGGGATTTAGTCGATTTTCGCGGTGAAGTTATCACGATACGACTGCATCTGAAAATATGGGATTGTATTTCGGACAAACGTCACCTGTAAAAAGGGAGTGTGTACGAAAGAAACATGGTAGTCGGTGTTCAACGTTGAAGCGATTGACATCAAGGAACAAGCGTTTCTTACTTTCACTTGGATTCAAATTATACGATTAAAATAATGTCGGGTGAAATTCTAGCTATCGAACGAGGAGCGACTTTCGATAACAGAATCGTTGAGTTCGAATATCGTACGCACACACCGTATGCTTCCACCCGATACGGTAACAACGATGAAATACGTATACCCATCCAACAACAGGATGTTTTCACTTTACCGGCAGAGAGTTTTCTGTACATCGAAGGAACATTGACCAAGGTTAACGCTACCGACACAGCGTTGAACGTGAAATTAATCAACAATGCAATGGCTTTCTTGTTTGAGGAGATCCGTTACGAAGTGTGCGGTGTGGAAGTAGATCGTACGAAAAACGTTGGAATTACGAGCACTGTGAAATTGTTACTATCGAGCAATGAGCATGAAAGAAAGCATCTAATCAATGCATGATGGGTGACGACAACCGACGAGTCGTTGACAGTACACGAGAGTACCGGTGATTTTACGTTTTGTCTTCCGTTAAAAATGCTACTCGGTTTCAACGAAGACTATACACGCATCATGCTGAACGTTAAGCAAGAATTGATTCTGTTGCGTACCTCTACCGATCAGAACGCAATGGTGCTAAAAGAATCAGGTGCAACTGCAAACGGTAATCTCGTAATAAACAAAGTACACTGGAAGATGCCCTATGTGCGCGTGTCAAACAAGTACCGAATACCGCTATTGGAGCATATCGAGGAGGATCATGAACTGGTGATGCCGTTCCGCAGTTGGGAATTGCACGAGTATCCCGTTCTACCGACGACAAATCGACATTCGTGGACCTTGAAGACATCGTCACAGTTGGAAAAACCACGGTATGTGATACTGATATTTCAGACGGACAGAAAGAACAATATAGCGAAAAACGCGTCGGAATTTGATCACTGCAATTTAACGAATGTCAAGCTATTTCTGAACGATAAATACTATCCGTACGATAACCTGAACCAGGATATCGAAAAAAAACGTTACGCACTGTTCTACGACATGTATACACGTTTTCAAACATCATACTACGACCGTCGCAACAGAACGCCTCTTTTGACACCTAATGAATTTATAACGAAAGCACCGTTGTTTGTCATCGATTGTTCCAGACAAGAAGAACCAATCAAGTCGTCTGCCGTTGATGTGCGTTTAGAATTTGAATCCAGTAACAATTTTCCAGATAAAACTACCGCTTACGCTTTGATTATTCACGATAGGATAGTACAGTACACAGCGTTGTCGAATACTGTTCATCGTTTGTCATAAAAATCTTGTTCTCCCCTCTACCAGTTTATAAAGATAGGTATTAGCGATCTCTAGCTTGTAACAAGATCAGTCCGTCTCAACGATGGAAGGTGACTGTGGTAGCGGCGGCAGCAGCAGCAGCAGGCATTGTGAGTATAACGTTTACTTATCTCTTGCATATCCTATTAACTGTTACACTAAGTTCGTTACCGTCGGACTGTTTAACGAACTCAACTATGAACCGGGTGTTTTGTTTACAAACGGAAAAAAGAAACGTATATTACTTGACTTTTCTGAGTGGAATTACTTGTTGATCTTTCGTGAACAGTTACTATCCAGTATGTTATTGTACGAAGAAGGTGAAAACCGTGAAAAGAAGAAGAGTGTGATGATCAGTCGTAACTTTGGGAAAACGTTTGTTCGGATTAAAGGTAGTAAGACCGAAAAATTTGTTTTCACAGAACCCGAGTGGATCCGTTTTGGTTGTTTATTGACAGTACTAAAGAAATATCTTGTTCGCTTGTTTTATGATCAAGATCACTTCAAGTCGTACATTAATCAGGTAGTAGCCAAGGGGTGTTATGTACCACCATCCTTCTTTTTCCCCTCGTTTTTTCGATTGGAAAGCAGTCGTCATGACCAACAGCTAACATTTGATCGTCTTTACGATGAACTGGTATTGGAAGGAAAAGTAGAGGGGGAATTTGAAAAAATTAACGTATTCGATGCGAACAAGTGTCACTCGGAAAAATGAACTTGAATAGGACGGTTATTGCCGAGTTTGAAGCGTTTCGTGGTGACAAAAATGAATATGTAATCAAAGAGTTCGTTGCAGTTGATATAACAACCGGACGTTTTGTTATCGTGTTGTTCGCTCCACCATACGAACGTGCACGACTGCACCTGAAATTTCAAAAACTCAATGACTGGTTGGAAACACATTATCACAGAATTCGGTGGAACGATGGTAATGTGCCGTACAAGAATATGGTACGCATCGTTGCAGACTTTTTTTCAGACAGTTCTGTTGTCTATACAAAAGGGTTTGAGAAGGCAAATTTCTTACGACAGTTGTATCACCATGGTGAGGTGATTGACTTAAACGATATTCAAGCACCTGTAGTTCCTAGATCCTTTGTACCCATCATACAATGTCCTGTTCCTCATCGTCAACCCGTTACCACTCCCCCCTTACACTGTGCATTGCGCAAAGCTTTGTTTTAAGCAGAATGGTTGCGGCAACGAAATAAAATATAGTCGGTTGTGAACATGTTTTCATCATGGTGTTAGTGTGAATGCTACGTGACAGAAATGTCCATAAACGTAGAATTAGGTACCGTAGTGTGTGCGTGAGTGTTAACCTTGACTACGTCACTGTCGCGGTAGAAATACTCATAAACGTAGTTCTGGTAGTTCAAGACGGGTCACTGGCACGGTAGATATACCTGTAAACTCGTCAAGAACCAGTATGGGTGTGAAAATTACTCATTACGGTACAGCAAATGTGAATACGGATCATGTATGAACAACATATACACCCGATAAAAAAATAAAAAAAAATAAAAAAAAGTAAATAAATAAAAAATATATGTACTGCTTTTATACATTGACTTAGCATTGCATAGTGTATCTTATCATTATCTACCACTGTATTAGTTAATAGTACAGCGATAGATAACGTGGAGTAGGCCTGCTTTACGAATCTGTAAAGTTGGGGAAACCACGTTAAAAAAAGCGTAGCGGTCTCTCATTCGCCTCTGGCCGCTAGGAAGAGGATGAGAGGTAAAAAATAAAAGTATAAAAAAATGTTTATTTATTTTTAATAATAAATAAACTTATATTGTGCTTTTATGGTTTTACACATAGGACAACAGTAGATATCACTCGTCCACCTCATAGTTGCAAGTAAGAGACGAGAAGTATAAGTACAAAAATAATTACAGTTAAACGGCAACGGCCCCTTGGTGTAGTGGATGCATGCCGGTTTGGAGTACCGGAGGTCCCGGGTTCAAATCCCGGAGGGGCTATAATTTATTTTTTGCGGAAACAAACTTTCTCGCCTCGCAGTCGAGCACATGCGTCATGTCGGGTACCCCCCATCCGTTGATTTAAACATTTCTGGTGTTAACTTTCGGACACCAAGAGATTTCAGGTACCCCCCATCCGTATTTAAACATTTCGGGTGTTAACTTTCGGACACCAAGAGATTTCAGGTACCCCCCCCCATCCGTTGTTTTAAACATTTCGGTTGTCAAATATTGAACATCAAAAATTTCGGGGTACCCCCATCCGTTGTTCTAAACATTTCGGGTGTCAAATTTCAGACATCACGTAATCGTCGAACCAGCTAGCATATCCACCCAGCCTCCTGTTTCGTCATAACCAGTGTTTTATACATGCGTCATGTGGGCGTACCCACAAATTTCGGGTACCCCCATCCGTTGATTTAAACATTTCGGGTAACGGTACCCGATACCCCCAAAATTTCGAGTAACGGTACCCGATGACATAGCCTCTGCGCGTCCGGGCAACCGCCGAATTCCGGGTACCCCCATCCGCTACACATTGTTTTCGGCTACCAAATTTTGGACATGCAGAAACCACGGCCTCCGTGACGTCTTGAAACAGGTTTTAGCCATCCGGACGCCAGCGACTTGAGCCTCTGTGTGATGTCATGAACTGGAACACGGAAGTGTTTCAGTCACACATACACACACACACAAAACAGTGACGTCACATGGACAGCTCGGTCACCAGCTGCCAGTGCCTCTATGACGTCATGAACTGGAACCCGGTAGTGTTTTCAACTGGAACCCGGAAATGTTTTCTAACCCCCACTTTTATACTACTAATATTTAGTGTGATAATGATTTGTATGAATTAATGGAAGCACAACCAATGAAAATTGGTCTTCTGGTAAATGAAAATAAGACAAAATACATGGTAACGTCTAACTCAGAGACCTGAAGAGATCCCAGAGATCTCAATGTGAATGGAAATTGTTTCAAAGGAGTGTCCTGCTTTAGTCATCTAGGTGCCTTAGTATCAAATGATAATAACATCAGGATGAACATAAAAGAAAGGATACAAGCAGAAAATAGCGTCTACTTTGCAAATATTAACATCTTTAAGAACAACGTTGTTACAAGAGGTATAAAACTCAAAGGATATTATTTCCTGGTGCGACTAGTTGTTAAATATGGATCTGAAATGTGGACTTTACCTGAGAACGACAAAACTGCTTTAAAATCATTTGAACGCAAATATTGTGTAAAAGTTATGGCCCAGTAAGAAAAGAAGCCAGTTGGAGGTAACGTAATTACAATGAACTACAGGCTCTCATGCGTGAAAAAGACATATCACAGAGGTTGAAAAATACATAAAATCACAGGGGTTGCGTTGGCTGGGACATGTGGAAAGAATGTCAGAGGATAAAATGCCTAAAAGAATGCTGAAAGGAAGATTATATATTACTAGACGTAAAGGCAGTTCCAGGATGAGATGGTTTGATGGTGTAACAGAAGATCTTACTAGCATGCGAATTAGAGGGTGGAGAGGAAGGGCGGAGAACAGGGAAGCATGTAGGAGTATTGTTGAGGAAGCTTAAGTCCACCATAGGCTGTAACGCCAGATAAGAAGAAGAAGAATAGGAAGCAGAAAAAGAAGTAATAATGATTGCACAAAGCAGAAATACAATTTTGAATACGTCTATATCTATCAAATAATTTAAAGTTGATTATAGGTTCTCATAGTTGGGAACGAATGAAAATATTTTGGGAAAACAACAACAAAACTTACTGATTTTTGAAAAAAAAAAGTGATTCATGGTGACTATATGATGAAAACAATATATTAAATCGTCCTTCTAATGAATGTAGAGAATAATCTTCTTTACAATAGACGGTAGGTAGTACACGGAAGAAATCAATCTTTTCTAAATTTCATGTAAGCATAATTTAGAAACAAATTTCAGCAACGTTCACTTGCCGAAAGGGTAACAAATATTTACATCTACTTCCATCACACAGCAACGCCCTCTCACTAACAACGTGGGAGACACGACCTGTCAGGTATTTCAAAGACGTAGGCTAAGTAAGTAGACAGAATATCGAAAGGAATGTCAATATTACGTGTCAGAAATTGCGTGTTTCTCCTTCAGCAATGCTGTCAACAAATTCAATATACGACAGGCACATGTTTTCGTACAGAACACATGAGAGGCACTCACAACTGCGCGAAGGCTATTATCTTAATGTGCCGTCGTCAACACTTCAATCCAAAGGAAGCAACGTCCCCCCCCCTCCAAACACACTAATTTTTCACAACCCACCTTTCAGTGCGACTTGTCGTTTTTTACTTAGTTTCATGCAAGTCAAACCTCTTTACGTAATATGCGATGTTAATGTTACATATATATTGACACTTATTAATTTTATCACATTATTGAAGATACCGAGTTAGTGTTTTGAATTATGTTCCTCATACTGTGGTGCTCTAAATAGATTTTTTTATATTTTTTCAAAACGATTAATTCAGTCTTTAGCCCTTATTACCCCTATGATTAAAACATTTTTATAGTCAATATTACTTTCTAATTTCGTAAAAGTTCTCTTTAGTCTTAACTTTGCACGGATTTTTACATATATTTTTCGAAATTACGATTCAATCTTGGGCTTTGGTGTCCAAATCGTTTGAAATGTAAAAACTAAAGGCTATATATGTGTATAAAAACGTTGGTTACTACGGAACGGGATGAGATGTTGTAAACATTGTATGCACAGTTAGTTTGCCATTTTTAAAACTCCATAGAAAATCAAAAATTTATATTAGGAAATTTTGTAGTGTCGGTACACCCCGACGACAGCCGATCTCTGTCGTCTTTCAGCGCTCTCAAAAAGGGTTGGATTTTCCTGGTCAGTTTGAAGATCGTTCTGACGCCTCGTCTCGTCAGCAGCCTCCGAATTCCGTCTGTCAAACCCCGGACATAGACCAAAGCGATTGAGACGATAAACTCCTCGGACTCCGACTCATTCGACCTACCAAATTTTCCAAAGATTAGTCGTTGGACTGCAGTGTTTCCTTCAGATTCCGCAACTCAGCATCAAGAAACCGTCGCTCGCAGATCTTCGTCCGATCCACCAGCGTCTGCCATGGATAGTGATTTGATAGCTCAGGTGTACGTGCGTTTTCTGTACATCTTATGTTCCAGGCTGCCACAAAGGACCAACAAGTTGAGAAACGTCCCTCAACGCTGAGGGACCAACACTCTAATCGCCTATCTACCTCCTCATCGTAAGCTGTGTACGAGGGTGAACAGCGTTGAGATGCACTAGAAAACGTTCGTGCTCCTTTTACCCGTAGCTTCATACAGCGACCGTATCTTCCACCCAGCGGAACCAACACTTCGGCCTAAGCGGTGCAGATGTAATTGCCATCTCTTCCAACTTTTTCGTATAGACGTTCGCGACCACAGGGCTGAGTAGACTACACATCGCAACTCCTAGAAGCCGTCGTTCCACTGGACGTAAGGCGCCGGGACAATGTGATGGTCAGCTTTTTTGCTATTCTCTATAGTTACTGTCCAAGAGGGGTTCACTGGTAACCCGTTCCCGGCATTATATCTCTGTTCCGGCATGTGCTTAGCACTACTTACTACTTACTCGTGTGGGGTGTCCTGCGTTCTTTGCTCGTGTGACCATGTATTCATTGGTAATACAAAACGTAGCGTGCACATCCGCATTGGTGAATATAGACGTTGCTGTCATTTAGGCTAGCAGGAGAGGTGCGCAGTCGCTCACGAAAATAAAATCATCTGTAGAACTTACAAAGCGTTTGTTTATTAAAGTCAATTATTGGTAAAATGTTCTACCAATTGCCGAACGACCATCCAATCAGTGTAGGCTTATTTATGAAGCAGAGTATGACCATTTACAATACAAGAGTAAGAGAAATTATTATGGATAGTATCTTATTAGTTACAATGCTTTACCGAGCACTATACTACATGTCGGAAAATTTATACTACGGAATGAAATATAATTAGATAGCACCGATACAATAACCATCTCTTGCTAGATGACATAGGCGAAGGATTTAGCGAAAACAATATACCCGCTTCAATGTATGTATAATGACATCTGCAATGTAAATCTTGGTGTGCAATATGGGTATTGTAATCGCTTTGTTGCTCAGCATATACTGCATCTTGTTATCTAGCTTAGCGACACTAAGCAATCGTGTGACTGCTTGCACGTGTAACATGACCAAGTCTCAAGATGGGAAATGATAATTTCCATAATAATTGTCTTCCGAATGTACAGCTGCAGAAACAGAATTACAACTAGTTTTAATTAATTTTAATTAAAATTTTGTTAGGTAATAAACTATCTATTTCCATTCCTCAGTTTTATTCCTTATTCGTCGTCTTCTCCTTCTCCATCTCATTCTTCTTCACTACCATTACCGTCACATTTTCTTGTTTTGTTTGTTTCTTTAATGATATCATCATCAATATTACGTCTTTGTCTTTACATACTATTCTTCATTTGCTCTTCTGAATTTTCTTGAAAGTTTTTATTCTTTTCTTAAATATTATCTTTTTTATCCTAATTATTTCTCCTATTTTATTCGCCATGATTTTTTAACCTTCCTCTATACTTTAAATAAAAGTTTATTTACGTCAGCTGTCTCTAGAAATCGTCTCTGCTACTTACCCATAACTTGCAACTCAAAAAAAATAATTTTTACATCAGTCCTGGAGGAATACGTTGAAGAATACTGCAACGACTGATAGTGTGTGGACGAAAAGCATCAGTGAACGGGTAATGGGTTTGTGATCAAGGGCGCATCCCGCTCCGGACAGTGGCTAAGGCAGGAAGTGTATACACCGCCGGGGTGTATAAATACGGGGTGTAGCAAACTCTTCGATTCTGTGGATACTGAGGTGAGAAAAAATTTGATATCTTTACTGATTCACTGAGTTTTCTAACTGCCTTGGTCACTCTGAGCACAGTGGATATGTTATTAGAACAGATAATGCCGTTATGGCATGCGTTAGAAGTCGTTGGTTTATATGATCTTTTGTTTGGTGTCCGTGTAATGTAGGTATTGAAGGTAACGAAGAAGCTGACGCTGTAGACAAGCCACGGGTCGATGCGATTTGCCATGCGACCTCACGACGCAAAAGTAACATTCACGACCACCATTATTAATGCGTGGCAGCAGATACGCGGCACCAAACTTTCTGGAGTCAACAGAGTGTCCGTAAATGGCAAATATCATGTGAAAGCAGTCATCACAGGTTAACAACTCCAGACTGCGCTTTGGAAACACCAACTTGACGTCTTCTTACCTCCTACAAGGACAAGAACGATCCGTCTGTATTTATGGCTGAACACTTACAGTGAAACACATAATTGAAGACTGTAGTACTCTTTGCAAAACTCAGGCAAAGACACAGAGTAAAAGATAATCTGAAAGCAAACATGGGAAAAAAATGTTTGGCAACAGATAAGAAAGACCTTTGTAAAGCAGCAAGTTTAGTGTATCGGCTCCGCAGGATTGTTCTGGGTCTATATGCGTACAAATTTACATTGTAATTGGTAAGCTAAAATGTAGTAAGGACAAACAATATTGTTCAGCAACACTCTTGGTCGACGTCGTTGGACTAAACACATTAGTTGCCGAGACCTTACAACTGAAATTTAGTTCTTTACATACTTATAACAACACACATATAGGATAAATATTTTCTTTTATATATGAAAATAAACACAACATATAATATATTTCATTTTGAAATTGCTAAAATACATATATAACAGAATAAATGAGAAAATCAGTGACGTATAAACTGTAGTAATATGAAAACCTGAAAATTGTTAAAATAAATTGTGAAAAAATTAATAATTTACATGTAACTTATTTTAAGTTATGCTTTCAAAATTACGTTAGAAATTCGAAAGATAAATGTAATAAAGTAAATTGAAAATACTTATGTATAAATGTAAATATGAAAGCGGGATTGAACTATAAAGCCATTGGTAGAAGAGACGTGGGTCGTCCGAGGATGAGATGGTTGCCGGAACAGGTTTATATAACCTAATCTTTGAAGAGGAGAAGAAGAACAAGAAGTTATAAATATGTAATTTTTTAGAACCAATCAGGAAAAACAGATTTATCACTGTTGCACACCACTATAGAAAAATTATTCCGATTAGCGCTTTCAAGCTTGACAGATCGGAAATAACCCAATTATGGGCTATTTCCGATCTCTCGATGAGCTGAGACGCTTGAAAGCGCTAATCGGAATAAATTTTCTATAGTGGTGTGCAACAGTGATAATTCTGTTTGTGATTATAGCCACTAACACAACTTTCTTAATTAATCAGAAAAAGTGTAACTTATATTTAAAAAAAAAAATGTTTCTTTACTATGTTTATGTTGAATAGTATTTTACTAGGTTTACATTATTAAATTATAAAGATTTTTAAATGAATAATTATTACATGTAATTAAAACTGGGGTAAAATTAGTAATTAAAAAGCAAACAAAACAAACATTTTGATTGATAAGGCAAGAAACATTAATCCAGTACTTAATATTGATGTATATAATTCCAGCTCGTAAGCAATAATTATAAGTTAATTGGAACTCTTTATATAGGTTTACCTGTTTGTTATCTGTCGTTTATTATTTTAAGACAATATGAATAGTGTAAATCATATGATCGTATAAATTTGTTCTCCTTGTTATAAAAACTATTATTATAATTGGTGTTGAAACTAATTTTAAATTCTACATTTATGGTCGTGTTAAATTAATGTTTACGAATGTCAGTATGCTGTTGAGTAGGCCTATGTTGAATTTTTATTCCCGTGTGATATGCATGTGAATTTTGACTGGCTAGTAATCTTGGATTAGAATTAAACATACATTCTATTCAAGGTAAGCGACATAACGATCCTTATACCACTTTTTTTTAATATTGTAACGAAATCGTGTAATAGTGTTGTGTTACAAAAATATATAAATATGTGTTAGTGTAGAAATAAAAATTGTTTATTAAAAAAAGTTCTTTTAAATAAAATTGTTCTTTAATTAATTAATTAAGAACAATTAATTAATTAAATTTCGTGGTGTTCCGAAACGTTTATCACTTAATTTAAATGTTTCATAGGCTTTTGGGTATTTGTTAAAAAACTCCAGCCACTTATAGGATTGTCTCTAATAGCAATCGATCGTTGTTTATATTCAGTTTGGAGGTTATCTTCCTTCTGGTGGTGAAATTCTTGTAGTAATTTCTTATTAAATTAAGGTATTGTGTTAAATGGTTATATTTAGAAATAAAAAACTGTTTAAATATGAAATGTATTAATAATTTTATTAACAATTAGGTATTTTGACTCTTGTCGATATGTAAATCGATTCTCAGGGTATCGTTTTGTTATTACAAATTTTTTATATAAAGGTTCTTTGAACAGCTATGTTAGGGAAAGTCAGAGAAATAGGGCAAAGATTAAAAAGTATAACATTACAATGTAAATTCTTAATTATAACAGTACATATATTTGATTTAAAGTATAGAAATAAGTAAATAGGTTGCGAACCGTCCAGCTGCAGTAGATGGCTGTGTTCAGTTGAGTTGTTGGAAATCAGTAATGGCCGCCGCTGAAGTTGGAAATCGTCACCTCGCAGTTTTGATGTTCAAATAAAGATGTTTTCCTTGTGAATTTACGTCCTGGTGTCTGCAAATCTTCCTTCTGGTGTTGGTGTAGTGTCTCTGGTTCAGTTTTGGTGTTGTATTCGGAAAATTGGTGTAGTTATAAGTCAATTTCACTTTTGTTGGTTATGTCATATGTTAGTCACTTTTTGGTTAAGTTTTATTACTGTTTTATCGGGTTTAATGTTATTTCCACTGGTGTTCTGTGCTGTATAATGTTAGTTCGGTGTTTGTAGATGTTTATTTCACTGTGTATGACTTTAAAAATGTTTTTTTTTTTACCGCAACTCGCGATTTTCAATTTCGATCGTACCATTATTCGCCATTACGGTATTCGTAACTAGGTTAATACGGTTAAAATGCTCGTGTCAAGTGTCCCGTACAATGTTCAATAATTAACTCCTTCATCTCCGACTAAAACCTTAGCCAAAGCAATATTATTCCTTCCATTGTTCGAATTTTATTTTGCATCCTGTGCATGTAATAAAGTTACATTATATAACTGATTATACTTTGGTTATTCTTCAAATTTATTAGCTAGTTGTTACTTAATTTTATCCTTCAGTTCATTCGGCGTATTTTGATACCAAATAATGCCGTTTTATTAAGTTTTTGATCTAAAATAGATAATTTTTCCTTCATTTTGTATATTCTAAATTTTAAGGTCTAGCTTCCTGTTGTTTTCCAAATTCTGCCATTATCAAGTTATATTTATGATTATTAAATCTCATATTGTAATAAAAGGTTTATATTCCCTTAATTACTTGCAATTAGATGAATTGGTTAAGTTTTATAATATTATGTTGGAATATATTACTCCCCTCTCCAAATTTTTGAGTTCTGTCATTTCCATTTTTTCCAATAATCCTGGCTACAATTTTACAAAATCTTTCTTAGTTATATTTCTAATTACATGGCTTTGTTTCTGGTTTACCTTATCTAAATCCCTTCAGTTTAAATGTATTTAAGTACTTAGTTTCTCAGTTTTGATGATGTTTAGTTTTTATCATTTTGCCTAGATTCCTAACAGATTTTCATACAAATTTTTATATAAATAATACATATTGAGTTATACCCTCTCTGACTTTTTGACATTGTAACATAAATTAAACATTTTCTTCTATTAAACAAAATAACAATTAGTATTTGTTTCATACTATTAACATATAACAAATAATTCCAAATAATAGTTGTCTTCAACAAATCAGACATTTTTTATACTCAAAGCTTAATAATAATAGATAACAAATATTATTTATAAAGAATGTTTTTCCATTCTAACATCTTACTTAATTATTAACAATAATACCTGTAATAAATATTTTACAATTAAAGAATGTTAGTGGTTCTGAACTGTTTAAATTTTCTTATTCCTAATACATTTTTAAATATCTTATGCTACATAAACAAAACCTTATTTACTATACCCCTATTCTCTATATTCCTTATACTAAGTTTATTTAGCAGTTTTTAACTGTTTTTAATTGGGTTTTGGGTAATTGTACCCTGTCACTTCACTTTTTATTCTGTGTCTTCTTTTGTTTTATTAATCATTTAAATGAATGTCATTTAAACAGATTGGCAGTTCTTTGCTAACACATGTATTATATTACCTCTGTACAGAAATTAAGTCACTTAAAAGTTGTATTATTTCATTATTTACATAGTTTGTGAATGCCAATAATGAAACATAAGGTTCATTTTTTATAATACTAAAACTTGCACTGGTTCTCTTTACATTCCTTGATTCTATTTCTAAATGGTTATATAGTCTTACTAAAATCAAGAAATCTATTCGTAGATTACAATGAAGATTTGTTCTTTGGTATCATATTATTATTTCACCTTGGTCCACTTTCAACTCTTACTCTATACACTTTTTTGGTCTTATATCTATTGTACATGTGGGTTTTTGCATTAATACTTTGTTATACTTTTTTATTATTATTATTTTTATTTATTTTGGGGTATGGGTGTTTTTTACAAGAGCATTCCTTCTTCTTGTGGATGCTGTCTTCTTCTTGTTTCTTCATTGATATCTTCTTTTCTTCTGGTTTCTTAGAATTGTATTTTCTTCATCTTCTTGTGGATGTCACCGGGATTTGGGTTTCTTCTTCACCTACTCTTCTTGTTTCATACAAATGCATCACCTTTTATGGTGGATCTTGCCTTGTTCTGGGTTTCTTCTTTATCTACTCCTAACCTTCGTTGTGGGTTTAGTTATGTTCTGGGTTTCTTCCTTATCTACTCCTTATCTTCCTGGGTTATATTTTTTCATCTTTAGTTATTAAATTTGGTTTTGATGATTCATCACTTGTAACATTTATTTTATATGAACTTATATTTTAAATCAATGATTGTACTGCACGGTTGTTCTGAATTAATTCTTTATTATATTGCTTTCTTCGGATTTAAACATGTTATTATATTATTTTAATGATCAATTCGCCATTCATTTTTATGGGCTTATCTGTCATGCTACAGATTGCTCTCCTCCAGAATTAATTATTTCAGACTTGATTATGGATGAAATAATTTCTTATGACAATTTTATTATTTTTTATACTTCATTTGCTCTTCATTTCTATATCGACTTTTTTATAGTTGAGCTTAATAAATTTTATATATATAGTCACTTATCTGACTTTTGATCCTTCTTGGATAGTTAGTGTCTTCTGAGATATATTATTATTATTATTATACATTTTCTTTCCTTATAAACTTCGTGTTGCATCCTTGGGATATTAATTCCCTAACATTCCCTATTATGTGGGCTGGGGCAGTTCAGAGGGGCACTGTAGGCTTCACAACTCTGCTGGCCATACACCACTTCTACAATTTGAGTCCAGAGGCACATTCATCTCTGCTCAAAAAACATAATGCTGCTGGAATTATCTACAGTCAGTCATCGAATAAATTAAATAAAAAGTAGTCTCATTGTCGACTAATAAAAATATCTTTGGATTCTTCACTTCGTAGTTTCTCAGATATCTCACATTTTCTATCTTAATAAATCTTCTTAATTCTTATTATACTCATTATATATTTTTTTTTAACTCTTAACTCGTCTGATATATTTATTTTAATTATGGTTGGAAACTTTTGTTAATAATTCTTGTTACTAGTTATAGTGTAACTCTTTTCCTTCCCCATCTGAATTCTCATTATACTTCCTTCTGGTTAATTACCTTGTTAGCATAGTTTGTATATTCTCTTTGGTTCTTATTCTTTATTTGAATGGTCTTATTTTATTATAGTTAATTTTTAAATTTGTATCTTTATATTAGATATTCAGGTTGTTATTTTGATCATATTATTTAAACATTTTGTTCTTTCCTTTCTCTTAGAAAGTTATTAATCCGCCTTCGCATTCTTTAAAATTAATTTATTTATATTATATTTCATGTGGTACTTCTTTTCTTTGCATTTCATATAGGTCTTATTATTATTATTTGTTCAAAATCATCTTCTCCATATGTTTGGTATGAGTTGTTCTTTGTTTTTTTAAGAACTGAGTAATATCATAATCATTTTTCTTGATTAACTGTTTCCATTATCGTTTTATAAGTAGTTAGTCATAGGTTGTTCTCATTATATTATTGTTTTTCTTTTCTTTTTTATATTTTCATTAATTTGCTTATAATAACAGATTCTTCTCTTTGTTTCCAAATTATTGCCTTCTCTTGTATATCACACTCTTTTTTTGTTTTTCTTCTCTACTCCTTCAAATGCTAGATATTCACATTTATTCTGGATTATTTTTAATTCTTTTTTCTGAATTAATCATCTTATTTTCTTCTAAATTTGTTTATAAGTGGATCTTATCTATTCTTAGAACTTTGTTAATTTTATGCAAAATTCAAATTCTTCTTTTTATTTAATTCCATAACATTTTTCATAAATCATTCGTAATAAGTTGATCTTATTATATTTTAAAATTTTGATGATTTTATCAAAATTCAAATTCTGTTTAATTCATTTATTTCCAAATTGTTTCCTTCAAAATTGTTTGTAGTAAGATGTGCTTACTTATTTTTTTTAATTTTCATAATTTTATTCTAAATTTCTAAATTCTTGTCTTTTTAATTATTCCAAATGTTCTTTTTCAAAATTGTTTGGTATTAAGTTGTCTTACTTCATTTTAGAATTTTTATTATTTTTTAACTATTCAAAATTCTATCTTTTAATTATTCCAAATGTTCTCTTTCAAAATTGTTTGGTAGTAAGTTGGTCTTACTTCATTTTAGAATTTTTATTTATAAAATTCCAATTTTTATTTTTAATTACCATAAAGTTTTTTCACAAAATTCGTTGTAGTAAGTTGGTCTTACAATTATTTTTGAATTTGTTTGTTTATAAGATTCTAAATTCTTCCTTTTTAATTACCATAAAGTTTTTTCACAAAATTAGTTGTAGTAAGTTGGTCTTACAATTATTTTTGAATTTGTTTGTTTTAATTCAAAATTCTTTCTTTTATTTATTCCAAATGGTTTCTCTTCACAATTGGTAATAAATTGTTCTTATTTTATTTTAGGATTTTGAGGTTTTACTCAAAATTCTAATTCATTCTTCATAGTACTTTTTTATGGATGCTTGGTTGTACACACCTTTAACTCTTCTGGAAACTATTTCTCTCAGTTCATACGTAATATTATGATTATTTTTTACAACAACATATGGTTATACTACATACTGGACCATGTTATTTATACTTTTGTAAGTTGATCTTTTCTTTTTCTTTCCTGATTATTATTTTTCTTTTATACCCAGGATGGAGGATTTTCTTTATGTCGCTCAGTTGCTCATCATTTCATTTGCAAGGTGAAGTTTCTTAAATAATCTTCTTTCATAGAACCCAGTTTTGTTTCTTTGTTCATTATTCATATCATTCCTTTTCAATGGTATTTATATCTGCTGCCAAACTCCAATTAGGGATTGGGCAGATTGTAGTGGCCTTTCAATCGCTAATTAAAGCCCCTCAGTTGTGCGTCAATTTGTAACGAAACGTGTTTAATGTGTGTTACAAATTTATATAAATATGTGTTAGTTGTAACGAAACAAAATGTTACAAAAGAACAGTAAATAATAGTGGAATCCGATCCAGAGAGGAAACAAGAAATAATAATTGAAAGCAAATTAAAGGAAACCTAGTTGGTTTGACTTATTTAATATTATCAAGAAACCCATAAATAACCCAGCAGAATAGGGCAGTAAACAGACAAAAATTAAATAAATAAACCTAGTAAGCCTAAATAATCAACTTACCCTGAATAACAACCAAACACAATAAAGAGTACCTAATCATAAATTAAAATTGTATTAACAAAATTGTATAGGCATATTTTTAAGGATAGAAAAAGGGACACAAACCTTTACAGTGATGAGTGATATAATATAAATAGTGACACAGACTACCGTTAAATAGTGTTATTTATTATTTATAAAAAGTGTTATTATTATTATCATACAGACAATAGTTTAAAAGTATGAAATAATTAAAGTTGTTAAAAACAATTATTATTATTAAGAGTTTTGTTGTATGTTATAAGATTTTATGTCACCAGTTATTTATGTAAATATTTATCTCAGGCAGTCAAAGTAGAAATTACAATCAACCATAACAAATTGTTCCACCACATATCATAGAAATTCAAATTAATAAGGTTTTCCAGTTATAAACTGAGGCATGTTTAGTATCAAATTGTTTATAATTATATAATTAATCATCATGTAAACATTGCATGTATCATTAGAGTATAATAATAAAATTATCTATTAAAGGTAATTTAGAAAAATGTAAAGTAATTAATGGGTGTTGATCCTATAACACTTAACCTGTACATAAATGGCCAATCAAAATTTAAGAAGTTTGTATGAGTTCAGTGACTAAAAAAGAAGAAATAACACTTAATTGTTAATTGTGATGGAAAACAGTTGAATAGTGCGTGTCTAGATGTAATTAAAAAAATATATATATATAAAAATAGATAACCCGTTTGTGAAAGAAGACCTGAATGACCATCATCGAAGATAATAATCCCTCCACTACAATTTTCATGAACAAGTAACACGCACAAGCAAGAAATTATTCAGAATAAACCAGAAAACCTTCAGCAATATCGTCTAGATGTGTAAAGTATAATTTGACAATATTTTTATCCAACAAGGAACAACCACTAGACAAAATAACAATTTACACTAACACTAATCACTAGTAAACATTTTAAAGTGAAAACAAATTCAATATCTAAACGAACAGTGATTACAAGGAAAACATTTATTTTACACATTAATAAACTTCATTATTCTCTGACACGGACAATATAGTAGCCATGATGTTGACATCGCTCTAACCTACATGCTTTTACGAAGCGTATTGAATATCGTCAAACCTTGTATGTTACTTAATACATAATTTTTGTAATTTTTTAGATTATAAGTAATATTTTGTTTGTAAAGGTACTCTCTATTATTAATTATCATGTAACGGAACTTTTCGTAGCAGCCACAAGAATTCCCACGAAATATATTAAAATTATTTAATTATTAAATCCTGAGATAAATATCGATTGTGACAACCGTATGTATCGAATAGAATTTTCCAATAATTTGAATTTACAGAGATTAAACCATTATGTTATTAAATCATATCCATGCGTTATTATTTCAGGAACGTAATTTATTATCAGCATTTATTTTATAATTAACAAGGATAAGAAGAATTCGGGGAGTCATTGGAAGTACGCAAACTGCAAAACCAAGATTAACTTCAAATAATAGGTCTTAATTAAATTAAAGCCTAATATCGAAGTGACTTGAAAATTTTGGGATGACTCGACCGCTATTTTTTTAATTGATTTTGGAGTTCTAACTACTGAATTGGAATAATTATAATTCTGATTCAGAAACCAAGGCAGAATAATTCAATTCTTTTACTTATATATTTAAATCACATTCGTAAACACACAACATAAATATTCCACGATCAGCTGATACACTATTTACAACTATTTATTACAAATTAACATATACAAGGAATAACACGGGCAAATCATTATACCATTAAGATACTACGGGTACAAGAGGAGTATTATATAGTGTAGAAATAAAAATTGTTTATTAAAAAAATTGTCTTTTAATTAACAATTTTCTTATTAATTAATTAATTAAGAACAATTAATTAATTAGGTTTCGTGGTGTTCCGAAACGTTTATCACTTAATTTAAAAGTTTTATAGACTTTTGGGTATTTGTTAAAACACTCCAGCCACTTATAGGATTCTCTTATAGCAATCGATCCTTGTTTATTTTCAGTTTGGAGGTTATCTTCCTTCTGGTGGTGAAATTCTTGTAGTAATTTCTTATTAAATTAAGGTATTGTGTTAAATGGTTATATTTAGAAATAAAAAACTGTTTAAATATGAAATGTATTAATAATTTTATTAACAATTAGGTATTTTGACTCTTGTCGATATGTAAATCGATTCTCAGGGTATCGTTTTGTTATTACAAATTTTTTATATAAAGGTTCTTTGAACAGCTATGTTAGGGAAAGTCGGAGAAATAGGGCAAAGATTAAAAAGTATAACATTACAATGTAAATTCTTAATTATAACAGTACATATATTTGATTTAAAGTATAGAAATAAGTAAATAGGTTGCGAACCGTCCAGCTGCAGTAGATGGCTGTGTTCAGTTGAGTTGTTGGAAATCAGTAATGGCCGCCGCTGAAGTTGGAAATCGTCACCTCGCAGTTTTGATGTTCAAATAAAGATGTTTTCCTTGTGAATTTACGTCCTGGTGTCTGCAAATCTTCCTTCTGGTGTTGGTGTAGTGTCTCTGGTTCAGTTTTGGTGTTGTATTCGGAAAATTGGTGTAGTTATAAGTCAATTTCACTTTTGTTGGTTATGTCATATGTTAGTCACTTTTTGGTTAAGTTTTATTACTGTTTTATCGGGTTTAATGTTATTTCCACTGGTGTTCTGTGCTGTATAATGTTAGTTCGGTGTTTGTAGATGTTTATTTCACTGTGTATGACTTTAAAAATGTTTTTTTTTTTACCGCAACTCGCGATTTTCAATTTCGATCGTACCATTATTCGCCATTACGGTATTCGTAACTAGGTTAATACGGTTAAAATGCTCGTGTCAAGTGTCCCGTACAATGTTCAATAATTAACTCCTTCATCTCCGACTAAAACCTTAGCCAAAGCAATATTATTCCTTCCATTGTTCGAATTTTATTTTGCATCCTGTGCATGTAATAAAGTTACATTATATAACTGATTATACTTTGGTTATTCTTCAAATTTATTAGCTAGTTGTTACTTAATTTTATCCTTCAGTTCATTCGGCGTATTTTGATACCAAATAATGCCGTTTTATTAAGTTTTTGATCTAAAATAGATAATTTTTCCTTCATTTTGTATATTCTAAATTTTAAGGTCTAGCTTCCTGTTGTTTTCCAAATTCTGCCATTATCAAGTTATATTTATGATTATTAAATCTCATATTGTAATAAAAGGTTTATATTCCCTTAATTACTTGCAATTAGATGAATTGGTTAAGTTTTATAATATTATGTTGGAATATATTACTCCCCTCTCCAAATTTTTGAGTTCTGTCATTTCCATTTTTTCCAATAATCCTGGCTACAATTTTACAAAATCTTTCTTAGTTATATTTCTAATTACATGGCTTTGTTTCTGGTTTACCTTATCTAAATCCCTTCAGTTTAAATGTATTTAAGTACTTAGTTTCTCAGTTTTGATGATGTTTAGTTTTTATCATTTTGCCTAGATTCCTAACAGATTTTCATACAAATTTTTATATAAATAATACATATTGAGTTATACCCTCTCTGACTTTTTGACATTGTAACATAAATTAAACATTTTCTTCTATTAAACAAAATAACAACTAGTATTTGTTTCATACTATTAACATATAACAAATAATTCCAAATAATAGTTGTCTTCAACAAATCAGACATTTTTTATACTCAAAGCTTAATAATAATACATAACAAATATTATTTATAAAGAATGTTTTTCCATTCTAACATCTTACTTAATTATTAACAATAATACCTGTAATAAATATTTTACAATTAAAGAATGTTAGTGGTTCTGAACTGTTTAAATTTTCTTATTCCTAATACATTTTTAAATATCTTATGCTACATAAACAAAACCTTATTTACTATACTCCTATTCTCTATATTCCTTATACTAAGTTTATTTAGCAGTTTTTAACTGTTTTTAATTGGGTTTTGGGTAATTGTACCCTGTCACTTCACTTTTTATTTTGTGTCTTCTTTTGTTTTATTAATCATTTAAATGAATGTCATTTAAACAGATTGGCAGTTCTTTGCTAACACATGTATTATATTACCTCTGTACAGAAATTAAGTCACTTAAAAGTTGTATTATTTCATTATTTACATAGATTGTGAATGCCAATAATGAAACATAAGGTTCATTTTTTATAATACTAAAACTTGCACTGGTTCTCTTTACATTCCTTGATTCTATTTCTAAATGGTTATATAGTCTTACTAAAATCAAGAATCTATTCGTAGATTACAATGAAGATTTGTTCTTTGGTATCATATTATTATTTTACCTTGGTCCTCTTTCAACTCTTACTCTATACACTTTTTTGGTCTTATATCTATTGTACATGTGGGTTTTTGCATTAATACTTTGTTATACTTTTTTATTATTATTATTTTTATTTATTTTGGGGTATGGGTGTTTTTTACAAGAGCATTCCTTCTTCTTGTGGATGCTGTCTTCTTCATGTTTCTTCATTGATGTCTTCTTTTCTTCTGGTTTCTTAGAATTGTATTTTCTTCATCTTCTTGTGGATGTCATCGGGTTTTTGGGTTTCTTCTTCACCTACTCTTCTTGTTTCATACAAATGCATCACCTTTTATGGTGGATCTTGCCTTGTTCTGGGTTTCTTCCTTATCTACTCCTAAACTTCGTTGTGGGTTTAGTTATGTTCTGGGTTTCTTCCTTATCTACTCCTTATCTTCCTGGGTTATATTTTTTCACCTTTAGTTATTAAATTTGGTTTTGATGATTCATCACTTGTAACATTTATTTTATATGAACTTGTAACCTCTCCTTGGCTTTAAGTATTTATTTTATTTCCTTTTAAATTTCTATCGCCTTGCTTATTGGCTTTCAAAGAGGTTACAAGTTATATAGAACTAGGCAGGAGCCTAGAGAAGCAACATTATGCTGGGTCCAGTATGACGGGACTTGCAATGAACTCAGCCATAATATAACAATAACAGATTTATTATATCTCTGGAATTCATACTTGTGTACAAGATAAATATGTGTCTATATAAAAACTACCAGAAGGTACATCATGGCAAGCATGTATAATTAAGTGTACATCAACATAAGTGTGCACAAAGTAAATGTGTATACATATATATAATAAAAAAAATTTGAATCACAACTAGCATATATAATTCCAGTTTACCTAAGAACAAGTGTATATAATTGAATAGAATTACATAAGAACAAGTGTATATAACAGCATATAAGTTAAATATACATACATAAATAAAATATAGAATGCACAAACACATGTAAAATTCTCCCCGTCGTGTGGCTAGCTAGACACATAAAACACACATACAGAACACAAGGTACACAACTCACAGTCATTTACTTTCAACACGCATGCCCCTGTAACGCACCCACCCACTGGGTAAAGCAACTATCATCTTATGCCCCGGCAGTGATAAAATATACGCTCGTCAGCAACCCGTTCAGTAGGACAACCCAAACTCCAACCCTTTTAAAGACGAATAATTCATGAAGCATAACTGAAACTGGACCACCCATTTGTCTAACATTCCGTTTATTAATGACCCATGATGAGTGTGTGAACCTTTGTTCCGTTCACAGCACCAGGTAATGTTAACAAACTCCTCACCTACTTACAGACAGTGTTTATAAAATTCTAGACAGTATTGACTTCACAAAATTCCCAAAAAGGAATTAAATCCTTAGGTACCTTAATAACAGAAATTAATTGATTGAGGCTTTACAATATCAGAAGATTTGGACAATATGTATATCTATTTAATTTACCCAAAAGGAAAAGGGTGAAAACCAGTTTTATATTCAAAATTAAACAGCAACTTCTCTACGTGTGAAGTCAACCCATATGTGTTTGCCAGTTAAGAAAACAATCAGCTTAGCCCTTGTGCAAGGGGCAACATTGGCTAAAATATTTCAAGAACATTAATAAATCATTCCGATTAGCCTCAGATAACTGTATAAAATAATTAGAAAAAGAGTACAATAAGGTGGTTGTGCTCTGGCATCTGTGGGAGCGCGCCCACATGTAGTTGACAAAACTTGACAGGCCATCAGCCTGTCTGAGAATGCCCCAGCGCGTGTCCAAGAAACTAAGTACCCTTTGTAAACCCTTAAAACGTCCCAAAAAAAAAACTTCAGGAAAGCCCCCAACCCTTAATTGTGAAACCACAGTCAATATAATTTTTTTTTTTTTTTTTTATACACCACTGTTCCAGCCGGAACAGGGCTACAGGGCAGTAACCTAAATTTGTGTAATGAGTAAAGCGAAAAGAAATACAACAGTAAAATGGTACAAGAGTGAAATGGCTGGCGCGCTCTCGCAGTGCAGCACGCACTTA
This sequence comes from Magicicada septendecula, assembly GCA_034769895.1. Taxonomy (NCBI): domain Eukaryota; kingdom Metazoa; phylum Arthropoda; class Insecta; order Hemiptera; family Cicadidae; genus Magicicada; species Magicicada septendecula. The sequence continues at coordinate 350,130,163 of CM068375.1, forward strand.
CAGTCATAGCATTTAGTGTTATAGAAAAAGGGTTATAAAAGTTCAGTAATTTTTTTTAATTTTTTTTTATAGAGAGTGTTCAGAGTCATGATCACAGTTCACTTCCCAATTAGACAGTCTGGACATGTGGTCCCCTGGCTTCTAAGTTATTCACATAAACAGGCACACTGGCGGTTCGGCCCCCAAAAAAGAAAAAGCATAAATGTCACCTCATAAGTGCTGGCGAGTGCAACGTAGGAATTCGATCTCCGTCTCCCTCTTCGTAGGCGATCCTGACATGGTCCACAGCTTGAGCAGATGTTCGGCTCACAGCCAGCCAGGAACCCGACTTAGGGCGAGAACCCTAAGGAATCAAGTAAATTAGAGAACAGTCTAAAAGAATGTACACCCGAGTTAAGGTAATTAACCTCTTAACGGGCCGCCAGCTAACTCTCACCAAAGGCACAAAATTAATTAATTAAAGTTTTTACAACCTGCTTAAATAGTCTACATTCAGCTATGGAATAAGTGAATTTGCATTATGAACAGAACTTATTAAATTGTGGCATAATATAAAGTGAACTGTACTCAGTCAACATGCTTCGACAAAATTTTGCAGGTTAAACCGGCCACGTGCAGAGCAATAATCATAATTTGGAAAAAAAAATTTTAACTGGAAGTCACTCACAGCATTGAGAATGTTTTACCTTCAATTAAGGTTGATACAGAAAGCTCTCACACTTCATTCTCTATTCGTGAAGCTAATTAACAAGACAGCGACAGTATACAACATGTACCACACAGTTCACTACTTGACTGCACACCAAGTTTTGTAATTAAATTTTTCTTTATGTAAAGCACTTTTACCATGAGAATGACTCTTGAAACTTCTCGCATTATAACAGAAAATACTAAGGCATGGCAATACAAAGGGCGTAGCGTACAACAGAAAAAAAAAATTATGTCTTACATAATTTTGTCAGGTCGCACACACACATAAATACGTACTTCACAAGATAGCGTAAATCTTGTTATTAAATATCCACACAACTAATAAAAATAATTAAATCTTACCGGGGTGTCGTTATATTTTCTACTCCATTATGTAGAAGATACAAACTGCGCAGAAGGAATACAAAGAGCGGAGATGGAGTACAGTCTTTCTAGTAGAGGCAAGCGGCGACTGATTTCCATAGCACCAGATCGTAGCGGCCGAAGTAGAGATGCGCGCGCACTGCGCACAACACCGCTCCCCTTTACACCGCCGGACAAAGGTCGCGCGACACCCTCACGTTATGTTACACAAAAAACGAAACCTTTCTAACATATTTTGTAACGGCGGGCTCCGCGCCTCACTCGCGCATACCACAACCATGAAAACTTTCTAGAATTCATATTTTGCAATCGCCGGCTTCGAACCGGCACAAACTTATACTTTAAATCAATGATTGTACTGCACGGTTGTTCTGAATTAATTCTTTATTATATTGCTTTCTTCGGATTTAAACATGTTATTATATTATTTTAATGATCAATTCGCCATTCATTTTTATGGGCTTATCTGTCATGCTACAATATTCAATAAAATGAATGACAAACATTGTATAATTTTTGTAAAAATGTAAGCATTTTTCATTTTAGCATTCAGTAATTGTGGCGTTCAGTATGTGTTAGGCAAAATACGAGGTCACAGGACAGGAAGCTAGAGAAGGGGAGCACATCCAAATTGGCATCTGTTCCTTCGAGAAAGTCAACAACTTTGTTTATTTAGGATGCCAAGTTACCTTCGATGGAGAAATAACAGAAGAAATAAAGTGAAGAATCATCTCAGCTAATAGATGCTTCTTTGGTCTCAAACCACTGTTCCAGAGCAGAACAATTGCCAGGAGCATCAAGCTGTTTCTGTATAAAACACTGATCCCCCCAGTTCTCACCTATGGTTCTGAGACCTGGACTATTTTTAGAAAGTTTAAGAACGTTGGTTCATGAACGCAAAATTCTCCGCAGTATTTTTGGTCCAATATGTGTGGGAGGTGAATGGAGGAAAAGGACCAACTAAGAACTGAACACTCTTCTGAATGAACCAGATATTGTGAAAATTATAAAACTTGGTAGACTCATGTGGGCTGGACACGTGATCAGAATGGGGGAGAATGAATTACCCAGAACAGATCTCTTTCACCAGGAGAGTTGGTAGACCCAACCTAAGTTGGGAAGACGCTGTGAACTACGATACGCGCCATATCCTTGTGACCCGGAACTGGAGAGCAGCTGCACTTGACCGGGACAACTGGCGGAGGCTGTTAAAGGAGGCTTTGGCTCAGTAATGGGTTGTCGCCCCGCTGAAGAAGAAGAAAGTTCCGTAATTGTTACTGAATTTGGTACTGACAAATAAAAATTACCTGACAAATAAGAAAACCAAATATATATTAGTTTTTTCTAAGGATTTATGAACAAAATTAAATAAATCGTAAGGATAATAATAATAATATTCAAATACAATTTCATCTAACATACAAATGGGTTGCAACAGATTAGGTAAATTATTATTTTACATATCTTAGGTTTTAGAATGTGCGTTCGTGGAATGGGTTATACAATGTCGTTTGATATAAATAAAAACAGGAAAGGAAAGGTTTTTTAAAATATAAAACAGAAACTTCAGTAATACAAGTGAAGTAATTCTGTAGTCAAATATTTTGTAATCAGAATGATCACAGTTGCACACCACTATATAAAAATTATCCCTATTAGCGCTTTCAAGCCTCACAGCCCATCGTCAGATCGGAATAGGCAGAAATTATGTGAAACAAACCCTTCACCCCTCTGAAATTGTTTCACATAATTTCTGCCTATTCCGATCTGACGATGGGCTGTGAGGCTTGAAAGCGCTAATCGGGATAATTTTTATATAGTGGTGTGCAACTGTGGGGTCTTTTGCGTTATACGACCACAAAGCATTGGCATTTTGTTCATCTTTCATTGAACTGAGTATAGTTCTCAGAATTTGCTATCTCTGTTTACTGATTAGTTAAAAGCTGCGTCCAGTCTCGCCTCTGTGTGTGTGTGTGTGTGTGTGTGTGTGTGTGTGTGTGATTTATACCAGTTGATTATAGAAACAAAAGCGAGTAATGGTAAAGGCAGTCAGCGGGTCTTTTCTGTTTTGTAACAATATCATAATAGTGAAAACTTACCAAAATAATGATGTAGATCTGCATAGAAGACTTTGAAGTAGTTTTATATTTTATTCATCAAAAACACAAATTTTATACACCAAAAACACCTAACCTAACCTAACCTAACCTAATTTCACGAACTGGAAAGTTATTGTTTATAATTCAGGAGGCCAAAAGGCCTTGATGTCCTGTATAATTTGTTCAAATAAGTCAGTGCCTGCATGTCGCTTCCGCCGCATAAACTCACACAGGTAAGAGTCTAACATTTCCCTACGAGTTCCGCACTCTTTCCTATTTTTGATTGGATAATGACAGACGGTGGAGCGATAAGATAACTTATAATTATTCTTGTATAGTGTACGACAGTCTGTAAATGAGAGAATATCATTTTAACTAATCAGTAAACAGAGATAGCAAATTCTGAGAACTATACTCAGTTTAATGAAAGATGAACAAAATGTCAATGCCAATACTTTGTGGTCGTATAACGCAAAAGACCCCAACTGTGATCATTCTGATTGTGACTTCAACTACTAACACAAATTTCTTCATTAAATATTTTGTAGTTAATTTTACAGTAAACTGATTCAGCGAATGTTTGTGCAGTTGAGATAAGCTGTGTTAAGATAAACAGTTTCACTTAATAATATTTTTTGTATTTACAAAATTTTTTAAAGGCAGTTTAAGGGGACTACGATTTTAGAAAGTGTTTTCAACAAACACAGCATGCAATATGTAAGAACGAATTAGTCAAATCGGATAACAAAGAAAGTACGGTGTGGATAAAGGAAACAGGGAATAAGTTGTCTCTAGTTGCTTCCATTGTTTTGAATAACAGACAACAACACATTAAGATAAGAGCGTTTTCATTGTTGTGAGTGTCGCGCGTCTGTTCCAAGTAGCGACGTGTGCGCCTTATATTGATTCGTTGACAGCATCACTGAAGCAAAGAGGAATACAAAATATATGACAGAGTAATGCCATTCCTTTTCAACACCTTCTATCCGCTTACTGTTTTCAAATAACTGACAGTTCGTTCTTACATTTTCTTTAGTGAATATCTGTAGAGCTGAGTGGTGATAAAATTTTGTGTGCTCAAATTATGCTTTGTAGCACGTAATAGGTACTGTTTTAACAGGATTCATTTTATTGCAATAACATCTCCGTACTATTTTTAAAGACGAAACATATGTCTATAAAATGTTTTTCCAATTTACATTATCTGTGGTGCCACAGGTCCAAAACTAGGGGCCGTACATGTTCTTGAATGTCACTTTATTCTAGGCATAGCTTTTCTCCCCTTCATAAGAGTTTACTCTATTGATAGCAACACTGATTCTTATTTTTTCGCCTTGCCTCTCGGTCTTTCCTCGTGTTATGTTTCCATTAGGCCTAAGGAAATGTCTTCCTATCGTTTGTTCCAACCAGATGTCTTTCCTTTCTGTGATACTTTTCAGTCTTCTATTCAAGGATTAGCTTACATAACCTGTTCAGGCACCGACCTCATTCTCGAACGACCCACGTCTCTTCCACCAATGGCTTAGAGTTCAGTGCCGCTTTCGGCAATCGATTCTCTGTCATCCACTACAGAAGATCCTACCATTGTCTTCTGAAAATTGAAATAATTTCTTGTGTTATTTTCTTCGAGTTTTGCTGTGATATCCTAATTTCTTATTCTATGTTGCAATGTATGATTTAAAGTATTTCAAAAACCCACGTATAGTATTCCTTTTTTGTCATGACCTACGCCTTATTGGCATATTTCAATGTGGGTATTACAATTGTCTTATAAATTTTAATTCTTGTACTGTGTCTCGTTTTATTTCTAAGATTTCTATGAATCGTACTACAAATATTCCTAAATTTATTTCTCTTCTCTTTTACGTCATGTTCAGATTTAAAGCTTATAGCCCAGCCAAAATATTTAAAACGGCTCACTAGTCCTAAAGTGCTGTTGTTTATATCTATCTTAGTCCTCACTGGATATTTACCTCTAAAGGACTTAGTTTTGGTCTTTCTTAAGGAAATTGTCATTGAGTACTCTCTTGCCACTTCTTGTAATTGAAACATAGCTCTTTGTAAATGACCCTGACTTTCTTGAATAACAAGTAAGTCATCCGCGTATAGCAAGGAACATATAAAAATGCATTTGTTAAGCTGTATTACAAAAGTCACTCTAGATTGCGATGCTCTCAGCATGTCGTCAATGTATATATTAAACAAGATTGTGGAAACACAGCATCCCTGCCTAACTCCCTTATTAATTGGAACGACACCTGATAGCCTACCCAGAACTACAGATGTACTTTTGTAAAGGATCTTAACTGAATTTATCAAATGCATTTTCCAGATCAACAAAAGCGATGTGTGTTTTCTGGTTATACTCCCGCTTACTTTTCAGACATTCCCCTAAAAATTACGTCACATACATTTACTTGTATTCTGAACCAACTGTCTTAAAGAAGACACAAAACATTACAGGCCGTGGTCAGTCATAGAATATTCTGCCCAACGTTTTACCTATGCCCACGGTAGCTAGCCATCTTCAGCGGCGCAAACGGTTGAGATAGTGAAGTCCATAAAGAACTCACGGGCTTTGAAGGTGGAGCACGGCCCATAACCGTGAAGTGTTTACGTCTACTGACTCCGGCCGTGAAAGCCTTTGCTCACCAGTGGAGTATCTAGAATTTGGCCTTGGGGGGGGGGGGGTTGAGTCTGCTTCATGCGAAAGAAAGAACAAGTTAAGAATAATCAATATTATTATCTTTAAAGTGGTTGAAAAACGTGTGATAACATCCTGAAATTACAGTCCCAGTACAGTAAATGCTATTAACTCAATAAAAATACATGTCATTGGAACATTGTTTACAAGATATGTATTGACTGAATTGACTTTCTTATGTTATTAAGACTATTTCCTTCCTGGCTGTGTGGCTGTGGTCTAATGGTGTTTACTTCAGAGGGCGTTTCAACCTAGTACTGTGGTCACTAACCTGACACCCGTGTTAGTGATATTTGTTGCTCATTTGTAGCACTGAAGATGGACGACAAAGGCCCGGTTGAAACGTCTGTTGAAATGAACAGCAATTGACTTAGAGTGGAGTCAAATAACATTGACTTCGGCGGTGTAAGTGTCCGATAATGATTTTCTTATGATTCATACTTCATACAAATACGCAAATTCTGCGTAATAAACCTGTTTGAATATTTTAAAAAGAGTTATTACTATGCCTATATTAGCGTACACAGCTGAAAAAAATAATAAATTAGTCTAAAAATTAGGAGATGAACAAAAATCTCTTTCGGGAGGGGGGGGCTCCGCTCCTGTTCATCCCACACGTATTTACGACCCTGTCACTCACTTTCAAGAAACTACCTCTCATTAATAGACACAGCAATATTATTGGCAATAAAATTTTATATTTTAATTACTCTTTAAATAATGAAACATCCATATAAAACTTGAAGTTATATAATGTGAGTCCTTACTTGTTACTACATGCATAAAATAAAAGTCTTCTCTGAAACCAAAACCATGGAAGACTTCAAACGAGTGATATCCAAATCTGAAACTAAAATTTTAAATTTGTATGGTTTACCCTTATACAGTATATTCAAAATAATGCAAATATAATTATTTACACAAATTTGTTATGTGTAAAATGATCAATACATGAATGCTCATAAATATATGGACGCTGTCGTTTTAAGTGATGCCTCCTCCTTGATCCTGTGTTTCGATCCAATGTCTTTGCCTGAGTATTGTGCATCGCTCTCTGACAGCTGAAAAATTTTAATAGTCGTCAAAACGGATTATGTTTAATTTAGTCTACACAGTATACCTTTCGGCTGGTCGAAAATTTTCTCTTTTAAAATGTCTCCGTTTATTTTCTTAAGTAAAGTTAGCGCCAGTTACATTAGAAAAAATTTAAGTATATATTAAAAAAAAATTAAATAACGTGTTTTTGAAACGGCTTTATTGTTTTCATAAACTTAATCCATATGAGACATTTCGTACACAGACATAAATTGTTGATAGTTACTTAGAAATTTTTCAGAATTTGAATGAAACGTAAATTAATAAGTAAGTATTTTAGGGATAGAACCCTGTCGAACAGCTGACAGAGTCTTCCACCCCCCCCCCACTGATTGAGCAGGTGTAGCTTCAGTCAAGGTCGTACTGAAATACGTTCCAGAGTGCTCTGGAGAGCACTTGAAATACTCATAATGCGACACGCCGTAGTACAGATAAGAAGATTCTAGAACATGTACGTTATGTATATAAGGGACAGGCTTTGTGAATCATTTGTGCGTTGAGCGAATTTCCTTAGTGCGAATTGAGTGGTGGTTAAAGTATTGTAGCAAAGTGTTATCGTGTTATAATTAATGTGGAACTCTAATACTTGACATTATTTCTGCGTGTTGACTAATTTAACTTGGATTATTGTACAAGCTGATTACAAACTCTTATTTGTGATTAATTATGGCTGGCGATTGGTGTCGGTATTTGTTTCCACTGTACCGTACGACGATCAGTTGAGACCGTCGTAACAGTATTTTTTAAGATAATCAAAGTTTAAAATTATTATATTATAATTTAATTGTTTAATATTATATTAAGATAAATTACTTTTAATCAGTACCCAAGTATCGTTTTCAACGTGAAAGTAAATATTGTTACGTAATGCAGAAAAAGTGCTACGCCATTACGGAACTTTCTGGTACATTGGAGAACGTTGTTCTACCCTATTTCCGCAGCTGTAATGCGTACGTGACGCTTGACATGCGAGGCAGTGTTATGTAATGCGGAACGTCCCGTGCGTTAGATGGTGTCGTTCTAGAAGCTTCTCAATTAGCCCAACGGTGCGTGTTTCTGCGAAGGTCGTGCTGAAATGTCTTTTAGAATTATCGATGGATTGTTAAGGACGCATATTATGGAACACTGCAGACTATAAATAGCCCATAGCTGCTGCTTAGATTTCAGTTATCGTCGGGCGATTACACAGTGCGTTTGACTGGCGATTAGACAGTGCGCTGTTCGAAATATTGTGGCGAAGTGTTATGTATATTATAATCGTGCGGGGCAATTGTAATACAATTGTGTTTTATATTAGTTGACATTTTTATTGTGTGTGAACAATTTTTATTTGATTTGTTGTAAGAGACTACCTTGTTGATTACAAACTATTGTGATAATTAAAGCTTTTGATTAGTGACTTAAGTGGTGTCTTGTATTTTGTTTTTCCACTGTACCATACCGCGATCACTAGACCGTCGTAACAATATTTACTGTTGATCCAGTAATTTAGTTAGCACGACATTCATAGTTAAGCAGAGATTACTTATGTTTCATCATTGACACATTGTTTATTCTAACAAGAATGACTCAGGTGTTACTGTCACTATTTGCGTAACAACTGTAGCAGTCGTCGACCCGTTGTTGTCATTATTCCGCGCACGAACGTGTCTTACTTCACACTGATAAGCACTCAAAATTAATGGATTCTGTAATGAGACCGGTAAAGCGGAAACGGGTGACAGTATTATTTCGGGAAGTATTATTGTGACAGCCTACCTCAGTGTATGGTAATGTCGTTGTTTTAGTAGATTTCAAGTCAGCCTCTTCATTTATATGCCAATATCTATATTGTGGTTTGTTTATAGGATTGAAAACGACATAAGAGGAAAGTTAGAGAACGCTCTGGTAATTTTTGTGCAACAGTGTATTGTGTTCTGTACGAAAAGAACTTGCCTAGCATTGTCTCTGGCAAAAGAGCTTACAAAAGAGACACACACACGCGCGCGAGCGGCATTCAACTTTCTAAAGATTCTTATAATTTATATAGTAACAATGGTCCACGATCATTTCCCTTACGCCTTAACTTTGTACTCGTGGCTATTGCTGCCCTCCACCAGGAAAGTTTATCGACCTTCCGGTTGTTGGCCCTCTCCACTTTTCTCTACGGGTCTGACAATTGAATTTTAACGAAGTACCAGGCCAGTGGGCTAAAATGAGGTTTCTCAGTCACGTAGCGGGATATATTTTTCAAGATCGCAAAAGAAATGTCGATGAACGGCGGAAACTGATTATTATGAGTACACTTGACATGATTGCCCAGTATCGGCTAATAAAACGATTGGAACATTTTAGCCGAATGGACGACTGACGCATCCCCAAACAGCTATGCAATTATAATCCGAGATGTCGGAGAGGTGTGGGGCGTCCGAAGAAGCGTTGGAGGGACCAGTTATAATCTAGCTGCTTGGGACTGAAACAATCCATTTTTCGTTTAATCCTTGCGGGAGGCGATGACGAAAATTAACCCTTTCTATGAGCTGAATTATAACCGGAAACTTGTAACCTTGTTTATTACTTACAAACAGTTTTAGTCATTTCTAAAGCTGCAAAAATAAAAAAAAAATTATTTTAATCTTTAATATTTTAAAATAATCAATCACTGAATATTTTGAAATCACAGTACAGCAGACACCAAACTAGTTTACGTTATGCGTTTTACAAATCTACCTCCTCAGTTTGTAAGTGTTTAAGTGTTGGTTACCTCTAGGTAATCGGTTACTTAAGAAACTTCTAGTTTATTATATATTTTTCACCATGAAGTTACATAGTTTTAGACACTGTTGGTTTAGGTATAATAGTTTTTTTTTAATTCTAAGCTTTAAGTCATACAGTAATTATACTTTTTGTGTATTTTGAATTATAATATTGTGAGAGTATTATTTTTTGTTCTATACAAGAATAGAGTGTTATTTCTGTATTATTGTAAGTTTTGTTAGCTCTGATAATGAGAAAAGAAGAAACTAAAACCTTATATTAAAATTAATATTTCTACTATCCTTTTTAAGGTGATGTAAATTGTTATGTTAACTTAATATTCCACTTCAAATGAAAAATTAATTTTACGTTGTTTTTTTTTAATTTAGCATAGCGGTTTGTTAGCTGGCCTTGTCTTCTTCGTTAGTGCTTTCAAATAAAGAGACTGTGCTGTCTTGCTTTTCTGTCGCGTCCAATGTACTACTGTTGCTTCGATGTTTCGATGTTGTTCAATGTTCGATGTTCGTCCATGCACAATGTTCGATGTTTGTTTGTATTTGTCTAAAAAATTACTCCGTTACTTTTTTCAGAGTTTGTTTATATAAAGTCTCAAAGACATCTACATTTTCATTTCTGTTTTTGCCACATTTCAAATACAAGAATATTAGGTTTACTGGTCACTGTATTAAAAAATAAAATGCGTAGTTTGTGGCTTGTTTCCCAGTTGTCTTCGTGCCTCTATGTTTTTAAACAGAAATTACATCTTGCACACCGTTATAGAAAAAATACCCAATTTGTGCATAAGCTCCACAGCTTATTTCCGGGTTATTTCTGGCCATTTTCGAATCGAGAATCGGGAATTTTTCTGTAGCGGCATAAAATAGTGTAATTTCTGTTTGTGATTACAATTGGAACCACTAACACAGCTTTATTAATTATACGAGGTCTGTAAATTAAGTAATTAGGCTAATTCAGTAAAACCTTTTATTCAAAATCAAACTATATTTAGACTCTATCGCCTTCAAAATAGTTCCAGTGGAAAGCCACACAGAGCTTTAAACGGGTTTTCCACTCTTCATAGCAGTGAAATCAGAAACTGAAATCTCCGTCAACTGGTCGGTTACATTTTTATTAATGTTGTCCATAGTCCCAAAATTGTAACTTGTGAGATGTCTTTTTAATCTTGGGAAGAGAAAGTAGTCACAGGGACTCAATTCAGGTAAATAAGGGGGCTGAGGGACAAAGGGAATATTCTTCTTTGCCAAAATCTAATTAACCGAGGGTGCTGTGTGACAAGGTGCATTGTCATGATGCAGCATCCAGATGTTCACGATGGCTGGTCTCACGCGGGCAACTCTTTTCTGCACTCTTTGAGAATTTCTCGGTAAACGTGTTGATTGACAGCCTGTTCTTATGCACAAGCTTCTTATGGATAATGCCATTACTATCAAAGAAAAAAATGAACATGGTTTTGATTTTGCACTTGCTCATTTTTGTGCTCTCAGTAGCATTGTGCCCGAATTCAACACAAATTTGATTGTAAAACGTTGCTTGTAATTGATGTCACTCATTTTTATAACGCACAACCAAAACTCACTTCGCTAAAAACTTGTTTACGTTTCACGTGGCAACAATAGACAATAAATATTAATACACAATATCAATCAGCTGTTTATTTAACCATCTGTGTTAAAGGAACCCTTACAGTGTTACCATGATCAGTCTACAGTTAATGCTACATGATCAGTCTCATTACTTAATTTACAGACATTGTATATGTTTTTATATCTAGGCAACGTGAACTTAGATTTTTAGAAAAAACACCGTTTGGCCACATGGTGTAAGTTAAGACTATGACTGTACAAACTAACGATATGGACTTAAATAAATTTATATAAAAATATGGACTTGGAAATAAACGTTGAACTACTTTAACTAACGGTTTTACTACTAAAATAGCTGTAAAAACACTAGTTAATAGTAATGAAATTATATATGAATTTATGTGACAAAGCATTTCCTGTCTTGACAATAATTAATTGCCTTATCGAAAAGCGAACAACCATGCACAATGTGATAAAGCAAATTTCAATTCTAGTTGAACTATTCTGCTTGTTAGGAAAGACACAAGCATCAATACAAGTGTTCCGGGTCTTTGTTCTGAACGTAAGTTTCAGTGAACTACATTTGAGGTCTACATCGCTTGTGTAATAATTAAATTCCTGTCTGCACTGCGTTATTTGATGGATTTACTCTAATCAGTTGAGACGAACTTTTCGAGGGTACTGGAGTAAAGACGGTACAAGGAAAACAATAAGAAAAATCTTCAAGTTACATATTATAATAATGCAGAACAAGTAAACAATTAATTATACACTTGACGCTTTTACTAAATCTGTCTAATAGTAAGACGCGTTGAAAAACTAATCGGTTTGCATGAACCGAATTTGTAGTACTCATACTGCTGGTGTTATGCCTATTCACCGAACCACGAACTGAACTAGCCGACCGCTGTCACAGCACCTGTATTTAAGCAAAACTGAACCACGATTATCTGTGAAACGTAATGTTGTTAAAAAAGTGAATCAGAAAGGTCTAGGGTATGTCAACTAAGCAGTATCCGCACAGCTCCTTGTTACTGCCTCATCTTAATGATTACGCAACATATGACAAGCGCCACGTAGACTCTACGCACATTATTTTTTTATCTCGTATAGGCGTTAGAATATATTTTAAGATACTTAATTCAGGTTTCAAGTTTAATTAATGTCTTCGAATTAATATATTGTGTAGATACTGGTGTGGAATACATTTATGACAAAATAAGATCGAATAATACGTTTTTTAAACTGGAGTTGTAAAAACCAACAGTTACATTTGTAATTAATTACAAACAAGAAAACGTGTATTGTCTAATATGCTTAGATTTCAGATTTCTAAAATTGTTATATTTCAGAATAATCAAAGTTTAGTAATTGAGTATTTACTTTTTTTTAGTATTTCCTCTCACAAAAATAAACTTATCATTTATTAATTTCACTGATCGAATGGTCGCTTGCAGCTTGGCAAAACATTTTATTAATATCTGAATTCAATAAATAAACACTTTGTATAGTTCCACAGATAATTTTTATTTTCCTTAAAATTGTTTCACCATTTACGGCAGCTTCAGAGGTTACATTTTAACTCACAGATTCGAAATCTATATTATGTGGGGACACGCACCTTGTAATGCCTCTTTCCTGGGAGTTTCCAATGCTCCCTTGGTCATAGTCGCCCCGCTTAACATATATTTTAAATCTGTCAGTTCAAATCTAACTTCTGAAGCTGCCGTAACTAGTGAAACAATTGTCACTAAAATAAAAACTATCTCTAGAACTATACCAACTATATGTTTATTCAATTCAACTATTAATTGTTTGTATTTTTCTTTTATTTTTATTACAACTGAGTAGGCTACTACCCATCTAGTAATTTATATTTCCTAATTAAAGACACTAATCAAGAGATATAACTCATTGGCTATAATCTCCCCATTTAACTAATATCCATCAGATCAAGTGGTTTAGTTCGTCTCAGCCTTCTAGCTACATTAGTATCCAGCAGTCGCCGTATCCCAGGGTGTACATGCTGCAAGACGCGTTGGCCATGCTTCACTGGCTGCTTTTTTATTTCCTCAATGACAAGTTCAATTTTTAAATCCCTGTGTAAGTTGTCGTTTTTTACACACCATGGTGCATCAACAATGGACCGAAGCACCTTGTTTTGAAATATTTGAATTATATTTATATTTGATTTCTTTGCACAGCCCCAGAGTTGTATCCCATAGGTCCAGATAGGCTTTAGCACTTGCTTATACAACAGCAATTTATTATGGATTGACAGCTGAGATTGTCTTCCCAAGAACCAATACATTTTCCTGAACTTTAGATTCAACTCCTGCTTTTTCGTTTTGACGTGCTCCTTCCATTTAAGTTTTGCGTCTAATGTCATTCCTAAATATTTAGCTGTATTAACATAAGGGATTGGTAATGAATTAATTATAACTGGTATCCGATGAACAATCTTTAGATTTGTAAAATTTACATTTACTGACTTCATCTCATTTAATCTAATGCGCCATTTTTTGGTCCATTTGCTCACAGCATCAGAGGCTCTTTGAAGTTTCACTACAGCTTCTTCAATTTGTTTGCAGTCGCTAGAATTGCAGTATCATCTGCAAAGGTGGCAGTGGTTGCATCTTCTACAGTAGGAAAGTGTTTGTTTGTTTGATTTCGGTGATAAATCACTACGAAACAAATAATGTCTATGGTTGTATTTATTGTATATTTTATTGTGTAGTTTATTTGTTAGGTTTGTTGAATAGTTTTTTTTTGTAGAAGGGAGAAATGAATATGCACCATCAGGAATCTTTTTCCATCCCGGTGTGTAAGGCTTTCACCCTCTAATAAACCTATCTCATTCCTCTTAGCACGAATAACCGTGGTACCAATGTTTCCACAGTGTTTCTCGGTGTTGTGCAGTAATTTCTTCTTCCTATTCACTTCAAGGATTAGGTTATATTAACCTGTTCCGGCACCCATCTCATCCTCGGACAACTCACGTCTCTTCCACCAATGGCTTAGAGTTCAGTCCCGCTTTTGGCAATCGATCCTCTGTCATCCATTGGAGACGATCCCACCATTGTCTTCTGAAAATTAAAATAATTTCATTTGTGTCCTTTACTTCGAATTCTGCTCTGATATCCTAATTCCTTAGTCTATGTTGCAATGTATGTTTTAAAGTATTTCAAAAAACTGCATTTCAGCACTCTGAATCTTCCCCCATTCGTTTTTGTTATGACCCACTCCTCACTCGCATATTTCAATGTAGTTTTGCAATTGTCTCATAAATTTTAATGCTTGTGCTGTGTCTTGTTTTGTTTCTAAGATTTCTATGAATCGTACCACAAATATTCCTAAATTTATTTATCGTCTCTCTTATAACATATTCAGATTCATAACTTACTGCACAGCCGAGATACTTAAAACGGCACAGTTGTTCTAAAGTGCTGTTGTTTCCAACTATCTTAGTCCTCACTAGATGGTTTACCTTCAAAGGCCACGGTTTTGGTCTTTCTTACTGAAATTGTCAATGAGTACTCTCTTGCCAGTTCTTGTAATTGAAACATATCTCTTTGTAAATCATCCTTATTTTCTTCAATAAGAACTATGTCATCCGCATGTAGCAGAGAATCCATACAAATTGATTTGTTAAGCTGTATTCCCAAAGTATCTCTGTATTTCCATGCTCTTAACATGTCGTCAATGTATATATTTAACAAGGTTAGGGAAAAACAGCAGCCCTGCCTAACGCCTTCATTTATTGGAATGTCGCACAAGAGCCTACCATTCAGATCCAGGACTACAAATGTACTTTTCTAAAGGATCTTAACTAAATTTATTAAGTGCTCTGGATACCCTCTTCTATGTATAACATTCCATAACTTTTGACGGTCTACATTATTAAATGCTTTTTCAAGATCAACAGAAGCGATATTGCGTTTCCTGGTTTTACTCCCAACAGTAATTTCTCTACCTGTTTAAGGTTTTCGTTTCTCGACTAAAGTTACTATTAAAGTGCTGCGGCAATATAAATTTGTTTCTTCTTCTTTTGCACGCCCTTCTCAAAAGTGAAGTACCACCTCACTCCAGTTTTCCTGCTTACGTAGCTTTTTTCCGACAATGCTGTCCGGGCAGTGAGTCCTACTATGCTTTCTAGGTGACGTCTCTGATCCATCCATTTGTTCCATTCGAAGAAATTTATGGTACACACTTTCTTTCTAGTAATAAAAGTGTGGATAATTTGGTGTAGAAGCCCTACTTATACTGTACACATAAGACTGAAATCGTCCGTGCCTTATAAATAACTGTTTTGTGGAAATTAATATCCAGACGTTTTCATTTATCCAAGCGTCAATATTTGTTCTTTTTAAATATAATTAATTCACTATCGACTCGGAACACGAAGTTTTTTACTGTTAAAACGTAAAAGTATTACCTTACAGCCTGAACCTCTTTTCGCTTTTAAAAAGCTTGTTCTTTTTATCATGGCCTATTCAGTGCTATTTTTTCAGTGTATTTTCACCTACCAGCAGGTTCATGGGGATTGTTACTGTAATATCGCTTAAATTATGTGGCTCTTCTATTTTTAGTTTTTGAATAAATCGGCCAAGATTTGTGCTCCGTACAGAATAACACCGATTGCATGACAGCCAACAGCACACAAAGCAAAGTCGTTTACTTGCCTTTGGTTCACCAATAGTAGCCATCAATCTGGTTAATGTGATTGTGACATTAGTGGCTTTGTTATCAGAACTTCGGCTTGCCGAGGTTCAAGGTTGTTGGATGCGAACGTTTCGGCTGTGCCTTCGACCGTTATCTTTAGTGCAAAGGCTGCAACACATTGACCAAGGTGTCGCAGTTAGTAACCACTTGAACTGTGGTTAAGGTTAGTGTCTGTAAGTGGAACTCCCGTATTTATAACCTTCTGGAGTCCGTACGAAGGTGTTGTCAGACACCACCAGCTAATCAGAAGAAAGGCAAATTAATTAAACTTTCACACTGCAACTAAATCTAGATAAACCCTTTCCAGTTCAAACGAAATTATTTTGACAAATTGATGACAATTATTAGTAATAAACGAATCATGAATACTTTCACATCGCAAATAAATGTGGATATACGCTTTACAGATATAGTGAAAACACAAACCATATTTCTTTTTTAATGAAAGTATCTATCTCCTGCTGTTAAAAATCTTTTTAACGGTATGCAGGACAATGATGACAGTCAACTGACACTTTATTTATTAGCCAAGATTTTAATGATTAAGATAAATACCGTCTTGAGAGTTGATAAACCACACTTTGAGATGCAGTAGAAATGTGTAGAGAACGATATAACAAGTAAAGCTATTTCAAAACGTATAAAGTCACTAGTTTATATTTAGACTTCTTTCGAATAATTCATCCTTAAACGTAGTTTAATGTTTGCATAATTGTTTGTAAAAAATAATTGTGTCATTTGGCACGCAAAACTTACACAACCATAAATGTAGTACAGGTCGCAGAATGGGTAGCGATCTTATTCAGTCGGTGTTTCAATTAGCTCTAATAACGTAATTAGTAAAACTCCAAGTTAATTAAATAGGAAATCCAAGACAATCATTCTTGCGAGAAGAAAAGAAATTTCATTTTACACGGTTTAATGTGTACACTTTATAAGGTATGATGGAAAAGGTGATTACAGTGTACACGGTTTAGGTCATAACTCAGTCGGTTGCTTTGACCTAGTTGCTGCTTGCAATAGATCCTTTGCTTACATGTTGCTACTTTTAATTAGATTTTCTTGGATATCCGTTAATTCTTAGTAATGAAAGCACATACTTTAATTCAAAATATATTAAATTTATAAGTTTCATTTATTATACACATGTAATTTATGTACATTGGGAAAATATAAATGTAAATATATATTTTTATTTCAGGTAACTGTTTACTGCAAGGTATGATTTTTTTTCTTCAAAAAGTGGAATATATGAAAACGTTTTACCAAGAATATAGGTAATTTTGTTTACGTAATGTTCTTAAAAGTTTTATAAATTAATAACAAAATTGTCTTTACCAGACGATTTCTTTTGACTTGTGTTCTTGTGTACTTTAGTAATTACTAAATTTTAATATGAAAACTGTGGAATAATATTAGTGTTTCAAACAAATTACAATAAGGTGCGAAAGTCTTTTTCATAGACTATTGGACTTTTTCAATAAATGGTGGATGAGTGCTAGAATACCTTAAATAAAGCATAAAGTATAAACCATGGGTTATTCCGATATTAAAAAAGTGGAAAGAAGTAAGTGCTCGAACTACAGGCGTATTAGCCTTTTACATACTGAGTATAAATTGTGCAAAAAACTATTAAGTGCTCGACTGACTGTCATCACAGAATCTCTCATATTGTACAATCAGAATGGTTTTAGGAATGGTCGTTCTTGAACTGACTGCATTTTTACCCTAAATTAGATAATAGAAAAGAAGAGATAGTTTAATTTGGAGACTCATATAGCCTTCATTGGTTTGGAAAAGGCTTTTGTTAGGGTAAAACGAGATAAACCCTGGGAAGTACTGAATAAAAAGGACACTCAAAACATTTGATTCACGCGTATTGAAGGATGTATACAATGGAACAGAGATAAATGATGTATTTGGAGACGGGCGTGTCTCACGCGGACTTTTAATTAATGGAGCGGTTAGACAAGGGTGCACTTTGTCTCCGAAATTGTTTAATATGTATTTTGGCTTAGAAGACTTAATGATGTGATCCGTTCTGGCATCAAGTTATATAACTGTACTGCAATAAATATACTGCTCCTTGCAGACGATTGGCTGCAATCTAGACTAATGAGAATGCACTACGGAAAAGATTATATGACTTGCAACAGATAAATAAGAAATATAATTTAAACATTTCAACTGCTAAAACAGAGTTTATGGCTTTTTGTAGAAATACCCAAAATGATCTAAAATTATGTTAAATGACCAGCTCATAGGACAGGTCTCTACATTCAATTACCTTGGTTGTAGTCTTTTTTGTAGACGTAGTGATGATCTCAGCATAAACTAGGCAGGTTCCAAACTATATGTGGAATACTGAAAAGGACACTGAAAAGGAAAGCTAGACAAAATACGTGTATCAAATTTTATAAGAAATTGGCAGTACCAGCACCTGGACTATTAGGAAGAAAGACTTGTGCCAATTACAGGCTGCAGCTATTTGAGGTCGGTAAAGCAATATACGCGACTTGATCGTGTACATGATGGCGGAAGTCATGAGGCCGAAACAGGAGGAATCTTATCCATGAAGTGATGATAATGGTGATAAACAATATCCTTCAGAAAGTTATGACAGCATACCGTTAGCTGGAAACCAAACTTACAAGTAATGTGCGAAGTCGCAAGGGAATTATAAGTAGAACTAATCAGGCTCAAATAACCAGAAAAATACACAAACGCATTTTCCTGTCGCTATAATCTACATTTAATAGCGTAGACGAGCGATTCCACGTGGTATAAAGTAGAAAGCTTAGACAAAAACACATAATATCAGTAACTACTCCCTCTCTCTATTTATGCACCTAAGCATTCAAAGAATTTCGACGAAACCGAAACATCGAAGCATGATAATGTTTTTAGGCTTTTGAAACGTATAATATGGATTACGTTTGGTGGATTACGTAAATCATTTCCAAACCACAGACGATCACAAACAGAGCATGTAAAACCAAATTTATTCTCACTAAAACGTTTGCTAAACTCAATGTCAGCAGCGATTATTTCTGTCTTGATGCGTTTACATATCAAATTTCTAGACTGTGGGGAATCGAAAGTGTGGAAGCGTTACGTTTTCCGATGACGATTTTTGTGGAATGACCCCCAGCCTGAAAACATTATCATGTTAATAATAATTTCTAAATGGAGTATGTTACGCTCGTTTCATATTTAACTGAACTAACAGCAATAAGGTAATGAAGAATGTATACTACCTGTGCTCATATAAATATAGATCACAGTTTAAATAACTATGATTACCGCGTATTCTTTCTGTAGAGAGCAACATGACATACATATGTCAGTACCAATCCTTACTTATCTTTAAATTATTTTTTAACATGATAATATTTTTAGGCTGGGTGTCATTCCACAAAATCGTCGTCATCGAAAAGTGTAACGCTTCCACACTTTCGATTCCCCACAGTCTAGAAATCTTTTGTTTACAAAACATTATCATGTTTCGTTGTTTCGGTTTCGTCGAAATTTTTTATGCGCGCGCAGTGTGTGTGTGTAGGGAGAGAGAGAGAGAGAGAGAGAGAGAGAGGAGAGAGAGAGAGAGAGAGAGAGAGAGAGAGAGAGAGAGAGAGAGAGAGAGAGAGAGAGAGAGAGAGAGAGGGGAGAGAGAGAGAGATTTTTTCTGTCTTAGAAAAGCATATGAAACTTCTGGGATTCAATTCAGTCGTTATAAGTACAACTGACTTTAGTACATTAATGTAATACAAAGCGGCACAAGCGGAGATAGACGTATCGATGTTAGTTTCCACCTCTTGTTAATACTTTTCTTGAGAGAACTCAATCTCTCTTAAAGTGTTCTAATTACATTAAAGGAGGATAGTTTAATAGAAATGAATTTTTAAGTCTTCGTTTAATATCAGGAATATGAGGTTTTCTAGCTGCCAAGTGATCATTGTTAATACAAGGTTTTGTAAAATATAGTGAGGACGACGGTTTTTTCGGACTGGTCCATTAAGGGGAGTGATGAGAGATTGAGTGATAAGAGCTGTGCGTGTTTTGGCAGTCGTGGCGAATTTCAAGTATAGTTTGTGTATGAATGTGTCTAGGTTGTGATTTCGTTAAAAACTATTCTGTTGTCGTGATTTTACTTTCATGACAATGCAAACTGAAGAGAATTTATTGACTTTACTTTATCCGTATAGTAACTGTACACATAATTATAAGAAGTTTGAATCTTAGGGATGGAGTACAATACCTATAAAAGTCTAGAAAAGAGAAACGAGAGGCTAGTTATGAATCTCCGAAAATAAATCGAGCTCAACAAAATGGTTGTTCAGACGAGCCGATTATCTAAATGAAAATCTCAGTTTTTTTACAGAGATACCATAAATCTGTCTCACGTTGTGATAGGTGATATCTCGTAAGCGTGGCATCAAGTAAGCTTACTTACGTTAAGCGTTTAATTCAATCCCGAGACTGGTGAGTAACTACATTCTTAAACAGTTTGATCGTTATGCTGATGCGTCGCGTTTCAGCTGTGATGGTATCAGTGAACCAGTTTCTGTCGTGTATCCGTTTTCTCTCTTACACTCTTCTTCATAATATAGTCTTCTCTACGTTTGTATGCACAGGCTGCAGTTTTCGTATCACTCTGATATTTTTTTCTATTTGTATCGGCCACCTGAGGACCACATGCCAATTTCAATTCTTTATTAGTTGTTCTTTTCTTTGTCTCCAATATTCTTTAAAATTTTCACTGTGTCTCTTCTTCCTGTCTTCAGTCTACTTTCAACCTGCGTTTTTCTCTCTACTACCCTGGACTTCTTTAATTTTTTACAATTTTGCTCCATAAAACTGCTCTTTCAAATGATTTTTCTGCGTTTATATTATTTTTTTCTAAATCCATTTTGACTTCTTTAATCCAACTTGATGTTGACTTCTTTCCCCACAGATATTGGAAGATCTGTTTTGTTAACCTATTGTCGTCCATTCTATATAAATGTTCAAAAAAATACTAGTCTCTCTTTTCCCACTATTTCTGTTATATTTTCTATACTTTGATATATTTCATCATTATATCTTAATTTCTAACCTTCTGAAGGTTTTCGTGTTCCTAAATATTTTCGTAATAATTCGTCTTTAGAATATATCTAGTTGGTATAAATCAATGCTAGACATTCACTTGCATATAGGCATTCTGGCCTCACTACTGTACTGCAGTGCCTTATTTTCGCATTTTTAGATGTGCATTTTTTATTGTAAATATTTTTAGTTATACCATATGCTCTTTCCATTTTATGAATTCTTTCTTCTATAGCAGATTTTTAAAACAATTTTTTGAATTATTTTCCTTATACACTTAAATGTTCAAAGCCTCTCTATTTAACTAATATCTGTTAGCAGCAATTTTGGAGCATTTTTAATGTTCGTGACTAATTTGTTTTTCCTGCAGAAATTCTTAAGCCTGTTGTAATGGCTATGTCCTCTACAACACTCTGATACTTACTTTACATGTTTATGTGACTGTATATATGACATGTATATATGTACATACGACTTATACGTGTATATATGACTTACACGTCCATTGGAAGAACGACATAATGATTAATTCCTTTTCTTAACGAAAATAGTGTTTCCGTTTCTACTGCATTTACACTAGTCGTTTGAACTAAACTACATCAACTAAAAACTTTAGATTAGGAAAATACGTACTGTGAAATCCACATAATGGGGAAATCCAGTGGTTTTTCCATTTAGGTGTACTGGAAATTGCTTTAGTTTTTAAGATTTACTCCGTTATCTACAGCCGTAATAGAATTCACGCATGTCTATATTGTTACGAATACAGAACGTTCTACAAGTATCTACCCTGTCACAGCAGAGCCCAGCTGTAATGTGTGTGTACGTACATACTGCTGCTACTTTGAGATGAAAGACAATTAGTGGCAATGAAAAACAATAAGTTTAAGGTGACACTTATCATACGTCAATAATCGAGGCTAATCCAGACCGTACCGGTCGGCGCACTGTGTCCAAGCCCACACAGTTAGCACGGTTTCCATTGGATTCTTGAGCGACTGTAATACGCAGTTTGCTCGGCTCGACACGTCATCCAGAAAGTGACCGCTTATTCTCGCACTTCAGCGGGATATAAATATAAGCATGCAGCAACGGACAATCAGATCGTCTAAACGACTTCGAGCGATTACTCAGTGCGTTTCAAGTGGCTATTAGTGAAAAATGATTATTGTGCGGGACAATATTAGTTGACATTATTGTTGAGTGTGGACAAATGTAAGTTGAATTATTGTACGAGTATTACAAACTGTTAATTTTGACAATTAAAGCAGGTTATTAGTGACTTCATTGGTGTCTTGTATTTTGTTTTCTACTGTACCATACGACAATCACTTCGACCGTCGTAACAATATATTGTTGGTAGAATTTACAAAATCCATCAAACCAAATGGCTGTAACAATATTTTCATCCTTTACTTTAGTTTCCATCGTCTATTATTTTATTAGTTTTTAACTTGTACAATCGCGTAAGTTTTTTTTACAAACTCGACCATTTACTTTAGGCCCTATATTCTTCGTTCAGTACCATCATCAGCATCATCAGCAGCGGTAGCCTTGTCGCTGCTGAAGACTGATGCCTTGTCGCTGAAACCACTTACTTTATACTGTATGTCCGTAATAGTAGACTTCTTGTATTTTTTACAGAGTGCTAATCAAATCCTCTTAGCTTCCTGTCTTCATAGTTTGACAGTATATTTCTAGGATTTCCTCGTCCTTTATTTACTTACTTTAGACTGTTCACGATAAATTTATTATGTCTCTTAATGTGTACAAGGGTAATTCTGAACATATGGAAAACACATGAACCCAACACTAAACACTTGTAGGTGTAACCGTACTCGGTTATGTGTGATAACCTCGCGTGTTGCGGAAATTTGAACAACGTCATTGCCTTAGCCATGGCCGGCTGAAATAGAAGGCCGGAATATTAAACGTGGCAACGTTGCGTCTAAGGCCTATAAGCAATTTTGATTTAATTTCACAGCATTACTAAAATCAAGAGGAGACCTATTTATAGCTAAATCTAAATTATAGGTCTGTGCGCACTTAGTAGGCCTACTATACGTTTAAGTTGAAGAAATTAGTAAATTAGTGTTAGGCCTAATGAATTAATTTTGTTTAAATTATTGAATTCGTATCATAGGAATGAGTTAATTAGTGTATTTCTTAAATAATGTAACAGTATTTTATATAATAAAATTTTAATTTGCAAACAATGAAAAATTATAAAATTGCTGTTAACCGGCAATTAAAAATGACGCGATTTGATTATTGAAATACATACATTGAGAGATCGTCTAGTCGGCCTAAAATATCAGCTGGTTCCAGTTTAATATTCCGGCCTTCTACAAGGGCCGGCCATGCCTTGGCACGTCAAACAGCTGTGGATCATGTGACTGTTAATACGCTGTCTCTGATTATGTCGATGAAATATAGAAAACTGTATATGTGACTTAATCAAAGCCTTTACGAAATATACTCTCTCGGCGAATGACTCTATTTGAATGAATGTCATATTACATGCGAGGAGTCCTATTTCCACTATACCGCTTGGCGTTCAGCGATAAAATAAAGTTGACAGCATTTTTCTCATTTTCCCAATTGTGCAGTTTGTGGGGGTGAGGCTGAACATAGGTGCTGACTGTGCTGGCATTAAAAGTAAGCGTAGGCACCATCCCCCCACACACACATACATACTTTAGGTAATAAGGGAATACTCTTGTAATTTCTGCTGCATTTGAAGATAATTTTGGTATTTACTAAGATCACATACATGAAATTAGAAACTATAAAACGATTGAATAGCTAAGCCACTAACGCCTTATTGTGTATAAATATTTAACTTAAAATTAAAGGAATGCAAAATATCACTAATCATGTTGGGAAGAAGGAACAAACGTATTGAAATAAACTGTTTGGCATTCGCAGATGTCTTTTCTATACTTCGTAAACATCTGACATCTGCAGTAACACAAGTTAATTTTTTAGAGGACATGGCGAGTAGAACAGGCCTAAGAATGTCTGCAGAAAAAAAAGTCTCACGAACATTAAAAATGCGCCAAAATTCCTGGTAACAGATATTGGTCGAATAGTGAGGGTTCAAAACTTATGTATCTGGGAGAAATAATTCAAGAGAATGGTTTAGAACAATCTGCTATAGAAGAAAGGATTCATAAGATGGAAAGGGCATATTGTATAGCTAAAGATATTTACAATAGAACGTGCATATCTAAAAATGCGAAAATAAGGCATTACAGTACAGTAGTAAATACAGAATGCCTATATTCAAGTGATTGTCTAGCATTGAATTATAATATAGTGAAAATAAAAATATTGGAAAAACAAATTATTACAAAAATATTAGGCCCACGAAAAACTTCAGAAGGTTGGGAATTAAGAAGTAACGACGAAATATATCAAAGTATAAAAAATATAAAAAAATTATGAGAATAAGAAGACTATTATTTTTTGGACATTTATATAGAATGGACGACAACAGGTCTTTATAAGAAAGCAGATCTTTATATATCTGTGGGGGAAAAAGTCAACATCAAGCTGGATTGAAGAAGTCCAAAAGGATTTAGACAAAAATAATATACACGCAGAAGAAACAATTTAAAAAGACGTTTTTCGGGCAAAAGTGTTAAAAATAGAAGGAGTCCAGGGTATGGGAGAGAAAAAGGCAGGTACAAAGTGGATTGAAGACAGGAAGAAGAGACACAGTAAAGAGATGAAACAATATTCGAGAAAAAAAGGGACAAAGAATAGAGAGTTGAAATTGGCATGTGGTCCTTAGATGGCCGATATAAAAAAAATTAAATCAGCGACTTAAAAAATAACTCACTCATTATATTCTTTAAATATTTCAATCATTTAAAGAAATGTTTGGTTGTCAAAAAAAAAAAAGGAAAAATACTGAAACACTTTATTACCATAAATGTGTAATTCAGAAACTTTTAAATTGCACAATAAATCTTATTAGGGGCGTGAACAAACAAAACGGCTTGTGAATATAAATGGCATCAGCATTCTGCACAGACACAGACACAATGCGTACTACGAAGAAGTAAAATGAAGCGGTACTATATAAGACGAGATTACTAACTCGGAAAGCATTTGTTCACATCGTAATTTAAAGGATGCTACAGTAAAACAGAAGCGTATAATAAAAACTGAATGAAAAAGTTTTTACATTTCAAGAAACTGAAATTAGATTTCTCCTTTACAACACTATCATGAATACTGATAATGTACACACTTTATGAAACGGAATAAAGTATATTAAATAAACAATAGGTACTTATTTGTACAATAATATAGCTACGCGAATGTGTAAGTGCCAAAGTTAATCTATATCATGTACGTATACCCATTCATTAATGACAATGTAGTATTTTACTTATATCTCTTTTATTAGCATAATCACAACTCGATATGTTAAAAAATATCTCTCAGCATAATGTTAAAACTCCCTGTTGTTTTTTAAAAATATTTTTTGAATTTTACCAAATCGAATAAAAAAAGAAACAATATTTAATTTACGAAGTCAAGATTTCAGTGAACTCAACAACGGCAACATAGTCTGATAGTTTTGTCATCTTCATCTTCACGGATTTGGGCTTAAGCCCTTTATACCTACGTTTAGGTCGACCTATAATTCGGGTTTAAATTAGTATCCTGTCCTCAGGTGTTAGGTAAACTCGTATTCTGCTTATTGGTATCGTCTTTTTTGGGTAACTCGGTACCAAAACTCTACCCCAGTTTATATATTTAAATTTTTGCGTTGTTATTATGTAACGATTTAATCGTTAAATGTTACGTATTACGCAGTTCCTATAAAGTTTATCAAACTTTCTGATTTGTATTCTTCTAATATTAATTGTTTAATATCATTAATGTATCCTGACTCGGATACTTATATTCTTACGACGATGTTACGGATCGTCGCATTGTGCAAAGGGAACAAAATACAGGCACCAAAGTAGTCACTAATTGCCAGCTTTAATTAGTCACAGATAACAATTTGAAATCAAAAGATACACTTTTACAATAATTCAAGTTAGATGTGTCCACGCACATAATAATATTTTTAGACTATTAGAGTCCCCCCCCCTATTTATAACACAATAATCACTTTCCACTAATCCGCAACTATCACTTGATCCGTACTCTACAATATCGCCTGGTGTAACTAACTAATTGTAAATTTATATAAATATAAATACCTTATAGTCCGTCTTGCGGTCTTGTAGTTTTTCTATATGTATCACTACATGTTTCGAAAGTAAACTTTCATCATCAGGTATATTGTAAACTTCCTCCTATTTTCTAGGGCTCGTTAGTGAAAGTAAAAAACAATAATTAACTAACTAATTACACTAATTAACTAATTCTTTAACGAGCCCTAGAAAATAGGAGGAAGTTTATAATATACCTGATGATGAAAGTTTACTTTCGAAACATGTAGTGATACATATTGAAAAACTACAAGACCGCAAGACGGACTATAAGGTATTTATATTAAATAAATTTACAATTATTAATGCGGTCTGGAGACTATACATACATAATGTCACTAACTAAGCCGGCCGCTGTTGCTTATGTATAGCCGGCAGAGGTTCCAGAATAATCTTTCGTTCTTTTGGCGTGCCGGCATAATTTGCATACTTACAAGTACTCGATCAGTCTGGGGTGCTACGTGTGTGAGACGCCCTTGACACAGACGCCGCACGCTGGGCTAGTCCAGAAGCGTGTGAAATGACGGTCACGATTTTTCGAGAGCGTTACGTAATTTTCGTAATAGTATTCTATATTGTATTATATATTATCAAATTTGTTGTTATATATACCTGCTACGTTTCATTTAAACATTGCTTGATGTGATTTTCTTCTCTACGTAGCATTGACACAGTCACATAGACATTAAAGTACAACCTTTCTTTAAACTTTTTTTAAGTGTGGGTAGTAGCATCGTATTTCTTTCATTCATTATATTTAAAATTTCTTGTTCTTTTAATAGAATAAATAACGTTTTGCGTTTAACGTCGGAATAATCATATCTTTCGAATTCAGGCCGTTTATTTTTTATTGGTCAGAATCTTTCTGTTCACAATTTCTCTTTCGACATGTCGGTACAGTTGATTTCCCCTATAAATGTTCCTATCATCTTGAACAGTAATTAATGCAATTTCACTAATATGTTAGAGCATTTAGATATGTGCTTAATGTACTAGTACCAAACTTTCTATCTCGTTTTATTATTTGTCTAGTTGAAAACATATTTCTACTTTATCTTTGATACGTGTAACCTTCAGGTGGGGGTGTTGTATGTAATATCCACTGAAATTGGAAACCAAATGATTCAACTATTTTCCAGCAGTGTGCACTCTTCTCAGTTCTGCTTTCCGTTTATTATTTGTATGATGAGATGTTCGGAATAATACTGCTAATATTTGAATTATTAATATTATTTCTATCGAGCATTCAACTATATGTCTATAAATAAATATGTATAAATCGGGCTGTGGTGAATGTAAAACTTGCAATTAACGTTTTCATTACATTAACACCTGCCGTGCTAACAGTAATACAAAACAAAAGCAGCACGAGAATTACTGAACTCAACTATGTACCTTTCAAATAAAGTTACAAGCTTTTAATGCCTGCTAGATTCGAAATACTAAAAAATTTGATTTTTAAGACTTTCCACCAAATTAATTAAAATTGGAGTTAATAAATAAGCAAATATTTAAGGTAATAAATAAGTTTCTGAATAAATGGTAAACAATAGTAATAATAATGAAAACAATAATAATAATATTTTTTATTTTATAGAGAGGTAATAATAAATGGTTTATGCACCGTCAGAGGAGACCGTGCTTCCCCTGGTGTGTGGGACTCTCACCCACTAAAAAACTCACCTCTAATTCAAGCATTCATGTCCATCCTAAAACCACTTAGCGTATTATATTAGGATGGAGCCTAGTGCGTTCTTATCGGGCTCCTTCTAGTTGTTCCTTATATTCTATTGCCCGTTGAGTGCAAGTTGGGCCTGTTATTTTTTTCTGGTAACACCCGCTGAATAAATGAATTGATGCGGTCCCATTCCGCCTTACCACGGAGCTTAAGCGCAACTACGCTCTCGGGCGTGAACTCCCCGAGCCCCATTTGCAGTACCATCCACACCCTTGCGAATCTGCAGCACTTGAAACACGTGTGTAACGCGTCTTCATGGGGCGAATCACCGTATTGGCACATGCTGGGCTCTGCACCTTTCCCATTCTGTGGAGGTAGGCATTAAAATTGCCGTGGCCACTGAGAAACTGGGTCAGATGGTAGTTGACCTCACCGTGTTGGCGGTCGGTCCATTACTTCAAGTTTGGTATGTGCCTTGCGGTCTACCTTCCTCTATCCCAACGATCTTGGCAGTGCCGAAGATTGACAGAGTGATTTTGGCTTCATGTTTTGCGACATCCCTTCTAATTTCGTTTCTTCTTTCGAATAAATGCTTCCGCTCCAGAGCCAATAGCTCTATGGTAATCATTCCCGCTATCACCAGGACTATTGGTTAGAGGAGCACTCATAGCACTCATACTGGTTATCAAAGCACTGTCCGGTAAGAGACGCTACACTGAGGGATCTTCTTCTTTGCACCGATGCCATACGTTTTCTGTACATCTCCTTCTTTAGTGCATCGGCCCAGGTTTGGCAACCGTACAAAACGATAGATTCTGTGACCGCCATCAACAATCGCCACTTGCTTGTAGTGGAACCTCCTACGTTGGCCATAAGTCTGCTGAGCTTGATTGTAACGTGAGTCGCCTTATCAGCTGCATATTGTTACGACATCACAGAACAATCTACGTGTTTGTCGAATGTGCCAGAAGAATCTATAATGTGTGCGGCATACGTGACTGTAGACGCATTTGGGATAGTTTTCTCGATGCCGCCAGCCGTGCGGACTGTGTCAAGGCCGCAGTTAATTACGTAGTTCATACGGACGCTAAGACGCAATTAGGAAAGTCCTGGTCTGTGAGCGTTGTATAAATACTTGGCGGCAGCGGCCTTAGTAGTCAGTATAGCAGCGATTATTTTCAGTGCGGTTCGAGTTATTATCAACGAGATTACTGTGTACGTTCAAGTGGTTATTAGTGAAGTGTTGCGTTTTATAATCGGGCGGTATAATTGTAATACAATTGTGTTTAATATTAGTGACATTTTATTGCTTGTGAACAATTTTTATTTGATTTGTTGTAGTAGACTGTGTTGTTAATTACGAACTGTTTAACTGTAAAAATTAAAGCTGGTGATTATTGACTTAATTGGTGTCTTGTACTTATTTTGTTTCCACTGTACCACGACGATCGAGTAGACCGTCGTAACAATATATTATTTGCTCCCAATAGGAGTGCTATGAGTCTAGTTTCTCCCTTAGGTATTTCACAGCGTTCTTTGTAAATACTGTCTCAGTTCCCACTTGCAAATAATAATAAAAGTATTGTCCTTTGTATCGTCCAAATGGCTTAGGGGAATTATGCTGCGTTCATTGAGACATGTAGAATAGAATGAAGGCACTGTCATATGGCTTTACTACAAGTCAGTTAATTAATTTAATTACCTACTTACTCACTTGTACTTAACGTCCCAGCCATACAAATCGCAGATAGCAGGAAAGACAGTTGTTTTACATGGGATGGCCCAGGACCGAAGTCCTATCTACAGCCCTTGACATCCATGGGAGTGGAGTCTACTATCGAAAACGCTGACTAAGCGCCCGACGATGAAATGGTCGGTACCCCTGGGAATGTGAGACGTGCAGCTCGTGGGCTTCGGATTATCACACTATCTAGGATTTATCAGACCACAACATCCCTACGGGTACATCTCATTTTGAGGCTCCCGAGCAAGGCCACAAGACCGAAACCACAAAGCCACTAAGTACGATTAAAAGGTCCAGAAAATCCAGTTCACCCGACCGGGATAAGTGACAGGTGTACCCGTCTCCTGAGCCCCCCCCCCATTAACCCGAGGAGTCAGATTAGATACCCTGCTACTAAGAACGGGTCACGTCCAACTGACAAAGAGTCGACCTTCTATAAAAATAGAAAGTCTACCGAAGGCACCATATGGCCTCATCAAACACCCTGACCTATAACAGTCCTGCTCCTGCATCAACGTCTCTCTTGCTAAAAATGTTGTCACATTCTTGGCCTGCAGGTCTTTTTATCTTATTCTACAACTTTCTCCGGCTGTCTCCTCCCGATACCTTCTTCAGCCTTTACCTCCTCTCTCGTCTGAAAACGTGGCCTGCCCATCAAATTCTTTTAATGTTAGCTACCACACCACGTTTGCTTCCGTGTTCAATTCACAGAGTTTACTCACTTCTACTCATCCCTTCAAAACAGTGATCCAAACGTTGCCCATGGCACCTGACTTTTGAATTGGTTTTTTGTGGCTCTTCTTCTCAGTATCAGTATCTCCGCTGCAAACGACAACACAGGCTTTATAATTTGTCTAATTAAGCGGCACTAATTATCGTTAATAATAATATGTAAGTAGAAATTAGTTTATAATAAGTAATTACAATTTAGTTACTTATATAAGTAACAAAAATAACGTTGTCTGTGTTACAATGTACTTCTATTAAAATTCCAGGCGGATTTACGGAACATGAGTTTCAGTCGTTCGCAGGTCACTGAACGCACTTGTATCCATTTCACACTCCAGTGACTGCGCTACTGTAGACGTATCACTCTTGTAACTGAATCCAATTTTTTACATTCATAACAGATCCTCAGAATGCTTGTTTATTTAGCTTGTTTATAGATGTTGTTTATACTTAAATCTACAGAAATACATTTAAAAAAATAAAAATTGCATTTTTAACTTTCATTTTTCACTATTAGTTCTTTCCACTTTCATTACATACGACGGTCTGGTCGTAATGCTTTTGCGTATTGTGCCGTCTGTTTAAATCTTAGAAAGTTAACAACGGTTATTCAAAGATCGGGGCTGTAAGGCCGTGGTCTACTAACATTATTATGCTGACCGATGTTATCATCAGATGTTTCGGTATCATTAGTACTGTAGTTATATTGACGAACACCTTGTTAGTTGTTTCACAACCGTTTCAATGAAGATGGCCTTCAGAAGTGAGGGCGAAACGTGTGACGATACCATCCGTCAACACGATAATCATAGTAGACCACGGCTTACAGCCCGGATCTCAATTTAAATAATTATGACGCCCGGCCGTAAAAGCCAAGAAATAGGTTAATAACAGTGAAACCCCCCTTTTATTTTATACGTTTTTTTGTGTAATACTTTTTTTGATTTTATTTTTATTTTATTTTATGTATTTTTTTTTTGTAAAGGGGAGAGACATAATATTTAAAACTAGGTAATGAACCTAGAGGAAGCATAAAGAGTGCAAGGCCCAAGCTACAATCACAGACATGTCCCATGGTGAATGACAGGACTTGCAAATGAAAAACTCTATTAACAAAATAAGTGTGAACTTTATTCAGCGTGCAAGCATATACATGATATTGCAAGGCATAATTTAACAATGAATAAAATCATGAGTAAAGTTGAAATACATCATTACATACATGTCATTATACTCCACAGTATAAGATTGTGAGTGAGTATTTAATTCAGTGGCAGTAAAAGAGTGGATGCCACACTATCTCAAAACAACATTGTAATTCTCTTAATATGTGATATTTAAGCTTGAATTTAAATTATCTACACCCTGCCACGCCATGTCCAAGATAATCCTTACAATAATTTTTGTGTTAATATGTAATATCGAAATCACTGAATGATATTTAAAGTATAAGTTAAATTGGCTAGCCTTTTTAGTAATTCATTAAGCACATGTGCTATCACATCATAATTTTTTTTTTTTACATTCCCCCCAATTGAAAATTACACACAAACACATACATAACACATATAACACACATCCACAATTTCTGTACCGACCCTCTCACAATAACCCTTTGCAATAATGTACAAATATATATATACAACAAAGCGAACTTAGTAGTTCCCAGTTAATCACCCGTAATATGAGAATTTAAATAACACCGGAAATGGAAATGCCCCCAACAGAACCAGAGACTCAAAATATTAATTAACTACCACATCAATAATTATGAAGCAAACTCCGAGTATTAAATCTTGGTAATAGTTTAAGCCACCATACATGAAAAATCAGACAGCCCCCAGTCCTGAGTTATGCCCGCACGGCGGGACATGAGCAGCCAGGACAAAACTAACTCACAGATAAATAAAACGCATTAAAAAGACCAAAACTTAGAGCAGTTCATGCGGATAGATGTGTGTGTGTGTGTGTGTGTGTGTGTGCAATTTCCTTACATAGTATAAGAAGTTATAACAGATTGCATAAGACTTAATTATATGCAAGGTCCACACGTGCAGGCACAAAACTTAACGTGTGAGTTTTTGCAGAACTTGAGCAAATTAAACGCCGTATGATGAGTCTGCTTCTGAGAGCGTCTGTCGATTTACAGTATAGTGGTAGATGAGAGAGTGTAAAGTAATACAGAAGGATCCCACCTGGATAGTCCGGTGTAACTAAGTGGCACTGGTTAAGCTGTAGCGTGTAGGTAGCACAGATAAGTCCTGGGAGCAGAATTCCTTTACGAGTGTGTCTGTGTGTCCCAACGGACGGCATCTCATGGCTCAAGTAGTATCTCTGCCAGAGTGGTAGACAGTTGTTCGTCTAAACCCGACACCCATCTCGCCATTGTTCGAGCACCTGTGACAGGCAATAAGTTGTATAGGGTGTCATAAAGAACATAATCTCACCACAGCTCGCACACACACCACCACCGTTGTTTGTAATATTTTAATTTTCCATTTAAGTTAAAAACTTGTAACTCTTCTCTTATGCCCTCGTTTCTTATACAGTCAAGTTTACAAACCCTTTTCAACTTCTCTTAAGAACGTCATTTACGAGGTCTGTATTTCACTGTCTTGTTTTGTTTACTGTCTTTGTTGTTGTACATAATTCACATATAGGACTGCCATAACTTTGTAAACTTTAATTTTGTATCTTGACGTACCTTTGTTTCTAAAAATACGGTTGATTGTCTGTTCCACAGATTGTCTGTGACTTACCTAACTTAACCTGAATATCATAATATCCGTCATAGCCAATATAATTTCCCAAATAATTAACGTGGCTCATCCGATCTATAATTCGATTGATAATCACGATTTTTGTCCTTATCTGATCTTTACCTCGAATGCCATTACCTTTGTTTTATAGTAGAGATTTTCGTATTCTATTCTTTGCAAATCAATTAAAGCATATTCTGTAAAAAAAAATCTGTAAATAATTTATATAGAGGTTATAGTTAGTTATAAACATTAGATCCGTATCGCATTACAAAATTTATAACGCAATCGTACTTTTAAATTCCTTCCAACTAGTTCTATTGAAAAGCGAAAAACTTTAAAACTATGCATTTCCGTTATTGACGATATGATATTTATAGTTTTAAAACATTTTGTTAATTCAAGGCACTCTTTCAGCCAGACCTACAAACAAAAACCTGAGGTCGTAAAACCCATTACCAGTAACAACCACATACATCATTTGGTTTCTTTAACGAGTTTAGCAATGTTGCTCTCTGAAATTGGTAAACTTTTTTCATTTTGCAAGCAACTACTGTATCACTTGTTAGATTGAACGTATTTAGTATTTCAGACCGGCTTGGGGAAGGAAGTCATTTATATTGATAATGTGCTTCTTGCCAAATCTGTTTCCCGTGTTGATAATTATTGCGTAGTTACAATAGCGGAGCTGTAAGCTGCTGTTAATTTTGAAAATTAAGTAAAACCGATTTACACTCCCCGTCGATAAAAAACTAAATTATTTATTCGTAAATATAACCACTTGTTCTATTAAAACGATTATTTCTTTTTCAATTTATAGCAACACGCTTCTCATTTGACAAAATCTCGTTAAAGGTTCAAAATAGAATGGCGTTTATCTTTAATTGTTATACTATTGTGTGGTAATACTTTTATTTTTCATCTTAAATAGTGCTACACTATAACACTTTATACTTTTTAATTTTGGTCTAATACAAAAATTCTAATTGTTAGTATTTTATTTCCAATATATAGTTTATTTAATACCTGTCAACATAATTTACATTCCTTTGGATATTTTACAATCATTCTTCAATTATAAACTTTATTATGTTATTTAACTTTACATAATACCTACTACAAATTTATTATTTTATGTTAATTTATTTTGTACTTTGTTAGATGTATTTTAATGTTTAATAAATTTCGATTTACATATTTTTGAGACATAATTGAAATTAATTTGTTACAATTTCTTTACATATTGATCCTTATCACTACTTCTTTAAACTTTTACAAAAATTATTTAATAACTACTAAAAGGATAAAGACATATACAGTAAAAGGATATACGATAGTACGATTAAAACATGTTGTACGGATCCAAAACGTGGAGAATACAAGAACAGGTAAAAAGAAAGTTAGAAGCTCCAGAAATGGATTCTTTGAGACGAGCTGCTAGAACTTCAAGGCTAGAACGAATACGAAATGAAGATATCAAAGAAGAAATGGGCGTACTAAAGATGATCATTGACTACATTCAAGAAAAACAACAACTAATCTGGTGCGGACACGTACGAAGAATGGGACAAGACCGACTACCAAAGAAAACATTGAGATGGATATATAGACAGCACAGAAAGAAAGAGGAAGACACAAGAAAGCATGGATAGAGGCCTAAGGCATGAAAGGCGATAGAGGACTAAACGATGAAAACTGCAACGACAGAAAACAATTGAGGTTGGGCGTCGGACAACGTCGTAGGACTTCGACCTCGAGAAAAAGATTCAAGTCATATTACAAATTGAATATGGCCTAACAATTTTTTACGAAACCCATAACATTTACTTCATGTTGGTAGATGTATTATGCCGTGGTATTTACAGCAGTGCAGTATATTTACACACACACACACACACACACACACACACACACACACACACACACACACACACACACACACATCTTATATGACCTAACGTTAAAAAATACCAGTTTCTCAAACCAATACTAATACGCAATTTTTTATTTCACTTATATACAGAATGATAAATATGTCATTTAATACAGAAGAAACAAGTAAGAAAAGTGATGTCATGTACTAAGTAGAAAATTATAAATGATGTGAGGTTAAAGGCAATACATGAACTATAAAAAGGTAAAAATATTTATATAGAGTAAAAATAGGACAGAACTATGAACTTTTTAATTTGAATAAAATATAGACTATGCGTATGTTAAGATACAGTAGGCTAAATATATTATTCATAAAATATTTTAAAAACTGTAAACATTTACAACATAAACCGGCAGGATAACTAACGTACAAACACGTCACGATAAATCACCTACGTAGAAATGGTATATATAACAATGAATGCCTAAATATATCAATATATAACAATGAATACCTCAACACGTAACAATGAATATCCTCTCTAAGTGTACGTAGACCAGACAGGAGAAGCAATTGTTTATGAATGCTTTACACGCATGAAACCGTTTCTTTTATGCCAAGAAATAAGAACATTTCCAAATATAGAAAATTTTAAAATAACAAAATAAACAGCAGAATGTGACACAACGGACATCTCAGAAACACTTCACGTAATTTAGAAATGCAAAAAATTACGAAACAATAGACTGATTCCTGAACAAATAAAACCAATGCTAAAGATAGTAATTCTGTACTAATACGAATTTAACGTCTCACCTTTATAGAACACACACACGCACACACACAGACATACAAACCTATACAGTGACAATAGGAAAACAGAAGCAAAGAGTGAAACCCCCCCCATTTCGGGGGAGTAACTTAATTTTATAAAACTAGACAGTTGGTCTAGATGGAAGAGAATTGTAACTGGCCCTATACATGGTGACAGGACTTGAAAATGAAACTCTCATGTAACAATAACGAATTTGCATATTTATTGGTGTTCTGTTTATAACATTTTCTCTTTATAATGTCAATCTTTCTTTTCTGACATCTCTCTTTAATAAAATTAATAATTCATTTATTATATCTCTCTGTAACAATAATAGTGTTCTTTCATAATATTTCTCTTCAATGATTTTAATAATTCTTTATAAAATTTCTTTTTAATAAGATTATTGTTCTTTAAGAAGATATTGTCTTTAATAATATTAACATTTCTTTTATAATATTTCTCTCTAGTAATATTAATAACTTATTTAGAGTATTTCTAGTTAAGAACATCAGCATAGGATATTATATTACAGTTTGGAGTAAGCTACTCTAATCATTATTCTCTGTACGTGTCAAATCTCAAATATTTAATGCAATTACTGTATTATCTGACATATCTTATATGTATACACATTGCTGCAGCAACTCTTATTTCTAACCATGTCGGGACAATACACATATACATACATATATTCACACTTCTACATACACACACAGACACACAATTATTTTATATCAAGTGAACAATCTCCAGTAGCAGCACCCACCCAAATTAATAGTTCCCCAAGTAACCCTTTGATTCACCCCATGAATTATCAATGTGCAAAATTGCAAAGTATTTTTTTTTTTTTCTTAAAGTTACCCAATATTATTCTGAAACATAACTCCAGTGTATGCCTCACTCTGGTTGGCATAACCGATTCATTCAGGTATAATTTACAAACTATTTGTGTTGCGGTTTGGAAGCTCTTGAAGAATCGTGAGTTATTCCAAAAACGCTAAGTGGGAAAGGCTGGATTGTATGTTAGAAAGAAATGGACTGTATTGAAGATATTGAACATGCGTTTATTGAAAAATTTGTATTGTTAGTTACGATCGGCACGTGCGGATGCATTTGTGGCAATAACGCCCGAAATTAATTTTGAATAAAATCGTGGTCCATTGTAGATGGACGCAGGTAATTGAATTAAAAGAAATCTTATGAATGCATGCCAAAAAATATGCAGAAGCCGCGGCTGGAAGAGAAGTGTTTTACGAGAGTTGCGCTCGGAGCCTTGCTAGAAACTAAACTTGCCTGTAGCCGGCTGCAGCGTTTGATAAGCGCGTGACGTCATCCGCGCGTGCCGTGTTGCGGGGGTAGACCGCGTACAGCTGATAAACTAGTACAAAGTTTAAACATACTGCCCGCCAAAATCGGGCCGATTTTGTACATTAAAGGCTAAATTGAGTAATATAATAATTAGGCTTACATGTCGAAAGCGATGCAATAGTTGGCGTATTGGCCACAGTGTAATAACATAATAAACATAATATGAATTCAATTAACAATCACCAGGCATACAATAAATTAACCCTTATGCCAATAGCAAAGGCTTACTGACGTTAAAATTACTCAAACCATAATAGTAGCACAATACGCACAATAATACAATAATTAAGTAGATATTGATCTTTCCCAAATAATACCCCTTGATATTTGCCAAGCATTACAATACAAGTGATAACACCATAAAAAATACAATAATTTCCCCATGATATTGACACAACAACCCCAATAAATTTCATAATATGTGACCCTTAGAAAATACAATACATATAGAATAATTGACACTATAAATAACACTTGTGGTTCTCAGAATTTGAATCACACAAACATATTGGCAATACACAACATCCATAATAATTGATAGTACATATGAAACACAGTCACTATTGCAGTAATAGCTAGCGGCACGTAAACAATATTACAATGCTTATGATACAATTGACTTGTATGCTCGCCCCGGGGAATGTCCCGGGCGTGGTCCAGGCAATGTGACAAATTCACAGTCCTAGCATGTCTCGTATGGCACGCATACGATTAGTGTGTAGCCACCGGAAGGGGGCATAATTTGTGGATGGGTCGGCGTAAGATACCTAGCGCGTTGCGAACTTCTGCGACGCGTACTAAGGAATCTTGACCCGGAAAAACATTGGTAATTACCCCACGCTTCCATTCTAGAGGGGGAGAATTGTCATCCAAAATGAGGACCAGTTGTCCGACGTTCAAATTCCTAAACGGGGTGCGCCATTTATTGCGCTGCTGCAGCTGGTGCAGATAATCCCTACACACACACACACACACACACACACACACACATGCATGTGAATAGAGCGATATATGCCTTGGTCGTGGCCTTAGAGCGCTGCCCGCCATGGCGCAAAAGTACAGGACCGGCGTAATCCACGGCCGACTGTGAAAATGGCCTTGAAGGCGTGACCCTTGAAGGGGGTAACTGACCTAGTAGTTGATTCGCGCCTTTAGCCCGGAAACGAAAACAAGTGACACACTTATGTATCGCTGAGCGGATATAGGATTTGTCGTGTATGATCCAATACTTTCGCCTAAGCGAAGCTTGAGTTGATTGCACTCCAGCGTGCAACAAACGGATGTGTTCGTGTTCAATTATTAATCTCGTGAGATGAGAGTGCGGGTGCAAAATTATTTGGTGTTTACTCTCGTAGCTAAGTGGGGAGAATTGCAAGCGTCCACCCACTCTTAAAATGCCCAATTCATCCAGGAATGGGTTGAGAGCAAGAATTTTACTACTGCGAGGAAGGCACCGGTGTGCCTCAAGTTCCATAACTTCTACGCCGAAATGCAACTGCTGAGATTGCCGGACAAAAATCAAGAGCGTGTCTGACAATTCTTGAGACGACAAAAAGGACGTGTGTCTATCAACCACCGCGAGCCTAGAATTGCGAAAAAATCGACGGCAATATGCGAAGACGCGAATAAGCCTTGTAAGTGATGAATAATTTTCAACATAACTATGTGTTGAGGATGCGACAATTAGTGAGGTTTGAACCTGCTTGCGACGTTCCTCCTCAAGGTCGCGAAAAGTACAGGGAGAATTAATGTCGAGCGCGCTGACCGGCCATGAAGCCGAATCATGAGCTAACCAGGAGGGACCATGCCACCATTGAGTATGACAGTGCAAACTACGAGGGAGGCAACCGCGCGATAAAACGGGTCGGCAGGGTTGTCATTTGATACTACATGACGCCAAATTCCCCTGCTGCTAACAAGACGCTGTATTTCCGCGACACGGTTGGCCACAAATACCTTCCAGCGGGAAGATTGCTGATGTATCCAGTACAACGCTATCATCGAATCCGAATAAAGATATAGTCCGTCAAAATTGTAATCGATGGCGTTTAAAACCTTGGACGTTAATTGAGCCAACAATAAACAAGCACAAAGATCAAGTCGTGGTAGCGTTATCTGTTTCAGCGGAGCGACCCTAGATTTAGCACACAACAAGTTTGATGATATGGCGCCGGTCGAATAGACCGCCCGCACATAAATGCAACACGCGTAACCTTTAGTCGAAGCGTCGGCGAATCCGTGCAGCTGTAATGAACTAATTGGGTAATTGTTCGAACTCTTAACCGACCTGGTAATCTCAAAATGAGTGTCGGAGACTAATTGAGCGTATAATTCCAACCATTGATTGGCCAATGATCCAGATAGGGTTTCGTCCCAATCTGTGCCCGCCAACCACAACTGTTGCACGAAATGCTTGCAGTAAAATGTGATGGGAGCGATCAATCCTAAAGGATCATAGATCCCGGCGATGATAGACAACACGCTTCTCTTGTTGAAAACGGTTGAATTTTCATCACCCCTAACGGTGTATAAAAAGTTATCCCTTTCAACGTTCCATTGGATACCCAATGTACGCACGTTTTGGCCTTTGCTGAAGTCACGGGTTACTTGGGCGCGAAGGGTCATAATCTTATGGTGGTTAGAGAACCATTTATGTAACGAAAAACCATACCTACTCAACAACCTCACGATCTCGCATTTCATTTCAGCTAAGCCGTTCGGATCATCCGAACCCGTTATGAGATCGTCTACGTAAAGGTCATTTGCTATGGCCTTAGCAGTTGTAGGGTAGTCGGGTTCATTTTCGTAGGCTATCTGAGCCAGACAACGTGTAGCAAGGAAGGAGGCACTAGCAGTGCCGTATGTAACCGTCCTTAGCGCGTAATGTCGCAATTCCTTGTGCGGCGCATCACGCCAAACGATGCGTTGCAGGTTTGCATCCTTGGGATTAACAATGATCTGGCGATACATCTTTTCTATGTCCGCAATAAGTACGTATCGGTGGGTACGGAATCGAACCATTATCGAAAACAGATCCTGCTGGATCGTAGGACCGACCATTAAAGTATCGTTAAGGGACAAATTATTGGTGGTTTTAGCGGAGGCGTCAAATACCACGCGCAGTTTAGTGGTTAAGCTAGAGTCTTTGAAGACTGCGTGATGGGGCAGATAAAAGACCTCTGACCTGTCAAGCGACAGATCGTATTCATTTAGCGGCGACATGTGGCCAAGTTTCAGATAGTCACTCATGAACTCGCTATAATCCTTATAAAGGATAGGGTTCTGCTTGAACTTGAACTCTAACGATTGGAATCTGCGTATGGCTCCGCGGAGAGAATCTCCCAAATGTAATTTATCAGATCTGCGGGGCAGGGATACCACGAATCTCCCATCGCGGTTACGGCTAGTGGTTTCCACGAAATGCCTTTCACACGGCGAGTCCTCAGATCGGGCTTCGCGACTAGAGATCTCCTCCAACTTCCAAAATTCTTTTAGTTGCGAGGAAATCTGATTATCATCCTTACAGACCATGTAGGAAGAAACCGTTTTAGTTATATCGACGTTGAATGGTAAGTCACCGGCCAAAATAAATCCTAACTTGGTTTCCTGAATTATAGGAAAGTGTGGTCCGCGCGTAAATTTCACAGGTTCAATTAATTGGAGAAAATATTGAGCGCCGATTAATATATCGACTTGCGCCGAGCAATGTAGATGAGGATCCGCCAAGAATATGCGCTTGGGTAAATTCAAAGAGGCAAGACTGAACGACTCCGCCGGTAAATTATTAGTTATACTGGGTAATACGGCACCCATGTACCATGCACAATGTACGTTTAACGTGAAGGGTTTATAGCGTGAATGTAGCCTTACATTAGTACTGAAGTCAGCCTGGGAAAGCGAGTTGTTTATACCCGTGATGGGCATTTGCGATTTAACCAATTGGAGGCCCATTCTGCGGGCGGAATCCATTGTGCTAAAGTTCGCTTGAGAACCGGAATCCAGTAATATCCTAACGGGAAATTTTTTGCCGACTTTATTGGATGTCATACAGACGGCGGTAGATAGCAATACCGATTTATTGGTCTGTGATTTAAGTGAACACTGGTTGTTAACCGAAGTTACGTCCCTGTTGGGGACATGAATCGTGGTGTGGTGACGCCTAGAACATTTTCGGCATGAGAATTTTGAGGGAAATTTTGAGCTCTCGTGTCCCGAACGGAGACAGTTTAAGCAAAGTTTGTTTTTTATTAACGCGTTTTTTCTATCAGGGATAGACAGCGATGTAAATTGTAGGCAGTCGCTAAGTCTATGTCCACCGTACACATCCTGCATAAATTGTTTCTAATATGTGAGTGGAATGCGCCCTTTGGAGTGCTTATCTGTTTAACTGCCTTGCGATAAGGAGACTTGTCGCTTTTGTTCAACCTGCTCGTTGGGCTAGTCACGTTATCGAGATTTTGCAGTAATTTTCTTCGTCAATTTAGAAAATTTATAAAATTATTAAAATCAGGGAATTTATGCTCCGATAAACTCTCTTTCCACAAACGTAAAGTGTAATTATCAAGTTTTTTGGCTAAATAATTTACGACAATAATTTCGAACGTGTTGACTGGCAGTTTGAGATTATTTAAAGCGTTTATATTGGCAGAGATTTGATAAATAAATTGCGATATGCTAACTTGGGATTCTTGTTGAACTAATGGTACGTCCAGGACACTCCACACGTGATGGGCGGAAACAATTAGCTTACTTTCATATCTATTCCTCAACAGATCGATAGCCACCGCGTAATTCTCATGAGTGATGGGCAACGATTTTATTACATTAAGTGCCTCGCCATGTAAAGACGAGTGCAAATAGTGAAGTTTCTGTATCTCCGTCAGATCTGCTCTGACATGAATTAATTCAAGAAAAATATGGTAATAATGTTGCCACTCAACAATACTACCCTCAAACCGTGGTAATTTTATTGGTTCCAATTGAATGGGGGGGTGTTTTAGGCTGTTTTCCTTCAGCATTAATTACTGGTTTTTGGTTCATATGCTCAGCTTGCTCCAGCAGGTGTTGCAATTTACATTCTATAGTACAGAGATCGTCCTCCGTTTGTACTCTATCACTCGTTAAAGCAACGTCCGCTTCCTCCGCTTCGATTTGTGTCTGAATCTCGTCATATTTGGTGGATAATTCCATCAAATGACGCAGTTTTATTTTCAGCCCATGAGGATCGCTGTTTAACAAATCGAAGTTATCCGCGAAGGTATTTACTCGGGATATTAAGGCCTTAATTGTGCCTCGTTTTTTTATTAGAGCCCTTACATCGGCCATTATTATAGTTTAAAATAAAAAAAAGGAAAAATATTTAGAAAGAAATTGAGCATAGAGCATGTGAACCACAAACTTAATTTTAAATGAGTTTAAATACGTTTCGGTAGCTAGCGATCGTTGTTTTGAACATAAACTTACTCTCTCTAACTAATCAAGCTTTGTTGGCAGTTAAATTATTGAAATTATGAATCTAAATGGTAACAAAGTATATCTTTATCTTTAAAGTTTTAACTGATAATGAGCTGCCAACCATTTATTAATTTGTATTGTGTAATGAGGTGTTTGTTTATACAAACGTGTTAAAAAATAACCACTAAAGTGAAATATTACTAAACGTCAAATGTGAGTAAAGTTTATAGTCACGTGGCCGTCGATCCATTCGTGATGAATCTGGCTTCGATCCCGTTTGGAGCTGCTACACCTCCTGTCTCTTCTGGTCAGATGACGCCTCGTGTTGTACCCTCCATCAATTAAAGCTGTGGAATCTTTTTTGATGACCTCGCAAATGTTGTCCTGCTTTGTCCCGTCGTCTCTGGTCTACTGCTTGGCCGAATCTTGTCGAGATGACTGCGACGTGATTCAGAACAATGGTGTCGCTCAGGACGAGAATGATGCCCGTAGGGCGTGATTAAATTCAGATCGGTTTGTCCAGGAATGATGCGTATGAGAAATGCTGTCGCTTGTGGACCCAAACATGAGCAATCCGTCCCGTGGTGACCAAAAACGTTTTCGTAATATGAAATCCTGCCCGGTGGGACCAAAAATGATGTCGTTTTTGGGCCCAAAAATATGAAATCCTGCCCGGATGGACCAAAAATGTTGCG
Source organism: Magicicada septendecula (assembly GCA_034769895.1). Classification (NCBI taxonomy): domain Eukaryota; kingdom Metazoa; phylum Arthropoda; class Insecta; order Hemiptera; family Cicadidae; genus Magicicada; species Magicicada septendecula. Next base: position 350,173,636 of record CM068375.1, read on the forward strand.
GTTTGGAAGCTCTTGAAGAATCGTGAGTTATTCCAAAAACGCTAAGTGGCAAAGGCTGGATTGTATGTTAGAAAGAAATGGACTGTATTGAAGATATTGAACATGCGTTTATTGAAAAATTTGTATTGTTAGTTACGATCGGCACGTGCGGATGCATTTGTGGCAATAACGCCCGAAATTAATTTTGAATAAAATCGTGGTCCATTGTAGATGGACGCAGGTAATTGAATTAAAAGAAATCTTATGAATGCATGCCAAAAAATATGCAGAAGCCGCGGCTGGAAGAGAAGTGTTTTACGAGAGTTGCGCTCGGAGCCTTGCTAGAAACTAAACTTGCCTGTAGCCGGCTGCAGCGTTTGATAAGCGCGTGACGTCATCCGCGCGTGCCGTGTTGCGGGGGTAGACCGCGTACAGCTGATAAACCAGTACAAAGTTTAAACAATTTGAATGTAGAAAGATATCGTCTCATTAACAATAGAGAACAGCATGCATGAATATTTAAAGGACCTGTTGCAACCCATCATTGCTTAATGAGGGTAGCCGGTTATGAACAAACTACCCTCATTTAAATATGGTTTATATGCTCTATATAGGTATATATATATATATATATATATATATTTTTTTTTTCAATCACTTTCTGCTACAGTCCGTTTCTTGATGTATATAATACTTTAATATTTATAACTAAATTTACCTCAAGATATACTTTTTTCCTTTAGGAACATGTTTCGAGAGTTCTTGTTCTCCCATCTTCAGCCTTCGCCATCTTGTTTCTGGTGAAGTATTTGTGTGTTGGCTTCTGGATGTTATTAAGGTAGTTTGTTGGTCTTTGGTCCTTCAAAGTTGTATTATTGTGTGTGGTTGTGGTATCTGTTTTTGTATTTTGTGTATTTTCGATTTTGAGTGCTTTGAATATTGTGTCATGTTTTGTATTGATTTGTATTTGTTCTGGTATTAATTTGTTTTGTGTTTTATGTTTGTAAATTTGTAAATTTTCCCAAATGTTCATTATGGTGCCTTTGTGTGGTATATGTTTTATTAGTGTTACATTGGTTATGTCTGGGAATTCATGTCCTGTGTTTATTGCATGTGTGGCTAAATTGGATTTATATATATTTGGTTTTTTGTATGCATTTAGGTGTTCAAAATAACGTTTTTTCAGCTGTTTTTTTGTTTGTCCTATATAAAATTTATTGAAATCTTGGCATTCAATTTTGTATATACCATTGGTTGTTGTATTATCTTTGTTGTGTGAGCTATTTATATTTTGTAATTTATTTTTATTAGTTTTGTATGCTATTTTTATATCTGTGTTTTTAAATAGTTTTGTTAGTTTTGTCATTTTATTATTTATATATGTGAATGTGGCCCATTTTTTGTTGTTGTTATTATTTATGTGTTGTTCAGTTTGATTAATTCTTAATTGTTCAGTTTTTATTTTGTATTTGATTTTATTTTCTATTTTGATCATAGTATTTTTATTGTATCGATTTGCATAACCAATTTGGTATATTATATTTCTTTCTTTGTCAGTTTCTTGTTTGTTTAGGGGTATTTTGTACATTCTGTTAAATAACGAATAAAATGCTGCCATTTTATGTTGTGGTGGGTGGTCAGAATGGTTAGGTATAATGATGTTAGTGGAAGTTGGTTTTCTATATATTGCATATTGTATGTGTTTGTTGTATCTTGTGATGGTTATGTCTAAATAGTTGATTTTGTTATGTTTAAGTATTTATTATTCCACTTAGAGCTAACAAGTTTATTACATCCAATCTCTTGGAATAATAAATACAATAACATAGAAAATAAAATAAGATTTGAAAAAAACAAAAAGACTTATACAATCAACAAAAAAATTAACACATTAAAACAACAAAACAAAAATCAAGAACAAAAAAACAAAAATAAACACACATTTTACCCTCGAACCATTAACCTCAGCAATACAGAATTTAACAAAAAAGAAACAGAATATTTAAACAATATGTCAAAAACTAACATAACCCAAAATGCAAACAAAAATCTAGAAAATTTAATAGGAGAAACAGAATTTGCCATTAACCTAATAAAAGACAATATACAAGAAGAAAAAAGAACAGAAGCAACACATATAATTAAAAAAATAATCACTAGCGAAATGAAAAACAAAGATAAACAAAAGAAAAACAATAAAACAATAAAAGAAATTAAAAATAAAGTAAAGAACAATAATATAATAATAACTAAAGCAGACAAAAGTCAAGCAACAGTAATCATTGATAAAGCAGACTACATAAAAAAAACCGAAGAATTCATCAACAATAATAAATGCGTGCAACTAGATAAAAACCCAACAGAAAACAATCTTAAACAAACAATAAAACTAATAAAAACCAATAAAAACATTTTCAACAATAAAAACACAGACATATATATAAACAATAATCCAGAACCACCTAAAATGAACAGCCTAATAAAAATACACAAATTAAACAACCCAATACGTCCATTAATCAATTTCAAAAAAGCTCCTACATACAAAATAGCAAAAATAATAGCACAAAAACTAAAAAGTAACCATCTAACAAATAACCACCATAACATAAAAAATACATACGAATTAATAGACAAACTAAAAATAATAAATATAAATGAAAATACATTTTTCACATCATATGACATAACAAACATGTACACTAATATCCCAGTAGAAGAAACAATGACATAATAATAAACAAACTTATAGAACAAAATGAAAACAAACAATATAAAACCGAAATAAAAAATAGTCTCCAACTAATACTAAAACAAAATTACTTTGAATTTAATAGCAAAATTTATCAACAGAAAGAAGGTTTAGCAATGGGATCACCATTATCAAGCATAATAGCAGAAATATTCCTACAACACATAGACACCAAAATACAAAATATCATAAAAACACATGACCCAGATGGCATATGGATAAGATATGTAGATGATGGACTATATGTATCAAATAACAAAAACACAAATGCAGAGAACATACTGAAACAAATCAATAACATACATCCCAAAATACAATTCACAGAAGAAAAAGAAAAACATAACAAAATCAACTATTTAGACATAACCATCACAAGATACAACAAACACATACAATATGCAATATATAGAAAACCAACTTCCACTAACATCATTATACCTAACCATTCTGACCACCCACCACAACATAAAATGGCAGCATTTTATTCGTTATTTAACAGAATGTACAAAATACCCCTAAACAAACAAGAAACTGACAAAGAAATAAATATAATATACCAAATTGGTTATGCAAACGGATACAATAAAAATACTATGATCAAAATAGAAAATAAAATCAAATACAAAATAAAAACTGAACAATTAAGAATTAATCAAACTGAACAACACATAAATAATAACAACAACAAAAAATGGGCCACATTCACATATATAAATAAAAAAATGACAAAACTAACAAAACTATTTAAAAACACAGATATAAAAATAGCATACAAAACTAATAAAAATAAATTACAAAATCTAAATAGCTCACACAACAAAGATAATACAACAACCAATGGTATATACAAAATTGAATGCCAAGATTTCAATAAATTTTATATAGGACAAACAAAAAAAACAGCTGAAAAAACGTTATTTTGAACACCTAAATGCATACAAAAAACCAAATATATATAAATCCAATTTAGCCACACATGCAATAAACACAGGACATGAATTCCCAGACATAACCAATGTAACACTAATAAAACATATACCACACAAAGGCACCATAATGAACATTTGGGAAAATTTACAAATTTACAAACATAAAACACAAAACAAATTAATACCAGAACAAATACAAATCAATACAAAACATGACACAATATTCAAAGCACTCAACATCGAAAATACACAAAATACAAAAACAGATACCACAACCACACACAATAATACAACTTTGAAGGACCAAAGACCAACAAACTACCTTAACAACATCCAGAAGCCAACACACAAATACTTCACCAGAAACAAGATGGCGAAGGCTGAAGATGGGGGAACAAGAACTCCCGAAACATGTTCCTAAAGGAAAAAAGTATATCTTGAGGTAAATTTAGTTATAAATATTAAAGTAATATATATATATATATATATATATATATATATATATTGCAACGATACGTTTAGTATAAGTATGTGTATCAACCCCTGACTGAGGTATGTTAACATACGAAAGCACGTATGAAATATATAATAAAAATAATGTAATAAATATACGTTAGGTAAAAGAAATAAATAATATAAGAAATAAACGTAGTATTTAATTTTAAATAAATCACATATTGTAAGTAAGCCTGCATATGGAATCAAATAGCTTAGTTAGTTTTTAAACGAAACGAAGGGCAGAAATTGACACGCGCTGACCGGCAGAGGTGACGTCAGAGCGACCTGCCGCTGCTTGTGTATCAGTCTGTGTGTGTGTGTGTGTGTGTGTGTGTGTGTGTGTGTGTGTGTGTGTGTGTGTGTGTGTGTGTGTGTACATGTGTAAACGACAGACAGGTTGAATTATGCAAACGAGGGTGGAAGATTGTACACAGTTTTTTAAGTACTGAACGAGAACCAGAAGTCACACGAATCAGCGACATATGTAAAAACATAGCTGACGCCTGGCGCTTCAGTTTGGCGTTAAGTGGTCATTAATCGTGGGAACCGTTTAGCCACCATGTGAAAGTATGCCATAACTGCCATAATTTACACACCTTAATTTAAACACCTTAAACAAAGTTTAATATTATACCGAACGATTGGTGAAATAATATTTATAAAAAAGTGTGCGCTTCATAGAAAGACGCGTAGGTTGAATGTAACAATTAAATCGACGCGCCGACCTGTTCAATGTTGTCAAAACAGTTTCCAACAGGAATTTCAACGACGGGAGCAGTATAAAACCCCAGCGAGCGACACACTCTTTCTCAGATGAACTCACTTTGACACGTAAGATCCACGCATCTTGCAAACCGCGAATTTTACAAAATCATGTAAGGTTTTAAACAGCATTCAATAACGTGAAGTGCGATGGAACCGGCATTACGTCGGTGCAAGTATTAATGAACAGAGTGATTTCAAAAGACTATACTAACGAATCTACAAGAGTTGTAACTACGATGAAATTCGAGAAGTCTACATAGAACTTCTAGACATCTACGAGGGAAAAGATAAGAAGAGGAGAGGAACTAGAACAAGAAGACGAGAGGACGCAGGGACAGCACATGCAGCTACATCCAGCCGTACATCATCACGACCAGAGGTCCACGTCAGAACTCAGCATCCAGGAGACGGAGCGAGGAATTTCAACGACGCAGAGACAGAGAAGGTGATACCGAAGAGGATCAACAAACTCGAGAGTCCAGATGACGGTATCGACAAAGTTAAATGGTTGCAGAAAAATGCAGGTGAAGTCAGACATTTATTGAATATTATAAATGACCCTGAGGTCTATCGAAAAAGCTCTAGTTTCCATATACAAGTTTACGAAGAACATTAGTATATTTTTAAATTTGCATAATGAATAAATAAATGTTCAAAGTATAATTGATAATAGAGAATATAACTGTAGTAATCTCATAAATAAATGGTCAAGGAAGAACCATATTTTTATTATATTTTTGTAATTGATTAGATAATTAAATTCAAATATGAGAGTTACGTAATTAGAAGATTGTTAATTAATTGAGACATTAAATAATAGAATCAATTAAAGTAATAAATGTTCTCTATTAATATTTTAATAAATATTTAATTAATTAAAAGTTTTTATTAAGTGGTATATATTAAAAACCACACTTGCAAAGACAAGATGACTATTAAATTTTATACGTGTTAATCACGTTTTATAATAATTATATGTGTTATGTATTATATGTCTGTGTAATATTTCAGGTCATATATGATTTATGTATGTGTATACTATGTCTTAAAAATAGAAGAAATAAGATTTCAACACGTTATAATTGCATTATATTCAGATCGAATATAAGGGTTCAAATAATAATAAACCCACACAAAACAATTAATAATATGATAATTTGAATTTTTAAAGAATAAATCAAATGAATATGATTTTATTAAAACAGTCGTACTAGTTTCACAACCAGTACTAAATCCTCTGTACTCTTTACTTGTATTAAACTTATATAACGATATTCACGTGCTTATCCACACTCAATCAACTACCAAAGCCTGCGACCCAGCCGGGGAACATCAAGGTAAATACTGCAGAAGGAGAGTATACCTCCGAGACATGGGTAAGTGCGCACAAATGAGTAAGAGCATATGTGTAAAAGTAAGTGTCTAAAAATAACGTTGTATAGTAATTGGCGTGCCCAACGTTGTGACCCGACACGTAGAAAAAATAACGTATTGCAGAATAAATGTTAAATATCATTAAAAGTAAATGGCGCCCTGGTAATAAATAAAGTCTAATAAATAATTAGCAAAAATATTGTAGCAAGAATTAATAGGCAATTTATGTAATAAATAATATTACAAATTGTGAAATTAAGAACAGAGAGAAAAAGAGTTGTGAAATTAATACTGATAAATAAAATAAACTTTAAATAAAGAAATATAGAGTCATGGTGGACAAATAATTAAAAATATAATTCATATAACGAATCAGTTAGGACACCGTAGTCTGCAATGGCGAAGCAACCAACAATGTACTTCGAAACGATGTTTAAACGACTTCAGGAAGAGTTGAAAACGAATAGTGAAAAGTTAGAAACTAAATTCGAAAGTAGCAGTGCAGAACTAAAAACTCAATTAGAGAGCAGTAGTGCAGAACTTAAAACGCAATTAGAAAGTAGCAATGAAAAATTAGAAATATTAGAAACTCAAGTAGAAGATAGTCGCAATAGATTAGAAATTACTATTGAAGAAGTGAAAACCCAATTAGAAAGAAATATAGAACTCGTCAGTAATACTTTGAAAACAGAGCTTACTGCACGCGTTCAACAGTCACTTAATGAACAAGCTGTAAAGATAGATAGTAAATTTAAAGAACAGCGTGAATATACAACACGTGAAACTAAAGAACACATTCGACGACTGGCTGAACAGTGGAATGAAAAATTTAAAATTACAAAGCAGGAGCAAGACCTTAGACACAAAGACGTAAATGAGCGCATCCTGGACAACACCAACAGAACAAAGGAACTCACTGTGAGGACCGAGACTGTAGAAATAGCTGTGGAGGAGGTCACGAGAAAAACTACACACCACTCCATGGAAATTAACAATATGAAACATGGACTACAAGAGGAGGTAGAAAAACTACGAGCGGAAGTCAACAGACGACCAAGTGCTATAATGATGTGTGCTGCAAAGGTAGACGATCGAGAGAAGATCAGTTTTAAAGGTAATAATTGGGAGAACCCCATAGAATTTTTACATATGTGTGAACGAGAAATGGCAACAATAGGAAGCAACTTAAACGACAGAGACCTGTAAAACCTCCTTTTATTTAAGGAGAGGCTACGAGATATTTAGAACTAGGCAGAAAGCCTAGAAGAAGCATAAAATGTGCTGGGTCCAGTGAGACGGGACTTGTAATTAAAACTCTCTATTAGCAAACAAATAACAACTTTTATTTAAACAAATTTTTTTTTACATAATTATAGTAAAATTTCTTGAATCATATTTTGTCTATATATATATATATTGCAACAGATAAAACTTTATTATTCTAATAAGGATATTGTGAGTGTGTAAAAATCGATACAAGTCTATTATGGAGGAGATGAAAAATTATTTATTATATACAAATATTGTTTATAAAGATGTATAATGTATTTTAAATTGTCATGTATTGATAATATATTTTATTGTTTGTACTGTTCGATAATATAAATCGATTTTACTTGTTTGCTGCAACGTCCTCCTCTCGTCTCGTCGGTCTCGTCTCGTCGGTCCCGTCTTGGTGTCCTCTTCTTCCTGTCCCTCCTTCCTGGTGTCCTATTCGTCCTGGCGTCCTCTTCTACAGCTTCACTCCTTCCTGGTGTCCTCTTCGTCTCGTCGTCCTCTTCTACAGCAAGCGGCTCCAGCGGCGATATTTCACAGACTCTCGTAGTTATGTTTGACTGCTTCCACGATATCTTGTAGAGTCTTTAAGTTCCCTAAGCGGATATCTTAACTTACGCGAAACAGCACTGTATTTTATTTTATATTTTATCTAATTATTTACCCTCTCGGTTATTATCGCAAAACTTCGTTAAGAATTTCAGGGTTTATAGTTTATTTTATATAAAATATTCCTCTATTCCTTCTTGGTTCTTACCGCAAAACTTCGTTAAGAATTTTAAGGTTTATGGTTTATTTTATATAAGATATTTCTATTTTTGTAAGAGAATAACTCTCTTACCCGGGCACAACTTCCCCTAGCAACGTCGACAGACAGACTGTGCCCATCCTAGCTCTGCAATGTATGAATCTCACTGAATTTGGTGTATTTTGATAGGCCAAGCCCAAGTCACATGATTGATGGAACGACCAGATACACAAATTTCATGAAAAACTTTGTATAATTTAGCATAGTCCTGCATGGAAATTATCTACAAATTTTATTACCCTATCATTGATAAGAGTTACACTAGAATTTTTCTTTACTTAAAAACCCATATTTCTAAAATAGTTACAAACCTCAGAGTATACACGAATCGAAGCTATTTACTTAAATAATTCCTTGTCAAATTTTCATGTAAATCGGTTAACTACCACTGCCGCAATAGCGATCGCAGATTATCACACCCGCACACGCGCACCAATTCATATAAAAAATACATGACAATATAGTACATCTTTTTATGAATAGTTTGGTGTAACCTATATGCTTATCAATTTTTAAATACAAAACTTACGACTAATAGACAAAATATTACACAAAACAAATTTAAACAAGAAAATGCTCGTCGTTCATGTACTCTGATATACACAGCATATCTTATCATCCTGTGTTCTGTTGCAGGATTAACCCCTCCACGTGTAAAAAAATTTTTTTTATATGGAATACAATTTTTTTTTAAAACCAAAATTGACATAACTTCATCCCAATAATCATAATCATCTAAATAATAACATAATAACTTCAAAAATCAAAATAACTGAGTAGTTTCTATCTAACAACATTTCCCCAACTGTCACTTTGACAGCACTAAATTGTAAACAAACAACCGCACATGGCTGCTTATCACCAAACATTCCTGAACACTGATAAGGATGTCCATGTCTGACGTCATTCGTCTATATCGACAGTTCGTCCATACATTTTTCAACATGATTACAATTATTCTTATTTTACACATAATTTTATACAATTTCCTACCAGTCATTCCACATATATCCTGGCATTCTCTTTTAATTATTTGTTTTATCCTTATTTTAAATTTTAATTTATCGCACAGACTCATGCCGCTCAACCTTTCTAGTTTTTTGATTGCTCTTCGCTTGCATTTGTTTCGGTAATTGCCGATACATTGCTTTGATTTAATTTTTAAAGGTTTATATGTAATGCCAGTTGTATTACCCAGGCTACACATAATATAATCTTCTTTGTACAATATGAACTCATTGTTTGATTGAAATTTCTCTGGTATCATCTCAAGCAATATTTTTATCAAGTTTTCACAGTGATCAGTATCTAAGTGCACTTTAAAAATTTTTAATGTCTCGGATTTGTCTGCATACACATTCATAAAAGACCAACACACAGTGCAGTACAGTGAATTTCCAACTGTATAAATACCACTTGCATTACGTTTCATATGTGGCTGAAAACACTCATATAGTTTTGATCTTCTGTCAGAATTAACCTTACCTGTGTGCATTTCCTCAACTGCACCAGCTTCAGGAACAAAACCACTTTGTTTACCCAGGTATTCATCAAATACCTTATTTACATATTCATTTTTACAACTGTATGGACTTCTCAAGTGTTTATAAATTTCATTTCTGACTGATAAAACATTACCAGAATGGATCTGCATCTTACTGACACGGTACAGCAAATAACATTTATTGTTTTTAAATAATCCACCGTTTACCCTTTGATCATACCAATCAGGATAGATGTGAACCAACACTTTGATAAGGTATTCCCTATTTCTCTTTTCATATTTATTTAAAATATTATTTGATTGTTTTCGTTGATCGGCTGTTATCTCCTTATCGGGCGTTCCACCGTTACCCGCTATCTTATCTATGCGATTACCAGCTGGTTTCTGTATGTCGACGGGACTACATCGGTCAACCGCATTGTCACATTCACTTTCCTGCCTAAGAGAATAATCCAACTTAATTTTAGCTTCACATTCTCTGCTGTGAGATTTATTCCTTTCTAAGGCAGTCTCACTACTACTACGAATTAATTCTAATTTATCAGTTATACGTTTTTCGGTTATCTCTTAAAGTTGTTTACTTTGTTTAGCCTGGTCATGAACGGCTGTATAAATTTTTTTATTCTCATCATGAAATGAGTGTAGCGACTTATTTTGCTTCACCGCCTCGTCTCTACCAACCTTATTTTCTTCTGAGAGCTTTTGTATATTAGCTAGGATTGCCGCTAATGTAATCTGTAATTCTTGTGATTCGGCCATATTCATTTATATATTTTTTTATTTATAAAATATTATAGTTTTTATTTATAGTAACGTCAATATTTTTTTATACGTATTATTATTAATAACGTCCGTTTATGTTATTTATTATTATAGTCCAGTCTCTCAGATCAAATGTAAACAAGCTTAATCTAACATAAATACTAATAATAATTCAATCTCCACATAGACAATTTACTACTATTATTAAAATATCTGATAAGAGAGAGTATTGAAACTTTTATCTACACTCCCTGATAACATAGAACAGCACATATAAATAGTTCTATGAATTTAGTCTCTACACACTCAAATAAATATTTCTTTTTTAAAATTAATTCAAAATTCGAGCCCAACGTTGGCAAGCGCCAAATATCCTTATGCAACAGATCAAACTTTATTATTCTAATAAGGATATTGTGAGTGTGTAAAAATCGATACAAGTCTATTATGGAGGAGATGAAAAATTATTTATTATATACAAATATTGTTTATAAAGATGTATAATGTATTTTAAATTGTCATGTATTGATAATATATTTTATTGTTTGTATTGTTCGATAATATAAATCGATCTTACTTGTTTGCTGCAACGTCCTCCTCTCGTCTCGTCGGTCCCGTCTTGGTGTCCTCTTCTTCCTGTCCCTCCTTCCTGGTGTCCTATTCGTCCTGGCGTCCTCTTCTACAGCTTCACTCCTTCCTGGTGTCCTCTTCGTCTCGTCGTCCTCTTCTACAGCAAGCGGCTCCAGCGGCGATATTTCACAGACTCTCGTAGTTATGTTTGACTGCTTCCACGATATCTTGTAGAGTCTTTAAGTTCCCTAAGCGGATATCTTAACTTACGCGAAACAGCACTGTATTTTATTTTATATTTTATCTAATTATTTACCCTCTCGGTTCTTATCGCAAAACTTCGTTAAGAATTTCAAGGTTTAAAGTTTATTTTATATAAAATATTCCTCTATTCGTTCTTGGTTCTTACCGCAAAACTTCGTTAAGAATTTTAAGGTTTATGGTTTATTTTATATAAGATATTTCTATTTTTGTAAGAGAATAACTCTCTTACCCGGGCACAACTTCCCCTAGCAACGTCGACAGACAGACTGTTGTGCCCATCCTAGCTCTGCAACGTATGAATCTCACTGAATTTGGTGTATTTTGATAGGCCAAGCCCAAGTCACATGATTGATGGAACGACCAGATACACAAATTTCATGAAAAACTTTGTATAATTTAGCATAGTCCTGCATGGAAATTATCTACAAATTTTATTACCCTATCATTGATAAGAGTTACACTAGAATTTTTCTTTACTTAAAAACCCATATTTCTAAAATAGTTACAAACCTCAGAGTATACACAAATCGAAGCTATTTACTTAAATATTTCCTTGTCAAATTTTCATGTAAATCGGTTAACTACCACTGCCGCAATAGCGATCGCAGATTATCACACCCGCACACGCGCACCAATTCATATAAAAAATACATGACAATACAGTACATCTTTTTATGAATAGTTTCGTGTAACCTATATGCTTATCAATTTTTAAATACAAAACTTACGACTAAAAGACAAAATATTACACAAAACAAATTTAAACAAGAAAATGCTCGTCATTCATCTACTCTGATATACACAGCATATCTTATCATCCTGTGTTCTGTTGCAATATATATATATATATATATATATATATTAATTGCAATTTAAAATTTACCATCATAATACAACATTTAATATATCACAATTCAGGAAAAAAAAATTCTTTTGATATCAAACTTCCCAAAATAGTATTGCCGACATAATATAGTAATATTTCTTAAATCCCATGTTACACACACACACACACACACACACACACACACACACACACACACACACACACACACACACACACATATATATAAATTGTAATTTAAAATTTACCATCATAATTCAACATCTAATATATCACAATTCAGGAAAAAAAAATCTGTTGATATAAAAATTCCCAAAATAGTATTGCCGACATAATATAGTAATATTTCTTAAATCCCATTTTACATATATATATATTAAATGTAATTCAAAATTTACCATCATAATTCAACATTTAATATATCACAATTCAAAAAAAATCCTTTAATATCACAAATTCCCAAAATAGTATTCCCGACATAATAAGTCTTTCGACATTGTAAATATATATATATATTGTAAGCAGACCGCTGTATGCCGGTCGTTACAAAAGATAAAAAGTTGATGAAAAATTTTATAAAAAATGAAATTTTCAAATAATAAAAAATTTTCTTTGTGTTTTTTAATGTGTGTATATAAGAAATAAATCTGTTTTAAATGTTCCTGTAAAAAATTTGATAATCAGGCAGGTATTTATTGACTATCGAGCACTTCTTGAAGATTTGAACCAAGTCTGGAGTTAAATAGATTAACTCCAGTTAGCCATCGATTGGTGATTTTTCTTGCTGGTCCAATATCTCACTCAAATAAAATATTTTCTTCTTCTTTAAGTCCCTCAGTCTTAATAAATACTCTTAAATTAACCTGTGAAATAAATAACAGATAAGAAATAATGGAAATATAAAGATTTATTGAACAATTTAAATAAATAATCGATTTTTTATCGATGGAGAGCAATTATCGACTCCGTCTCGGGAATTATCGATTGTGCATACAGAATAAAATTTATGATATGTATTATATAAAAGACAGGTTCTTTGAGCGATTAAAATTAATAGTCAGAGAAGGGTGACGAGAAAGTATAACATTAACAATTAAAATAAATACAATAATTATTATTCAATAGTATTTAAATAATTCTGATATGTAATATTTATAAAAGTTGTCGTCAAACCGTAGGCAGACTATGACGTCACTGCTATGTAGATGGCAGGCAGGCTCCGTTGAATTAAAAGATGGCCGCTACTATTTCTGGCGTACTGGCGTAGTTACTGCGAGATCGACATGTCCAAAAATCACGACAAAATTACCTTTGTGAATGTCTGAAATCTTCCCGGACTGGTGTAATATGTCTGTTAAGTTATTTGGTGTATTCTGAAGAAGTGTTCCGTGTAAACTTGTGTTAATTAGTTTATTTTGTATATGTTCACTCTTGTGGGTTAAGTTTCTGTAAATGTGGTTATGCGTTGTAGAGTGAATTGTGTCAAATATACTGTTTTACTGTTTTATCTCACTCGTATCATGAAGTTAGGTGTTATTTCTCACTATTGCCGTTAAAGGTTAGGTAAATTTAGCTATGAAATTGTTCAATTCATCTACCTCTCGTTGCACTGACATTAATAGTAATTAGACGTACCATTTTCTACTCGATTTAAAGAACGTTTTGTCACTCAACTATTCAGCTTGATATTCAACAAAAGACTAATTAACTTGGTCAAAAATCTGGCCCAGTTAATCCTTGAAAAAGTATTGTTAACATATTTCGATTACCCATACACATGATAAAATATTACATTATATATGGAATTTATTTATTTTATTCATCACTTTTATGAATTATGAACCTTATCATTGGTTTAATCATCTCATTCCTTTTAAATTGATGTATTATAGTCCATATCTGTAGACATTTTGTGGAAATTAACAAATTTCTTTACTTTTTGGAAATATAGGCTCAAAATTGGATTTCCGTCTTTATACAGATTTCCTCCATTTTAAATATCATTAATACTATTATAATAAATTTTAATTAGTCATATTCCTCTTTCTTTCCTTAAATACATATAAATTAAACCTTTGAACTGGTTTTTTGTGTTAATCTGTAAATTTGACATTGCTCTTTAAAATTAATTAATTTATATATTTTGAAAATTTACAATATTTTAAGGTATATTTCCTTATTATCATTTTAACTCATAGGATCATTCCCAGTAGTGTTTAACTGAGTTACCTTATCTAAATCTGGCTAGTTTACAGGATTTCTAAGTGAATTATTCTGGTTTATATCGTTTCTGTGAATTCACCAAATGGCCTAGATTTTAGAATTTTATATTTCTGTTTTTCTCAAATAAATTTAATCCTAACTCCTCCTCTGACTTTACATAGTTACTATTACATGAAAATAAAATGGTTTATAATTTATTGTGAAGTGCAGTATTTAATTAACACTACTGTTATTAAAATAAATAATTATGAACATTATTTAGCAATCTGCACAATTGAACATATTGCTGATATGGTTTGAACATATACTTTTAACTATTTTGGAGTTAACATAGCATACCTATTGAAACATTATTAATGGTATGTATGCTATTATGTAGCAAACATTATTCATTTAAAACACATAATATAAATCTTATTTTCTAATAACTCTTACAAATACATTTTACTAACACATTGGTTTTATGGCTGTGAATAAACAGTCTATTTAAACATTTTAAACTTACGAATACTAAATTAATGCCAATCCTTTCTGGTCTAAACCATTATTATTTATGACCCCCTACATCAGTAAACATGACCTCCCATACTCTATTTATTAGCATTTTTTTTACAAATGTCTTGTAAATAAAGAGTTACATTAAAATAATAAAATACTGGAAATCTTCCATTTTATTATTTTATTATGCTGGTTATTATTGGATATTAAAGTTGTTATATAGCATACTGATAAGTCATAGTATCACTAACTTTAAGTTTATTGCATTTCCAAAAAACACTTACACAAATTCACTTTCACTGTTGGTTCTGATATTTTGAGTCTTATTATCTCAGACCAGACCTTTAGTAATCATGGACTGTTAAGACTTGTTTATTTTCTTATCACACCATAGCTTTAGTCGGTTCACTTCTTATAATACTATACAGCACTTTAGTTTTCTAAATAATTACATTTTTATAGGATTTTGGGTATGTTATACTTTCTTTTGAATCGTTTTTGTGGGTTTGGGGTTGATGGTAGTTAATAATAATAATAGGTTTTACAACGGTGTTTCTTTCATACTATTTCTTCCTCTACTCCTGTCTTCTTTCTTGTCCTTCTTCTTATCTTCTTTCTTGTCTTCATTCTTGTCCTTCTTCTGGTCTTCATTCTTCTGGTCTTCTTGTCTTCCTTCTTTATTCTTGGGTAAACCAAGGTACTTGGTGTATCTCGACTGATGTTTAGTTTGGAGCATCTAATTTATTCACTGATACGGACCTTGTTCTTCTCTAAAGGTTTCAGGGTATTGTTTTCTTCCTGATCACAAACTTTATTCTTCCCTCTTCTTGGTTTTGGGGTATTTTGGTATTCACCACTCTTAAACTGAGTCTCGTTCTTCTTGATCTGGTGTTATTTATTTTGTTTACTGCTCCTAGCTCCTGGGTAAATTACTGATATTATAATATGAGTTGCTTTCAATACTTTCTTTGATATTTAAACAGTGGTTTTTATATAATGTAATGAGGATTTTTATTTTATCGTGGTTCATTCCTTTGATTTCCTTAAATCTCATTCAATATTATTTTAATATATGTGATGTAATTAAACTTTATGATTTTATATAACTTAATAAGTAGTGGATTTTCTGTCACGCTACAGAATGCCCTTCTCCAGAAGTAATTTTTTCAGACTATACTTGCTTTGTTTGAAACAATTGCTTATGATAATTATTCTATGTTTGTTATTATTCTGGACTTCCTTCCATTTTAAAAATTTTCTTATTTATATTTAAGTTTATATCATTCTCACTTTATCTCCCTTGATAGTAATAGTCATCTGAGTTCATATTTATTATTTCATTTTCATATTTCTTCTTAGTATTTTCTCCTTGGGATATTTCCTCCCTATCGTTCCCTACTTTGTGAGCTGGTTCAGTTCAGAGAGGCACTGTACGCTACTTTCCTCTGCTGTCCAATACTTCACACATATTTGAGTACAGAGGCAAATCATCTCTGCTCAAAAAACATATTAATACTGCTGGAATCATCTACAGACAGATTTAAAAAAAAATTATTCAGAATAGTACACATTTGTTACTATTTAAAAAATATCTTTGGGATACTTCACTTATTACTTATTATATTTCTCAGAGATTTTAATATTCCTATCTCAGTTGTTCTTCTGACACGTTAACTGGATGTTTCTTTCATTTGATATTATGGTAGGAAGCTCTTCTATTATTACATTTTTCAACTTTTCTTATCATATAAATCTTTTGGTTATAAATTCTTTATTACCTCCTGTTTTTTTTTTTTATTATAATCTGCATTGTTTATAGTAGCATATCTTTATGACATTTTTAGACTGTTTCTTTGTTCTTAAATTTCCACTTGAATTCTATTTTCTAGAACTTTTTATAACTGTCATTATCACAATTGACATTTAATTCATAAATCATTTTATATTAATTCTTTTAATTACATAAATCTTTGATATTATTCTCACATTATTCCTGTCATGGTTATTATACTTTCGAATGAATGTTTTTCATTAATTTCATAGTGTGGTCATAATTTCTCCTCATACCACTTCAAAGTTTTATTATCTTATAATTCCAAATAAGTTTTTGCACTTTATTATATTCAATCACTCAAATCGTATCAACTCAAATTGTATTAAAGAATTTTTTTTTATTTCCTTTGGCATCGTTTTATGGAAAGGTTTTTACTCTTCATATTGAAATTAGACATGATCATACTGTCCAGAATTATTTGTTTTAATTCCAAAGTCTGGTTCCTTTATTCATCCCATTATGATCCTTTATTAACATGGTAACTATATTTTATGTTTACCATAAATATGGTATTAAATCTCTTCTGTTTATCTCACCAAAGTGTTTCATTAATAATTGGTTGGTAAGTTGTATTTACTCTTGGTTTGGAAACTTGATTTATACACAATTCAAAATTCACGCTTTTATATTATTCCATAAAGGTTTTCTTCACATAATTTTTATGTAAGGTGGGCTTACTTTTCTTTTTAGAACCTATATTATTTCAATCTAAATTCTGTTTTATATTCTTCTCTTCAAAATGTTTTTTCTCAAATTCCTGGTTAGTAAGATGGTCTTACATTGTTTTAAAATTTTGAGGATTTTATTCTAACTTCTTCTTATATTATTGCCATAAAAGTTTCTTAAATAACTGGTATGTAAGGTGGGCTTACATGTGTTTTAGAATTTTGATTATTTAAATTCTAACTTCTGTTTTATATTCTTGCCGTAAAGTTTTTCAAATTTTTTGTTAGTAAGGTGATCTTACCCTTGTTTGGAATTTTGATGGTTTTAAATTCTAATTTCTTCTTATATTATTGCCATAAAGTTTTTTTCATAAATATCTGGTATGTAAGGTGGACTTACATGTTTTTTTAGAATTTTGGGGTTTTATTCTAACTTCTTCTTATACATATCTTCTAAATGGTTTCATTAATAATCTTGTAGTAAGATGTACTTACTTTGTTTTCGGAATTTTGTTGGTTTTAAATTCTAAATTCCTTTTTATACATATCTTCTAAATGGTTTCATTAATAATGGTGTAGTAAGATGTACTTACTTTGTCTTTGGAATTTTGATGGTTTTAATCATAAAATTTCTTCATGGATGCCTGGTTAAAGACACCCTTGACTTTATTTGAATTCATTTCCTTGATTTCGTATGTGTTGTTGTTATTGTCCCTTGAGACAATATAGGGACCAGTGTACAGAAGCAATAATTTTTTTGTTATCCCCTCTAAGGAACTGGGTAATTCCCTATTCTTCAACAACACCTTCTCTCCAACGGTATAATGAATAACCTTACCCATGCTTTTATTGTATTTATTCCGCCGTTTCTCCTGATCTTCGGCCACCTTATTGTGCAATTGAATTCTATCAAATATATATTTATGCTCTCTGGGGAACTCCAAGATATCTTCGATCTCTCTAGGGGGTTGTCTCTCGTACATTGCGGAGTAAGGGGTTATTCCTATGGCTGGATGGTATGCTAGGTTGAGGAATTCTTCAGTGGCCTCGAAGTATTCTTGCCACCTCCTCTGCTGATCATGGCAATACGTTCTTAATAGGCGCCCCACCTCTCGCAAGACTCTTTCGGCCGGGTTACTGCTTGGGTGGTATACAGATGTCTTGTATGTATGAACCCCCATTGACAGCAGTGTATCCCGCCATTTCCTCCCCTTGAATTGTGTTCCATGGTCGGTTATGATCGATACCGGTTTTCCGACGGTTGGGAAGTACTGGTTGATCAGGATTTCAAGAACTTTATTCGTAGTCGCCCGATTCGCTGGGTATAGCTTCACGAACTTGGTATAATGGTCCATTATTATGACGAGATATTTGTATCGGTGGCGGCCTCCACTGCGGGGAAATGGCCCACAGATATCCAGGAATACCTTCTCAAGTTTCGACTGCGAGATTATTGGAATCATCTGCCCCTGTCTTTTCTCGTTGTTAGTTTTTACGAGTTGGCAAATGCGACAGTTTCTACTGTACCTCCGTACCTTCCGATTTATGACCTTGATATGGCAGCTCTCTTCCAGGGCCTTTACCACCTTTAAGGCGCCCATATGCCCATATCGAACATGGTAATTGAACACTATCTCCTTCTCGATATGGGTCGGAATTATTACCTTCCATTCCTCCTTATATAATGATGGTTTGGAAAACAGGATTCCATTATGTATGGTATAATATTGGGAGATTGTCTCATCCCCTGCTTCCAGTCTTGAGATAATAGTATTTAACTTCGGGTCAGCTTGTTGGTGTGTGCTTAGGTGTTCCAAAATTGATTGTAGACCGGCGCTGCTGCTGAGAATATGGTATACTTTCAGAATACTCTCCTCCTCCCCCTCGAACGTCTGTTTGTCAATGTCTACTCTAGACAATACGTCCGCGACGACATTCTTCCTTCCGGGGATATACTCCCACTTAAGGTCGTATTCTTGCAGCAATAGTATCCACCGCGTTAGCCTTCCATGGCTCAACTTACATCTCTTAAGGAACGAGATAGATTTATGGTCTGTCCGGACGGTAACGGAATAACCAAGAATATAAGTGCGGAACTTTCCGCACGCGAACACAACACTCAATGATTCCTTTTCTGTAACGTGATAGTTTTTCTCACACTGGTTCAATGCTCTGCTGGCAAAGCAGATTACAAGATGTTCGCCCTCCTCATCCTCTTGATATAATGTAGTGCCGAGGCTGATGTCACTGGCATCACAATTAAGAAGGAAAGGCTTGTTAAAATCTGGATGGCGGTGTATAATGGGTTCAAGGAATTTTTGTTTTATAAGAGTTAATATATTTTGTTGTTCATTACCCCAGATCCATTTATTTTTAGATGACAGTTGCGGCTGAAATCTGGCAGTCAGTTCTGAGTACTTTTCCTGGAACTTGCGGTAATAATTACAGAGTCCCAGGAACGACTGTAACTGCCTTCGATTCTTAGGTGTAGGAAAGTTCTGAATCGCTTCGACTTTTTCAGCCGACGGTGAGATTCCCTTATCATTTAAGACGAAACCTAAGAATTGTATTTCTTTAGCAATAAAATGAGATTTTGCTAATTTCAGCGTAATATTGTTTGCTGCTAGCTTCTGTAAGACGTGTTCCACACGGTAGCAGTGTTCCTCCCAAGTTTCTAAGGACACTAGCAAGTCATCGACGTATACGGTGGTGAATTGTAGTGCTTCTTGGCCAAGTATCTGGTCCATGCAGTGCACAAAGACTGCGACTGAGTTTACCAGTCCGAAGGGCAACCTCTTAAACTGGTAGTTCCGCCCTTCGAATATAAAGGCCAGATACTGGCGACTCTGTGGATGTAATTCCACCTGCCAGTACCCGCACACCGTATCCCAGGTAGTGAAGTATTTGGTACCGTGGAACCGTTTTAAGATCTCCTCAATCTCACCGGGCGAAGTCCTGTCATTAATGATCATCTTATTTATTTCGCGCGCATCTAAACACAAACGGACTTGTCCGTCTTTCTTAGGAATAGCCACGATAGGACTTGTATATGGGGAATGGCTACTCTCTATAATGTCACGGTTAATCATTTGCTCTATTTCAGCTCTTACTGCTTGCTTTCGTGATTGCGCAATGGGGTAAGACTTCCGGTTAAAGTCCACTGTGTCTCGGAACTGTAGAGTACACTGGAAATTTTTCACTTTACCGGGCTCATCAGAAAAGACTGATTTATATTTGTTGTATATGTTTATTAATTTTTTCGCTTGGTTTGTTGTTAAACCTTCGCCAGTTATACCGCTCCGGAAATCCCTGATCTCCTGGATTTTTTGTGACCATAAATCTTCATTGAAGGTGTCGTCTATCCTTTGTTCAATTATAGATGTTGGCTGGATGTAATTAATTTTTCGGATTTGCTGGTGGATACTATCGGGAACGACTTGGTCACTACCTACCAAGTTCGCCGTCCAAGAATGTCCGTTAGAAAACAGCGATAATGTTTCAGTTCTCAGATCAATGATGGCGGAATTCCTCCTAAGCACATCACACCCGACCAGTATATTAAATGGCAGACCGCTCGCCACCAAGAATTCCATATCAATCGCTATACCACAGCTCATCACACTGGCGGAGACTTGTCTACGTATAGTTTTGTTTTGTCGGCCGGTTGCACCCAACAAAACAATATTATTCAACGGCAACGTTGGTAAAGTTCTCCCGCACTCTTGCTGTATCCTCTCCAGTTCCGTCGTACTTATTATTGACACGTTCGACCCAGTATCGATCATTAACTTGGCTGGGATGCCTTCTACCTTGGCGTCGATATGTATTATTTCATTATTGAAGTTATTGGTGGGATTCCTGTTATCCTCTTCCAATAACTCCTGTCTGATGTCCTTTAGGTAGTTGCACCCTATGATGGTGATACGATTGTTATTAAACACGTGATTGTACTCATTATTATTATTATACCCAGTATTTAGGAGCAGTAACGGGTTCTGGCGATTTATTACTGCCTGTGCCCGTTTAAAGGCTCGGCATCATTGTTCCTTTGAGCCATACTAGTCGATGCCTCATTTGGGATGCTCAGAGTGGTTACCTGTCGATCTGTCCTATGGTCTTCCGGTCGTTCGTGGTTCGACCTCCGTTCAGCGTTGTCTAAACTATTGCTCCTACGCGCCGGATAGTACCTTGGTTGGTCCCGTTCTAGGCTCCTCCGCCTTTCTTCATATCCGCGGTAGCTATTTCGTCGATTGTGATCGAATCTCCGCTGTCGTCCATCTGTGGCTCGTATGAAGTTCACTCTAGGGCGAGGAAACCTATTATTATTAAAATTACCATTATTGGGACCCGTACGATTGGTATTATTAAGGTAATGACTATTACCATAATTGGGGCTTCTCTGACTATTTGCGTTATTAGGGTAGGGATTGCGGTTACCCTGATAACCATTAGAGGGCCGATTCGGGTTTTGATGGTTTGGACCCGTATTATTATTATCATTGTAACTAGGATTGTTCACATTATTACTATTATTAGAACCGTTATTTCGCGGGTATGCTCGGCCTCCTTGGTACCCAGTATTTATGTGGTTCGTACCCTGGTTATTGTTCTGATACGTCCTTGGTTCGGGCCCATCACTTCTTCTACGACTCTGTCGGTAGTAGTCTTCATTTTCATAATTTTCTAGGAGTTCTGTCATTGCCTGGATGGTTTTTATCTGGCTGCCCCTCCTCGCACGAATTACTTCTTCATCATAATGATAGGACAACTTATTTATTAGGCATTCCTCCGGTATGGCTGGTTCTAAGTGCTTGGCCATACACACCTTGCCGAGGAAATAAGCTGTCATTGAACTACCGACTTGTGGTTTGTAGCGGCCGTGGCATATATTATCTCTTATTAGATTTTGCGTGGTCTCTGACCAGTACTTGGCCTTAAATAGGCTCTTGAATTGTTCATAATTGTCGATGTCGCTCCGGTTGGCCATCCACCAATGGTCATTTACCTCCCGAAACGACTCGTCAAGGATTTCTCTGTTCTGGACCCATCGGTTCCCTCGGTGTTTCTCTAAGTATTCCTCTATACGTGCCAAGAACTCCATAGGCTTCCGTTTATATTGCCGGAAATTGAGCCACTCTCTGTTCTCTGACATGGGGAAACTATGATATCCAGATGGTCTGTTCCTTATCAACTCGATCTCCTCCTGGCTCTGACGCACCTGTCCGGTTATGTTTGACATAGCGGCTTCTACGCCGTCGCATCTTTCGGTTACCTGTGTCCGCACTTTATTCACCTCTTCCAAAGCAAATTTCTTAGTCTCCTCCATTTTTGTTTTCTGTTGTTCTTGGACCTGAGTAATCTCCTTAGTTATTACTTCCCGGACTTCCAGCACTTCGTTTTCGGTTTGACGACATCTTTCGTCTACTTCTATAATCTGCTGGTTAACAACCGCGACTTCCTGTTCTAACTTCTTGATGATGGACTTCTTCGTCTCGGTTATCTTTTTATTTATCTCCTCCTTGGCTAACTCAATCCTCTCGTCTAACTTATTCATGTTCTCTTGGTTAACTTCCCTTAATTCTTCTCTCAGTAATTGATTGTCCTCTCTCAATTCTTCCCGTAATTGTTGGTTGTCATTTTCTATTTTCCTACTGGTTTCTTCCATTTTCTCCTCTAAATTCTTATTATTTTCTTCCATTTTCCTTTCCATCTTCCTACTCAAGGATTGGTTGTCCTTTTTCAGGTCTTCCATTTTCTTATTCATAGATTGATTATTTTCCTCCATTTTCTCTTCTAAATTCTTACTCAAATTCTTACTGGTATCTTCAATCCTTTTGCTGGTACTCTCTACCTTCCGTCCCAATTCTTCCTTTGTGGATCGGTTGTCTTCTTTCATTTCCTTGCTTAATTCTTCCTTGGTTGACCGGTTGCTGTCATCCATTTTCTTGCTTAAATTTTCCTCCATCTTCTTGTTACCTTCCTCCATTTTCATGAACATTTCCATTAATCTGTCCATTTTACTTTCTTTTGTTTTAGATTTCTCCTTCTCTGCGACATTGACTTCCACTGTCTGCGTTGGTATTTCTAATTGTTCCTCTGGTGGTTCAGGTTGTTTATGTTCCACCTGGATCAGTAACACTTCCGGATCCTCCACAGGTGTTACCTCCTTATCCCCCATGTCAACCTCTTTCTCGGCCTCTGCCGCCCTCTTTTTCGAAGTAGCTCGTCTTTGCATTTTTCTGGTATCTATTAATTAATCGCTGCCAGGCTTATCTTATCAAGCCCTCTAAGTTGGACGCCACTTTGTAAGCAGACCGCTGTATGCCGGTCGTTACAAAAGATAAAAAGTTGATGGAAAATTTTATAAAAAATGAAATTTTCAAATAATAAAAAATTTTCTTTATGTTTCTTAATGTGTGTATATAAGAAATACATCTGTTTTAAATGTCCCTGTAAAAAAATTTGATAATCAGGAAGGTATTTATTGACTATCGAGCACTTCTTGAAGATTTGAACCAAGTCTGGAGTTAAATAGATTAACTCCAGTTAGCCATCGATTGGTGATTTTTCTTGCTGGTCCAATATCTCACTGAAATAAAATATTTTCTTCTTCTTTAAGTCCCTCAGTCTTAATAAATACTCTTAAATTAACCTGTGAAATAAATAACAGATAAGAAATAATGGAAATATAAAGATTTATTGAACAATTTAAATAAATAATCGATTTTTTATCGATGGAGAGCAATTATCGACTCCGTCTCGGGAATTATCGATTGTGCATACAGAATAAAATTTATGATATGTATTATATAAAAGACAGGTTCTTTGAGCGATTAAAATTAATAGTCAGAGAAGGGTGACGAGAAAGTATAACATTAACAATTAAAATAAATACAATAATTATTATTCAATAGTATTTAAATAATTCTGATATGTAATATTTATAAAAGTTGTCGTCAAACCGTAGGCAGACTATGACGTCACTGCTATGTAGATGGCAGGCAGGCTCCGTTGAATTAAAAGATGGCCGCTACTATTTCTGGCGTACTGGCGTAGTTACTGCGAGATCGACATGTCCAAAAATCACGACAAAATTACCTTTGTGAATGTCTGAAATCTTCCCGGACTGGTGTAATATGTCTGTTAAGTTATTTGGTGTATTCTGAAGAAGTGTTCCGTGTAAACTTGTGTTAATTAGTTTATTTTGTATATGTTCACTCTTGTGGGTTAAGTTTCTGTAAATGTGGTTATGCGTTGTAGAGTGAATTGTGTCAAATATACTGTTTTACTGTTTTATCTCACTCGTATCATGAAGTTAGGTGTTATTTCTCACTATTGCCGTTAAAGGTTAGGTAAATTTAGCTATGAAATTGTTCAATTCATCTACCTCTCGTTGCACTGACATTAATAGTAATTAGACGTACCATTTTCTACTCGATTTAAAGAACGTTTTGTCACTCAACTATTCAGCTTGATATTCAACAAAAGACTAATTAACTTGGTCAAAAATCTGGCCCAATTAATCCTTGAAAAAGTATTGTTAACATATTTCGATTACCCATACACATGATAAAATATTACATTATATATGGAATTTATTTATTTTATTCATCACTTTTATGAATTATGAACCTTATCATTGGTTTAATCATCTCATTCCTTTTAAATTGATGTATTATAGTCCATATCTGTAGACATTTTGTGGAAATTAACAAATTTCTTTACTTTTTGGAAATATAGGCTCAAAATTGGATTTCCGTCTTTATACAGATTTCCTCCATTTTAAATATCATTAATACTATTATAATAAATTTTAATTAGTCATATTCCTCTTTCTTTCCTTAAATACATATAAATTAAACCTTTGAACTGGTTTTTTGTGTTAATCTGTAAATTTGACATTGCTCTTTAAAATTAATTAATTTATATATTTTGAAAATTTACAATATTTTAAGGTATATTTCCTTATTATCATTTTAACTCATAGGATCATTCCCAGTAGTGTTTAACTGAGTTACCTTATCTAAATCTGGCTAGTTTACAGGATTTCTAAGTGAATTATTCTGGTTTATATCGTTTCTGTGAATTCACCAAATGGCCTAGATTTTAGAATTTTATATTTCTGTTTTTCTCAAATAAATTTAATCCTAACTCCTCCTCTGACTTTACATAGTTACTATTACATGAAAATAAAATGGTTTATAATTTATTGTGAAGTGCAGTATTTAATTAACACTACTGTTATTAAAATAAATAATTATGAACATTATTTAGCAATCTGCACAATTGAACATATTGCTGATATGGTTTGAACATATACTTTTAACTATTTTGGAGTTAACATAGCATACCTATTGAAACATTATTAATGGTATGTATGCTATTATGTAGCAAACATTATTCATTTAAAACACATAATATAAATCTTATTTTCTAATAACTCTTACAAATACATTTTACTAACACATTGGTTTTATGGCTGTGAATAAACAGTCTATTTAAACATTTTAAACTTACGAATACTAAATTAATGCCAATCCTTTCTGGTCTAAACCATTATTATTTATGACCCCCTACATCAGTAAACATGACCTCCCATACTCTATTTATTAGCATTTTTTTTACAAATGTCTTGTAAATAAAGAGTTACATTAAAATAATAAAATACTGGAAATCTTCCATTTTATTATTTTATTATGCTGGTTATTATTGGATATTAAAGTTGTTATATAGCATACTGATAAGTCATAGTATCACTAACTTTAAGTTTATTGCATTTCCAAAAAACACTTACACAAATTCACTTTCACTGTTGGTTCTGATATTTTGAGTCTTATTATCTCAGACCAGACCTTTAGTAATCATGGACTGTTAAGACTTGTTTATTTTCTTATCACACCATAGCTTTAGTCGGTTCACTTCTTATAATACTATACAGCACTTTAGTTTTCTAAATAATTACATTTTTATAGGATTTTGGGTATGTTATACTTTCTTTTGAATCGTTTTTGTGGGTTTGGGGTTGATGGTAGTTAATAATAATAATAGGTTTTACAACGGTGTTTCTTTCATACTATTTCTTCCTCTACTCCTGTCTTCTTTCTTGTCCTTCTTCTTATCTTCTTTCTTGTCTTCATTCTTGTCCTTCTTCTGGTCTTCATTCTTCTGGTCTTCTTGTCTTCCTTCTTTATTCTTGGGTAAACCAAGGTACTTGGTGTATCTCGACTGATGTTTAGTTTGGAGCATCTAATTTATTCACTGATACGGACCTTGTTCTTCTCTAAAGGTTTCAGGGTATTGTTTTCTTCCTGATCACAAACTTTATTCTTCCCTCTTCTTGGTTTTGGGGTATTTTGGTATTCACCACTCTTAAACTGAGTCTCGTTCTTCTTGATCTGGTGTTATTTATTTTGTTTACTGCTCCTAGCTCCTGGGTAAATTACTGATATTATAATATGAGTTGCTTTCAATACTTTCTTTGATATTTAAACAGTGGTTTTTATATAATGTAATGAGGATTTTTATTTTATCGTGGTTCATTCCTTTGATTTCCTTAAATCTCATTCAATATTATTTTAATATATGTGATGTAATTAAACTTTATGATTTTATATAACTTAATAAGTAGTGGATTTTCTGTCACGCTACAGAATGCCCTTCTCCAGAAGTAATTTTTTCAGACTATACTTGCTTTGTTTGAAACAATTGCTTATGATAATTATTCTATGTTTGTTATTATTCTGGACTTCCTTCCATTTTAAAAATTTTCTTATTTATATTTAAGTTTATATCATTCTCACTTTATCTCCCTTGATAGTAATAGTCATCTGAGTTCATATTTATTATTTCATTTTCATATTTCTTCTTAGTATTTTCTCCTTGGGATATTTCCTCCCTATCGTTCCCTACTTTGTGAGCTGGTTCAGTTCAGAGAGGCACTGTACGCTACTTTCCTCTGCTGTCCAATACTTCACACATATTTGAGTACAGAGGCAAATCATCTCTGCTCAAAAAACATATTAATACTGCTGGAATCATCTACAGACAGATTAAAAAAAAAATTATTCAGAATAGTACATATTTGTTACTATTTAAAAAATATCTTTGGGATACTTCACTTATTACTTATTATATTTCTCAGAGATTTTAATATTCCTATCTCAGTTGTTCTTCTGACACGTTAACTGGATGTTTCTTTCATTTGATATTATGGTAGGAAGCTCTTCTATTATTACATTTTTCAACTTTTCTTATCATATAAATCTTTTGGTTATAAATTCTTTATTAACCTCCTGTTTTTTTTTTTTTTTATTATAATCTGCATTGTTTATAGTAGCATATCTTTATGACATTTTTAGACTGTTTCTTTGTTCTTAAATTTCCACTTGAATTCTATTTTCTAGAACTTTTTATAACTGTCATTATCACAATTGACATTTAATTCATAAATCATTTTATATTAATTCTTTTAATTACATAAATCTTTGATATTATTCTCACATTATTCCTGTCATGGTTATTATACTTTCGAATGAATGTTTTTCATTAATTTCATAGTGTGGTCATAATTTCTCCTCATACCACTTCAAAGTTTTATTATCTCATAATTCCAAATAAGTTTTTGCACTTTATTATATTCAATCACTCAAATCGTATCAACTCAAATTGTATTAAAGAATTTTTTTTTATTTCCTTTGGCATCGTTTTATGGAAAGGTTTTTACTCTTCATATTGAAATTAGACATGATCATACTGTCCAGAATTATTTGTTTTAATTCCAAAGTCTGGTTCCTTTATTCATCCCATTATGATCCTTTATTAACATGGTAACTATATTTTATGTTTACCATAAATATGGTATTAAATCTCTTCTGTTTATCTCACCAAAGTGTTTCATTAATAATTGGTTGGTAAGTTGTATTTACTCTTGGTTTGGAAACTTGATTTATACACAATTCAAAATTCACGCTTTTATATTATTCCATAAAGGTTTTCTTCACATAATTTTTATGTAAGGTGGGCTTACTTTTCTTTTTAGAACCTATATTATTTCAATCTAAATTCTGTTTTATATTCTTCTCTTCAAAATGTTTTTTCTCAAATTCCTGGTTAGTAAGATGGTCTTACATTGTTTTAAAATTTTGAGGATTTTATTCTAACTTCTTCTTATATTATTGCCATAAAAGTTTCTTAAATAACTGGTATGTAAGGTGGGCTTACATGTGTTTTAGAATTTTGATTATTTAAATTCTAACTTCTGTTTTATATTCTTGCCGTAAAGTTTTTCAAATTTTTTGTTAGTAAGGTGATCTTACCCTTGTTTGGAATTTTGATGGTTTTAAATTCTAATTTCTTCTTATATTATTGCCATAAAGTTTTTTTCATAAATATCTGGTATGTAAGGTGGACTTACATGTTTTTTTTAGAATTTTGGGGTTTTATTCTAACTTCTTCTTATACATATCTTCTAAATGGTTTCATTAATAATCTTGTAGTAAGATGTACTTACTTTGTTTTTGGAATTTTGTTGGTTTTAAATTCTAAATTCCTTTTTATACATATCTTCTAAATGGTTTCATTAATAATGGTGTAGTAAGATGTACTTACTTTGTCTTTGGAATTTTGATGGTTTTAATCATAAAATTTCTTCATGGATGCCTGGTTAAAGACACCCTTGACTTTATTTGAATTCATTTCCTTGATTTCGTATGTGTTGTTGTTATTGTCCCTTGAGACAATATAGGGACCAGTGTACAGAAGCAATAATTTTTTTGTTATCCCCTCTAAGGAACTGGGTAATTCCCTATTCTTCAACAACACCTTCTCTCCAACGGTATAATGAATAACCTTACCCATGCTTTTATTGTATTTATTCCGCCGTTTCTCCTGATCTTCGGCCACCTTATTGTGCAATTGAATTCTATCAAATATATATTTATGCTCTCTGGGGAACTCCAAGATATCTTCGATCTCTCTAGGGGGTTGTCTCTCGTACATTGCGGAGTAAGGGGTTATTCCTATGGCTGGATGGTATGCTAGGTTGAGGAATTCTTCAGTGGCCTCGAAGTATTCTTGCCACCTCCTCTGCTGATCATGGCAATACGTTCTTAATAGGCGCCCCACCTCTCGCAAGACTCTTTCGGCCGGGTTACTGCTTGGGTGGTATACAGATGTCTTGTATGTATGAACCCCCATTGACAGCAGTGTATCCCGCCATTTCCTCCCCTTGAATTGTGTTCCATGGTCGGTTATGATCGATACCGGTTTTCCGACGGTTGGGAAGTACTGGTTGATCAGGATTTCAAGAACTTTATTCGTAGTCGCCCGATTCGCTGGGTATAGCTTCACGAACTTGGTATAATGGTCCATTATTATGACGAGATATTTGTATCGGTGGCGGCCTCCACTGCGGGGAAATGGCCCACAGATATCCAGGAATACCTTCTCAAGTTTCGACTGCGAGATTATTGGAATCATCTGCCCCTGTCTTTTCTCGTTGTTAGTTTTTACGAGTTGGCAAATGCGACAGTTTCTACTGTACCTCCGTACCTTCCGATTTATGACCTTGATATGGCAGCTCTCTTTCAGGGCCTTTACCACCTTTAAGGCGCCCATATGCCCATATCGAACATGGTAATTGAACACTATCTCCTTCTCGATATGGGTCGGAATTATTACCTTCCATTCCTCCTTATATAATGATGGTTTGGAAAACAGGATTCCATTATGTATGGTATAATATTGGGAGATTGTCTCATCCCCTGCTTCCAGTCTTGAGATAATAGTATTTAACTTCGGGTCAGCTTGTTGGTGTGTGCTTAGGTGTTCCAAAATTGATTGTAGACCGGCGCTGCTGCTGAGAATATGGTATACTTTCAGAATACTCTCCTCCTCCCCCTCGAACGTCTGTTTGTCAATGTCTACTCTAGACAATACGTCCGCGACGACATTCTTCCTTCCGGGGATATACTCCCACTTAAGGTCGTATTCTTGCAGCAATAGTATCCACCGCGTTAGCCTTCCATGGCTCAACTTACATCTCTTAAGGAACGAGATAGATTTATGGTCTGTCCGGACGGTAACGGAATAACCAAGAATATAAGTGCGGAACTTTCCGCACGCGAACACAACACTCAATGATTCCTTTTCTGTAACGTGATAGTTTTTCTCACACTGGTTCAATGCTCTGCTGGCAAAGCAGATTACAAGATGTTCGCCCTCCTCATCCTCTTGATATAATGTAGTGCCGAGGCTGATGTCACTGGCATCACAATTAAGAAGGAAAGGCTTGTTAAAATCTGGATGGCGGTGTATAATGGGTTCAAGGAATTTTTGTTTTATAAGAGTTAATATATTTTGTTGTTCATTACTCCAGATCCATTTATTTTTAGATGACAGTTGCGGCTGAAATCTGGCAGTCAGTTCTGAGTACTTTTCCTGGAACTTGCGGTAATAATTACAGAGTCCCAGGAACGACTGTAACTGCCTTCGATTCTTAGGTGTAGGAAAGTTCTGAATCGCTTCGACTTTTTCAGCCGACGGTGAGATTCCCTTATCATTTAAGACGAAACCTAAGAATTGTATTTCTTTAGCAATAAAATGAGATTTTGCTAATTTCAGCGTAATATTGTTTGCTGCTAGCTTCTGTAAGACGTGTTCCACACGGTAGCAGTGTTCCTCCCAAGTTTCTGAGGACACTAGCAAGTCATCGACGTATACGGTGGTGAATTGTAGTGCTTCTTGGCCAAGTATCTGGTCCATGCAGTGCACAAAGACTGCGACTGAGTTTACCAGTCCGAAGGGCAACCTCTTAAACTGGTAGTTCCGCCCTTCGAATATAAAGGCCAGATACTGGCGACTCTGTGGATGTAATTCCACCTGCCAGTACCCGCACACCGTATCCCAGGTAGTGAAGTATTTGGTACCGTGGAACCGTTTTAAGATCTCCTCAATCTCACCGGGCGAAGTCCTGTCATTAATGATCATCTTATTTATTTCGCGCGCATCTAAACACAAACGGACTTGTCCGTCTTTCTTAGGAATAGCCACGATAGGACTTGTATATGGGGAATGGCTACTCTCTATAATGTCACGGTTAATCATTTGCTCTATTTCAGCTCTTACTGCTTGCTTTCGTGATTGCGCAATGGGGTAAGACTTCCGGTTAAAGTCCACTGTGTCTCGGAACTGTAGAGTACACTGGAAATTTTTCACTTTACCGGGCTCATCAGAAAAGACTGATTTATATTTGTTGTATATGTTTATTAATTTTTTCGCTTGGTTTGTTGTTAAACCTTCGCCAGTTATACCGCTCCGGAAATCCCTGATCTCCTGGATTTTTTGTGACCATAAATCTTCATTGAAGGTGTCGTCTATCCTTTGTTCAATTATAGATGTTGGCTGGATGTAATTAATTTTTCGGATTTGCTGGTGGATACTATCGGGAACGACTTGGTCACTACCTACCAAGTTCGCCGTCCAAGAATGTCCGTTAGAAAACAGCGATAATGTTTCAGTTCTCAGATCAATGATGGCGGAATTCCTCCTAAGCACATCACACCCGACCAGTATATTAAATGGCAGACCGCTCGCCACCAAGAATTCCATATCAATCGCTATACCACAGCTCATCACACTGGCGGAGACTTGTCTACGTATAGTTTTGTTTTGTCGGCCGGTTGCACCCAACAAAACAATATTATTCAACGGCAACGTTGGTAAAGTTCTCCCGCACTCTTGCTGTATCCTCTCCAGTTCCGTCGTACTTATTATTGACACGTTCGACCCAGTATCGATCATTAACTTGGCTGGGATGCCTTCTACCTTGGCGTCGATATGTATTATTTCATTATTGAAGTTATTGGTGGGATTCCTGTTATCCTCTTCCAATAACTCCTGTCTGATGTCCTTTAGGTAGTTGCACCCTATGATGGTGATACGATTGTTATTAAACACGTGATTGTACTCATTATTATTATTATACCCAGTATTTAGGAGCAGTAACGGGTTCTGGCGATTTATTACTGCCTGTGCCCGTTTAAAGGCTCGGCATCATTGTTCCTTTGAGCCATACTAGTCGATGCCTCATTTGGGATGCTCAGAGTGGTTACCTGTCGATCTGTCCTATGGTCTTCCGGTCGTTCGTGGTTCGACCTCCGTTCAGCGTTGTCTAAACTATTGCTCCTACGCGCCGGATAGTACCTTGGTTGGTCCCGTTCTAGGCTCCTCCGCCTTTCTTCATATCCGCGGTAGCTATTTCGTCGATTGTGATCGAATCTCCGCTGTCGTCCATCTGTGGCTCGTATGAAGTTCACTCTAGGGCGAGGAAACCTATTATTATTAAAATTACCATTATTGGGACCCGTACGATTGGTATTATTAAGGTAATGACTATTACCATAATTGGGGCTTCTCTGACTATTTGCGTTATTAGGGTAGGGATTGCGGTTACCCTGATAACCATTAGAGGGCCGATTCGGGTTTTGATGGTTTGGACCCGTATTATTATTATCATTGTAACTAGGATTGTTCACATTATTACTATTATTAGAACCGTTATTTCGCGGGTATGCTCGGCCTCCTTGGTACCCAGTATTTATGTGGTTCGTACCCTGGTTATTGTTCTGATACGTCCTTGGTTCGGGCCCATCACTTCTTCTACGACTCTGTCGGTAGTAGTCTTCATTTTCATAATTTTCTAGGAGTTCTGTCATTGCCTGGATGGTTTTTATCTGGCTGCCCCTCCTCGCACGAATTACTTCTTCATCATAATGATAGGACAACTTATTTATTAGGCATTCCTCCGGTATGGCTGGTTCTAAGTGCTTGGCCATACACACCTTGCCGAGGAAATAAGCTGTCATTGAACTACCGACTTGTGGTTTGTAGCGGCCGTGGCATATATTATCTCTTATTAGATTTTGCGTGGTCTCTGACCAGTACTTGGCCTTAAATAGGCTCTTGAATTGTTCATAATTGTCGATGTCGCTCCGGTTGGCCATCCACCAATGGTCATTTGCCTCCCGAAACGACTCGTCAAGGATTTCTCTGTTCTGGACCCATCGGTTCCCTCGGTGTTTCTCTAAGTATTCCTCTATACGTGCCAAGAACTCCATAGGCTTCCGTTTATATTGCCGGAAATTGAGCCACTCTCTGTTCTCTGACATGGGGAAACTATGATATCCAGATGGTCTGTTCCTTATCAACTCGATCTCCTCCTGGCTCTGACGCACCTGTCCGGTTATGTTTGACATAGCGGCTTCTACGCCGTCGCATCTTTCGGTTACCTGTGTCCGCACTTTATTCACCTCTTCCAAAGCAAATTTCTTAGTCTCCTCCATTTTTGTTTTCTGTTGTTCTTGGACCTGAGTAATCTCCTTAGTTATTACTTCCCGGACTTCCAGCACTTCGTTTTCGGTTTGACGACATCTTTCGTCTACTTCTATAATCTGCTGGTTAACAACCACGACTTCCTGTTCTAACTTCTTGACGATGGACTTCTTCGTCTCGGTTATCTTTTTATTTATCTCCTCCTTGGCTAACTCAATCCTCTCGTCTAACTTATTCATGTTCTCTTGGTTAACTTCCCTTAATTCTTCTCTCAGTAATTGATTGTCCTCTCTCAATTCTTCCCGTAATTGTTGGTTGTCATTTTCTATTTTCCTACTGGTTTCTTCCATTTTCTCCTCTAAATTCTTATTATTTTCTTCCATTTTCCTTTCCATCTTCCTACTCAAGGATTGGTTGTCCTTTTTCAGGTCTTCCATTTTCTTATTCATAGATTGATTATTTTCCTCCATTTTCTCTTCTAAATTCTTACTCAAATTCTTACTGGTCTCTTCAATCCTTTTGCTGGTACTCTCTACCTTCCGTCCCAATTCTTCCTTTGTGGATCGGTTGTCTTCTTTCATTTTCTTGCTTAAATTTTCCTCCATCTTCTTGTTACCTTCCTCCATTTTCATGAACATTTCCATTAATCTGTCCATTTTACTTTCTTTTGTTTTAGATTTCTCCTTCTCTGCGACATTGACTTCCACTGTCTGCGTTGGTATTTCTAATTGTTCCTCTGGTGTTTCAGGTTGTTTATGTTCCACCTGGATCAGTAACACTTCCGGATCCTCCACAGGTGTTACCTCCTTATCCCCCATGTCAACCTCTTTCTCGGCCTCTGCCGCCCTCTTTTTCGAAGTAGCTCGTCTTTGCATTTTTCTGGTATCTATTAATTAATCGCTGCCAGGCTTATCTTATCAAGCCCTCTAAGTTGGACGCCACTTTGTAAGCAGACCGCTGTATGCCGGTCGTTACAAAAGATAAAAAGTTGATGGAAAATTTTATAAAAAATGAAATTTTCAAATAATAAAAAATTTTCTTTATGTTTCTTAATGTGTGTATATAAGAAATACATCTGTTTTAAATGTCCCTGTAAAAAAATTTGATAATCAGGCAGGTATTTATTGACTATCGAGCACTTCTTGAAGATTTGAACCAAGTCTGGAGTTAAATAGATTAACTCCAGTTAGCCATCGATTGGTGATTTTTCTTGCTGGTCCAATATCTCACTCAAATAAAATATTTTCTTCTTCTTTAAGTCCCTCGGTCTTAATAAATACTCTTAAATTAACCTGTGAAATAAATAACAGATAAGAAATAATGGAAATATAAAGATTTATTGAACAATTTAAATAAATAATCGATTTTTTATCGATGGAGAGCAATTATCGACTCCGTCTCGGGAATTATCGATTGTGCATACAGAACAAAATTTATGATATGTATTATATAAAAGACAGGTTCTTTGAGCGATTAAAATTAATAGTCAGAGAAGGGTGACGAGAAAGTATAACATTAACAATTAAAATAAATACAATAATTATTATTCAATAGTATTTAAATAATTCTGATATGTAATATTTATAAAAGTTGTCGTCAAACCGTAGGCAGACTATGACGTCACTGCTATGTAGATGGCAGGCAGGCTCCGTTGAATTAAAAGATGGCCGCTACTATTTCTGGCGTACTGGCGTAGTTACTGCGAGATCGACATGTCCAAAAATCACGACAAAATTACCTTTGTGAATATCTGAAATCTTCCCGGACTGGTGTAATATGTCTGTTAAGTTATTTGGTGTATTCTGAAGAAGTGTTCCGTGTAAACTTGTGTTAATTAGTTTATTTTGTATATGTTCACTCTTGTGGGTTAAGTTTCTGTAAATGTGGTTATGCGTTGTAGAGTGAATTGTGTCAAATATACTGTTTTACTGTTTTATCTCACTCGTATCATGAAGTTAGGTGTTATTTCTCACTATTGCCGTTAAAGGTTAGGTAAATTTAGCTATGAAATTGTTCAATTCATCTACCTCTCGTTGCACTGACATTAATAGTAATTAGACGTACCATTTTCTACTCGATTTAAAGAACGTTTTGTCACTCAACTATTCAGCTTGATATTCAACAAAAGACTAATTAACTTGGTCAAAAATCTGGCCCAGTTAATCCTTGAAAAAGTATTGTTAACATATTTCGATTACCCATACACATGATAAAATATTACATTATATATGGAATTTATTTATTTTATTCATCACTTTTATGAATTATGAACCTTATCATTGGTTTAATCATCTCATTCCTTTTAAATTGATGTATTATAGTCCATATCTGTAGACATTTTGTGGAAATTAACAAATTTCTTTACTTTTTGGAAATATAGGCTCAAAATTGGATTTCCGTCTTTATACAGATTTCCTCCATTTTAAATATCATTAATACTATTATAATAAATTTTAATTAGTCATATTCCTCTTTCTTTCCTTAAATACATATAAATTAAACCTTTGAACTGGTTTTTTGTGTTAATCTGTAAATTTGACATTGCTCTTTAAAATTAATTAATTTATATATTTTGAAAATTTACAATATTTTAAGGTATATTTCCTTATTATCATTTTAACTCATAGGATCATTCCCAGTAGTGTTTAACTGAGTTACCTTATCTAAATCTGGCTAGTTTACAGGATTTCTAAGTGAATTATTCTGGTTTATATCGTTTCTGTGAATTCACCAAATGGCCTAGATTTTAGAATTTTATATTTCTGTTTTTCTCAAATAAATTTAATCCTAACTCCTCCTCTGACTTTACATAGTTACTATTACATGAAAATAAAATGGTTTATAATTTATTGTGAAGTGCAGTATTTAATTAACACTACTGTTATTAAAATAAATAATTATGAACATTATTTAGCAATCTGCACAATTGAACATATTGCTGATATGGTTTGAACATATACTTTTAACTATTTTGGAGTTAACATAGCATACCTATTGAAACATTATTAATGGTATGTATGCTATTATGTAGCAAACATTATTCATTTAAAACACATAATATAAATCTTATTTTCTAATAACTCTTACAAATACATTTTACTAACACATTGGTTTTATGGCTGTGAATAAACAGTCTATTTAAACATTTTAAACTTACGAATACTAAATTAATGCCAATCCTTTCTGGTCTAAACCATTATTATTTATGACCCCCTACATCAGTAAACATGACCTCCCATACTCTATTTATTAGCATTTTTTTTACAAATGTCTTGTAAATAAAGAGTTACATTAAAATAATAAAATACTGGAAATCTTCCATTTTATTATTTTATTATGCTGGTTATTATTGGATATTAAAGTTGTTATATAGCATACTGATAAGTCATAGTATCACTAACTTTAAGTTTATTGCATTTCCAAAAAACACTTACACAAATTCACTTTCACTGTTGGTTCTGATATTTTGAGTCTTATTATCTCAGACCAGACCTTTAGTAATCATGGACTGTTAAGACTTGTTTATTTTCTTATCACACCATAGCTTTAGTCGGTTCACTTCTTATAATACTATACAGCACTTTAGTTTTCTAAATAATTACATTTTTATAGGATTTTGGGTATGTTATACTTTCTTTTGAATCGTTTTTGTGGGTTTGGGGTTGATGGTAGTTAATAATAATAATAGGTTTTACAACGGTGTTTCTTTCATACTATTTCTTCCTCTACTCCTGTCTTCTTTCTTGTCCTTCTTCTTATCTTCTTTCTTGTCTTCATTCTTGTCCTTCTTCTGGTCTTCATTCTTCTGGTCTTCTTGTCTTCCTTCTTTATTCTTGGGTAAACCAAGGTACTTGGTGTATCTCGACTGATGTTTAGTTTGGAGCATCTAATTTATTCACTGATACGGACCTTGTTCTTCTCTAAAGGTTTCAGGGTATTGTTTTCTTCCTGATCACAAACTTTATTCTTCCCTCTTCTTGGTTTTGGGGTATTTTGGTATTCACCACTCTTAAACTGAGTCTCGTTCTTCTTGATCTGGTGTTATTTATTTTGTTTACTGCTCCTAGCTCCTGGGTAAATTACTGATATTATACTATGAGTTGCTTTCAATACTTTCTTTGATATTTAAACAGTGGTTTTTATATAATGTAATGAGGATTTTTATTTTATCGTGGTTCATTCCTTTGATTTCCTTAAATCTCATTCAATATTATTTTAATATATGTGATGTAATTAAACTTTATGATTTTATATAACTTAATAAGTAGTGGATTTTCTGTCACGCTACAGAATGCCCTTCTCCAGAAGTAATTTTTTCAGACTATACTTGCTTTGTTTGAAACAATTGCTTATGATAATTATTCTATGTTTGTTATTATTCTGGACTTCCTTCCATTTTAAAAATTTTCTTATTTATATTTAAGTTTATATCATTCTCACTTTATCTCCCTTGATAGTAATAGTCATCTGAGTTCATATTTATTATTTCATTTTCATATTTCTTCTTAGTATTTTCTCCTTGGGATATTTCCTCCCTATCGTTCCCTACTTTGTGAGCTGGTTCAGTTCAGAGAGGCACTGTACGCTACTTTCCTCTGCTGTCCAATACTTCACACATATTTGAGTACAGAGGCAAATCATCTCTGCTCAAAAAACATATTAATACTGCTGGAATCATCTACAGACAGATTAAAAAAAAAATTATTCAGAATAGTACACATTTGTTACTATTTAAAAAATATCTTTGGGATACTTCACTTATTACTTATTATATTTCTCAGAGATTTTAATATTCCTATCTCAGTTGTTCTTCTGACACGTTAACTAGATGTTTCTTTCATTTGATATTATGGTAGGAAGCTCTTCTATTATTACATTTTTCAACTTTTCTTATCATATAAATCTTTTGGTTATAAATTCTTTATTACCTCCTGTTTTTTTTTTTTATTATAATCTGCATTGTTTATAGTAGCATATCTTTATGACATTTTTAGACTGTTTCTTTGTTCTTAAATTTCCACTTGAATTCTATTTTCTAGAACTTTTTATAACTGTCATTATCACAATTGACATTTAATTCATAAATCATTTTATATTAATTCTTTTAATTACATAAATCTTTGATATTATTCTCACATTATTCCTGTCATGGTTATTATACTTTCGAATGAATGTTTTTCATTAATTTCATAGTGTGGTCATAATTTCTCCTCATACCACTTCAAAGTTTTATTATCTCATAATTCCAAATAAGTTTTTGCACTTTATTATATTCAATCACTCAAATCGTATCAACTCAAATTGTATTAAAGAATTTTTTTTTATTTCCTTTGGCATCGTTTTATGGAAAGGTTTTTACTCTTCATATTGAAATTAGACATGATCATACTGTCCAGAATTATTTGTTTTAATTCCAAAGTCTGGTTCCTTTATTCATCCCATTATGATCCTTTATTAACATGGTAACTATATTTTATGTTTACCATAAATATGGTATTAAATCTCTTCTGTTTATCTCACCAAAGTGTTTCATTAATAATTGGTTGGTAAGTTGTATTTACTCTTGGTTTGGAAACTTGATTTATACACAATTCAAAATTCACGCTTTTATATTATTCCATAA
Organism: Magicicada septendecula; assembly: GCA_034769895.1. Classification (NCBI taxonomy): domain Eukaryota; kingdom Metazoa; phylum Arthropoda; class Insecta; order Hemiptera; family Cicadidae; genus Magicicada; species Magicicada septendecula. Next base: position 350,213,132 of record CM068375.1, read on the forward strand.
AGGTTTTCTTCACATAATTTTTATGTAAGGTGGGCTTACTTTTCTTTTTAGAACCTATATTATTTCAATCTAAATTCTGTTTTATATTCTTCTCTTCAAAATGTTTTTTCTCAAATTCCTGGTTAGTAAGATGGTCTTACATTGTTTTAAAATTTTGAGGATTTTATTCTAACTTCTTCTTATATTATTGCCATAAAAGTTTCTTAAATAACTGGTATGTAAGGTGGGCTTACATGTGTTTTAGAATTTTGATTATTTAAATTCTAACTTCTGTTTTATATTCTTGCCGTAAAGTTTTTCAAATTTTTTGTTAGTAAGGTGATCTTACCCTTGTTTGGAATTTTGATGGTTTTAAATTCTAATTTCTTCTTATATTATTGCCATAAAGTTTTTTTCATAAATATCTGGTATGTAAGGTGGACTTACATGTTTTTTTAGAATTTTGGGGTTTTATTCTAACTTCTTCTTATACATATCTTCTAAATGGTTTCATTAATAATCTTGTAGTAAGATGTACTTACTTTGTTTTTGGAATTTTGTTGGTTTTAAATTCTAAATTCCTTTTTATACATATCTTCTAAATGGTTTCATTAATAATGGTGTAGTAAGATGTACTTACTTTGTCTTTGGAATTTTGATGGTTTTAATCATAAAATTTCTTCATGGATGCCTGGTTAAAGACACCCTTGACTTTATTTGAATTCATTTCCTTGATTTCGTATGTGTTGTTGTTATTGTCCCTTGAGACAATATAGGGACCAGTGTACAGAAGCAATAATTTTTTTGTTATCCCCTCTAAGGAACTGGTCTTCATTCATGTCCTTCTTCTAGTCTTCATTCTTCTGGTCTTCTTGTCTTCCTTCTTTATTCTTGGGTAAAGCAAGGTACTTGGTGTATCTCGACTGATGTTTAGTTTGGAGCATCTAATTTATTCACTGATACGGACCTTGTTCTTCTCTAAAGGTTTCAGGGTATTGTTTTCTTCCTGATCACAAACTTTATTCTTCCCTCTTCTTGGTTTTGGGGTATTTTGGTATTCACCACTCTTAAACTGAGTCTCGTTCTTCTTGATCTGGTGTTATTTATTTTGTTTACTGCTCCTAGTTTCCTGGGTAAATTACTGATATTATAATATGAGTTGCTTTCAATACTTTCTTTGATATTTAAACAGTGGTTTTTATATAATGTAATGAGGATTTTTATTTTATCGTGGTTCATTTCTTTGATTTCCTTAAATCTCATTCAATATTATTTTAATATATGTGATGTAATTAAACTTTATAATTTTATATAACTTAATAAGTAGTGGATTTTCTGTCACGCTACAATATATATATATATATATATATATATATATATATTGTTCAGTCACCTAACACATAACATAACATTAGAGCACACATAATATACAAAGATAACAATTATAAATCACAACCACATTATAAAAATAAAAGCCTTACGGCCCGGCTGTTTTTTTTTTTTTTTATATCGCCCCACCATTTTGAAATGTCAAATGGCTGTAAACAACCCCGCTAGTTTTGTTAATTGGGAATTAATTTTATTCATTAAGAGATACCCTGTATAAATATAAAATGCCTATAGCCATCCTGTTTAATTTTATCAGAACTATAATATATATATACATAAAGTGAACGAAAAGAATCTGGATTGGCCATAATAACCATGAAATACAAATTACCAAATGTAAACTGCTTGTAAGCAGGCTGTATAATTTTGTCAAGTTACAATTTATAATTATGAGAAAAATCTCGTTTGACTATAATAGTCAGAAAATGCAAGTTACAAAATTTAAGTGCCAGTGAACAGCCTGTATAAATTTTGTAAAATTACAAGCTTATAAATTTTAAGAAAATCTGGTTTGACCCGGCAGCCGACATGTTCCAGAGCGTGACCTGACATAAGGTAACATATGCATGGACCTGCATAGATCTGCACCCAAAAGCTGCCTACCCAAGGTTATAATGAGTGAACCGGCCTAAAGCAGATTAAAAAAAACTTCCAACCCTTCTGTGACATAAAACATGATTAGTTGTCAAAACCGTAATTACAATAGATACCAGACCCGCGATTATAATTGAACCAGACCAGCCGGTCCGGCTCATCCTGTCACAAATACGACCCACTTACATAGCTAAAACTCCGGTCCCCCCTATACTTATACAACCCCCTTACAGTATCCGGGAAAGAAAATGTGGAGCATGAAATTTAATGAGCCCCGGACACATGCCAGCAACCGGGCGTAAAATTAATGCCGAATCTAAGTACATTCTATACATAAGGTTCCCGAAAATCAGCGTACAAATTATGTCCCGTTGTACAGGAGCCCAATCAAAACGCCATGAAGATGTAAAATGTCATAGTGCGTCACAAAAGTCTAACTTGAATTTTACGGATAGTTAAATCCACAAATAGGGTGTTTTCTGTGTAGGCCAAGTGTAAATAAAACTGGTTGAATATCACCTTATTTTAATCCAGCTGATTTCCAGGAGGTCTGTGCGCGGTGAGTCAGACGTCTAGCTGATGGGGTTTTACCGAGGCATGCTCATCTTGCTTTTCCTTCCGACAGGTGAGGTCGAGAGCTATTTGTGTGTGTTAAGGACCAGAAGGAGAGTCGAATTTCCATGCTTGGATCAGATCCTCGACTACCTCGGGAGCCCTAAGCATAAATAATAATTAAATTGTTGACCAAACACACATTTCCGAGCATAACCCACACACGCACTACCGCCCGAGCCAGTCTGGACCAAATCGAACAGGCACCCCTGACCAATGCTCATTCTAATTAAACAAAACATCTTCTCTTTTGTATCTCACCAAAAATTCTCACACACGACCTAAAATAAATTTATAAAGTTTCAATCTATTAATAACGCCTACGTGAGTAAGCAAGGTCAACACACTATAACCTGTTCGATGTTATATAAGGCCACGTGCTCACCCATTTAATACTTTAAAGTTCCCCGATATTACATAATTTTTACTCCACTAGTGCGATGGGCAATTACTCTATATTAATTACAATTCACAAGGCTGTATCAGAGTTTAAATAATTAAAATTACATGACAATAAATATACTTTAAACGCCACGTGGCATGCATATCTAAAACCTATCCATTTTCATCCACTCACATAATGCTCAAATCCACATTTTATTTCAAGCAATCCATAATATACATTCTGAATTTTCTTACCGCAGATCTGTGCGAGTATATCTAGCCATGCAGAAAAGAAAATGCGACAATTAATGAAACTTCAGCTCAGTCGGAACTATAAGCTATACCCCGGTCAGCTGGCCAAACTCGACTAAACTTCGGCCTGCATGCACAGCGCCGAGGAACAGAATTACGCAGTTACCCCAACAGGTAGCGCTCGCATGCAGAAAGGCACAACGGAACTACAGAACGACGCCACGTAACCATTTCGCGGCTGACATTAATAAATTATATTTATATATCGAATTTTATTTTATACAAACGCCGGTTTTCAAGCAAACCGGCACAGACCGTATAGAATTTGTAAGTCGAGATTTCCAGGAAACAGCATCCAAATGGTATACGATTGTTCGGGACCAAACAGAAACTTATGAACAGTTCAAGGCATCTTTCGAAAATCGATACTGGAATATACATACCCAGAGAGATGTACGAGACCAGCTGGAGTATGGGCGGTATTACGTCAACAGCAAACGTTCCATGGAAGTCTACATCATACAACTCGTCGAACGGTGTAAGCATCTTAGACCAAGTTTCACGGAGCACGAATTAGTATTAAAACTAAGTTATCATTTTGACAGACACATTAGACTTGCCGTATATACCCAAGGAATTAAAACCATTGAGGAACGTCTCATTCTTGTAACGCAATCATCACAATTTGTTAATAAAGAATACGAAAGAAGAGATAACCAGCCGCAGCAGCAGCAGTACTCTACACAAAATCCAATACAACACAAATCGACGCAGTTCGAAAAGAAAGAAGATAAGTGGAAAGAATATAAACAACCATTTGAAAAATGTAATTTACCTCCACATAAAGGAGCGTACTCATATCCAGGTACGTCGAAAAAACACTTAAAACCGTACAATGCAAATGTACATAACATTAATGCAAATAATAATCATAATAATAATAAAAACAATAATGAAAATAAAATTGTGCAATAATCGACACGCCCGTCAACTTCCAAAGAGGGAGGGGGTGATAGTAGAACAATTGACAAGAAAGCTGTATGACTAAAGAAGAGGAGCCAAACGCCAGCTCGGACAGGTTTTAAAAACGACCCGTACACAAACAAAATACCAGCACGGACAGGCCTGATAAACGACCTGCACACACATGAGTTGCGTGACACCCTAAACAATACAGACACATACCAGAAAATAACGGTAGCTAAAACCTATTGTCCTATATTAGGGGGGACAATAAACAATTTAAATATGAAGATTCTTGTTGACACTGGAAGTGAGGTATCCGTAATCAGCCGGACCTGCATCAACAGGAACAAAAACCATTTCAAACATGCACCAGTTTTACCGATTAACAATTCTTACATAACAACGGCGACAAAAATTAAACAGATTGCCACACAACAAATATATGTTAATTTTAAGTGTAATGAACTTGAATGCGATATTCCTATGATAGTAGTAGATAAGCTTACATATGATTTTATCATAGGTATCGACGTATTAAATAAATTAGGAGCAGTTATTAATTTAGAAAATAATTCAATGACATGCAAAGTTGAGGGAGGACTCTATGAAATTAAATTTGAAGAAAGTCAGAACAACGTGGAAGAAGAACAGGAACCAATCGTCATCTCCAGACCAGCTGCAAAACACGCTGCAAGTAACATCAATATGCAAGAGGACAATCAACACGAAGGAATAGAATTAATAGAAGAGTTGATACAGGAATATCAAGATATATTTAGCGACGTTCCTATAATTACGAATGCTTATGAACACAAGATTCAGGTCATCGATCCTACTAAGATCGTACGGAGGACATATCCGATTCCCATTAAATATGAGAAACCAGGCGACGAGGAAATCAGAAGAATGTTGGATAACGGCGTAATAGAGCGGTCCAACAGCAGCTTCATCAATCCTCTCGTTGTCGTCAAAAAGAAGACGGACGAAATAAGGCATGCGGAATCTAAATAGTGTCGTCGAAAAGGATTTTGATTGTGCACCGAATATAGAAGAATTATTTAACAAGTGTCAAGGAGCAAAATATCTAACCAAGTTAGACTTGACTTCGTCATTATGGCAAATTCCCATTCGTAAACAAGATCGCAAATACACCGCATTCCTGTACAAGAACAAAAGCTACCAACATCCTTTGGTACGAGGGTACGAGTAGTACCCTTTGGATTGAGTACAAGCCTTGCAGCAATTGTAAAGTGTTTGGAAAATGCACTAGGACCAGAGGTGGAACCATACACCATGATCTTCGTGGACGACCTCCTTGTAATCTCAACAACGTTAGAGGAACACCATCAGCATCTGAACACTATATTTCAAACGTTCAGAGACGCTAATCTCCTTTTGAAGTTAGAGAAGTGCGACTTTATTAAAACTTCAATAAAATTCTTAGGTCATATAATATCTGACAAGGGAATACAAACAGACCCTTGCAAGCTAAAGAGTATAACGGAGTTCCCAAGACCCAAGAACGTAAAAGGGTTAAGAGCATTCCTAGGACTCACGGGATACTACCGACGTTTTTCATCGTTATATGCGGAGAGAATCCAACCACTTCTAGAACTCACTAGAAATGAAAATAAATGGAAATGTGAGGTACATCATGAAGAATCGTTCCGTGAAGTGAAAAATCTATTTCTACATAATTATGCTGCATCAGCCACAACGGGAAGGACGATATATAATCTTCTCAGATGCCAGTGACTATGCAGTAAGGAGTGTCCTGTATCAAGAAGATAAACACGGAGAGCTACGAGTCATCGCATACGCCAGTCGAGTCTTCAAAGGAGCAGAAAAACACTACTGTACGTCAGAAAAGGAAATCTTAGCGATAGTATACGCCTTGAAGCAGTTTCGTTATTATGTGTATGGAACACACTTTGAGATACACACGGATCATCAAGTGCTTTCATTTTTATTAAGTTGTAAAGCAACAAATGCACGACTAATGAGATGGATACTGGCCATACAAGAGTATTCATTCAAAATAAAATATTGTAAAGGCTCGGATAATATAATTGCCGACACACTAAGTCGTTATCCACCACAAGACACAAGAAACTCATGAAGCTAAGTGAAACGATGTTAAAATATTAAATACTACATATCAAACAGATGATAGAGTTAAGTATTTGCTAAATAATATAGCAAGTGGACAAAATAAAGATCTGCAAATAAGTCACATGAAGTTATCAACACTGTCTAGTAGATATACGATAAAAAATAGTATATTGTACAAACTCGTAAATTATGATTGGAAAATAGTCCTATCACCAGAGATGCTAAAAACACTAACTATACCATGTCATCAAATTTAGCACATGCGTCTGCTTTAAAATGTCATTTAGCTTTGAAGGAAGACTTCATTTTGAATAATATGTTTAGAAGAGTAAAAGCTATCTTAAAAGGATGCTACGAATGTCAAACAGCACGACATCCGAATCTTCACATATACGTAGATATGCAAAATATCAAGACACAGGGAAAGGGAGAATTAGTAGCAGTAGACGTCCTGGGCCCATTTCCGAGAGCTATTCACGGGGGTACAAAACAAATACTTGTATGTATAGATATGTTCACCAAGGCAGTTCGACTCTACGGCTATTCGAAGACCCACCACAAAAAGCGTACTGAATGTCATACTACGCAAATATGTACCGAAGTATGGTCAAATCAAAAAGATATTGAGTGACCAAAGTAAACAATTTCAAAATAAAGCATGGAAAGAAATGCTAACTCAGCACGGCATACAACCAGTGTTAACGTCAATACGACATCTACAAGGAAACCTTGCTGAAAGAGTAAATAAAGAGTTAGGAAAACATTTACGCATCTACTGTAATGAACAACATAACCGATGGGCAGAGCACATATCATTTTTTGAACAAGCTATAAATGCTACATACAGTGAAGCTACGGGATATACACCGGTGGAACTGGAAACAAATAAAAAACCTAATAGATTCTGGTCGAGAAACATTGACAAACCTCCAAACCAAAATCTACAAATTCCATTGAGTCGCAAGTACGACAATGCGAAGAAGAGGATAGAAACACTTGGAGAAAAGATAATCGAGAGGTTCAACAGAACGCACAAACTCATCACATTCCATGAAGCAGAGAGAGTGCTACTAAGAAGTAATCCAGTGAGAAAACGAATCGACAATACAGCAAAGAAACTATTCAGACTGTACGAGGGACCCTACTTATTACAAAGGAGGAAAGAACGACACACATTTACCGTCTACGATCCGACAAGAAGCAAGATTATTGGAAAGTACCATGCATCAGCATTCCGTAAATTCTATGGATGAATAAATAAAAAGTCAACTTATAAATCCATGGGAGGGACGTAATCCACCCAGGGGAAGAGTGAAAAAACAATTTTAAGAACCCTTATAACCACTAATTGTGAGTTGTAATAAATAATAAAATAAATAATTTCTGAGTAAAGAAATAAAATTCAAATTTTATTTTACCCAGCAGGGGAATTTATGCAACGATACGTTTAGCATAAGTATATGTATCAACCCCTGACTGAGGTATGATAACATACGAAAGCACGTATGAAATATATAATAAAAATAATGTAATTAATATACGTTAGGTATAAGAAATAATATAAGAAATAAACGTAGTATTTAATTTTAAATAAATCACATATTGTAAGTAAGCCTGCATATGGAATCAAATAGCTTAGTTAGTTTTTAAACGTAACGAAGGGGAGAAATTGACACGCGCTGACCGGCAGAGGTGACGCCAGAGCGACCTGCCGCTGCTTTGTAACAGTACCGATTTACCTGTTACCAGAATAATGGTATGTAGGAATGTTTTTATTGTAAATTTTATCATGATCATAAATGTTAACAAGGGCAAAGTTAGTTTTGCACAAGTCCCAGTAAATACGCAGATTCACCAGAGGGGAGACAAGCCAAGGTCATTGGAATACGAGTGGAATTAAACACATGTAATGTCGGTTTAGGCGCAACAAATTGATAATACGAACTTTTCATTGGTCCACTGAAACAGATCGTCACAAACAAACAATGACGACATGAGGCAATTACGTGTTAAACCGGGCGTTGGCTAAAAGAACAATACATAATGACGTCAGACACCACCACTTTGCATAATAATTGTGTCTGCTTCCGCCCAGTCGCCTTTACATCATCATGGCGATCACACGTTAAAATTGTGCTGGCCGAAAATAGCCAGTTAGAGTGTTTATTGAATCCAAAAGATGTAATTAAAAGTAAATAGTGAACAAATAACAATAACCACCATGTAAATTCAGTGCAAAGGACAGACGAAAGTTAGTGAGTACAATGTCTGCCCCAGTTCATCAAAAGCAGTCAACCGAGCACATACGCTCGCCATAGTGCAGTGGGCAAATTCTTGCCAAAATGTAATATTTACTTAATAAAATGAAATAGTTGTGATTAAAATTTAACAATAACAATACATAAAGTCAGTGAGTAAATCAAAAATGAAATTCAGATAGAGTCAGTGGTTTAAACAACGAAAATTCGGCCGAACATCTGCCGACCGCCATGGACAGCTGCTGAGGAGTCTACGCCACATCACTATTCAGGAAAGCCCTTCACAATTATTTTCTAAATTCTAAACTAATAAATGAGCTCAATTCAGAAAACTAAACATGTGTAAAATTACCGTATGAGAGAGAGAACGAAAGTGAGAGTGTGTGTTTATGTTGGCCAACTTGAATATAGCCTGAGGCGTTGGTTTGTGAGAGATATTAAGAATTCTTATTAAAATATAAAGATAAACAAATTTAAAAATGATTGCAATAACAATGCTAAAAGAATTAATTTCAATCAAATAAGCAAGTACATGTACGTGACCTTGAACAGAGGTCAAATGCGGAAATGACATCGCCGCCATTTTGAATTTCTAATCATTATTGTTGGCTATTAGTGTAACAACTTACAATACAATTAACTGAATAAAATCCAATTCATTAGCCTAATGTTGTGTACCTTGTTATTTCAATACCCAACGACCTCTGCCTCTTTCTGCTTAACGCAACTCTGGAACAAAAGCCTAATGCATGCAAATGAGCTAAACACGTGTTATTCCGGATGTAAGATTTATTATGCAAATTACATACATTTTGACTATAATACATTTAGTATTAATAATTATTTATGTTACAAAGAGCGTAACTTAACAGCTTGTGTATCAGTCTGTGTGTGTGTGTGTGTGTGTGTGTGTGTGTGTGTGTGTGTGTGTGTGTGTGTGTGTGTGTGTGTGTGTGTGTGTGTGTGTGTGTAAACGACAGACAGGTTGAAATATGCAAACGATGGTGGAAGATTTTACCCAGTTTTTTAAGTACTGAACGAGAACCAGAAGTCACACGAATCAGCGACATATGTAAAAACATAGCTGACGCCTGGCGCTTCAGTTTGGCGTTAAGTGGTCATTAATCGTGGGAACCGTTCAGCCACCGTGTGAAATTTCGCCATAACTGCCATAATTTACACACCTTAACAGTCATAATTTGCATAAACAAAGCTTAATATTATACCGAACGATTGGTGAAATAATATTTATAAAAAAGTGTGCGCTTCATAGAAAGACGCGTAGGTTGAATGTAACAATTAAATCGACGCGCCGACCTGTTCAATGTTGTCAAAACAGTTTCCAACAGGATTTTCAACGACGGGAGCAGTATAAAACCCCAGCGAGCGACACACTCTTTCTCAGATGAACTCACTTTGACACATAAGATCCACGCATCTCGCAACCGTGAATTTTACAAAATCATGTAAGGTTTTAAACAGTATTCAATAACGTGAAGTGCGATGGAATCGGCATTACGTCGGTGCAAGTATTAATGAACAGAGTGATTTTAAAAAGACTATACTAACGAATCTACGAGAGTTGTAAATACGATGAAATTCGAGAAGTCTACATAGAATTTCTAGACATCTACGTGGGAAAAGATAAGGAGAGGAGAGGAACTAGAACAAGAAGACGAGAGGACCCAGGGACAGCACATGCAGCTACATCCAGCCGTACATCATCACGACCAGAGGTCCACGTCAGAACTCAGCATCTAGGAGACGGAGCGAGGAATTTCAACGACGCGGAGACAGAGAAGGTGATACCGAATGGATCAACAAACTCGAGAGTGCAGATGACGGTAACGACAAAGTTAAATGGTTGCAGAGAAATGCAGGTGAAGTCAGACATTTATTTAATATTATAAATGACCCTGAGGTCTATCGAAAAAAGCTCTAGTTTCCATATACAAGTTTACAAAGAACATTAGTATATTTTTAAATTTGCATAATGAATAAATAAATGTTCAAAGTATAATTGATAATAGAGAATATAACTGTAGTAATCTCATAAATAAATGGTCAAGGAAGAACCATATTTTTATTATATTTTTGTAATTGATTAGATAATTAAATTCAAATATGAGAGTTACGTAATTAGAAGATTGTTAATTAATTGAGACATTAAATAATAGAATCAATTAAAGTAATAAATGTTCTCTATTAATATTTTAATAAATATTTAATTAATTAAAAGTTTTTATTAAGTGGTATATATTAAAAACCACACTTGCAAAGTCAAGATGACTATTAAATTTTATACGTGTTAATCACGTTTTATAATAATTATATGTGTTATGTATTATATGTCTGTGTAATATTTCAGGTCATATATGATTTATGTATGTGTATACTATGTCTTAGAAATATAAGAAATAAGATTTCAACACGTTATAATTGCATTATATTCAGATCGAATATAAGGGTTCAAATAATAATAAACCCACACAAAACAATTAATAATATGATAATTTGAATTTTTAAAGAATAAATCAAATGAATATGATTTTATTAAAACAGTCGTACTAATTTCACAACCAGTACTAAATCCTCTGTACTCTCTACTTGTATTAAACTTATATAACGATATTCACGTGCTTATCCACACTCAATCAACGACCAAAGCCTGTGACCCAGCCGGGGAACATCAAGGTAAATACTGCAGAAGAAGAGTATACCTCCGAGACGTGGGTAAGTGCGCACAAATGAGTAAGAGCATATGTGTAAAAGTAAGTGTCTAAAAATAACGTTGTAATATATATGCGTGTATATCTCTCTTTACATAAGAACTTTAATATTAGAAAATTTTCATAATGTAAATTAGTGGGGCATATCAGAATAACATCACCTTTTACACAGTCAAAAACAGTTTTACACCAGCATGGTGCATGTTCTTACCAAAACTTGGAAGTTCACAGATTTAAAGTCTACAATTCATAAGATTGTTCACAGGTTTTGCTGTTTAGAATTGAACAACTGCGGAAAGGTGTCTGAAGTTAGTAATAATGGAGAGATTTCACCTGAGTTTCCAGACTGTAGGATGAGTTTCGGCCTTGAGTGTTGCCGGTAATGTCGAGTGGATGTTCATTTCTAGACGGGATTAATCATTGTACTGGATGCGGTACGTGGGCTGGCGGCGTGGAGGAGACTAGACGGCTTGCTCTCCGCTGATGATGACAGATGGGCAGTCAACATCGTCGTCACCCCAATCTCTCGTCGGGTCGAGAACCCTGAGACGCTTTTAAATTAAACTTGCATAATAGAAGCAGAAACTAAATGCATGTCCCAGCCGCCAGTCCTCGAAGTGTTCACTTCGACAGTTAAGAAAGGAAAAGAATGAAAATTTGTCTCGGCTAAACCACGAGGCTTCAGAAGGAGACGGAAAAGTACGTAATCAGCTGATCCGGAACCTGCCACACAAATATTGTCGGTCAAGGTCACTGCAAACTAGTTTACTCTATATACAAGAACACTGCTCGTTAACGCGCCTACCTTGCTCAGTCAACGTACAATTCCGAAGGTCGTGGCCCTCGCGCGCGATTTTTCGAATATGCCGAACAAAGATCGGCACAAGAGTTACAAAACACTAATGAAAGTATAATTCATTTACTAATAAATAACCTAATTATATTATAAGATATAATAGGAAGTACGAATTAAAGAATAAGTAATATTTCTACTTTGTGGATAGTTTTTTATATGCTGAATAATTTTTATTTCTTTTTTATACTTTTATGTTAATACCAATGTTTAAATATCAGTGTTTATTTATAAATTGCATTCTATTAAGTTTTTAATTTATTGTGAAAGCAAATATACAAAATGAAAAAGACAACTTTCTGGAAAATACTTGAGAATAATACTGATTTCATATTAAATATAGTACGTTATTATTACTTAAACTATAAGCTACGTTTTGTGCAAAATGAAAGTTAAATGGATTTTGTGATAACATTTTTAATTACATGTTTTTACCTGTCTCCTTCACCTGGCCCTTTTCTTCTGTAATTAGTTACATCACCTGTGTGTGTAAGTAAATTTAAACTTGAAGGCTTGTGTTATGCATAATTCATTCCTTCTATATCGTTCTTCGACTAGTCGCAGGTCAATAGTTGGTTGTTGATTATTGACTGGAATGTATACAACATATACATTTCTGGCGTGGCTGAAGGCTCTGTTTTGGGTTCAATTTTATTTTTAATTTATTCTAACGATCTATGTGAGGGTATATTCTGTGGGTAACTTACTGCATTCGCAGACGACAAGGTGTATTCCCTTCAGAACTCTATTCAGCTATGTTAAAAAACATTAAAGTCTTGGGTTTGTCAAAATTTAATGGTTTTAATTTAAAAAAAAAACAGAATATATGATTTTCAGATTAGGAGACAATCTTGATTTTCCATACAAAGGTTTAAAAAGAAAATATACAAACACTTGTATTTTTATATTAAAAAAAATTGTAATAATATGTTTCACCAAGTGCCCAACGAGTCATCAATTAATATTGATTTTCCATGTTCTCTGTTCTGTCATGGTTTATGACATAAAAAAGGATTTGACTGTAGGTGTTTGGTGATGGAACAAATAAAATGTCTGAGTTTAATAATAGAGAAAAAACTGTCATGAGACGGTCATATTTGTGAACTGAAGTTATTATTGCAAACATTCTATTCCGTACGTGATTTTTGTCCAGAAAACGTGCTGATTTTTGAACTAATAATGTCATATTTGTTGCTTATATTACTTATTCTGTCATATGTTGGTTGGATTTATAATAAATCTGCTTCTTCTTCTCTACGTCAATACTTACAACCTGTTCCGCCTTCACTGAAGCTATCTCTTCCTTGGTCTAACTATATCTCGTCTTCCTTCTGTATCTTATCACTTCTTTGGGTAGTCTTAAATCTTCCATTATCTCGATATGCTGCCTCCATTTTATTTGTCCTTTCTTTTTGTGCTGGTCATAGAATATACAATTAACTCGGTTCTTATATCTTCATTTCGTATTTGGTCTCTAAGGGTGCAACCTTTAGTTTTTCTCAAGAACTTCATTTCACTTGTTTGTATTCTTCATTCATCGTTTCTCGTCATTGTCCACTTTCACTTCCATAAGGTTAAACAGCTGTTCCCATAACTTTATAGTATTTTATCTTGGTGTCTTTCCTTGTCTTATTTTCAATTGTTCTGTGTATAATAGCACATGTAATTTGAAACCTATTTATTTTTATATCGATATAGCTGTCATACTTATAAGTTACATTGCACGCTAGAAAATTAAAATGAGATACCTGTTCTATAGCCTGATTGTTTATAGTTATCATAGAACGTATCGCATTCTTTCCTCTTAAGGCCATAACTTTTTTATCCTGGGTTGAAGACAAATTTATTGTTTATATAATAAATTACGGATTAATTGTTAGGGACCATTTGGAAAAATCATATTGTATTTCTGTTATATTGTGGCTAATATTTCTTTTATATTATATAGTAATTCTTTATCTTTTTGTATGCCGCTATACTGTATTTTATAATGCAATTTGCTGGATTTGTATTTTTTATTGTAATATTTTTTGTAAATCAATAAATTTATTTCGTTTGTTTGTGTAAAGCAGCAAATGGTCCTACCCACGTATACGTATTTGAGGGAACTACGGTCCCCAATACGGTCGTTTCGGGCTATTTTTTTTTTATCACCCTGTTGTGTTGCTGTAATACTGTATTTGCAATATTGCGATGAAATAAAGGGAAAAAAGAAAAAAGAAAGAAGAAAAGAGTTGTACACAAAATACCCGATTCAACATTGATATTGTAACAAAATCTGTATAACGGTTACAAAATAATAATTTATGTGGTTTACCAAAATAAAAAAATTTTGGTAGTTTTGATTTTTGAAAAATATTGTTTAATTGGTTTTGTTGTTTATATTTAGGAAATAAATTTCGTAATGAATTAGTGTAAAAATTCTGCTCTTTTAATTCTGTTTCTGTTAACTGTATTAATTTGAAGTTTTAGAATTAACTTCCGCGTTAATTGGATTATCTCCAGCACTAATCTATAGACGGTTCTTCTTCTTAATTGAGTATTCTCCTTCTTCTTTGGTAAAGGCCGCCTTTCGGATAGTCCGTGATCTCAATTTATCTTTGATTTTTATTCTATTTATTAAATTTATAAATAAATTTAAACCAAATTGCAGAAAATTTAGATTTATTAACAATTGTATACAGTCTCGATTGTTAATCAACAGTAGTATCGACTCGTTCTCAGGGCTTGTCGATTAATTTTTTACATGTGTATTTTCTATTAATTATTCGGTTCTTTGAACGGTTATTTTATATATAGTCAGAGAAGGGTAAGGTCAGGAAAGTAGAACACTTACAAGTAAAAAGCCTAATAATTAAAATTTTACAAGTTATTAGTTAATATATAATGTTTATTAATGATAAAATTTCGATCCAGTGAAGTCTGGATGTTGGTAAAGCTCGCTTTGGATTGTGGGAGTAAGATGGCGGCTCCTGGACTGCATATGTTAAACCGTAGACGCTCGATGAAAATTTCTTCCAATAAATGGTGCCTTTTCAATGTTTCCTCGTCTCCGCAGTTGTGATTATTCCTTCTGGTGTTAGTAGAATGGTTCTGGTTCAGTGTCTTGTGATTGACTTCGATTAAATATGTGTGATAATGTTTAATTTACTTTGTTCAATAAGGTCGAAACTGGCACTTCTTGTCTCGTTATTACGATTTATTTATTGTAGAGGTTTAATTTATTATTTCACTCAATTACTGTTCCGTATTATTTTATTTTAATTGTGTTATTAAATGTTCTCACTGAAGTTAAGTTTAAGTACAAAATTTATAAATTTGCGAATTTTCACGTTAGACTAGGCTTACGGACCTATCGCCATATTTGTCTACTATATAGGTTAATATTTGCACAAATCGCGTCAAGTGTTCTCGACAAGGTCGAATAATTAACTGTTCTCATTTCCTTCGTCTCCTGAATGTCTTAGCCAATTTAATATTAGTAATACATTGTTTAAAATCTGTTTGGCTTCCGCTACATGTAGAAAAGTTACATAATATCACTGAATATATTTTTGCTATTATTTAATTTTATGAAACACTAAATACATAATCTCTTTCTTTAGTTCATTCTGTATGATTTGATACCAAATAAGATAGTTTTACAAAGTTTTTTATTTAAAGCGCTATATTTCTTTCATTTTGAAAAAGTAGGCTTTTATTTTTACTTCCTGTCCTTCTCCAAAATGTTTGCCATTTTATATGTTATATTTATGATTGTACTAAATCTCAGATTGACATAAAATGTTTAGCTTTCCTTAATTTCTTGTAATTTTATTAATTGGCTATCCTTTTAAATATTATTCAATAATTTATAACTCCCCCTTCTGAATTTTCAGTTATTGCCTTTGCAATTTTAACAATAATTCTTCCTATCTTTTTACAATATCTTTTTAAAGTATAATTTACATTATATTATTCTGTGACTGATTTACCTTACATAAATTTCATCAGTTTAACTAGTTTACTGGACTGGATTCATCAATTATAATGTAGTTGAAATTTACCATTTGGCCTAGATTTTATCTGGTTTTACATACAAAATTTTTAATAATATAGCTTGTTTATACCCTTTCTGACCTTCTATTCTAATACAATGCTGATTAACAATTCCTTACTTTACTACAAGAACATTTAGTAGTGCCCGTGTGGAGTGCTAGTCTCCCATCGGGCGCCTCCCCAGGTGGCGGATAGGGGAATGCTCACCAGATATGGTGGGTACCGGGGAAATAAAATACCCGGGGCGGACCAAACTAGCACTGTTGCCTTGCAGTAAGATATTGGATTATCAAAGGCTAGAGGAAGAAAACCTTGATCAAAAATCACCTAGAAATTATGCGATGTATAAAACAAACGGATTAACTACCCCAGGTGGCAGACCAGGTACTCTGGAAAATCCACACTCCTTTATGGAGGTCGGCCCTATGGATTCTGGGGAGGGCCAACTTTCGCATATAAACCCATTTGAAAGGAGATCAACAATATCAAGGTCACCACCAGAACACACGACTCAAGCAGGTACGCGCGGGATCGATAATACTACAGAAGTGGATAAAGAGAAAGCTGAATTGCAAAATAGATTACGTGAAATGGAAAAAACCATGACTCAACTGAATAAGCAGCTACATAAGCTGACAGAGGAAAATGAACAGCTTAAAAAAATAATGGTATTACAGGGTAAACTGCCTGAACACGATACTGGCACTAAAACTCCAGTTAGTTATCGTACAGACGAAGAAGAACTAGAAAGAGAAACTGACTGGTTAGTCAAGCAAACCAAGAAACGCAGAAGAAAGCGAAAAGCTGAATCCTCTCCAGAGGCAGAAGCAGGAAACTTCCTCAACCTTAATAGGGAAGGGACTGCTGCTAATAAGGGCAACCCTAATAAGGATGAGGTAACTCAAGGAAGGTTAGGACTAGATAAGTGTAGAAAAGGGAAAAAACTACACCTCCTCCACCAATCCATGTAGTTGGGATAACCAAATATGCAGATATTAAATCACTGATGGCATCAGTTGCAGACAAGGAATACAAAATTGTGGCGATGAATAACAATATATGGAAAATCCTAACATTGAACTCGGACGCATATAGAGCTTTGGCAAAAAAACTGAGTGATGAAAATAAGGAGTGGTATACGTACGAGGACAAAAGCCGTAGGCCCAGTAAGGTTATGGCTAGAGGTCTCCACCCAACGTGCGAAAGCCAGGAGATCAAGGTTGATCTCCAGCAGAGGGGATTCAAAATAATTGATGCTGTCAACATCATTAAAAAAGAAAGGAAAAAGGATGAACAGGGGAAGGAGGAGATTAGTAGGGTAAGGCTTCCTCTGTTCATGCTCACGTTCGATCATGAGGAAAATGTAGATAATATATATAACATAAGATCAATTCTCAACATGAGGGTTAAAATCGAACCGCTTGGGAAAAACTCGGGCCTTATACCACAATGTAAAAAATGCCAAGGTTTCAACCATACGCAGAAATTTTGCCATCGGGAGCCTAGGTGTGTAAAATGCCTAGGCAAACATTATACTAGCGATTGCACGATAAATCATAACACGCCGCCCACTTGTGTTAACTGTCGGGAGCAACATCCTGCCAGCTACAGAGGATGTGAGGTGGCCAAGCAACTACAGCAAATGAAGAATCAAAGACGCCAAAACAATAAGCAAAAGACTAGTGGTGTCGGGAATATGGCTTCCGGGGAAAAATCCCGTTATATCTACCTACTGTGACTTCGAAGGGCAAACAAGCTCCTCTAGCAGCGAGAGGTAAGGATACAGGGACGAACAGCTATGCAAGAGCAGTGAAACAACAACAACTCAAGACCGCAGGAAACGCTGGGAAAATGGATCAAGTGCTTAGTGCGGTCATTGAAAGACTTGACGTCCTGAATAAGGCGATGGAAAAACAAAAAGATTCTACTAACAAAATTCTCGAGAAACTCGCTGAGCAACAGCAAATAAACAACAAATTGTCGAAAAAAATTGCGCAGGTGGGCGCACAAGTAACTGCTGCCCCTCTAAGCCAAAAACATGTATAACACCGTAAGAATTGCAACGTGGAATGCAAATGGACTTCTGCAACGGATAACGGAGCTTGAATTGTTTCTAAATATGGAAAGCATTGACATCTGCCTAATCTCGGAAAGCCACCTTACCAGAAATGCGATTGTTAATATAAGAGGATATAGCTGCTATCATGCGGCTCATCCAGCGGATAGAGCCAGAGGAGGCACGGCCTTGTTGCTGAAAAGCACTATCAAAAGTAATGAAGACCTGAAAATAGAGGAGGACTCGTTTCAAGTGGCAACTGTCAAAGTGCAGCTGCTTGGTAAAGGAAACTTTAAAATTTCTGCAATATACTGCCCACCAAGGCAAAATCTGAAAAAATAAGATTATGTTAAGTTATTCAAGATGCTGGGGAATCACTTCATTATTGGAGGTGATTTTAACGCCAAAAACACCTTTTGGGGTTCTAGGTTATCGACCACCAAAGGCAGGGAACTATACAAAGCTGGGATTGAAGTAAAACTTGATTTTCACTCAAGCGCTACCCCAACTTATTGGCCTGCAGATGGCAACAAATTACCTGATTCGATTGACTTTTACGTTGTTAAAGGATTATCCAGCAGGTACATAGATGTTAAAAACTGTGAGGATCTCTCATCGGACCACTCACCGGTTGTCATGACAATATTTGATGAGGTTATTTCTCGGTCATACCCGTGCCAGCTTTCGAGTAACAAGACGAATTGGACCCTATTCAGGCAACTACTGGATGGAAGCATAGACCTTCATGTCCCTTTGAATGATATTTACCAGTTAGATGAAGAAGTCGAGAGATTTAATACTAATATTCAGAAAGCAGCATGGAAAAGCACTCCCCAGATCAACAGAAAACTGAAACAGAGAATAATCTGCCCTCCTCCAGAGGTGAATAAACTTGTCAGGAAAAAGAGGAAGGCCAGGAAAACCTGGCAGCGAGTTCGCACACCAGAAAATAAAAGAGCCTTGAACTTGCTCTGTAATGAGCTGAAGGAACTGATAAAAAAGGTTAAAAATGAGGGGATTGGAAAATATTTAAGCAAGCTAACAGCTCAGAAGGATACAGACTATTCACTTTGGAAGAGTACTAAAGGACTGAAAAGGCCGAAAACCCATCAGTCGCCCATCAGCCGGGAAGACGGGACATGGGCGAAAAGTGCGGCGGAGAAAGCCGTTCTCTTTGCCAGACACCTTGAGGAAATATTCCAGCCGTTACCTAGACAAACAGCAGAGGAAAACATTAACTTTGAGCCGAAAGTAGATAGGAAAAACATACAGAAAGTAACGCTACAGGAATTGAGAGAAGAAATTAAGAGCAATCTAAGCGCAAAAAAAGCCTCGGGTTTTGACCTGATAACAGGCCAAATACTAAAGGAACTGCCTGGAAAAGCCATGAGAAAACTACTCCATTTGATTAACGCTGCCTTCAGGCTGAAGTATGAGCCTAGTCTGTGGAAGGTGGCTGAGGTTATCATGATTCTAA
This sequence comes from Magicicada septendecula, assembly GCA_034769895.1. Lineage (NCBI taxonomy): Eukaryota > Metazoa > Arthropoda > Insecta > Hemiptera > Cicadidae > Magicicada > Magicicada septendecula. Next base: position 350,232,831 of record CM068375.1, read on the forward strand.
AACCTGACAAAGCACCAACAGATAAAAAGTCCTACAGGCCAATCTCCCTGCTAACGGTGATCTCAAAACTATTTGAAAAACTGTTTTTGAAGAGATTAAAGCCTTTGTTAGAGGAAAGAACCCTGTTGCCGGATCATCAATTCGGATTCAGAGAAAAGCATTCCACTATTGACCAGGTACAAAGAATCACCCATGTTATTGAAAAGGCTCTTGAAGGAAAGAACATTTGCTCAGCCGTCTTCCTGGATGTAGCGCAAGCTTTTGATAAGGTCTGGCATCATGGGCTTGAGTACAAGTTGCATAGGGATCTCCCAGAGGAATTTTATCTGATACTAAAGTCTTACATCTCAGAAAGATACTTTAGGGTGAAGCATGAGGATGAATATTCAACTTTAAAGAAAATATCCGCGGGAGTTCCCCAAGGGAGCGTATTGGGTCCAATTTTGTATTTGTTATACACGAGAGATTTACCAAACAGTGAGGAAACAACCGTTGCGACTTTTGCGGATGATACTGCTGTTCTGGCGGTAGGTAATGATGCCGAGACAGCGGCCAATAAACTGCAAACTTCAATCGCAGAGGTATGGGATTGGACTCGACGCTGGAGGATCAAACTTAATGAAACGAAATCAATACACACCAATTTTACCAACAGAAAAATAGAAATACAAAAGATCTACATTAATGAACAAGAAGTGCCATACTCTAACACTGCTAAGTATTTGGGTATGACTCTGGACGCAAAACTTAAATGGAAGGAGCATGTGAAAAAAAAGAAAGAGGAACTCAACATAAAATTCAGGAAATTGTACTGGCTGTTAGGTAGGAATTTACAACTAACAGTTGAAAACAAATTGCTGTTGTATAAACAAGTGCTGAGACCTGTGTGGACTTATGGTGTACAACTCTGGGGATGCACCAAGAAATCTAACATTCAAATGATCCAAACTTTTCAAAACAAAGTACTTAGGAGTATCGTTGATGCCCCCTGGTATATTAGGAATGACAATCTGCACAAAGATCTCAAATTAGAATATGTCAGTGAAATCGTAACAAAATATGCAGTTAACCATGACAGGAGAATTCAGACTCATATAAATCCAGAAATGCTTTGCGTGGTGGAAGAAGCTCCGCACACGTTAAGAAGGCTTAAAAGATTGAAGCCCCAAGATTTGGTGACACACTAGTGCATTTAAATCTGTAAAACTCTAAAAGAGAGAAAGGCAATAATCTCAATCTGGGGAACAGCCAGTGGGCTTCTACCCCATAAACCGTGACTGTAATATTAAAGAAAAGCAACTTGTTGGGCTCGCTCAGTTGTTGCAAAGGGAGGTGTTTTTAGTGGGTTAGAGTCCCACACTACCTGGAGCTACGGGGCTCCAGTGTGTCTATAGAGATTTTCACCTGCCCTGCCAAAAAAAAAAAAAAAAAATTTAGTAGTGAATTTAAACTATTAATTCATAACAATTATTTGACATTAAAAAGTGGTATTTAATCTCAGACCATTTAGTCTTGATTAATCCTAGTAACTTATAATAAACATTTTATAATAAAAGAATGGAATCCACACTCAGACATTGCATTCTTGATTAAAACTATTAAACATAATATACATTTTATAATATTCGAACATTACTCTCTATTTCAACATTTATGTATATAGGTCATTGATTTAACTAGAAACATAACACATTGGTTTCTTCATTTTTAAACCTTTCTTAAAATTATTGGTGTGCAGTCTTATCTGTTTTTAGTTTATTTTATTTTAGGGAAGTATCCCTTGTCACTTTACTTATTCACCACCTGCTCTCTATTTATCTTACTCATTTCATTGAATGTTATTAGATAAAGAGTGGCACTTTATTAGAAACATTAGTCCTTGCCTTTCATAATACTATTTTATTAAATAGCATTCATGAAGTTAAATTTAAAAAAAAAGTTGTTTAAAGGTACACTTTAATTAAATTTAAGCATTCAATGCACTTTCTTGAAGTTTATTTACTGTAATATAATAACTTGCACTTGTCCCCTGTTAATTCTTGATACTATCACTAGTCAGTTTTATAGTTTTATTTTATCAAGATATTTATTTATGAGGGACTGTTAAGATTTGTTTTTATTCATTATACAATAACTTTCCTGAGTGCACTTTTACTTATCCCTCTAAACACTTTAGTTTACATTTAATTTATATTATTTCTGTTTTTGGGTGTTATACTTTCATTTTGTGACATTTAATTTCCCTTGGGGTTTTGGTTTTCTCCTTACTGGGTCTCTTTTGGGTATTTGTTGTAGTCTTCTCCTCCTACTATCTTGTATCTTCAAACTCATTTCTGTTTATTAGGTATTTTGGTTTGTTCTGGGTATCTTCCTTATTTATTCTTCGTTTCTTCATTACCATATATATTATTATGCAAGTTGGTTTGTTCTGGGTATCTTCCTTACTTACTCCTATCCTACCTGGGTATTTTCCTTAATTTATTTTAGTTTTTTTGGGGTTTATTTTTCTTTACACATTTTTGTTGCATAGTGGTTTTTTTCTTTATTTTTACTTTTTCAAGATATGATAGTATTTTATTGCGATACTTATTTGTTTTCATTTGGATTTTTCTTTGATAGTTATTTATTTATGATCATATTTTATTCGTTCTTAAGTGGATATCTGTCATGCTACAATATTAAAAAATATTGTTACGACGGTCTCCTGATCGTCGTATGGCACAGTGGGAAACAAAATACAAGACACCAATTAAGTCACTAATAACCAGTGTTAATTATCACAATTATACAGTTTGTAATCAACAAGATAGTCTCTTACAACAAATCAAATAAAAATTGTTCACACGCAATAAACAATGTCAACCAATAGAGTACCGCACATTTACAAAACACATAACACTTCACCACAATACTTTGAACCGCACTAGAATAAATCACCACCTAAACGCACTGTGTAATCGCCCGACAATAACTGACCTGAGCGCCTCTGAAGTCTTGTATTTATGCCCCGCTGAAATTCCAGCATATTCCACAATACGTGTTTATTAGAAAACACTAGAACGTAATTGATTGCGGCATTGTACACTACATGCGGGGACCGGTATGGTCTGGAAAATTCTCGTTGTGGACGCGTGACAAGTTCTTCATCTCAAAGAAGCAGCAATATGTACGCACACACACATTACAGCCGGGCTCCGCTGGAATAGCCGAGAAACACGTAGCATGTTTTGTAATGTCGTAACACACTATGCATATACTTTTTAAAGTAGTGTCAGCGAGCTTCTCTCATTGCCGTTTGTCCTTCTTTTTTAATTACGTGTGTTAGAATAGCGTTTGAATGCAGTTGTTAGTAATTTGTCTATAATAATTTCCAGACGGCACTAATTGTACTACCAGTAGAAAGATTTTTCTGTTTTGTATATTGTATTAGATGTAGATGTCTCTATTTGTTAACCTTACAGAGAAGAGAGTAATATACGAGACTTCTTCGTATGCAGGCGGTAAGAAGGGACGTTAGATCCATAGAAGGGAAGGGACTCTATTCACTTATTCTCACACAAGAGAGAAAGGGAACAGTACAGTATTAGACACCGCGTGGTGTTTCTGCGCAGGTTTGTAGTAGCTTGACAGTATCAATTAATTGGCGACTTTCCCCGTATCACGGTCAACTGCAAACTCAATAAGATGCCCTTTGTTCTCTGTACCAAAGAAACGGTTTTGTTTCTACAAAACATTACACCAACTTTTCTATTTCTTCTGTTCACCACTGCCATCCTTCCCATTTTCCCTCTCCCCTTGTCTGTCTGTCTGTTTTGTAGTCGGCAAGTAGCACAGTATTTTAAAAAGTCGTTGATAAGAGTTTTACAGCCTAAGAAGTAAAGTAAAATATTGCTATAAAATAAGGCCACTTGGAATATAAACTATAGTGCTTGGAGATCCTGTCGAGTATACTCATAATATTCAGTTTCTGCCGTATATCTGTGTTCCTTCTATGATCATGGAGAATATACCCTGCTACGTGCCTGAGAAATCTAATTTCAGCCGCTTGAATGCGACTGGCCTGGCCTTTCGTAAAAGTCCAATTTTCAGACCCATAAAGAAGTGTGGAAAGAGCTACCACCTTGTAGAATTTTAGGGGTGTTCCTTTACTTTCTGACTTAGGGTTCGCCTAATGGTCCTGCACATAAGGTTGATTTATTCACAACGTCGTTGCATGCATTACAAGACACACTGTAGCCCAGGTATTTAAAGTTGATAACTTGTTCCAGGAAGGCTAAAGTATTAATGATAAGTTGCTAAACAGAAGCATAACAGCCTAAGAACTCTCAAGACGGAGAACGGTATTGTTATAAAATTTGTCAGGATAGAATGAGGAACTGATTGGAATATGAGTAGATAAGTGTTGCCGGGCACGGCAGAGACTATAAGAGAACAGTAAAAGAAGCTGATTAGATAGTGATAGGGAAGAATATGTAGCACTTGGTCGAAGAAGAAAATTTATGTGTTAATGGAGAAACAGAGTTTATACAATAAGTACTGTATAATGCTAGATATTACGTCATTTACAGGATGAAAAAATTAAATGATGTTGAATAGCGCATTTGGCGAAACAAGCAGATGGTAGGTAGTTGTTAACCTTGCTAGACTTGGAATCACTAAACGTGAAATGACACAAATATGTCTTGCTTAATCAACAATATATATATATATATATATATATATATATACACATAATCCTTAGGCAATAAATTCTGGGTAATTATTGATGAAGCAATCGCCCAACATTTGCAAACAAGTAGTAAATACTGATACTAATTCATAAAAAGTTTGTGAAACTCGAATAGTAAAATATTATAAGTGAACTGTGTACGGGGTGTTATTATCAATCCCGTTTAGTTTCGTTTAAAATTTATTTTGGTTGTTTATGTTTAAAAACTTTTGATTTGAAGTTTTAATTTATCTTGGTTTAATTTATTTAATTAAATTCAGTGAATATCACTTGACGTTGTTTAACGAAGGTATTTAAAATGTTGATAATTTTGCTCAATGTATTTTTCTTCTGTCGACTAGGCGAATCGGTGACGTGGATTCTTCACTGAAAGTACATATAGTTTGGTAAGAAATGATCACTTACTTGGAGTGAGTATGGCTGACTTCGCAGGCTCGATGTGGCAATCTAATTTTTAGATTGACTTACCGTAATTCAAATTTCCGTTGTCTGTCGTGCCATCCAATGAGAGACGTTCACCTATCCTGTAATGCTCTAATCTATTGAAATAAATACGACTGACTCTGATTTGTCGTATAAAAATTAGAATTTATTCCTTGTTAACACTTCTTTAATTATTGAAAATATCACAAACCATTTCGGTTCAAATTTACTTAACATTGGAAAATTTGTTCTTATAAAAAATTACCTCAGGGTGGTAGTACTGACCTACAACGTCAGACTATGGTTAACATACTTTTTGGTTAAATATTTTAATTCAAGTGTAGGTTCTTTTAGCCTGCATAATACCAAATAATTAACTAGAAAACTTACTCTACCATTATTAGGTAGTCGGAAATTGATTACAATTCAATCACCTCTGAGTACATAACATATAAGATTATAACCATGCCTGCTTTGGCATTCTAGGTTAATTGGTTTGATAGTTAATCGACAATAAATATTAAATGACTTAATGAACGTTTATAAACGTTAAAAGAACTTTTTTTAAATATTTAAAGTGTGAACATAGTGAAATAATAACTCGAAACAGTGTTCTTTAAAGAAACATCTGAATCGTCGTACTGGACTCCTTCAAAGGTAATCGTTTAATTGTCAGTATTTATATTGCTTAGTACCACTAGCTTTTATTCATAATAGAAAGAAATATTCAAATAGTAGTAGACTCTACCTAAATTAAGAAACATAAATAATATTTGCATTTTTGTTAGCTTTCGTTAATTAATTCAGTCAGTCGACAATCCTCAATCTCTTACTAACGCTTGTTAGTCTAATCTGGGTTTACTGTATAATAACTCCAATCAGGTGTGTGGTTATGGCACACTCAGTGTTTATGCATAATAAACTATTACTGTTTTCAAAATTCTGATTTATGAATTATTTAAATTAAATTGAGAATTATCTCTATAACTGGTGACTGAGTGAAATTAATTAGGTGCAATGCCCTATATATACTTTATTTTACACACATTACAATAATGTCGTTCGATTATATCGTCATTTTTCAATTTCTTAACTAATATTAGAAAATCACTGTACTCCCTTTAAATCCCGGAATTGCTAGGGATTATACACTTAGCAATTCGTATTAACGCACTAATTACTCTTCCAAAATCTTCAGTTGCAGTGTTGTTATTATCGCACAAATTTAGGTTATGTTGATTTGTTGACATTGATGACGCGCACAAACTAGGTTAACAGCTGTTTTCTGGCGTAGCGGAGGTGTCGTCTGTACTGATGAAAGGGTAATATAAAAGTGTCTCGAATCGACGCGTTATGCTGCCGTTCTCTCTAGCGATCATTGTAAAATTCGTCAATTTCTCTGATTTGATTGGCTGACGATCTTTAATCTAGCACTCATACCCCCTTCGCGAAATATTTTAATTGTTGTTTTAAGCTTGGGGTAGCTGGGTTTGAGATTAGAGACTGATGCTAAACATTTTCCCAAATTGACACAAATACTTTATAATTGATATAACTTTCTTATTACTGCATAGATTTTGAATCTAAGCTCATCACTGTATGGCGAATATTTGGCTCTTAATTTAGAGTCCACTCATGATATGTTTTCGTCCATTATTAAGGGAGTTATTGTTTGAGATTATCACTTTACACTATTTACGATTAATTTTATATATTCTTGAATTATAACTATCTAATGGCAATCATATCTCTTTGAGAGTATGCCTTCCAAGTCCTTCAACACTTCTCACTTATTGTTTACTTATAATTATGGACAAAATACAATTCTTATTCTAACATTGGTTTAGCCTAGGAGTCTACTAACTATATTAACAAGTCATTTATAAGAACTATTTCTTATTATCACATAATACTATTATCTGGGCAATTTCTCTTTTGCCCCAATTGTATACACAGTGTTATTGCAACTACTGGCTGTCTTTATCAATGGGAATATATTGTTATTCCTTGGTATTTTAGTCTATAAGGTGACCTCTGTATAACACTATGAAGGGTACCTTTATTTTACTTCTTGTTTAATAATGTAGTGTCCTTTCAGTCCACTATCTAGTTTATAATACTTCACTATAGTTAGTACATTGAATTTTTTTATCAATCTCGTATTTTAATACACTTGTCTGTTTTTTTGTATAGATAATTGGATAATAGAAGTTACATCTAGTGTCACATGACAAATGTGCTTATTTATGATTATTACACTTTATGTTATTGTTTATAATTCTCTTACACTATTATAATAGTGATATTATATCTTATTTGCCACATAGGTATCCCCCTTTTATTCCTGTCTATCTTTACAATATGGTTTTATCTACGTTTCACATGGTGACTTTCATTTTGACTGCTTTTGTTCAATTTGTTTACATTAATTCTTATATAAATACTACCCTGGGTAGCTGATCTTGGTATTGGTAGAAACCTTATTACCTCTACTTGATTTAGTGTACAAAAGATTTCAGTTTAGACATGTTTTATTTATTATTAAATATGAAACTAGGTGGAAAGTACCTGTATCTAGGTTATGTGTTTCCCTTTTTTGTAGCAACAATTGGTGAATTGAGTTGATACAAATTTACATTTTTTAACCTTGTTTTACAAGTGTTATGTTATTAATGATTATTCGTAATTCATTAATTAGTTCTTTTTTCTATCTGACATGATTTTTCTATTACTTAGCTAACAATTATTACAGTTATGAGATAATTTTAATTCTCTTTTATCTTATATTAATGCTGTGCATAGTATGTCATTATGCTGTGGTTTATAGCTTCTTATGGTATTCATTTTATTGTTACCTTCACTCTTTTGGCTAATATGGGATGACTTACTCATTTACAATATTATTGGTCATATAAAGGTCATCTAATTTAGTCAGTTATTGTTTTATCTAAAATTTGTAAGTCTCTCAGTTATTATTTATACGGGTAAGATGTTAATATATAGTTGACTGGCTCTTGGAATTTATCTTATGCCATGGTTGTTATGTGTCTTTCTCGTAGCATGTTTCTTTCTTGTTTATCTGCTTCTTACTGACCGAATCTATTGGGTTATTGGTTCCTGTTGTATAATCACTATTTAATGTATCTTCATTCTTTTTATTAATTATTATTACCATTACATTTATTAACTCCTGCGTTGTGAGTTCATTCTTCTTTATTAGTGGTTTATGTAGTTTCATACTTGGCATTATCAGTGTAAATACTTGATGGGTCTTGTTACCTCAATTATCATGACATGTGCTTATATTTTGATACTTAAAATATCGGGGTCATATGTCTTGTTATAATATATAATGTAAAAATACATATTCAGTATTTTACAATTAGTTTTTATCGTTATTTCATCAACTCTCCTGTGTTGTGTCAAGTACAAGGACTAGGATCTGCAGATGCGCTTTACTTCATTCTATTCTACAAATCCCTCTACTTTTATGATACACGAACAACAATTATCATCTCTTGTATTTTCTTTCCCTTCTTGTCCGTTATCTCTTGTATTACAATTCAAAGACAGAAAATTTTCTTAATAAATTTTGTAATCAATTACTTTTTTCTTTCCCTAATACATTTAAAACATTTTTTATTTTACCTATCTGTCCAATAATTATACCGTTCCTTATTATATCCGTTTATGTGTGCTAGATTCTCTTCCAGGTTTACACATCAAAATATTCTAGATAATTTTCCTGCCTGTATTCAATTGTCTATATCTCTACTCCCTACACTTCCATTCTCCATATCATTATTAAATTAACATATGTTATATTACTGCGTAAAGGTATGAGACCGAGAATCGATTGATGCTGATATTTACAGAGCTTCCATACAGGCTGCAGTTGCCTGAGGGTGTGTTCTATATAATGCATACAAATATACTAAGTTCTAAGTACTGGTAATTTAATCATATTTTTACAAATAGATCTGCAGTACTCTCATTCTGGCTGTTGAGTAGTGGCACTGTTTAAAATCACCAAACGTTTAGGCTGCTGACGTGATAGTTACCGTATGCGGTCAGCTGGTAAAAGAACTGTTCTCCGGCGGCCGATAACACTGTACAGTCCAAATCGTTGTACAAACATAACATTACTGCACAACATACAAAAAGGTAAAAAAATGAATTTGTTAGAAATGTTTAAAATTACAAAAGCAATAAAATGTAACACAAATTTAACAAAGGAAAAAATGAATTCTGTGTATCCCCTTTATTAAAAGCTGTTATTTAGTTTAGTTAATTTTTATATTTTGCATTCAGATTATATTTAGTTTTTACAGACACTTGACCTTCGCTTAGCTCCTTCAATCCCCCCTCCATTTTTACACCCCACACATATCAAAATACACGCCGTAAACAGATGTTCATCACCCTAACATCTTCTGTTTTAGTTGTTCACTGATCTTTTTGGCAATAGCTTGAGATGCTGAAACAGCTGTCAGAGTTAAATAAAAACTATGAAACGTAACAAGTGTTTACATATTTTTAAAACCTTTATATTTGCGTGTTTGATAGGGCTGTCTTTTGACCAGCCGAGATATTGATTGTGACGTGTTTGAAATTTGACCCCGCCGGACGTGATGATGTTACAGATGATCTCGCAATCCAAGACATTCGCACCGCCGGACAACAGCCTTTTACAGCCTCAAGCTCTCTTCTTTCTTACTAAGGCTGTTGGGTTTGACTAACTCAATCGCCATGGTTGCCCAAGTCATAAGAGGGCGCCATGGTTAACTCAGTCGAAAACTTCGGAAAAAGCAGGTCAACGTGTGTGTATTGTCAGACTTCAAATGTCAAATGCACTCCCCCATATATGTTTGCGAAAAATGTCCTTGGCCCCCTAGTAGGCAAATACCTTTCTCCCGTCTACGTAGAAAGACGTAATACTTTAAATTTGTATAACAATATTTTATTTTACTTGCTCAGATACTGTTTCACTTTGCTATAAACATATGGATGTTATTAATCTTCAATCAAATTCATATCTACAATATTGTCACAGTCCGGTTAGTTAGTTTGAAGTAGACTTAATTCTGGAATGATCATCATCTTCACAACCATGCGAAGACTATCATTTCGGTGTGTCACATCAGTGTGTCCAGTTTTTATGTGCCACCGGACTGAAGTGAAGTCATGGACATTGGACTGAAGTGACACGTTGTCTACACACGGTCACATCGATGTGTGACATCGGAATGCCATCAGTCTACAGTCGTCCTCTGTTGGAACGCACTAGCCGTGTGGTCGCAATAGTGTTGTGCCTAAAGTTGATTTTTGTAGCTTGCCATGTCAGTGAAAGAGGAATTACCACTGTGCGGTGCTGTAGCCTGTGATGTTGTAGAAAGAAAGAAGAATAAATAAAAACTGTGGATTAAAGATTGGCTTTCCAAACAAGCAAAATATTGACATATTAATCTTTTGACATCAGCGTTTAATTCGCAAAAATCTGTTTTCAAGCTTCATCAGATTTGAAAACAATACCATATAAAAATCTCACTATAAAATCGAAGGTAAATTCATTTAGATGCAAGGAACCAATAAGAACAAAAATAACGAATAATGTTAAAATTCTAGAACAGCTATTTTATTTATTTGGGAAGTGATATTGGCTATGATAGGAAGACGATATTGATGTTAAGTTACGTAGATACGTTTCAGGCAATCTGTGCGACAATCAACCGTATTTTTAGAACCAAGATGCGTCGAGATACAAAATTAAAGTTCTACAAGTTTATGGGAGTCCCTGTACTGTCTTATGAGTGTGAATTATGGACAACAACAAAGAAACAAGACAGTAAAATAGCGGCCTCGGAAATAACATTCTTAAGGTGTTAATGACGTTAAAATGTGTTCTAAGCTTGACCGTGTAAAGAATAAAGCCACAAAAGAAAAGTTACAAGTTCTTAACTTCAATTAAAAATAGAAAGATTACAATCAAGCGGGAAGAACACTTAGAAAGAATTTCAGATTCCAGACTGGCCAAACAAGTCTGGAAATACAAATGTATAGGACACAAGTGTGTGATGAGACTCAGAAAGAGTTGGTTGGAGGATCTCTGAAAGCGGAATAGGCAGCACTTTGACTGTGCCATGTTGTGAAGATGATCATGATCCCTATGAGGAATGAGAAAATATAAACTGCATCATCATTACTCTTATCAACTAATTTTGATAAACTGGAAGCCCAAATCTATCTCATTTTCAGTGTTGTCAATCACACTACTAATCATAAAAGGCTGTATAAGAGAGATTAATCACTTTTCGTTTCTGGCTACAAGAACCCATTCTATAATTAAAATGGTTTATCTCGCCTATAATGTACTTTCTGCATAAGAAGACCTGAAGTGTTTCTCAGTGGATAGTTTGCTATTGCATTTAGTCTAATTTGGCATGAAATTTATCGGTTCCTCAATTTTATTTTGTAGATTTTATTTTGTTAATTTTTCATAAATTGAATCTTTTCAGACACCTACGCATGCTGCTAGACATGTCACCCTTTAGTATTAGAAGACGAAGCTTCATGCATTTGTATGTGTTCATTGAATCACATACAAATGCAGTAATTGAATAAATTCTCAAATCAAAAAGCAAAGCTAGCACAATACTAAAGACAAGCTACTAATCAGCTGACAAACTGAGCAATCAGTTGAAATGGGCAAACAAACTTGCAATCAGAATTGTTAACGAAATTATGTACTATTTCCTATTTTTATTTGCAAAACTTTAAAATTTTTATAGGTGAATAGAATTTTATATAATTATTTTCAGAATTCTCTCTAATTGAAAAACTGAAAGATAAAAGTGAATCCTGGCCGGTACGGGCGGCAGACAAGAATGTTAATAAGTGTAGGATTTACATACGTGTATATGTAAACGTGTAGAAGAGATGTTAAACTTCGAAAAATGAATGAGGTTGTGCCGTGTTTTGGGAAAAACGCGGCGGTGTTCCTATGTATAGCGGAATGATTCAAATTACGTATTGGACTATGCGAGGGGTTACGTAAAAATTTACATACGCTTATTCGGACTTTGCCATTATGATTTTCTCCTCTGCCGGCCGACGCACGCGCGCTCTAGGTCTGAGGTTACGTACTGTTTTTTCAGTCGCCGGTTTGTTCAGTTCAATTTTGGCTTTCGGCGTATTAACGACTGGTCTCCGGCTGACAGAGTAAATGTAAAGGTTTCGTCTTCTAGCTGCTCTACTTATGGATAAGTAGAAGTCTACGCGACCTCCGGTAAGTCTATTAATTTATATAAATTAGTTATTCATAAAAACAAATTGTATTTATTTGATATTGACGCCGATGCGTTGCGATAGATATTGCAGTAATTATCACCACGTGGCGGACATCAGGTTAAAAGTTGTTTTATGTATGTTTTAATTTTAACGCTGGTTAACCGATATTAGCAGTAATAATATAATAATGTGTTATAATAATGTAGTAATAATCATACTCAATTCATTAAACCAGAATGGGGCGTAAGTCAGTTATTTTTCTGAAATCAGTGTACCTCACGGACTTGTTAAAGGTTGCTAATTCCTGTAAGGGGGAGTTAAGTGCTTCATGAAAACTTTTGCATAACTAGTAATTGAAATGATTATTATTATGGAATGACTATATTTGGACATATTATATATTAAAATATTTAAAAGGGTTATTTTGAAGCGATTTATTAGATTCAAGGGTGTTCTATACTTAGTGAATTTTCGGAGTTTATAAACGGGGCAGGCCATGCAATGTCAGCTGGTAAATGTGGTAGTGTGTTTTATTAAACTTGTAAGTAATCCCAGATATAATTGTGCAGGGTTTCTGATGTAGACGGGAATCTGTCCCGCTCCAGAAGGACGGCCGAACAACTGCCTCCGAAGATGTAGATTCAAATATTTCCGTCAGCTGTCAGCCGGAATGGACGGACAAAAGACACTCAACGGAACCCTCTAACTACACGCTACTAACCAGGTGAAATTTAAGCTTATTAAACCAAAATGTTGTGGCCGATAAACTCTTTTGAGACACTGGTGCAGACGCTCCAGTTTGGAAAATTATTTCCGGACAATGGGGGTTATATGTTATTTTATAATTTTTTGTAAGGCTTACGCCTCATATATAAATACTATGTCTATCTCATTCTGAGAATTGTAAACTCGGCCAGGGTCATGCATCATCCGGGTCGAGGGGAGTTTCTGTAAAAGGGTCGGCACTAAATTGTTTCTGTCTTAAGCATGCATGGACGGATGTGTCTGTCCACGTTGGGAAATTTTACGGTTAATTAATTTTTCGGTTAATGAGGGCTCATGTATTTTATTGTTAATTTAATGATCTGGGAGGTGTTTTAACATGTAGGCGACTCCTGTAGGGGCCGTTTACTGCAGGTCTGTATCATGTCAGATTTTGTTGGAGCTCGCCCGGACGCATGACCATGCCTGGAGTCAAGTTTTTTTATGAACACTGTAAGCACGTTCCAGTACAGTCATTACACAGATTCCGTTTTGCAAAATTCAATTTTACTGTTTAGCTAATTTGTAAACTTTAAATTTTGGCATAGCCAGTTTAAATATTGTCACAGTTTATATTTTGCTATAGTTTAAATTTTGTAACTGTTAACCTTTTATTGCTCACTATACCAATTAATTAACGTTAAAGAATACAAGACTAATCAGTATCAGTTATGAATATTCATGGGTGGTCACGTTCCACTATTTTTACAAATTCTGTCAAGAAAATAAAAAAAAATACAAAATGCAGTTAGGCAACCGGGCATCCATGTTTACCTCGTGATGGCACTCTTTATCATTATCATTAACGAGATCCGAAATTGTTAATTAAACATCTGCGTGGTATTTGTGCGCAGGCCACAGTGCTTACTTAGAACATTTAGATTTACTTATTATCTAATTAGAATTTTTTGGGCATGTCTACTCTACTCTTTTGGGATATTAATTGAGGATTCGGGGTTTAGTTATTTATTAATTGAAAATTAAGGTGGGCCTGATACCTGGTCAGAATAAAGGGGGTTGAGGGTGTATGATGACAAATATACGCTGCTAACCAGGTGAACATGTGATGTGCTACTTATATGTAAATGTCTTTCTATGTCAATTATATGTCTGTATTGTGTCTTATGTGATTGTTAAATTATTATACTTGATTATGCATATGTATACATATCTATATATTTATATCATGTTAGGAATTGTGTAATTACTTGCAGGGTCGAGACTGTGCGCCATTCCACACTATTATTATTATTTATGCTCCGTTCAACTATTTATTATTCCATAATTATTCAACTATTTATTATTTATTCAATATGTATTTATGGTTGTACATTCATTACATAGATTCCGTTTTGCAAAATTCAATTCTACTGTTTAGCTAATTTGTAAACTTTAAATTTTGGCATAGCCAGTTTAAATATTGTCACAGTTTATATTTTGCCATAGTTTAAATTTTGTAACTGTTAACCTTTTATTGCTCACAATACCAGTTAATTAATGTTAAAGAATACAAGACTAATCAGTATCAGTTATGAGTATTTGGCCAACATCTGCGTGGCCACAATGCTTACTTAGAACATTTAGATTTACTTATTTTCTATTTAGAATTTTTGGGGCATATCTACTCTACTCTTTGGGATATTAATTGAGGTTTTGGGGTTTAGTTATTTATTAACTGAAACTTAAGGTGGGCCGGATACTTGGTCAGAATAAAGGGGGTTGAGGGTGTATGATGACAAATATACGCTGCTAACCAGGTGAACATGTGATGTGCTACTTATATGTAAATGTCTTTCTATGTCAATTATATGTCTGTATTGTGTCTTATGTGATTGTTACATTATTATACTTGATTATGCATATGTGTACATAACTATATATTTATATCATGTTAGGAATTGTGTAATTACTTGCAGGGTCGAGACTGTGCGCCATTTCACATTATTATTATTGTTTATGCGCCATTCAACTATCCATTATTCCATAATTGTTCAACTATTTATTATTTATTCAATATTTATTTATGATAACAATTTATTATTTATTATTCAACTATTTGGCGATGCATAGGGTAAGGGAATTATAATAACGAGTAAGGGGTTGGAAGTGAGCTATTTTTGATTGTGAAATACTTAATTATATTGCTTCAAGGGCGCATGTAGTGTACAAAAGCTGAACACAATAAATGCTGTTATTGTTACCTTAGACCAGAGTTTCATTTGCAAGTCCCATCATACTGGACCCAGCACATTTTGGCTTCTCTAGGCCCTTGCCTAGTTCTAAATAACTTGTGACCCCTCTTTCAAAAAAAAAAGGAAATAAAAATAAATATAAAAAAGAAATAAAAAGAAGTTTGTTTTCTATATATAAAAGGCATAAAAGGAAAGAGGGGTTACAAGGTATAAGGGCGGGCACCAATGTAGGTGCGGACACCAAAACAGAGGGGCAAGGAAAGGGATCGTTTTAGATTTCGCGTTGTCGTGTACTCCGACAATATCAATTAATTGGTGTTTCCCCTCACACCAATACCAACAGCGAATTCAATAAGATACCCTTCGTCCTGTACAACAATGGAATTGTTCTGTCAGTATACAATAACACGGTTTCTCGACTCATTTTGTGTCCCCGTTTTGTTCTTATCAATCGCCCTTGTCTATCTCTCTCTTTCACTCCGTCTCTGCTCTCTATTTACCTACCTCCCTATTATTTTTATAATAGAGAAATTTACTATACTTTAAAACTCCAGACCCAATATGCAGTTTTCACAAATATTTTGGATGAAATATTACATGACATTAAAATTCCCTGTTAACATATTGCCTAACATACATTTTACAGACGAAAAACGAAAAGACAACAAAATCAATTGCTTAGATTTAACTATTCTACAGACGACAACAGTTATCATTACATTACGCAGTATACAGAAAAACCATCCTCCACTGGTTTTAAAAGTCTAAGACTTTTAACAATCCCTCCACAACAAAATTTGCCATATTTACACACACTCTTCACGAGTATGTGTAAAATACCAGTAGACGCACAGAAAATAAAATAGTGAACAGTATTATGTACAAAACGGAATGCAAAAACTGCAACACTTCATGTAGGCTACATACAAAACAATTTGAAACACATAAGTGTTTGAAAATACATCCAATACTTAAAAACATCCGTTTAATACTATACAAATAAACAAAGCTAATGATGAGCATACTGGCTAATTCTCGAAAGCTCGAAATTTGTTCCAAATAAGAAAATTCATTGTGGTATATATATATGTGTGTGAGTGTGTGTGTGTGTGTGTAGCAGGGTTTTGGGTACATCCGTGTATTATAACCTCTTCTCTTGAGTTATAACTTAGGGAACCAGTAATAATTGGATGTGCCAATTATACCGGCTGCCTTCGTTGTGAAGCACAGAAAATAATCACAACAAATAAACAATTTATATAGCAGGATATTAGGAAGGGGAGACTGTTGATTTATGCACTCATTTTACTCGGTACTTAGATGACATCTCTTTATTACATTTGGTGATTAAGTTCTCTATTGAAAGTTCTCAAACAATATAGTTTACTATATGATTAAATATATAAATTACTACTTTACAAAGGGGCCTCAAAATATGATGTACATCTTATTGATTAATTCCACGGATCCGGGATTAAATATATTAAATAAATTATGGTCACCTTGCCATGTACAATCTTGAAACTCTAACCATTTGAAGAATGGTTTTTTATTAATCTTCTAAAACAACAAAACTTTTAGTTTAAACTTTACCTTTTTGCTATAACTAGCGTTATTAGATTTTATACTACATGTTACCTAAAATGTCATGTTTCTAAAGTCTTTAATGTTATTACATTTAAACATAAGTTTTAAAGTCTTCAATGTGATAATTTAAATTGTCTTTTGGGGTTTATAATTTTGTAACTCTTAACCATGGAAGACAAGCCTCCATGTCACCTGTGTTTTTCCTGAAGTTGCTGCAGAATTAGTTCTTCGGTCCTCCTGATGTTTCTTGAAGTTCAGTCGTTACCTTATCATACTGTGATGGTGAAGTTCTTGAAGTATGTGAAATCATTCCTGGTGTGGTACATTCAACTCCGGCGACTGTAGTTACTCTTAATAATTCTTGTAGTTAGAATACATAGATAGAATGTTTGTTTCACGGTTACACACTTCACATGATGATAGATTAGTTTACTATCACCTTCTTGGTTGTAATACTGTATTATTTACATAGTCCGTTATTTTATAATATAGAGAGATGTCATCACCACACAAATTACTTATTTAAATAGTCATAGTATCAACCCTTTCACTTTTTTATTTATATACGTAGCGAAACAACGCTTTACGCTGCTTACGGCGTGAGCGCTCCATTACAAGTGGTAGAAAAATAGTTAAGGGGAGCGTAGTAATCTCAAGACAATTACTAGGCAACATAAAAGTAGTTCCGTGTTTCTAATTTTAATTAAAGGACTACGGTTGATTAAATAATTAAATCGTGATATTCTTAGTTGCAGAAGTTAACAAAATACGTAACAATGGTCTTAATTAATTATTTAAATAATAACAAATTTACAATAATACTTAGTTTAATTAGGGGTCAGAAAACAAGTTAATTCTGGTCAGTTCTTGTTTATGCAGGATAAATTAATAAGCTTTACCCTTTCTGTACAATTCCATTCCCTTTTAATTTTATTATTAGACTTATATTAAATATTATTATTATTAAATGATTGCCATAAGATTTAGTTTACAATGTGAGATTTTATTAAGAATTTAAAATTTCTTCGCTTATATATTATCAACTTAATTAATTAACATATTTTTATTAATGAAATCGTCACAGTATGTGATGTTTATATTACCGACGTTTCGTTCCGTAATCCCGGAACTTTTTCAAGGCGTACTGATGTTGATTTAACTACGGCGCACGTTTTATGTCTTGTTTTCTTTCTGATTTTTGCCGTGAAGGGTTGGAGCGTGGGTGTGAGTGTGTTGTGGCCATATGTTGTTTGTTAATTTGTGAACTGTCAGTTGTCGCTAATTTTGTATATTCATTTCTGTCGTTGACCGTTCCAACCCTCATCCGGAAGATCTCGATGGCTGTACTGTCTGATTTTCTTATAGTTAGTTCGTGCCAAGATTTTTGTGTTTTTGAAATCAAAAGTGTATCCTGTTTCTTTGCAGTGTTTCTCTAGGGATGTGTTGTCTTCTTGTTTTGCTACTACCAATTCGTGTTCGTGGACGCGTTGACGGATATTTCCCCCAGAGTGCCCGATATATGATCGGTCGCAGTTTTTGCATGCTATTTGATACACACCTTGTCCTTCTAAGTGTATGCGGTCCTTCGGATTTTGTAGAAAGGCGTTAATTTTTTTGTGCGTGCTGAATGTTGGCCTGATGTGATATTTCTTGAGTATTCTCCCTATTATATCTGTTGTGCTCTTTATATATGGTAATGTTAAGGTGCTAATGTGCTTCTGTGTTTCTTTCTCCAGTTGCGTCTTCTTTGTTTTCTTTTGTTTGATGGTGTTGTTTAAATCGGATGGGATGTGTCCATTGAAAAACAGCGTCTTCTTTAAAGTATTCACCTCCTGTTTCCTGTGTTCCTTGTTCGGTAGGTGCAGGGCTTTGTGTGCAAGTGTCTTCACTACAGACTGTAACTGCGCTGGATGGTGATAGGACTGTCTATGTAAGTATCTGTTTGTGTGTGTGGATTTATATGAACGACAGGTAATATGCTTTGTAGGAAGCATGTGTGTGTGTGTGTGTGTGTGTGTGTGTGTGTGTGGTAACGATACAAGTTACAATCGAAATAACCCCGTTTGTATCTACCTTATATTCATATAGTTTCATTTAATTTTATGCTTTTTATTTTTTAGCTTGCACTTCATTATTTGTTCAAGCCAAATTAGTTTAGCCTGGATTCAATGCGGTCGGTCAATTACAATGATGACGTCTTAAATTACATTATCCTCGACAAAAAAAGGAATTTCCTGTTTTATCCACTCGTCTTTTGTTACATTAATTTAAATTTGTTTATTTATTTTTGCTTTAATATTAGTGCGGTTTGTAAATGTGTATTGTTAAGACGGTCTACTGCTCGTCGTATGGTACAGTGGAAAACAAAATACAAGACTCCAATTGAGTCACTAATCACCAGCTTTAATTATCGCAGTTAAACAGTTCGTAATAAACAACACAGTCTCTTACAACAAATAAAATAAAAATTTTTCAAACGCAATAAAATGTCAACTAATATAAAATACAATTGTATTAAAATTATACCGCCCGATTATAAAACTTAACACTTCGCCACAATAACCACTTGAACGCACAGAGTAACCACTTGTAATCGCCCGAAAATGTACTGAACTATGGCCGCTGCCGCCTTGTATTTATACCCCCGCTCACAGACCAGAACATTCCACAACTAAGCGTTATCTCTACACTACGACGTAATTAATTGCGGCCTTGATACAGTCAGCGAGGCTGGCGGCGTCCAGAAATGTCTCGCAAGCGCATGTTGAAATCACGTACGCCATAACATTCAGCCGGATTCCAATGGTTCGTTCGAGAAACATGTAGATTGTTCTGTGATCTACGTAACAGCATTATTAATAGGTAATACCGGTGACCGCTTAAAGTGCTGTTTGTATTTAGTTATAAACTTAAGATTTATGACTCACAATTTTGCACCATTGTGTCTATTAGTATTGCAGTATATAATATGCCATTCACTCTACCGATTATTTTAGTACATTTAGTTTTATAAATAGGCTTATTATTATTCTATGTGTTTATGCATATACGCGTATATTGTATGTATGTGTGTTTGCATGTAACACTTGATAGGATATAAAAATATTTTTATATAGACAATTGTCTATAAATGATAATTGTTTATAAATAATTTTTGTTTTTATGATAATTGTTTATAAATGATATAAACAGGTATCATTACAATGATATATAAAGGAATATGTAGGTTATGTCTATAAAACGTTCGTAATGTGGATTTGTTTAGAACAAAATATACTTAGATTACTTCGTAGGCTTATACGGCCGGAATCAATGTTATTAAATTAAGTTACGGGGCTGTTTGACCGTGGTCCAATGGTAAAACTCATAGCAGACATTTCGGCCGTACCAGCGACGGCCATCACCAGTGCAAAATTTGAGTTTGCGCTAACGTAGTTAATGGTCTCTAACGTGAACACCCTATGTTAGCGCAAACTCAAATTTTGCACAGATGATGGCCATTCATGGGCCCGGCCGAAACGTCTGCTATGGATTTTACCATTGGACCATGGCCAAACAGCTCCGTAATTTAATGTAATAACACAAAATATACTAGCTGACAAATTTGTTTATTTTTCAATGTAATTATACAATGTTTAACAAAATAATAATATATAAAAACGTTTCTGAGATCTATAAAGTCTGCCCGCATTGGAAGCATTTCCTCTTCATTCAGGTTCTGCTTAGAGCATTTTACTGTACTAAAATATTTTGATGGTTGTATTTTTTAACTGGTTGATTTTAGATATTTATTATTTATTCGACAGTGCGATACATTTCCTTATTCTGTATTTAATTGCGTTTGCGCTAAATGTTTTAGGCGTTAACAATTGCAAATGTTAATAATAATAATGACACCTTTTGTCAACCTTTAAAGCCAAAATTGAATTTAAAAAACACGGACTTAGTAAAACGGCTCAAAGAACATATTTGCAAGGATAAATTGTCTTGTATCTGAGATCGACTGTTTTCCTGGGCGACACTCCGATCGACACTAGAAATCCCACTGGTAGTTTACAGATCCAAAAGTGCAAAATTGCTGTGCTCAATTACTGCTTAATATACGACTTTTTAAAACTGATATATTACATTTACTTTACTTTTTAGAATTAGTTTGCCTTTGAGTAACGCATTGTTTGACTGCTTCGTTGCTGAAATTTTGCTACATAATCTAATTTGATTAGTGGAAAGTCCTTATTGAAAAGTTATTTTAATAGACCAGTAAAATTGTTAGTCGAAAATAGTAGACATTGATAAATATATTTTATGGTTGACTTTATATAATAAACAATTCCTACGGAGCACATAACATGTAGGCTACGGTAAATTTGGATGAAAACAGGTAAACAAACTGTTTAAATACCGATACGGTGCCGAAGGCAGCTGGAGGCGCATGCCTTTTACCTACCCTTATCAATTAATTTCAGGCTCTAATATTACCGTTGCCAGCGGCGGCACACTCAAGAGGACGCGTGTTCTGTACTTGACAAAGTCAACACAAAGCTCATTCCACGACCATCTAATTAACGAGATGCCGTCTCGCTGTATTCTGCAATGAAATTTGAATTACTTCAAAGCACTCTTCTTCGTCAAGTCAAAACATTCATTTAAAAAGTGGAATCCTGCCGCGAGAGGAGAAACTTCTCGCAGAATAACAGACACTTGATCCCTTAAAACAAACGAAAAGTAGTTGGATTTGTACCAAGTAGGCCTACATACAAGTGTGTGTGTGTGTGTGTGTGTAAAACATCCTTAATACATTTACGTATATCTTCATATTCAGGTCGTAACATTTGATCTCATTCAAGTTACGCTGTGCAAGCATGTGTAAAAAAATGCCGCAGGGAGGGGATGGTTTCGGGAAATGACATGTAAAAATTCAAAAATTTGTACAAAAATTTAAAAATAAGATCTTTCGTATAATTTTGCATACGCATAAATCAATCAACTTAATTAGATACGTACAACACAGGATAATTATTATTCCTTTACAAGGTGTATAGAGTATTGTATGGAAGCTCAGTATGGACAATACTCAATCGATATTACTGAACTCGAAATCGAAACAAGGTAATTTTATTAGACCTAAGGGATACTATTCCTTTTTATTTTGTGGGCCAAAATATTTAATTTATTGCCTGCCGATGTTCAACAGATCAACAGAATTAAATTGTTTTCAACAAGATTAGAAGGCTGTTGCTTACGGAAAGATGATGAAAAGTGTTTAATGAAAGTGCAAGTGCATTGCAAAGTTGCGGTAAACCAGAGCTCACATGTCCTGTAATGACGATTTTGAATCAGTCGTAATGAAATGTTAATTTTGAGTCCATTAATTAACTAACAGAATTATCACTGTTGCACACCACTAAAGAAAAATTATTCCGATTAGCGCTTTCAAGCTTCTCAGCTCATCGTCAGATCGAAAATAACAACAAGAGAATGGTGAGACAGAACGGAAATTCGTATGCAGGTTGTCTGACCACAGACGTGGGGAAGGTAACAGAACAACGAATTCGTTATATGCAAAACATTTCATAGAAGAGAACCATAAGTTTGTTAATTCTTTGGAAGACTATGAAATTTTAAAAGTAGTAAATAACACAGTTGAAAGGAAGCTTAGGGAGGAGTTAGAAATATTGAAAGAAAGAGAAAAAAAGGGTTAGACAATTTAATGAATACTAAAACTAAATTTGATAATGAAGAAATATTTTATAATATAATTTCTTGTAAAAGATTGAGGACGGATAGATAACATTAAGAATTAAATTGCATATATGGACGTTTTAGAAATAAGGGTGAATGACCGCGCCCACAGTGTGAATGAGAAAGGCTTTACAACGTTAGGTTCTAAAAAGAATGTACACACACGCGCACACACGCATACACAGACAACACAAGGAATGTGCTAGAAAAAAAATATGTAACTCTACAGACGGGGGTGACAGGGCTCGGAGGTTGGGAAGGGTCATTTGACTTATAGCTTGTTTGTGTGTTGACAGTGGGGTGGGTGGGGGTGTGAAGAGTTTGGTTTTATTCTCTTGTTGTTATTTACGATTTGACGATGAGCTGAGAAGCTTGAAAGCGCTAATCGGAATAATTTTTTTATAGTGGTGTGCAACAGTGATAATTTTGTTTGTGATTATAACCACTTTCTTAATTAAAATTAATGAACTGTGGGTTACAATTTTTCACTTTTAGGCATAGTCATAATGGTAATATAATTTTAATTAATTAAAACTTTTTACGTGTTCTTTTGTTTATATCGAATAAGAATTATGTCTTATTTCCTTAGTCATTTAATGTTAATTACTGTAAAAATACCATGTTTGTTACAGCCTGTACGTCTTGTTTCTGTTTTTGTTTGTGGGAAAGGCCTACTGTATAAGCAAACTACTATGTGCAATAACTCCCACCACCATATTTCCGATTAAAGTTTAATCAAAATGTATGAATTTTCATAGACATAAAAATATCTTTCAGATAGTTAGAAACATCTTACTATATATCTAACTGTATTAGCATCGGTTAATTAACAGATTATAACATCGGTTAAATTTCTTTATATCAACTGACTGCCTAAAAATAAAAGACCAAAGAATTTACATCATAAGATTTGGATATTTTAAAAATGAAGTATACATTCTACAATAAGCAGATGTGCAACCGTATAAATATTTCGCGGTAATGCGTTCATTAAATCAAATAACGTATACATAAATAACACAAATTAAATTCTACTTTTAAGTTCTTCAGTATCAAATAATTTAGTCTACACATATTTAGATTAACATGGTTCAACCTATATTGCAATCAGGTGACGTATACCTAATTGAACCTTTGATCAATTTACAACGCGTCATTTAAAATTGTTACGTTTTTCTGGTTAACGTAAAATGACATATACATTCTCTATATTTCACATCATGTATAATATTTTATTCTTGAATATTTGAGTCTGAGCGTTTGTACCCTACACACCTCAATTAACAGAAAATTACACGCTGATTATATGATTATTTTATAGAATGAGTTCCTCAGAATTACTTTACTTTCGGGTAGAATAATGTTTTTTTCAAAAACCTTTAGAATAATGTATACACTAGTACCGGCGCACATTTCTAATAATTTGAAATAAATGATTTTCCTGTATACAAATGTATCTTACAAATTATATTCCAAAACTAATTCTACGGTAAAATAATCTGTTTTTGTTTGGCTATCTCAAACTTTATTTAAAACATGAATAATTTCCAGACTGTTGGGCCGTGGTCGATGGCGTAATGGTGTTGTCATGACTAAAAGTTTTGGCAACCCATCGGAGGCCTTGTTCAGTAGTAAAACAAAATATATTGTTCCACGAGAGATGGTAGGTCGAACGTACCCCAAACTGAGCCGATAGCATACAATTCCGTGTCGAACTATTTATTTTATTTTTAACTACTGAACAAAGTCTCTGGGGACACCGCCTTACTGCAGCACTGTCCGTGCGGGCGAAAACGTTTGCGTGCTCTGATGAGGTTGAGAAGAGGTATGCCGGTGGTAGCGTAGCTACTGGTAGGACCTTCCTTGCCTGACAGGTGTCAACCGAGGAGCCAAACGCAGTGTGTACCTATCCTTACCTATCCTCCTCACTAATCCTATCATCGGTATTTGAGGGGTGGACGGGACTCCGGAGGTCGACGTAGACCAATTCATCTAGTGGAGAAAACCTCACACAAATCCTGCAAGGTCAGAAGCAGTGAGATGGCAGCCCTGTCACCGACCTTTCCCTGCACAGCGCTCGTAACGCGGATGCGGAAGATTTTGCTTACTGGCACACTCAATTGAAACAGCCGGATGGAGAATATGGATAAGACCAAGGAAAAACGTTTATAGGGCAAGCGATTTTGAATAACGGAATATGTAAATATTGGCATATGGAATGTCCAAAGCTTGGCAAACAAACAGCTAGAGTTGATACAGGAAATGGGGGATGCCAAGTTGGACTTGTTTATGATATCAGAAAGAAAAAAGAAAGAGAGGGCTACATGTAACTTGGTACCTTACACCATGATTTAAAGTGGTATACCACGGAGAAAGGAGAGCTGCAGGGGGGGTTGCTATTCTCTAATCCATGGTAAGTGGAAGAATAGAATAATATCATACATCTGTATTAATGAGCGCATTGTAACGTGTAGACTGCAAATACAAAGATGGAATTTAACCCTTATTGCCGTATATGCTACAGAGGAGGGGAGGAAAGAAGAAACAACAGCATTTTATGAAGATCTACTGCGAGTACTAAATTCTACCAACAGAAATGACTATATTGTAATGAAAGGGGATTGGAACGGCAGAATAGTAAAAGAACCAATTCAGGAACTAATAAGAATAATTCAGGAACGAACTAATTCTTTCGTCACAAGGAAATTTAGAAATTTACATGGAGATCTCGAATAATTAGGTCAGTAATAAATTATTTTTTTACAAATGAAAAGTTGGGTATGTTGTTTAACGAGGTCAGAGTAATTAGAAGCAAGGATATTGGCTCAGACCACTATTTGGTAAGGGCAAAAGTACCCACTAGGTGGGTAAGACCAGCTAAAACCTATTCAAAGTCTGACTTGGTGTGGAAAGTCAAAGAAGACTCAAAGAAGTCTTCCCAAAGAAGACTCAATCATAGATTCGATCACAGACGAATAAGTCAGTATTTGAAAATAAAACCTGTCAGTACAGACGTAGAAGGAGTGTGGAATGAATTTAAAGAAGTGATTGTTAAGGTAGCCGCAAAAGCACTAGGTCTGAGGAAAAACGCCGGAATTACCAAGGTCTGTACCTATGGAATGAAGACTTGAAGTTCGCAGTCAAGAAAGATAAAGGAACTGTATTTGAAATATTTGTAAGATAAAAACCCACATTCGCTAGAAGAATATAACGCACAGAGAAGGCAAACAGAATCCATAGTCAAAGAGCTCACAAGCAAAGCTGGGAGAGATACGTGTCCAGCAATGAAAATATACATGGACGGTAAAATGCAGCCTACAAAATTATAAAACATTTAAATAAGGATAAGAAAGTTGCAGCCAATCTAAAACTGCTAAAGAAGATGAACTGCCTTAAGTTATGTAAGAGACTCTGGTACAATGAAGATGAAGATGGTAATGTGGAGAAAGTCACAGGATCAGCCGAAGCAATTGACTGCAAGAAGAAGATGAACAGCTTGAGAATGCATTATGTAATGGCAAGATTAAGAAAGCTGCTGAGCAGACGACACAAATACAAAGCTCTATAAGTATCTCCAAATGCAAGCAAAATATTGGTTTCTGGCCATTGGGACTGGAAAAAAGCTTCGACGTTTATATTTTCAAAAAAAGGTTCACAAACACAGTGCGAAAACTACAGGGACATTAGCTTACTCAATGCAACATATTAAATATATGCCAAAACTATAAACAACACATTAAGGCATACTATAGATACCATCTTGTCGAAGAGCAGTCAGGGTTTAGGAAAGGAAGATCGTGCTCTCATGACATCTTTACATTAAAGCTGTTGATAGAAAAGACAAGAGAGTACAATCTTGAGACACATATGGTTTTTGTCGATTACATCAAGGCCTTTGATAATGTAAGACAGAATAAGCTGTGGAATATCATGGCCAGAAGAGGCGTACCAAACCCCTAATAGATGTCATTAGACGCATATACAGGAAAACAGAGGTCACTGTAAAAACTGAATCTGGTAAAATCCTTAATAAAGTGATAAATAAAGGAATCAGAGAAGAGTGTAGCATTTCACCTACAGTTTTTAATTTATATTTGGACAATGCTATTAGAGAGTGGAAGCAGAGTGACAGTGTCAGTGACAGTTTCAGTGAACGTAATTTCGTCAAAATTCTGATGTTTACTGACGATCAGGTCATAATAACAGACAATGGAAATGGCCTTCAGATAGTTCTCTGTGAATTGCAGCAGATAATCTGGATGTATAGTAAAAACATTTTTGTTATCAAGACTAAGTCTATGGTTTTAAAAGGTGGCTTTCCTGTAAGGTGTAAACTAGTGCTGAATGATCAACAAATTGCATTACTTCAGGTTCCTTGGATGTTAATTGTCTCACGTTGGTGAGATAGACGTAGACAGAAACAGGGACGTTCAATCACATGTGTGGAACGATAAGAAGAACACTGAGTAGAAAGGTCAGAAGAAATAGTCTTTTGAAATTTTTTGAAGTGATTGCTGTGCCATGAGGTCTTTATGGCAATGAGACTTTATGATACTGAGCGGAAAACCCCAAAGCCGGATACAGACTAGTAAAATGAGATTTTTACGATCTGGAGTATCTGAGCTCATAAAAAAATACAGAAGAGATTGCCAAGGAAATTTATGAAATGGAGCCTACCAGCAAGAAGGAAAAGAGGAAGACTACCTATTACCTGGATTGGAGAAATTCAGACTATACTGAGGGAAAGAGAAATTGAAGAAGAGTTTTGAATTGAAGCAGCAGTGGAAGATGAGAATTCAGTAAATTCAGTAATATTTGGTTCCGGGAAATGTGTAAACACTGTACAGCCGGAATAATAATAATAATAATATTAGGAATATCACGGAGGGACCGGGCAAGGAATCATGCTATAATGAACATCCTTAGATTATACAATCTAAACGAACGGAAAAAGCAATACAGACAGGATTGGACGGGCCATGTTGAAAGGATGTATAAGAACAGGATACCAAAACAAATTTTGGTTTATAATCCGAAAGGACGCGGAATATTAAAAGACCAAAGAAAAGATGGTCGGACTAAGGAGTGCACAACGGATCGTAAGGTCCACATACTGAAGAAGAAGAAGAAGAAGAAGAAGAAGAAGAAGAAGAAGAAGAAGAAGAAGAAGAAGAAGAAGAAGAAGAAGAAGAAGAAGAAGAAGAAGAAGAAGAAGAAGAAGAAGAAGAAGTCTTCGGTGGGTGGCCGAAACGTTTAGCTGATATCATTAAGCAATAAACAACTGTCCAACAGCCCGGAAATTATTAATCTCTTTAAGTTAATAATGACTCCGGCCGTGAAGCAAATCAAGTTAAATTTCTATAAAAAGTATCAAACGTACTGAAATCTCCTATCTCCTATGGTACTACAGCACTTGTTGGGCCATGGCCTCCTTCAATTTCCCCCCCCCCCATTCACCTCTGTCAGCAGCCATCCTCCTCCAGGAACGCATTTTCAATATCTCTCTTGCATCCTCATCCACCGCATCCTCCCATCTTCTCTTTGGTCTTCCCACTGATCTTTTTCCATGGATTCTGGTGTACAATAGTTTTTGTGGTATCCTATCTTCTCCCATCCGAGGCTTTCTTGAAGGTTCCGTGGTGTGGTACTTTTTCCGGGGGTAGGTTACCGACCTACCGCCCAAACCCAACCTGGAAGACCAGGGATTTTTCTGCTAGGGTTCCCTTCCCTTAGCCGATGGGTCCCAGTTTTCTGAAGCCGGGAACTCGCCATTCAACCTCTCTCGTCTGCTACATTACGTACTCAGGGTCCACGCAACTTTTGTTTTCGAGAACGTGAGAAGAGTAGGATTTGTAGGTAGAGCTGAGTTCCCTTCCGGGAACCTCTGACTCTCTCGTCAGAAACAGTCGGCGTTTCTCAGAGTTTTACTGTCGCATAGTAATCGGCATCCTATACAACCTCCGAGGCCTGTAACCCACCTTTAAAACGTACTTAAATACCGTAACCACATTCGTCGCCAGCTCTTGCTCTTTATTATGAGCTAAGAATTAAACAATTACAAAAACGTGTACGAGAGAATTCTGTCCTCCTTCTCTTAGTTGCCTCTTGTTATAACCTTAGTTTTAAAACTTGTTTTCTGGTAGACATTAAATAATCCTTTGTTACAACTAATTGTCAAAAAGAAATAAACAGGTTTAAAATTAACGACACAATACAAAGCGCAGAGCTCCAAATAACCTAATTCCGTAGAGAAAGGGAAATTTAATTTCCTGCAACCCATTTCAAAGGTGAACGGTAAATGTAATTAATACCGACAGGTTGTCAGTATCGTGTCGTATCCCGCTATACAGTTTGGCGTTTAAATTCGGTATTGTTTTCCAAGCATAGATTCACTATGACGATATGACGATAGTCATGTTTCATTTATGAAACTACGCAGAATAATGTTTTTGTTATATTATTTCTTGTTAAATGACATTTTTAGTATAGGTTACGATATATTTTTGGAAGAAATCACGATGAAAAATTTTCCTTAATTATCACACTGTAAGTTTTTTTTTTTAAATAATTTTAGTACCATGTAACAATTTATATTATTTAGAACATACACAATTTTTATATACCACTTATTGTATGATAAGAAATATGTATACTTTGACAAAGCTCTGTAACTATGAATTGTATGAAATCTTCGGTGTAATTTACAATTTAATTTAAGTATTTACATTGTAATATGTATGCATACGCACACACGCGCGCGCGCGCACACACACACACACACACACACACACACAAGCGCTTCTTGCTACAGTCCTTTTCCTGACATATAAAATATTTAATATCTTCTTCTACTTCTTCTCCACGTTAAGGTACAGTCTTACAACATTTTTCGCTTTCACTGAAACCATCTCTTCCTTGGTCTACCTGTATCTCGTCTGTTTGAGGTCTGTATCTTATTACATGTGTAGGTAGTCTCATATCTTCCATTCTCTCGATATGATGCCCCCATTTATTTGTCCTTATTTTAGTTATACATGAATATACATGGCCTTAATCTCTTTAGGTCATAGAATATACATTTAACTCGGTTCTTATATCTAAATTCCGTATTTGATCTCTAAGGGTGCAATCTTTGGTTTTTCTCAAGAACTTCATTTCACTTGTTTGTATTCTTTGGAATAAATATTACTTAGTACTTACACATCAATGAAGATGTATTGTTTCCTTACTTGGAACATATTTCAGACATTAGATTTTTGCCAGTCCTCAGACATCTTAGTTTTTAATCTTGTGGGTACCAACAAGACGGCTGAAGATTGGAAAAATATCGAATGCCTGATACACGTTCCAAGTAAGGAAACACTACATCCTCACTGAAAACTAGTAGTAAATTGTAAATCAGTATGGGTGTGTGTTACTATACATTATTATAAGTGACAGTGATATTATATACATAATTATAATATAACAATTAACATAATAATTAAAAATATTATTATTAATATTACAATTTTAATATTAATAATTAATTATAATTATTACATATAACTATATATATTGTGCCAAACTGGCTTCGGCAACGTATTATTATTATTTTAAAAACGAGCGCCGCTGACGCCATGCACGGCCACACTGTTACGATAGTTTGTTGCCGGTCGGTTATACACACAAACGGTTGTGCAGCTACGCAATACAGCTGGCGCTGCCAGCCATTTGTGTCTGTACATTCCTGCATTCGGAGGTTACTTGGCTGGACCGAAACGTTGTATCGGCCTCATTTCTGCTTGATCCTCCAACCTGTTCATCTGGTCTCGGCTGGCGGCAAACTTCTATCTAGGACTTCCGAACCTATCACTATGATAGGCTAGATAAAGTGTTGTTCCAGGTACGTGCAAGTCTGCGGGTTCTGAAAATATTCTAACCCCAAATATATTTTGTGTTTCAGCTTTCGTTATGAGTTATGCTTGTGTGTGTGTGTGTGTGCGTATAGAGCAGTTTTTAGTTTGGGCATTAATGCTATTACAAAATCAAATTAAATTAAATTTAATTAAATTATGAATGTGAGAGTCGTGGGTCAAGTTGATTTCAATAGAGAATATGCTAATGTATCTTGCACTCAGCTGTTTTGATGTAATTAATAACTACGAAAGACACAGCTAATCAATTTGAATATTTCAATGAAACATTAAGAAAGTAATTGCTAGACGAGCTTAATACTGTTTAATCTGAATTAGTGGCGATGTGTGTGTGCGCTGTTGCTGCTTAAAGTTAGTGTTGGTATTTAATGTGGACGGCCTAAGTGGCGTGATTTTCTTTATGACACCCTCTACAACCTATTGTATGTCCAGGTGCTCGACCAAGGGCGAGATGGGTGTCAAGGGTGGACGAACATCTGTCCACCCTAATGGCAGAGACGATCTTATAGCCACAATGCCGTCAGTCGAGGACTTTTCCAATGCTAAGCTGCACCAGGGACTTGTGACACGACTGTGACATCACTGATCCGCGCCTATACGAACTAAGTACACCGGACAATCCAGGTGGGAAAATTCTGATTATCTATTTCTCTCTCTCTCTACAACATGTGAATGCACAGAAGCCGGCAGAAGCTCACTCGTGAAGTTCTGAACATTATACTCTAGCACAAACTCTCGTGTTCAATTATGTTATTGCATGTGTGAACATTACCACAGTACACCTAATGAAATATCTTATAACTGTATAATGTGTAAGAAGTTACACACATACACACACATCCGCAGTTTGCTGTAAGATCTAACTTTCATCTAATTAAGACCATTAGGGAGTTAATTATCTCGTGCTATCATGTCATCTGGTCATGGCTGAGTTTTAATAACGTAGCGGGGGTTGTCTGATGCTGTAGATGAGAAACGATTTTCTTTCACACACATACTTACGCTTAATGATTAAGGTAAGGGGTCGTTTGGCTGGTTGAGTTTCGGGGCGGTCACTTACATTCTCTGGTGTGAACTATGCTTGTGAATATGCTGGCAAATCTATGCTTAAGAGCTGAGATATTCCATTTACGTTGTCATTTATATTTGTACCTATCTATACATATTAGGGTTCCTTCATTTACTGTAGTTGGAATGGGTTTATGAGGAGGTTAGTGTTGAAATGAGGGATGTTTTGTTATTCATGTCGTATATGTGTTTGTGTGTGTAATTTTACTATATATATATATATATATTTTTGGGGGAATATGTAACGGATTTAAAAAAGAGAATAACCATAAATGTGCTTACTGAGACAACAGGCTAGCCTATTTGATATTATACAACACTGATGGATTAGTATTGCTTTATGAATGAGATTATTACCAACTTTGACTCATACATAATCAGGCAGAAATTTTTGCAATTAGTTTAATATCAATTCACTTACTTTGTGACATTATGAATTAATGGATATACATATATATACATATATATATAATTCTGCCTTTAATGGTGTGCTCACACAATCACGAACTTGTCATGTATGTAAAATCTTGCAGGTTGAATAAAGCACACGCTTGTTGGTTAAAAGAGTTTTTCATTTGCAAGTCCTGTCATTCACCTGGGGGGACATGTCTGTAACTGTATTTGGGCCTTGCACACTTTTGCTTCCTCTAGGTTTTTTTTTACCTAGTTCTAAATATGATGTCTCTCCCCTTTTACAAAAAAAAAAAACTTAATAAAAATAAAATTAAATAAAATCCAAAAAAAATTACAAAACTTAGAAAAAAAAGGGGGGTTTCAATATTACATATTATATACACATTTATTTAAAACATTTAACTGAAAAAGTTACTTGTGGAAATTATTTTGTCTTTTGCATAGTAAATGAACTTAACAAGACAACAACTTTGCCAGAAAAATTAGATGCCCACAGCTTACATGAATTCTTTCAGTGCTACATGAGACATCTAGTCTGCTTTTTAGTTGAACATCACTGCCTCTAGAAACAAATGTCTTTAGCAGGAATACTGAGAGTCTAATACCGCTTAGTTGAGCAAATACACGCATACTACTGGCTAATGTTTTGAGCCTGGAGAACACATGAAGCTGAGGTGTCCCTCCCTACTCACTTTCAAAAAAATCTCTACATACTAGCTTCCCAATTTCTAAAGTTAATACAAACATTGCATTCAAATAATTCTATAAGAATCATCCTCGTCTTTCGGTTTTTAATTTATGTAATACTGAGATAAGTAATTTTATAAGAGATTAATGTTTCATACTTATTAAAACTTAGAGAAACTCCCTATGATTTAAAACTTCCCAAGTCCAACACGTAAATAATGTAACTCACGACTTTAGTAAGATCTAAATTTGATTTTGCTATACATTTTGAACAGCCTTACATACGGGAACGCACATTGTTTCCTAATTGCATGAATTTTTGTATGTAAAGTTGTAAGAGCATTTCCTGTCTGACACGTTTAGCTCTTTCAGCGCATGGCCAAATTTTTTTAACTTCTTTAGTGGACCAGCTCTCTCTCTCCTATGGCGCTACAGCCCAAGTCGGGCCCTGGCCTCCACCAATCTCCGCCTCCAATCCACTCTATCCACTGCAACCCTCCTCCAGTTTCTTATCCCCATGTCTCTCGCGTCCTCTGCAACGCCATCTTCCCACCTCTTCCTCGGTCTACCTCTAGGTCTCGTTCCCTCCCATGTACCCAGCAAAGCCCTCTTAGGGTTCCTGCCACCCTCCATTCTCATAACATGTCCGGCCCAACGCAATCTTTGAATTCTTATAAATTTTGAGTCTGGTATCTCTTTATATATTTGATACAGTTCGTTGTTGTATCTCAGTCTCCATGAGCCATTTTCTTGTATTGGGCCTATAATGCGTCTGAGGATTTTCCTTTCAAAGGCGTCTCCTATGTCGACTGTTTTCTGTGTGATTGCCCATGCCTCACACCCGTAGCATAGCATCGGTCTGATGACAGTCCTATATATTTTCATTTTTGTTTCCCTGTGCACATCCCCAGACCTAAATGATGGCAGCAATGCGAAGTACGCCTTGTTAGCCATGGTGGTCCGTCTTTGGATCTCCGGCTCCTCTGATCCAGTCTTTGCTAGATTCACTCCGAGATACGTGAAATTGTCCACCACCTCAATTGTGTCCTCCTCTATCTCGATGTTGTTATGAACCTGGTCCCTTCTTGTTTGGATAAGCATTTTTGTTTTATCCATATTTATGGCTAGCCCAACTTCCTTGGCTTTGTTTTTAAGCTCTATAAATATTTCTTTAGCTGTCGTGATCCGTCTTGACATGATATACATCATGAATGTCATCTGCATATGCGGCTATCTGTACAGTTTTATTTGTTAACAGATTGGAGCTATTTATTGATAAGCCTCTAATTACATATTCCAATGCAATATTAAATAGTGTTGGGGCCAACCCATCTCCCTGCTTTAGTCCCCGTGTAATATTTATGGGTTCAGTTAGTTGGCTATCCACCTTTACTTGGGCTTCAGTCTGCTGCATAGTAGCTTGGGTTAATCTTACCAGCTTGCCTGGTATTCCAAATTCATGCATTATGGTGTAGAGTTTGTCTCTATTAATAGAGTCATACGCTTGCCTGAAGTCCACAAAGATCTGGTACACATCAATATCACGTTCCCATCCGCATCTTAGTATCTGTTTTACCGAGAAGAGTTGGTCGATTGTAGACCGTCCAGGTCGGAATCCAGCTTGGTATTCCCGTATTATATTTTCTGTGAGGGGTCTCAGCCTTTGGTTCAAGATGTACGCAAAAACCTTGTAGGAGGTGCACAGCAACAAAATGCCTCTGTAATTTCTACATTGAAATTTGTCGCCTTTTTTACAAATGGGGCATATAATGCACTTATTCCATTCCATGGGGATTCGTTCCGTTTGTCATATGTCCACGATTAAGGAGTGCAGTGCGACTGCCACATCAGCACCTCCAGCTTTAAGCAGTTCTGCAGGAATCAAGTCTGTACCTGGTGCCTTGTTGTTCCTGAGGGCACTAATAGCTTCTTCTATTTCCTGAATTGATGGTGGGTCAGATTCCATCCCCCCAATGTTTGCATTCCGCGGAGTGTGAGCAACAATTTCTCCTCCCTGTAGCATACCACCAAGGAGGCCATCGAAGTACTCTCGCCAGATAGTTTTAATTTTCGGACCAGCTACTTTTCGGAATAGTTTTACCAGTGGACTATTATATTTTTTTCTGAAACTGCCTCAAAATAAATTAAAATGACAGAATATAAGTTAAAAAAATTTTAAACACCAAGTGCAAGGTGTTTTACTTTAGTCCAAGCCTGAACGATATATGAATTTATATCAATAATGACTGTGAATAAATGTTATACACAGTGAAAAATGGTCACTTGGTTGTATCAAATTGATACACACGGTCCGCGACGACAAATGCAGTGTGTATCAAACTGATACACATAGTCCACTGTTAAAACACAAGTGTGCATTAAATTGATACACATGGCGCTGAAAGTGTTAGAATGTCGTGCATACAGTGTGCATAGAAAATACGTGCATAGAAAGTAGAATGTATATGCGATAACAAGAAGCAAGGCGTGAATAGTGTAAAATGACAGCAGACGGAGTAAGTCGACAGTTTGCCGCTTTAGTTTTAAAACACTGACAACACATCAAGTTTCTCTGTTGTAAGTGCCTCACGTCTTTCTACGTGTATGAATAAGAAACTTGGGTTTATCGACAGCATTTCTGAAGAACATGTACGCAGTTTCAAAGACAGATTATTGATATTTCCCTTCGACATTCTAATAGCTTACAATTCGAAAATGTCCGTCATTTTGTAGCTTCTGCTCCCGTTAGTATGTTTGTTGTTTGGTAAAAAAATGTATGTTTGGATTGTGTAAAACATTTCTTTTTTATTTATTTTTTATTGGCGGGGGTCCTAATGTCTATGCTGCATCCCCAATTTTGATTGCCATTTCTCCCTATCCTTCCAGTCATCATCTTCAATAGCTCGATCTCTCATGCTTTCCCTAATTCCTGTTCTCCATTGTGTTGTCAGTCTTCCTTTTCTTCTCCTGTTTTGTGGTGTGTAAGTCAATGCTTTCTTTGGCCATTGCTTCTCCTCCATTCTTATTACGTGACCATACCACAGCAACTGTCTGGATTCTATTCTTTCTGCTGTTGTAAATACGCGCCCTGTCTTCTTTCTTATATCTTCGTTCCTAACATGCTGCATTCTATAAATATTACACGCTTTACTTAAGAAGTCTATTTCCACAGTTTCTATCATCTTTATCCTCTTTACCTGAAAGTTGCCATAAGTTAGAATGGGCTCTACAACAGTTGTGTAGATTGTCAGTTTAGTTTGAAGTTTCATTTTGTTCGACCAAAGTATTTAGTTTAGCAAACGAATAGCCTTCTTTCCCTGTTGTATTTAATATATTTCTATATTTCCCCGTTGTTGTAAAATATTTATATTATGTTTGAAAGTATTTGAAGTGTAATTTGAAACACTACCTTCCAATGGCTTATTTCCTAGTGCTTATTGTTTCTATGGAGACAATGTTTTATGGAGATTCAATAACGATGTTTTATGAAGATAACCACGATAAAATGATGGTTACAACAAACGTTCTCGATATACAACACATTCTACACTCAGACAATTAAAAAAACAAACCACCAAGTTGAGTAAATCGTAATTGTTTGCAGTGTACAATTGCACAGTGATAACATGTGCACTGTAACCACTAACTGGCATAACATTCTGCCTATAGTCGTCCGTATATTTATATAAAAACTTCGTAGACGGTCAAAGTCACGAGAAATGTGTAATGTTATCGAGAAACTTCGAGATGTCACTGCATTAATCCAGGCGTCTCCAGAATGTGCAATCAGCTATTTTTGATGGACACTACTGAAACTTCGGGCCAAATTCCCGACTCAAGGATACTGGACACACTTCGTGTCATCCCGCGTCGTCGTAGCACTATGTAATGTAGACATATAGATTTTACTACAAACAAAAACACACACACAAACACACACACATGTATACTCTTTCTGTTCTTATTTCATTCCCGATCTAAACAAACAAGCGTGGCTCATTTAAAACGGTACTGGGCAACAGCGTTAACACCCCTTTTACAGTAATGTGTTACGCGCATGCAAAACGCCTGTATAGTCATGTGAGAGGTGTATGACCAGTTGGTATTGGATTTTATTTCAACGTTTAGTTATCCTTGCTTATGATTAATATTACGAGCGAGTTTATGATTTCTGTTATGTCTGATCGTGCCTCCAAGTTATGCCTCCAATAACTTGACTACAAATTATTAATTGTGATAATTAAAGCTGGTTGTTAGCGATTTCATTGGTGTCTGTACTTTGTTTTCCACTGTATCATACGACGACCAGTGAGACCGTGGTAACTATATGTTGCGTTCTGAAGAAGCCACTTCCTTTCAGGTGGCTCCCTGTTAATTCAATAGGAGTGAGAATGCAGTGATAAGGAGGAAGTCTTAAAGTGTACATATATTTTTCTGATATACTATCTACAAAGAAGTTTAAAAATTATGTCCATTCCGTTTCACTATAAAAGTTTAGTTTTTGCGTAACTTTTTTTCAGATCGTACATGGTTTTGAAGGAGCCACGCAACGGTAATAACAGCTTTAACAAACTAATATATACGTAATAATTTTTTTGCTAGAGGATAGTGTTTTCACAAACACTACACCTCAGCATAATTATGTTATAAGTATCTCAGTACTACAATGAATCTAGGTTCTTAACCTAAAAACAATGTGTTCTAATTCATTCCATCTCCAACTATAATTTTATATAAAATACTGGCTCCTTTAATTAAACATTTACCAAAATGTTTATACCACTAGTGACTTGTGATTTACTATTTATAAACACTCTCTAACAAAATTTAGACTTCTATAAGCCGATATTCATTGTTCATAACGACGGCAAGGCAACACCTAAGCATTTGCAGGTTTTAAATAAATACAATTTTTTCTGTAACGATTTGCATCGCTGTGCTCATACTGGAATATACTTTTTTAACAGAGCTAGCCGTGTGCTTTACACCGTCTGTCAATCACAGAAAGTTTTATAGAAAACAGTGTTCAATCAACGGTAAGTGCAAGTTACCAATGGAACGGTCCGCATGAATGAAGCGTTCAGAGCACAACTTTATTGAGACATTCAAGGCACCGTTTGAATAGAACTACTACCAACTGCCAACCAACCGGATCATTTCGGTGGATCGCCTCCTTGTAAACCTTGTTTGCTGTCTTCCCGTCGGGCGTGAGTAAGATAGAATATGTCACTCGGAAAACTCACGCGTGAACCCACACGTACATAAACCTGGTCTTGGGGGAAGCAGGACGACGTCAAATCAATCCCTGTGATTTTGATTAAATAGCTTTCTGATTTGTCAATTTTTGTCATAGCAAAGCACAGATTCACCGGGAACTGTGTCCTCCTTACACACAGTACTTTCAAATGTGGTAATTTGAAGGTACAAGCGGCCTGGGAGGTATAAAAATGCGTTTAGTATGAACTGGGATGGGTGCCACAACGTGCAATTCTTTCGGTTTCTGGATCTGCCGTCCATCTTTGTTTGACTGATTATTCTCCACGTATCTACAAGAGAACTCACTCGCAGACGTGAGGTATGGGAGGTATTGCTCAATCAATACCTTTTGCTTTTGCTAGCAGTAAATAAATAATGATAAAAAACTAAAACAATACCCCACATCTCTCACTTGTTTCTTGCCATTCTAACTGGTGAGACCTATTGTTACACATTTGTTTGAAGTGGCATTTATTCTATATTACTTTACAGAAGTTTAGAGTAAGGTGTTTACTGTTAATGATCATGAGCGGAAATTTGAATCTGTTGATAATTTTTATTTGTTTCGATGTTGTGTGTTGGGCAATTGTATATTTCGAAAATTGTTTTATTCAAGTTTTTTTTTGTTATTGAAACTTTTGTGAAAATTGCTAATGACGATTTCTCTATTCAACATCATCATCTTCACGGTTTAAACCAAGGATGGTTTGTTCCAATCTCAAATAGGCAAAGATTAGAGCTGATCACTCCAGCGCTTCCTCGCACGTCCCACACCTCTCCGTCCCCTCGGTTTATAGTTCCAGAGTTGTTTGGGGATGGGGCAATCATTCATTCGGCAAAGATGTTCCCACCAATTCAGCTGATACTGGGCGATCCTGTCGAGTATACTCATAATATTCAGTTCCTGCCGTATATCTGTGTGGTCACGGATACAGATATACACGGTCACGGAGAGTATACCCTGCCACGTGCCTGAGAAATCTCATTTCAGCCGCTTGGATGTGACTGGCTTAAGTTACAATTTGGTTAAATTCCGATTCTCAGACCCATAAAGAAGTGTGGGAAGAGCCATCACCTTGTAGAATTTTATGCGTGTTCTTTTACTTGCTGACGTAAGGGTTCGCCTAATGGTCCCGCACATAATGTTGAACTTATGCAAGTGATTTTTCTGTTGTTCAATTACTTACTCCACTGATATAGTATGACGATACGTGCGGTCACGCAACAAATATCATTTGCCTATAATCAAAGACGAAAGAAACAGACAGACAAATGTAAAAGAAATACTCATTGACATGAAAGCTTAAGATCAGTATGGTACTGCGCAACTGATTAAAAGGCTACGGGAAACTACTTATAGACTAGTAAAGATAGTAAAAAAAGAATTCTATGTTTATTTTTATCTCAAAACACTTTTTTAATTTTTGGTCGAATTGTTCTTTTTATATGCAACTTAAATGAGAAAATAGAGCTGCATAGAATAAATCTGAAGGATTGCCAAAAGCGGCAAGTAGATACAAACCAGCTGGAAGAAGAAGCCTAGGGAGACCAAAGAAAATATGGAAATAAATCCTATGAAGCAGGAACAAGTCACCGAAGCCTAACCCTTATTGGGGAAGAAGTAGAAGAGGAGGAAATCATCCTTCATACTGTTATCTGTTGTACGCACTTGTTCCTCCGTGACGCCAAATACAAAAGAGTACAAACGACAAAACGATACAAGCAGACAGTTTTAGCAACACTAACTCAGGTAATGTCGACAAGACAGGCATACTGAACCGTCCGCAGTATACGCGCGCAGGCGAGTTGCATGCAATCTGTTCCATAGTGTAATAGGCGACATTTGAATCAAATACACCACACAGTGTGCGTGAAACTAATCGTTGCACGAGCAGTTGCATGGTTTACAACTGTCTTGCAGTAAGTATCTCAATAGGTCTCAATTGAACCAATGCCTCAAACACTTTCTGCATTCAGTTGTCTAGTGTGACAGAGAGACACTTAAGGTGTAAATAAATAAAGTTACGGAATAAAGTAGATACGGAATGGAGACAAGACTCAAGTGATTCTAATTAACCGCATCTGGGAATCAGTGACACGGTAGCGATGAGAAAGTTTCGTTAATTTTGCCTGAGCTACTAAAGAGAAGTGGTGTTTGTTTGCCGTATGTTAATTGACGTCACCGTCAACTTCAACTGAGTTGATTAACTTCACCTGCGTCGTACTCTGTAAGCCGGTGTGATACAGAATGTACTTCAGTCGTGTGTTGTGAAGATTTATAAAATGTCAATTGGGCGCCTTATGTCTTGTTTTGACACGTTCATCAGTGTATTAATAACAACACCTATGTTTTTATAATAATAATAATAATAATATAATTTATCCGTGTTTAATTGAATTTTAAACTGGTTAAGATATTGTCACGACGGTCTAACTGATCGTCGTATGATACAGTGGAAAACGAAATACAAGACACTAATATAGTCACTAATAAATTGGATAATGTTTTTACAAATAATACACCTCAGTGTATGTTATAAGTATCTCAGTACTACAATAAATCTATGTTCTTTACCTAATAGCAATATGTTCTAATTCATTCCATCTTCAACATAGCTAACCAAAATAACTTTAATTATCACAATTAATAAATTGTAATCAAGGAGATAGTCTCTTCTAACAATTCAAGTAAAATTTGTCCACACGCAATAGTAATGTCAACTATAAAGAATTCCGCACTAATTATAACACAACAGTTCGCTACAATTCTTCTACAAACACTCAATCCGCGGCAAGGAATCGCTCACTGTCAGCTAACTCACAAGCCGGCTGCTATGACTTTTTATATATCGCGTACGACTCCTAGAAATTTTCCATCCTCAATGTGCACGCCACTTAATGCGTAATTCAAGAGTATACTCCAGAGGACTCTTGAACGTACTTGAGCTCGGCCTTGACTGAGGCTACAGCTGCTTGACTTTTAGGGGGGTGGAGGACGTTCTAATCTGTTCGATAGGGTTATCGTTACAATATGGTTTGTTTGAGATGTTTAATTCACAGTATGGCCAGTTTTCGTCAGTTACATTTTTTGCCTTCATTATTGCTTTAGATATGAAGTGTAGGGGGAGGGTAATGTCACTTTGCCATAGGTCGACAATAAATTCATTTTTGTCGAATAAGTATGGTAACTATCAAGAACAACTCAGTTGTCCTTAGATATCCCAACACGTGATGCGGGTAAAACAGGCGATAGCGACCAAGCAGGTATTTAAATGGGGTGTTCATTGCAAAATTGCCATTTTTAGTTACAACGACTAAGAGTTAATTATTATGAAGCGAAAAATACAATTTCGTTATTTATATTAATGTTTAAGTTTGACGTTAACGATAATTGTCAAAATGATTAAGAACCGGGCTGTCAGCCCGTGGTCGGTTGCTACAAAACGGCGACATCGTCGGCAACGTTTCAAATCCCACCCTCAGGGAACTCGTTGCTCTTGTCTGGAAAAGTTGTCTGGTATTGTTCGGCCAAGATCCGCCGTAACTATTTCACAACGCTCTGTCGTTTTTTTTCCGGCCGGAAGAATAAGGTGGGATTCGAAACGTTGCCGACGATGTCGCCGTTTTGTAGCAACTGCTGTTATACATAATAATTTTGATAATACTTACGCCGGCCGTGTGAATTTACGGCAAAAATGAACGATTATTGGTTTACTTAATTATATTGTTTACATAATTAATTTTTCTTAAATTTGCTCCCTCCCTTCGTAAATGGGTGGTAGTAGGTTAGGACGTAATGTTCGGTATGTTTATTTTAGTGCTGGGGTTACTTACATGTGTATTGTGCTGTGTGTGTGTGTGTGTGTGTGTGTGCGTGCGACAAGAGTACACGGCTCACTCATTTGACAAACGACAACGTTAGTCTGTTTATTGACGTGTGTGATGTAGTTTTTCTCAGGCGTCGTTCCCGTAAGACTGTCTATCACAGAAGCGATTTGTTAGTATTTATGTTTTCCTTGGTATTTTTGGTTTTTCAGAATTGTTGACATATAATTCCTGGTAGAGTAGGAAAGTTGCGTTTCAAAAAATTAAATCAGTCATGCCTGACATCCATCGCTGTATAAGTTTTAAGATAGTTTAAATTAGCTGTGACTACACTGATCGTAGTGTTGTACAGTCGAAATAGAATAACTGACACCAATAAAATAACTAATTACATACCTTAGTTAGACGCAAACAACAATTAGAAATTAACAAATCTTATAAAATAATTCAAATCCATTCTGTCCAACACACAACAATAAACGACACCTGACTACAGTTTTGCACTAATTAAAGCAGTAATCACTTTTACTAAGCTTCAGTCCGCACTTGTAGTAAGTTCAGGTGCAACTGAGCTGAGCTGCTTCTTAATCCAGTATTTATACTACGGCCGCCTAGCATTGTAGTGACATAGTAGGCCTGGATACCGGTACAATAGTCGCATAATGTCTCGAATGATCTAGAGCGTTACGGAA
Organism: Magicicada septendecula; assembly: GCA_034769895.1. Lineage (NCBI taxonomy): Eukaryota > Metazoa > Arthropoda > Insecta > Hemiptera > Cicadidae > Magicicada > Magicicada septendecula. The sequence continues at coordinate 350,275,411 of CM068375.1, forward strand.
CGGATTACCTCCAATCGACTGGTATGGACTGCGTATCGTCACTTTTCTTATTTTTCAGCTCAATAAAGCAATATTTCAACAAACAAAGTTTTTGTTTGGTTGTTAATTTCGTGTTACAGAAGTTTATACTTTATTACTGGGAACGTATCAGAAATGATATACTTTTTATTTTAAATTGATATTATAAAAAACACTTGATTTACTTTAAATTGATGAAAAGAAAAATAAATAACTTTTATATGGAAATTAATGCATTGCCAATAAAATGTGAATCATTTACCGTAAGAATTTTAATTTGATATTCTGTCGCTAACCAGTTTAAATGCAACAAAAATACACAAACACACACGCGCGCGCGCGCACACACAAAATACACATACTGTAAAGTATACTACTGATGAAGTGATAAATGTATTCATATCATCATGTGTGATCGCAAGTAGAGCCTACATCGAAAAAAACTCGTATTTGTAGCACTAATTTTTAATAAAATTAATAATTTTCCCCTTACAAATTTTTTAAAAATTGTGTTAACAGACATAACTGTGTAATATTTGGTAAAATTTATTTCTCAATGCCTTTTTGAAGATTTTCTTTCTTCTTATGTACACACCGATACGTGACTACAATTCTTACATTACAGAAAATGTATTTAGAATGTGAAAAATCCGGAATGAAACACTGAAATTAGTCGTATACTCTTACTATAGTGACAGGATTAAATTACAAGTTATTAAGAATTGATGTATTAAAGAATATCCGAGTTTAGGCAGGAGTTAAAATATCAAAATAAGGAAATAATGTCTATAATATTATTTAAGCCGGATGAAAAATATAACATCTTTTTAAACGACAAGTCTGCTTTAGAAGAACAGCAGATAAGGCCTATCTAAATTTTCAGCAAACACATAATTTTGGAATTATAGAAAAAAGTTTAAAATAGCTAAAAAAAGAATGTAATAAAGAAGTGTATGCTAAAATATCTCAAATAGATTGGTACTTAAGTGTTTAGGTTGACCTTGTTATCCCAGGTTTGTGTGCTTCGTAAATATATGACTTCACTTCAACATACAGTTATTCGATTAATTATAAAATTCCGCTTCATTTTTCGCTTACCTCAACAAGGATCACATAACGTATCGTTATGGCAGTCTCACGGATCGTCGTATTGTACAGTGGAAACAAACCACAGACACCAATGAATTCACAAATTATCGGCTTTAATTAACCGCAAATAACAGTTTGAAATCAACAAGGTATTCTCATACAAGAATTCCAGTTACATTTGTCCACATGCAAATAATAATGTCAACTATGAAAGTTCCACACTAATTATAACACAATAATCACTTTCCACTAATCCGCAACAATCACTTGATCCGCACTCTACAATCTCGCCAGGTGTAAGTAACTGACTAAGCCGGCCGCTGTTGCTTATGTAGATCCCACAGAGGTTCCAGAGTAATTTTCCATGTTGCTGGCGGCATGACAACATAATTTGCGTAGTTAAAAGGGTGCTCCAGCAGTCTGGAAGCTACTTGTGTACACGGCCTTGACAGAAACACTGCACCTGCTCGGTTACCCAAGAAACGTGAAGAACGTTTACGTAGCGAGAGCGTTACATAATTGCCGTAGCAGTCTACATGAGTAATGAGTAAAGTAGGTACGTGCTGTGTACAAATAATTTTATGTTTATTGTTACGTTTTTAAAATTGTTGACTCTGTCAACTCGCTTCAATTATTTAAAAGACATACAATATAATGTATGATTTCACGTGTGTTTACTCAAGAATGCTCTAACGGAAAATAGTCAAATTAGTAAAAATTACGAGCATCCAAGTGTCTGATAACAAAGACAGATACGGATCCTGTGTAGTATGAAAAATTTGAAAATGCAGGGAATGTAAACTATCAAATACAAGTCACAGATATACGGACAAATTTAATAAGCACGGACGGAGACAAAGGCAAGAGGGAAATGTCAGTTAGTTGCATTCCGAAGTGCGTGTGGTGGCGCGGGGGTGTGTCCCACTAACCCCCACTAACCACATCAATTACTTGAAGTCTCCACGCTTAGTAGTGTCACCAGGAATATTCGACGGTTTCCATTTCTCAAAGAGCTCAGTGTAATCACTCCACAGTAATGAAATAGCTTGCGGTCACAATGATATCGTGTAAAATTAATGTAAATTTACGATTAACATTTGTTATATAACATGATATAAGGTCTTTTGCAATATGGCAAATAAAATTAGACATCGTCGCACTGTGTCAATTGTTGATACAGCTACTTCTGATGCATAGTTTCAAATTATATTTGCCTGCGCTACATAACATCGTTAACTAGTAACATTTAAATGAATCACAATTCTGTGTATACAAGGTAGAACGTAAACGGTGCCATCACTATATCCTACATATTCGGATTCTTTACATCAATGTAAGAAAGTTCCTATAAACACAGTTTCGAAAAGTTTTTGTCTATCATTATGTGTTTTGTGAGGAAAATGTAATAACTCAACAAAGAAATGACATATCTTAATGCAATTTAGTACACATGTTTACATCAATGTTCCTCAATAAATAAAAACAACCACAATTATTTGGTGGTAAAAAATGGCGGTTACATTAATTTTGTTAATTACTTTTAATGGCTCTGTAAATTTTAAATTTATGAAATTATTCTTTACTATTTAAAATTGTATGTTTTATTGTGAACACAACGACAAACTTTGTATTTATATCTGTTACCAAATGACTGAGTTATGGAGGAAGACAGCCTATCCATAAATCCTGACAACTTGATTTTTCTGTACAGGACATCGATTTCTCTATTATATACAAAACATGTTTGTAGTTAGTTTATAAATAATTTACACAACTGTTTTTAAATTAACTCGGTAACATTTTTTTTTAATAATTTCAGATAAATTAATAACTTTAAACTAATTTAACTACAACTACTACAAATACTTACACGTCATAATTTGAATCACAAAAATTAAAATTATTGTAATTTAAATTAATTGAAAATTATAATGGCATGTTTCAATTCGTAGTATATCTGCTGTGTATTACATACAATATCTGACATTTCAGCAAAACCGTAGTTAGCTATTCTCGACAGTTAAATGATAAACTATAAGTAAAGAAACGAAAGCAAAGGGAATGTAAGGACTGTCGTTAAGCAAAATATTATTTAGTTAAGCTTCACGTATTATAACTGAGCTCACTAAAGCAAACAGAATATTTATAAATTGAAACATATCATTAATATTTTGTTTATTAACTTTTATATACTGAAACAATTACAATTTTTGTGATTCAAATTGTAATGTGTAAATCAAATTGAACTTACTAAATATTATTAATGTTGTGTGTTGGGCCCAAGTGGGCTTAAAAGATGTTTCTTGAAGTGAATAATCGTGTCGGTTGGTTAACCATGTTTGTTAAGAATAGTATGTGATACATGCATTGCTTCAGTGGGAAGAAAATGATAAGATGTGGACTGTATTTGAATTGATTTTAATGCCTTTCTTAAGTTACGTTACAAATGTTTAATTTATCGAAATCAGGTTAATAATGCGTTTGCCAAGTATTATAAATTTCAATTACATTGAAGCGGGCCTAGTCGGCCATAAGCAAGAATGTGCGGCCTAAAGCCTACATTAAATGTCGACAATAGATGACAGCGAAAAGGTTCGGCGAACCGAACGCCGAGAGCGCTTGATACACACTGTACAAAGTTCTAACACGCAAAAATTGAAGCAAGGCAGTAAGCAGATTAGCCAACCTAGAAAGCGAAATTATCGCGCTACCGTACATAAGCTGCCCGTCAAAATCAAATGATTTTTTAACATTTTTTAATAAATTATGATACATTTTACAATTTAATTTAAAAGAGTACAGTTTCTTAATAATGATAGTTAGATTCAAGGCTACGTTGAACCTTGAGTTATGAGATTAGATAACGGCAGTCCGTCACTAGTTTAGAGATAAGCATGCATAAGATAAGCCTAGAGATAGGCGTTTGTAAGCCAAGGTTGGCGAACAGCTGTTTCATATATGAATAAAGTCTGGTTTGACCAATATTACTATCACAAGTGTATGTGCACAGTATATAACATTATAAAACATGAAAGAAAAATACATAGTTATACAATGTTTAATGCATGATCGGAAGCTCATCACATGATGGACCGATAGCTGGTAACCCTATGCATGTCATAGATGGTTACTGTAAAATTAATTGAGGCCCGTGGACCTGTACAGAGAGTTCATTACATGAACAAAATTGTTATTGAACATGTTGCAGTTACATGTTCAATCGTATATTCAGCAGGGCGGCATGTATTGACCTAGTCATGCTGTTCCTGAAGTTTCAGGAACTTACAATATGTAATAATGTATGAACAAGCTAGATGCTGATTGAATGCAAGCCCAGATATGACATGTGTGTCATAATTTAAGTAAAAATAATTGTGCATGCTTACTTGCAAAATGAATACAATATAAAATACAATATAAAATAAATCTAGACGTGGCAGTTACATACGGCAGACGCAAGCAATAGTTTTTACATAGACACAATTTATGTGAATACAATAACAATAATTTAAATAATTACAAGATGAATAATTGCAATGTCAAATAACAATACAATACTGAAATTACAGAAACAATTGAAAATAAGTTTAGAAATAACCAAATTTTCACACAATAGTGAGGAAGACATGAGGCATAAATCAAATGTTCCACATACGAAAATACAAATAATAATAAAAGCCTTGCATATTAACTAAACTAATACTTGCTTGAGCAAAACAGACAGTTGCTGACTCAAAAAATAATTAGGCTTATGCTAAAACAAGTGTTTATAACTTAACAAGTTTGAAACATTTGACTTATGTGTCCTTAAAATAAAACAAAGGTAATAACTCCCTTTCGTTACTGTTCGTCCCCTTTAAAATTTTATAAAATGAGACCACCAAAAACATGAAAATTAGAAAAGCATGCGATGGCATAAAATTGATAAGAAAAAATATTGTGATAATTCATCACAATTAGTTTGACCAAATGGTCGTAATAAGTAATAAGCCAGTGGCTAAATAAAAATAGCATTGTGCTAAGTAATCATAATGTCAAATCTCGTCTCGCGCTGGCAACAGACAAAATTTATGTATTGGTCTCCGCAAAACACCCGTAGGCGTGCGAATGTCCACGACACGAACCAAGTTATCTGGGCCGGGAAATGTGGCGATAATTACGCCAAATTTCCAGGCCAATTGAGGTAAATTATCCTCAATAAGCAAAACTAAGTCACTAATGGAAACATTATCCTTGTTAAACTTCCACTTGTGACGCTGCTGCAACTGGTGCAAATAATCGCGAGACCATGCCTTCCAAATGCCTTGGACAAACCTCTGAAGACGTTGCCAACGCCCTGGACGAGAAACAGGAACGTGAGAAAGGTCTGGGTCCGGTATCGCCGTTAAGGGTGCGCAAATCAAAAAATGGCCAGGTTAAGTGGCACCGGGTCGTTAACATCTGAAGAGATAGCAAATAAAGGTCGAGAGTTCAGACAGGCCTCTATCTGAGACAAAACGGTCGTGAACTCTTCGAAGTTGAGTATAGATTTGCCTACCACGCGGCGCAGATGAAACTTCAAACTCTTTATGCCGCTCTCCCAAAGGCCACCGAAATGAGGTGAGGAGGGCGGAATAAATGACCATGATATCCCCTGAGAGGATGTGAATGACTTGATCGAAGAGATGGCATCCTTATTGCGCCAAAAGTTGTAAATATCATGTAAGATAGTGCGGGCCTTCCTGAAGTTTGTGCCATTGTCGGAGTACAGTTGACTGGGTATACCCCTACGTGCCATGAAACGACGTAATGCGGCTATAAACGCGCTGGCCGTAAGGTCGGAAACCAATTCCAATATTAGCCCTAGTCGCTAAGCAAACAAACAAAGATACGTATGCCTTATAAAGAGTTCTAGACTTCTGCCCGCCATGACGAATCATGAAGGGACCACCATAATCAACCGCGCAAAATAGAAACGGCCTAGAAGGAGTGACTCTAGGGAATGGCAAAATACCAAGTTCTTGAACCTGCTGTGTGGCACTAAACCTGATACACTTGAGACACTTTCGAATAATGGAACGGATGACTAGCCGGGCATTAACAATCCACCAACGTTGACGCAGTGAATGATGCACGAGTTGAGCACCAGCGTGAAGTAAACGAATGTGTTCACGTTCAATGATAAGGCGTGTAATATGCGCCGATGGGGGTAATACAATAGGATGTTTCGAATCGTAGGGTAATTGGGAATGCTGCAATCGTCCGCCCACGCGTATCACTCCAGACTCGTCAAGAAACGGGTCGAGAGAAGCCAACTTACTCCTAATGGAAACAGAAGATCCGTTCCGAAGACAATTAATTTCGGTTGTGAAGTGGATCGACTGAGACTGTTTTATGAAGAAGTTGAGAGACTGATGAATTTCTACAGGGGTCAGATCGCCCGCAAGTTTGTCCGCAGTTGAGTGTCTAATATTTCTGATGAACCGAAAACAGTATGCGTATACACGCGTTAGCCGGTGCAACGAGGAAAAGTCCAACGATAGGTCGACAGCCAGGGTAGACATTAGAGAAAGGTTATGTGTATTTTTCTCTTCCGCGGTGACTTCAGAGGACGACGGAGTGGCCGGTACGAAGGATGGAAAGGGATCAGACTCTGACGATTGAGACAGACAGCTAGGACCGTGCCACCAAAGCAAGCAATCGCGCAAAACGTCAGGGAGACACCCCCGAGATATAATATCAGCAGGATTGTGTCGCGAATCAATGTGATGCCAGGTATAAGTTTGCGTACGACGCTGAATTTCAGCAACCCGATTAGTGACGTATGTTTTCCAACGCGCAGACTGCGCATGAATCCAGTAAAGAGCCACCATAGAGTCAGAATACAAATGTACATTATCAATAAACAAATAAAGAGCAGGAATAACCTTAGATACGAGTCGCGATAATAACAAGCAAGCGCAGAGTTCGATGCGAGGTAATGACACCTGGCGTAGGGGAGCCACGCGAGATTTGGAACACAAGAGGCGACAGGAGGCAGTAGAATCTTGATAAATGACTCTGATATATATACAACAGCCAAACCCTCTTTCCGAAGCATCCGAAAAACCATGCAATTGAACTGTAGCTGCCTCACGCTTGGAACGAATAGATCGCGGGACTACTATTTTGCCAATCAGAATCAATTTGTCACACAAAGAATGCCAATCCGAAAGTGACCGACCGGAAATCGGTTCATCCCAACCAAGCTTACAAAGCCAAAGTCGCTGCATGAAATGTTTATACAAAAAGACAACTGGACCGATTAAACCAAGAGGATCATATATTCCAGCAATAATCGAAAGAATTTTTCTCTTGGATATGCTTGAATCAACTGGAAATAGTTTGATGTCAAACAAAAATGAATCGGCAGTATTGTTCCAAAGAATGCCTAGGGTACGCACATTGTCCTGTTTATTTAGGGGTCGTGAAGAATTGTGATGATTTGTAACCGCTGTGGGTTCATTTGATGCCCATTTGTGCAACGTGAAACCATACTGACCAAGTAACGCACCTAGATCGGATTTCAGCTTGGTTAGATTAGGGATAGTGTCCGAACCGGTAAGTAGATCGTCGACATAAAAATCGTTGGTTATGGCTAACGCCGCTTGGGGAAAGGAAGCCTGATTGTCCCTAGCAATTTGTAGAAGGCAACGAGTGGCCAAAAAAGAGGCGCTAGCCGTGCCGTAGGTTACCGTTCGCAGCGCGAAATGTTTAAGTGGTTCGAGGGGAGAATCACGCCACAAAATGCGTTGATAGTGACAATCCCCTTCAGCTACGCGAATCTGACGATACATCTTCTCGATGTCGGCAATGAGAACATACTTATGTATGCGGAAACGCAAAAGAATGGAAAAAAGGTCTTGTTGAACATTGGGGCCTACTAACAATATGTCATTTAACGAAAGGCCATTAGTAGTCTTGGACGAACCATCAAAAACAACGAGCAGTTTTGTGGTCAATTTAGACTGTTTAAACACGGCATGGTGAGGCAAGTAGTAAATATTTGACGCTCCTAAATTGATAGCGCCATCATCGATGAGTGTAATGTGCCCAAGATTCATATATTCCTTGATAAAGTCCGCGTAATCGCGAGCGAGCTTGGCATCTCGCCTAAATCGACGCTCCAAGCTTAAGAATCTTGATTCGGCACTCGTGTAAGATTCCCCCAAGTGGGGATTATCAGACTTGAAGGGAAGTGACACTATAAATCTACCCTCGTGGTTGCGCTGAGTAGAGCGCACAAAATGCTCTTCACAGGCCGACTCGCTATCAGGGGTATTGTCAGGGATAGTTTCTGCTTCCCAAAATCTCTCGAGAGATTGCAGAATTTGACTGTCGTTGTTCCTTGCTAGGAACGAAACAGCAGGACCCTCGTTGTGGCAGTGCTTGGGCAGATTGCCAGCCAAAATGTAGCCCAGTTTTGTTTCCTGAATGACGGGAAAATTGGGGCCTCGTGTGTATTTATTGGCTAATATCAAATCCAGATAAAATTGTGCCCCTAATAGTATGTCGATTTGCGAAGATATATTAAAATCTGGGTCAGCCAGGAAAATTTTGTTTGGAATGTGGAACTGGTTGATATCAAACGAGGTTGAAGGCAGATTGTGAGTTAAGGTAGATAAGACGGCACATTTCGCCTCGAAACTATGTCTCTGATAGCGAGAAATAATACGTATGGAAGCAATATCAGTTGCGCAACACGCTGTGTTGTTTATTCCTGTGATTGGAATATTACATTTGGTTAATTCGAGCTGTAGCCTTTTGGCAAATGATTTTGTACAGAAATTTATCTGTGAACCGGCGTCCAGGAGCACCCTAGCCCTATGCCTGTTGCCAGCCCGATCAACGACAGATACAACCGCTGTGGATAAAAGAACATTGTTTTTGCACTGTAACTTAAGCGAGCAATAATTGCTGCTGGCAGCTGTTGATTTCGGCACGTAATTTGCGTGCAACAATGTGTGGTGTCGTTTTGAACAGATTTTACACACCTGTTTACTCTTACAGTTAGCTATCAGATGACCTGATTTAGGGCAGTTGCTACAACATTTATGATTTGCAACAAATTGCCCCCGCTCAGCGGTGCTTAATATACGAAAATTATTACATATGTAAAGCGGGTGGTTGGATTTACAACACACGCATGAATAATGATTTGCCGCTGTGTGATAGCTCTTAAATGTAGTGCTGCCAGCAGTATTTCTTAAGCTACACTTCTCATATTTATTGTTAGGTCTTACATTAAGTTTGTTGAATTGCTGTCCGGGTTCAATAGGCATTGTATTTTCTGACAGTTGTCTGCGTAAGTTTAAAAAATGCGTGAAGTCTTGAAAGCTAGGCAAATTGTCAGGGTCTATTGACTCCTTCCAAAATTTGAAAGTAATAGGGTCAAGTTTGGTGGATAACAACTGTATAGTGATAAATTCAAATGAATTCACTGACAGCTTCATTGCTGCCAGTGAATTAACGGAAGACGTTATTGTGTTAGTGAACTCCGCCAAACTTTGGACCGAGTCCTTTATTGTGGACTTGACCTGAAGTAGGTTTTGCACATAGTATTTAGCTAATATGAATGGGTTGTTATACCTTTCGGACAGAAAATTCAACGCTATTGCATAATTTTCTTTACAGATAGGTAATGACTTGATTAAATCTAACGGTTCACACTTCACAGAGGAATGTAAATAATGTAATTTTTGCACTGGTGTTAAATCAGATCTTGAATGCACTAAATCGGTAAAAATTGAATAAAAATGTTGCCACTCCAATATGTTGCCTGAGAAGCAGGGCAAACTTATCGGCTTCAATTGCATGGGCGTCGATAATACGGGAGACACAGTCTGAGTATTAAATGTGTCAAGTAATTGCAAAATGTTTGCTTCAGTTGAATATATCATTTCTTCGACCTCAACTCGGTATGCTTGAGCAACGCTCGTGTCTTTACTAATGAGCTCTATTTCAGACTGTACCTCGTCGTACTTCGAGGCCAAGCTTTTGAGACTATCCAGTCTTACAGTTAGAAAATGTTTTGTACTTAAAGTTATGTCAAATGAATTTACAGCGGATTGTATCCGCACTATTGAGGACTTTAAGCCGCCTCTCTTTCTGGTCAGCACCTTGAGGCCTTCTTCAGACATTTTACGCACCTTGTTTCACTGTTGTTGGTGATACCTTGTTGGCGATGTCCTGCAGCGTCGGCTGCTTGGTGAAGATGGCAAACAGCTGGCAGAGATGACCACCTTGAGTAAGCACTGTAGCTGGCAGGCACTTGCTAATATGTTGTCTGAAGATGACGAGCGAAATGCCGATGCAAATCTCGCCACGGTCGTATTAGCTGACGTGCTAATTCGCCCGTGATGGCCAGAAATAGTGGTAGAAAATATTGGATGGAAAATCCAGGTCCGGAGTGACCAAAAAATGTTGTGTGTTGGGCCCAAGTGGGCTTAAAAGATGTTTCTTGAAGTGAATAATCGTGTCGGCTGGTTAACCATGTTTGTTAAGAATAGTATGTGATACATGCATTGCTTCAGTGGGAAGAAAATGATAAGATGTGGACTGTATTTGAATTGATTTTAATGCCTTTCTTAAGTTACGTTACAAATGTTTAATTTATCGAAATCAGGTTAATAATGCGTTTGCCAAGTATTATAAATTTGAATTACATTGAAGCGGGCCTAGTCGGCCATAAGCAATAATGTGCGGCCTAAAGCCTACATTAAATGTCGACAATAAATGACAGCGAAAAGGTTCGGCGAACCGAACGCCGAGAGCGCTTGATACACACTGTACAAAGTTCTAACACGCAAAAATTGAAGCAAGGCAGTAAGCAGATTAGCCAACCTAGAAAGCGAAATTATCGGGCTACCGTACAATTAATTTCATTAAAAATTTATCCTTCACTTTCTTATAAATTTCTGTTCCTGGGATAATTTGGCAAAAAATAGTAATACCTTTTAATAAAGTTATACTTATACTGGAGGAATCGAAGTCTAGTACAAAAAATAACAAGTATTCGGATTTGCAGGTAGGCTGTTTTACGCTATAACTTGGTTAATTGTTAACACACAGAAAAACAAGATGTCGTTGCGCTCATAATAAAATAACTCTACCTGTTTTATTAATAAATTATAATTTGATAAATGCCCATTATTTCAGTGTGTGTGGCCCGTTCTAGTTGTTTGTTATAGGAGTTAAAAGCTATAAATTTTTGTTGATAGCAGTGATAAACATGGCTGCAAAAAACACCATCTTTGATAACATACGCAAAAACAAATTTCTAGAAACTTGATAAAGCACTGTAAGTGACGTCGAAGAAAATTCGGAAGTTTGAAACCTAATTTCTTATTATTTGGAATATTAGAAATATTCAAAAAATGTTCCAAAATTTCAAATGACCTGGCATCTCTAACGGTACTCATGATTCTGTTGGGATGGTATATATTAGGCTACTCGGTACAGTACGTATTAGTCAAGGCCAGCTGTGTTTCCGACTTGCTGAATGTACCGAGTGTCGCGCTAGTGTAGGCAGTCATGTCGATAAGCAGTGATAATCTTACCGAATACTGTACCGACTATACCGTACCGACTTGAGTATCGCGTCTGTGCAGGGAAACCTCTAGAAAGGCAGTCCATAAGACGTATAACAAAGCTGGTTTTTTTTTTTTAATTTATTTATTTATAAGGTCGCTGCAACAACAACGGTCATTAGGGACAACAAAAATTATAAAAATGAATTTGTACAGATTCTTATACAGATGCAGTAACATATAAGTATTCAATATTTGTTTAAATACCAAATAATGCATATAAATGAGATAAATAAAAATAATTAACAAATAAAACTATTTGTTTAAATAATGCAAAATAAATGAGAAATATTACCCCCCTCCCAACACAAACAATATAAATACACATCATGCAGATATATAACATAAATATTAATATAATAAATATAACACTTGGTAACAAAATATAACAACTATACAATAATAAGTCATAATAACATATCAATCAATTAACTTAATTACACAATTTTTAATGTTCTTTTAATTTTCATAGTTCGTACCTATATTGTTGCTAACAACTGAATCTCCTTTATGAGGAGAAGTATGTTGGCGGCTGTAGTCTTGTCATTTAAACTTTTTCCCACATCTGCAGGGATATTAAATTTGCTTCGTACATGTTGAAGAGCAGTGCACTATGAAACAAGATGGAAAGCTGACAAAACCGTGGCACAGTGATTACATCTAACAGGAGGCTCACTTGTGAAGTTGTGCTTGTAAGTCAGTAGCGTGTGGCCGATGCGGAGTGGTATTTTACAGTGGTACTCGGAGAGTATTAAGTTCTTATCAACGCATCAGAGCGGTTTTCGGAAAGCTCGATCTACTTTAGATCGCTAAATAAATATTGAAGAAAATGTCTGCTAGGCATTTATAAATAAAGGAGGTCTCGTTGCCGTTTGCTTAGATCTGAAAATAGCTTATGAACTGGTATGGAAGGACCGAATTGTATACATTATGAAAAATGTTGGAGTTACGGGATATTTACTTAACTTTGTAATAAACTTCTTACAGCACTGAGAGGTCCGGGTAAGATTAAATGGCATATTATCAGATAAAAATAAACTCACAAACGGATTGCCACAGTGTTCTCCATTTAGTGCTACTCTCTTTTTAATTGCAATTAACGAAATTTCTTCTGTAATATCAAAACCTATTCAAAAATATCTTTTTGCCGACGATTTAACGCTTTTATGCAAACGAAGCAACATCCAGTCCACTACGGACGGCATTCAGGAAACACTCAATAAATTAACTAACTGGGCGCGAAACACAGATCTTAAATTTTCAGAATCAAAATATGAATATATAATTAACCTCTACATCGGAATTAACGGTAACGAGATGGCTGATAAAGCTGCAAAAACTGCAACGTCGAGTCAATAGCATCCTCACAAACTATCCTACAATGACCTTAAGAAATACCGGCATTTAATACTTCTGGAGCACTGGAATGATGAATGGCTTAAGTCACCAGACACCAAGCTATTCCGAGTGAGGACAAATATTTACGAGCAAAACTCACTTGCTACAGACACCAGTAGAAATCAAGTGGTCATAACAAGGTCGTATATTATTAAGGTTTATTTGTAAAATGTTTAAGTATGAACTCTTTCACTCTCTCCCTCCCCCACTCTCTCTCTCTCTCTCTCTCTCTCTCTCTCTCTCTCTCTCTCTCTCTCTCTCTCTCTCTCTCTTTCTGTTCCCTTTCCCCACATTATTTTTATTTTTGAAGGAGAAAAGACAGACAGTGTACATCTATAAAGCGTAAAATTTGAAGAAAATATACGTAACCTTATCACACACACACACACACACACACACACACACACACACACACACACACACACACACACAATTATTAAATTTTTTAAAGTTAAAGATTAGCTGGGGTAACATTCAACAGTATATAATTTATTCCACTGTAGTTGCATTTATAAAATATTACAATGTTTTTTGTTTTTAGCAATATCTGTAAAGATAATATGAAACTAAAAATTAGACAATAATTAGCAGAAGCTCAATCTCAATTAACACAGAGATAACAATAACACTGTAACTAGTAATTAATGTAATGCCGCATGTTTCTCAATTCGAGTGCTGGCTGAGGGGATAATTTTGGACACGTTTCACAGTTCGAGTGTGGCATTTACCGGAGGCAGACGGAAGTTTGTCAGCTCGTGTGAACCGTTCTGTTCAAGTAAAATGATTTTGACAGATTTTTACCAGAGACCGATTTGCACTTTCCGTTTTGTTTTTTACGTGTAGAAAACTTGTGACAATGAAAAATAACAATACAGGTGACTTAAAATGAGTCAAGAGGAAATTCGATAATGACGACAGCAGTCCTCAGAAGTATAAATACTAAGTACGTGTTTAATTTAATATATGCTTTGTTAGGATTTTATAAAAAATTACACAGTAATTATGTACTAGTATGTACAATGATATTGAGACATGTTGTTACGACGGTCTACTCGATCGTCTTAGGTACAGTGGAAAACAAAATAAGTACAACACACCAATTAAGTCACTAATCACAAGATTTAATTTTCACAGTTAACAGTTCGTAATTAACAACACAGTCTCTTATAACAAATCAAATGAAAATTGTTCACACGCAAATTTTATGTCAACTAATATTAAACACAATTGTTATTACAATTATACCGCCCGATTACAAAACGCAACACTTCACTAATAACCACTTGAACGTACACAGTAATATCGCCCGATAATAACTCGAACCGCACTGTAAATATATCGCCACTATACTGAAAACTAAAACCGCTGCCGCCATGCATTTATACCTCCGCTCACAGACCAGAACGTTGCAAACTGCGTCTTAGCGCCAGTGTACGACGTAAAAATTTGCGGCCTTGACACAGTCCGCGCGGCTGGCGGCCTCCAGAAAAATCTCGCGAAAGCGTCAATAAGCACGTACACCAACGCATTACATTCTGGATCTCTCTGGAACGTTCGATAAACACGTAGATTTATTGTCGTAACAATATATTTACAAAATTACGTAAACCTCTCGAAAAGTGGGAAGGTGCAGTTACGTAAAAGTTCTATACGTTTCTTCCCTAGCTGAGCAGTGGACTGTCCTGTCCGTGTCAAGGCCGCGCAGTAAAGTAGACTTTTTAAACACTTGTAACTACGCACATTATACTAGCACGCCACCAAAAGAACGGAAAACTGCTCTGGAACACCTGCGGGACCTATGTAAGCAACAGTGGTTGCCGGCTTAGAAGTTAGTTACACCCGAGATTGTAGAGTGCGGAATCGAGTGATCAAGTCCACACCCGGTATCAAGTGAGTGTGGAAAGTGATTACTGTGTTATAATTAGTGCGGAACTCTTAATGGTTGAGGCTGTTATTGCGTGTGGACAAATTTAACTTGAATTATTGTACCTCGTTGAGTTCATGTTATTTGTGACTAATTAAAGCTGGTAACTAGTGACCTAATTGGTGTCTGTATTTTTGTTTCCACTGTACAATACGACAATCCATGAGACTGTGGTATTTTAAGTATTTTAACAACGTTAACACAAATTTCCCACAAAACAGGCCCAAAGAATTTTATATATTATAATTTTTTGTCATCAAATGTTATGTTATAACACTTGAAAAGCAAAGGAAATGATTGTTTCTCTTCAGTTTTAACAGGGTTCGTTAAATTGAATGTGATGTTGTAATTGTGAAAAACGTTTTTTATGCTGGTAACTTTGAAGTGCAAAACTTTTTCTTGAACGTCGAGAGCTTACGTCCTGTGTTTACATAACAAAATGCATATGAACAAAGTTTAGTAATAACAATATACGGTCGTTTTTGCTGTAAACGTAAATTGTTGTATTATTACTACAACGTTATTAAATGGGGGTATGGAATATTATACGCTTATACTAATCGCTTTCTGTGGTTTTGCTTAAAACAATACATACCGTTCATCGTGCATACAGGAGTAGCTTCTTTTTTAATACTTATGTCACAATGAAATTAGCGACCTTTTTATAACTGAACCCTTTTAGTCTGTTTTTGCTATCACGTAAACTTGATCTTTAGGTGAGTGGTTGAATTGTCATTGTAATTTTTCACTCGTCATATACATTGCAATAGAACATTGCAGTAAAAGGAAATTGTAGCAAGGACTACATGCTGTTATAGCAGGTTTATGACGTAGACAAGATAAAATTTGATTTTTGTTTGAGTAGGTAAATTAGATGTAAGTATTGAAATAAGAATTTGGTAAAAGACTATTATGTATCAAAATGCCCATAAATGTATTTGTGATCATGGCTTGTGCGAGTTAAATGTGCGAGTGCGCGAGTGCGCGAGTGCGCGTGTTATTCGTATTTTTATGAATAACTCCATTATAAATGAACGTACCGAACGGAGATTTGGGCAACGGAAGCATCTTAAATAGCGCTATATTTTCTGGGTGTCAGAGACTTGTTATGTAATATATGTAACGAGCTTTTCGCCGCGTTACAAATCCAGGGAACCCTTCGTAATTAAACTCCGTTAATTAGAAGGGCTGCCTACGTTGTAACAGAATTGATCACAAATAATTAAAATAACATATTACTTACTAGCTGTGTAATTGTTTACTTTGTGTAAGGAAACAATGGCAAGGTATACAATTGATTTACGCACTACTCATAGGTGTGTAACAAGAAGACTTCTCTTTATTCAACATTTAAGAAAAACATATACTGACTGATGCCATGACATTACTAATTCAATTATTAAATTATCGAAAGGTTTCTTTAAACTTTTGGCATCAAACTAGATTCTATATAGTTATACCTCGGATCCGGGTGAACTTTCTGTATTAAAACTTTTAATTATACTCTTTTCATGATATTAGCTTGCAAGACTTTCTTTTAATTCAACATTTAAGAATGGTATTATTGCTTGAGTTATATTACTCTACATTAACATGTAAACTGTTACAACGTATGAAGTTAGAATAGTTACATGAAATATTAATTAATAAGATATAATCTTATAAACATTAGATTTAATTTATAAGTCTTTACAAAGTTAATCATTTCTGAAAAGTCTCTTTCAAGATGTGTTGTGTAACAAATATTAGTAACCCTCGATAGACAGGCTATCGAGTCACCTTTTAATTGGTATGCGGAAGACTCCTCCTGGGGTATCAGTCTTGGGAAACAGGAACAGCTACGTCGTCATCTCGGTCTGGCTTTACTCTGTAAAGGGCTCCAAAAGTTAGCAGGGAGAACACTTGGTCATGTAGTTATCTACGATGATCATGTAGATTCTCGGATGTCCTGATCTGCATATTCTGTCACGTGCAGTAGAGTTTGTGGCTTCTGCTAGTTCACATCCCCGGGTATTACTTTGGAATAGTTGTTATACGTTGAAGTACGTAGTCATCTTGTGTTACACTTTTTGTTACGTTTCAATACTTTTTGTTTTACATAACTTTAAACTTATTGTCTATTCACATGACTACATTAATTAATACATCCAGATGCTTTAAACAAACTACATCTGGTACACTTTCTGAAGATGGAACCAAATATGATACACATATTTGAAGAGCATAGCTCTTACGTCTACACTGTACGGAGTCACCATTGCAAGAGAGAGAATTTACGCTCCCTTCGCCAGGTACTGGACAAAAGTTAGTGGGACAACTTCCGCGCGAGAATATAGTTCCTAACTATATTTAAGTTAACATTTTTATTTATTTAAACTATCCCTAAACAAATATACATAATTTAAATCAGTTGTTTTAGCGACTTTTTATGTCTTCAGATTTTATTATTATTAACATTAGTTTTTTATCTTATTCTTACTCACAAAAGACTCTGAAAGCATGTCGAGTCTGGAATCAACAGGAAAGCGCCTGCTTACAAGCAAAGGGTTAAATACGATATTAATAAAGCTTTACAAATTTATCTTTTTATTTGAGTATCTTATAACTAATTAATTACTGCTTCCTCTCATACTGAGTACATACAGGTATCTTATATTAAAACAGTGAGATTTAAATAGCTTAAGAGCTCGCAACCTTAATTTTTAAAATTTTTTTATTTTCTAGATTATTTCTTTTATTTAAATCGTCACATACTCCACCGCTTGAATTGCACGCTACGGTTTAGCTTTTTGAGTCTAACTCACTATTGGGGACTGGGATATTGAATGGGTTTAGTGTGTGTAATTTCCTTCACATAGTTGTTGCCTATAGTTACAACACAGTACACTTTATATTCTTATGAACTACCTTTTTTTTTTTACATACTATTTACACTAAATATTTACACAATTAAAACACAAAACTCTTTCTTATCTCTATCACTTAATTTTACTACCGGTTTTTGTTTGTCTTACTCTCTCTTCTGTAGAGTAACTTTCTAAATCTCTGCTATTTAGAATTCTATCTTTTCTTCTGTGAGTCCTATATAACTCATGTAGTTAATGAGTGTTAGTACCCATCTAGTTAATGATTATTCATTAATGCATGCTCCGCAGAACTGGAACTCAGGTTGATCAGGCCTCGTTTCCAAACGTTTAATTACGTTTTACATTTCTTACGCGGATTCAGAAATATAATTTTCTTTACTACCTAGTATTCCTTTTCTTTTTTTTTTATACTATACCGTCACTTCTTCTTATACAACTTTAGTTGCGAAATATGCGTTCTCCGCACATATGTCTGAGTTGCAGGTTCGCACAGGGCTACTGTTACTGGAGTTAGGTACTTTTGGATTTGATAAGGGCCACACCATCTGAATGATAGTTTCGAGGTGGTCTTATCAATCGCACTACTAATGGGGTAAGTCTTGTACATTACCAAGTCACCTACTTGGTACCTGACTGAGTTGCTATGATTACCTTTCTCGTGGTATCTTCTGGATTTTTCCAAGCTTGCTCTCAAGTTAGAGCGGGATTTGTTCCATATTTTCTTTATCTGCTTATCCGTTATTTGCGGAGGCAGTAGATCGTGTATATTCCATCTTGTGGACAAAGGGTGGTTTGGTCTATACTTGTATAGTAACTCGAACGGGGTCGACTTGTGACCTTCGTGGTAATTGGGGACTGGGAGTACGATTAGTGGCAGTGTGTGAAGTTATTTATTATTAGTGCACAGTTGGTTTTTCCTAATTTCTTTAAATGACATTATTCATTTAAATGATCGCCTTCGTGAAATTCCCTTTTTCTTACTTCTTAAGTACTAACTTACATTTTAATCTTAATCCTAATTTCCAAACCTTAGATTGGAATGATCCCTACTTATCCGTAACTCACAACATCCCGGCCCGA
This sequence comes from Magicicada septendecula, assembly GCA_034769895.1. Lineage (NCBI taxonomy): Eukaryota > Metazoa > Arthropoda > Insecta > Hemiptera > Cicadidae > Magicicada > Magicicada septendecula. Next base: position 350,294,394 of record CM068375.1, read on the forward strand.
CTGACACCAGCTTACTCTAACTACGGAAGTTAGCTTTCAGCAATTATTAATGATCTTTGGCACATTTCAGCCCTATCATTACCCTTTCAGTCGGCGCCGTTGTGACCTGTTACGTTACATATATAATCAATACTTGATTATATCTCATAAACTTATTTCTAATGTGATCTAAAGAGGATCCCATACTCCACTTTAGATCACTGGTTTGAGAGAAGCGGAATCTCACGAATATGATTCTCTTTTATCTCTTTTAACAATACTTAAACAAACTATGCGGGAGAGGAGACACTTTACATAATGCATACTAGTCATACTCACTAGGGGTGGTTTTCCAATTGTTCAGGCTAGCACCGGTTTATCACAATAGGGAGGGTGCGTGGCTGTTTAGTACAATTCCGAACACGCTTTAATTTCTCTTACTTGCCACCACTGCGAAGTGTTTACAATACGCAACTTTACCTTTTATTATTATTCTTTTCCTTTAACTACTTCTACACTTCACACAATTTTAGTATAACTTAGGATTTATTTAGCTCTAGTCTTTAAATCAATTATTATTATTCACTTTATTATTTATTAAACTACTTTGGGGATTTAAGAAACGCTCTTAGAACTATCGTCTATTTAATCACCATATTTATTTAGCACACTTTATATTCACAGGTTGGTTCCGTTCCAATGGCTTACTTTTGCACTCTCTACTTATGTGCCCATATTTGCCACAATTATAACAGGTGGGTTTTCTGCGAGGTGGGTACTTGGTTTCCGCTTTATCTGGGTTTACAATTAACTTACCAGCTTTGCGCACATAGTGAGGTCTACTAGAAACTTGACTTTCATACGAGGTTGTTACATGAGGAAATAGTGCTCGCAATTGAGGTCTATTAGTTCCAGAGGTTTTCATTGCTTCTCTATTTTGATCTGAGTACCATACATTTGAAGAATGGATACTGCACTGTTCCAGATCAGCAATCGTATTGGGTCTATTCATCAATGATAGTCGAGATCTTTCTTCGGGTGACACTCCTATTAAAATGGTGTCCACTAGTTGTGTTTCAGACAATAAGTATAGTTCACTATACTTGGCAGTACAAATTTCTTTCTCGCCTTCATAATCGAGTTGGCTTAGATTGTTTAATTCCACGGGCGCATCAAATCCGCATTCGCGAATTGAACTTCGTAATTCCGCGACTGTTACATCAGCATGGGGTAGTCCACGCAAAAGAGCTTCGTAAGACAGCTCGTCTTTTAATAACAAATCAGGGTTAAATTGGGCCCTTTTGTTCTAACACATTAGCACGTACTTAAAATTAATACTATTATATTACACATATATTACATATAATAAATTCATAAGTAATCAATTTACACAAATTAGAAAAGAACAATTTCTCTTCTAAGGGAGAGACAGAAATCACACACATATCTTTCAATGTTAAATAGCCGATCAGCTGTTTACTGGAATGTAGGTCAGAGGGTGGCCTACATATTTAGTTAACAAAGGAGGGTGAGAGTGTGTGACAATGGGGTGTTTGCTTTTACTTATTATTGTTCACTACACAAAGCGACTGAATAACACCAACGATTTGAAACCGGTCGTTTTAAACTTGAGAAGGGGAGCACACTTTTGTACAACACATTTATTATTATTCCGCTTAGACAACACTTTGGCTTCGTTCTCTCATAAACTTTTCTCAATTAAATAATTACTTATTTTGTTCACAAGTTTTAAATCACGACTTCTACTTAATTACTTTATTATTATTTACAAAGTTATTTTTATCAATTTTTTTTTATAACACATACTAGTGTATGTAAGCAATGTAGTTGGACATACACTGTGCAGAATGATTCAGGAGACAACAGGTCGTAGTTTGTCGTAGACAAACCTGTTACAGATTGTTCGGTTGACCAAAATTGTTATGCTTGGTCACAATTCATGTATGCAAGTACTTACATCGAATTATTCAGGTTGTGCCGGTAGGAACCTGCATATAGCATTTTGCATTGTATGACGCTAATGACATTTTACTTATACATACTACCATCTACGTATTAATACATATTACGTTATTTAATAGTGTATTAAATATGTTTTGAACATTACATTTATTAAAGTAACTTTCTGAGTGCATATATCAATATTAAACATTTAGTTATTAATCATACTATTTATGTTTATCCACGCATAAATAGTGAATGCAATTTGTTTGTGACACATATATACAATTAAAACTCTTTCCTTTGTTTCCTTTATTTTTTTTTTATTTCAAATAATGTAAGCAGAGTAACGCACTTTTGTTTGCGTCACGATGCTTAACAACCCTTTACATAAATTAGCAGAGTGAATGCACTTTTATGACACTCTGTAAACAATTACCCTTTTATTTTTTTTTTCAAGTAAGCAGAGTGGCGCACTTTTGTAACTAGCTTTTCGCCGCGTTACAAATCCAGGGAACCCTTCGTAATTAAACACCGTTAATTAGAAGGGCTGCCTACGTTGTAACAGAATTGATCACAAATAATTAAAATAACATCTTACTTACTAGCTGTGTAATTGTTTACTTTGTGTAAGGAAACAATGGCAAGGTATACAATTGATTTAAGCACTACTCATATGTGTGTAACAAGAAGACTTCTCTTTATTCAACATTTAAGAAAAACATATACTGACTGATGCCATGACATTACTAATTCAATTATTAAATTATCGAAAGGTTTCTTTAAACTTTGGCATCAAACTAGATTCTATATAGTTATACCTCGGATCCGGGTGAACTTTCTGTATTAAAACTTTTAATTATACTCTTTTCATGATATTAGCTTGCAAGACTTTCTTTTAATTCAACATTTAAGAATGGTATTATTGCTTGAGTTATATTACTCTACATTAACATATAAACTGTTACAATGTATGAAGTTAGAATAGTTACATGAAATATTAATTAATAAGATATAATCTTATAAACATTAGATTTAATTTATAAGTCTTTACAAAGTTAATCATTTCTGAAAAGTCTCTTTCAAGATGTGTTGTGTAACAAATATTAGTAACCCTCGATAGACAGGCTATCGAGTCACCTTTTAATTGGTATGCGGAAGACTCCTCCTGGGGTATCAGTCTTGGGAAACAGGAACAGCTACGTCGTCATCTCGGTCTGGCTTTCCTCTGTAAAGGGCTCCAAAAGTTAGCAGGGAGAACAATAGGTCATGTAGTTATCTACGATGATCATGTAGATTCTCGGATGTCCTGATCTCCATATTCTGTCACGTGCAGTAGAGTTTGTGGCTTCTGCTAGTTCACATCTCCGGGTATTACTTTGGAATAGTTTTTATACGTTGAAGTACGTAGTCATCTTGTGTTACACTTTTTGTTACGTTTCACTACTTTTTGTTTTACATAACTTTAAACTTATTGTCTATTCACATGACTACATTAATTAATACATCCAGATGCTTTAAACAAACTACATCTGGTACACTTTCTGAAGATGAAACCAAATATGATACACATATTTGAAGAGCATAGCTCTTACGTCTACACTGTACGGAGTCACCATTGCAAGAGAGAGAATTTACGCTCCCTTCGCCAGGTACTGGACAAAAGTTAGTGGGACAACTTCCGCGCGAGAATATAGTTCCTAACTATATTTAAGTTAACATTTTTATTTATTTAAACTATCCCTAAACAAATATACATAATTTAAATCAGTTGTTTTAGCGACTTTTTATGTCTTCAGATTTTATTATTATTAACATTAGTATTTTATCTTATTCTTACTCACACAAGACCCTGAAAGCATGTCGAGTCTGGAATCAACAGGAAAGCGCCTGCTTACAAGCAAAGGGTTAAATACGATATTAATAAAGCTTTACAAATTTATCTTTTTATTTGAGTATCTTATAACTAATTAATTACTGCTTCCTCTCATACTGAGTACATACAGGTATCTTATATTAAAACAGTGAGATTTAAATAGCTTAAGAGCTCGCAACCTTAATTTTTAAAATTTTTTTATTTTCTAGATTATTTCTTTTATTTAAATCGTCACATATATTAATAGGGAGTTGGTTAGTAAAAAGTAACTTCTATACATTCCTTATCTTTTAGAAGTCAGAAAATTTATAGATAAAATCTATACCTGCTTTTGCAGAAATCTGCAAATCCTTTCAAGAAGTTGTCTATCAGTTTTATCCATCAATCACATGATAGCTGTTTCGACCAATCAGCGGCCCCAATTTGCATTAAGATTGGGTCTCCGGCGACGAATATCTAGTTAGTTCCCTCCTTCAGCTCGAATACTACGGACGTGCTCTCTGTGCGAGTTTTTCGTACAGAAACGTGCTTATGTAAGAGTGATCAAGGACAATTTAGAGACGAGTTACCCGTTAGCTGACACCTTGACTGGGTACGAACTCAATATTTGTTCAATAAAACTGATACCTTGACTGGGTACGAACTTAATATTAGTTCAATAAAATAAACTATTTAAAATTTTAAACAGTGCTAGTCTCGCGTGAGTGAAGATTTCCGCATAGAAGGTTTATCCATCCGGGATACTCCTGTGTTATCGCGAGGACACCTCAAGACGCGGGAAGGTGCACGCTTAAAGCACCAAAAATAAATAATATTAAATTACAGCCCAATTTCTGTGCCCTGAGATAAGAGTGGACTGGTTATCGGTGTATCGGCGTGCGTGTGTACCTGAGGAGTGTCAGCGAAGCGGCAGTGTGCAAAAAAGGAGGAGACGAGAGACGAGCATATTGCGGCGAATCACAGGACCAGCAGTGAGACGAATCAACATACTTGGAATCAAGTTCAAGTAACATATTGACAATTTTTCCAAAACAAATCAGTCTGATATTCAGAGACAATTTTTGAAGTAAAATAAATATTTTTGTGAATTACAAACCATTTAAAAATTTTGTTTTAAAATATACAACCTTGCTCCAAATAACCGACTAGATTGTTCAATTATTACTATGCCTAATATATGTTTTGTCGCAACATATAACACACTTGTCAATTACTAGGTAATTGTGGTAGTAATTAACTTTAATTTGTATGACATCTTTGTTATGTACTTTCTGCAATAAATTTTGCACCACCATAGGCGATTAAATGTCCTTATTCTAATGGTATTTTAGAATTGTGATGTCTTTGGTAACAGGTAAAAACATATTTATTAATCTATTTTAATCATGTCAATACCTGATTCAAAATAATTCAAACTATTCATACGCAGCACAGCACATGACATTTTCCCGTTCGTAGTATAATGCAGGTTTCTGCTAGTTCACGCACACAGACATACATACGATGATTTACACTATCGGGCAGGTATACTCTTTCAACAGTTTCTCGCTTGCACGTGCCTGTTCTTTCACGTACAAAATATTTAAAGCTATTCGTTGTACTATCCTTACACTAATTATTTACAAAATATTGCCCTAGTTAAATATGCAAATATATGTATTGTTGCAATATATTATGAATAAGCTGTATGGAAAATGGCTGAACGGTTTCCTGTGATGATCTTCGACTATATATAACAGAGACGTGTTCTGATTGAACACGGGAACAGGTCTAATGCGCGCGATGTTTTTCCCCCTTTCCTTCTTCGATATATTCAATAAATATGTTTGCGATGACTGGCTGAAAATGATAGCGGCGTGCCCAGCGACGCTCTTGAGTTTCATAAGACGCGAAATGTAATTCAGTATTACAATCATCATAGAATTGGAATTTGTCTTTCGGCTCTGATCTTCCTATCCTGTATTATATAAAATTTCTATTTGGTTAGTGTTATCAAGGGGAAACATTTAAGTAATATATTTGTAAACTGCGTTTGGCTACTTTTACTAAGGGGATTATACAAAGTACCTAAAGTACAGAGGCTGGCTTTGTGGATCACTTGACAGTGAGCGATTTCCTTAGAGCGGATCGAGCGTTTGTAGAAGTACTGTAGAGAAGTGTCGTTGTGTTATAATTAGTGCTCAATTCTTTGACGTTATTAATGCTTGTAGACAAATTTAACTTGGATTATTGTACAAGTTGATTACAAACTGTTATTTGTAATTAATTAAAGCTAGTTAGTAGTGATTTCATTGGTTTCTTGTATTTTATTTCCACTGTACCATACGACGACCAGTGAGAGCGTCGTAACAATTTAAAAATACCAGACATACTGCTGTAACGATTTATTTTCTTTGGCAGCCCTTGCTCTATTAATGACAAATAGATTATAATAAAAAAGTGTCAGTGCGTTTAGAAAAGTAGAAATGTTTTTACTACTTAAGCAAATTTCCTGTGTTACTAGCTGCACATTACAAACATGAAACTCTTAATCAATTATGTATGGATTGCTATCTAATCGTAACTGCAGCAATAATGAGGTCTATTGGGTGCTTCAAACACAAATCTCTTTGCGTTGTAAAATGCTGTTAATACATTATATTTTGTTAAAAGAGAATCTTTGAGTATAAAGTTTGGCCTTGAAGGGCGCGATGACGGTAGTAAGAGATGAGACTACATTCTGTACTTTCCATCTAGGTTAGATCTTTACTTATGAAACTGGCGATTTTGAGATACTGGCATTTTTCTTAATACGTATTTCTTCACCATTAAATACTTACGACATACGCAGTAATAAATCAGTTTAAAGGTTTACTTTAAAAATCCCACTTACATAATATAAGCTATTTACATTTTCGTATTTCCATAATAATACATTTGACAGATGCGTAAAATGAAAAGTATAAAACTATACGTTTTACAAAGGACACGATCTGATCAACTGATAGAGTGATTATATTGTTAAGTTTGTACAGTATCTTGATTAACTTAAAACAGGAATGTACTTTCGCGCGGCCTTGACTGAAACACACACTTGCTGGGCTGTTGGAGGGACGGCTGGAGGCCGTTTTAGGGTCTTTGATAGAGTTCTCTTTACAGTATATTCAACTTGACAATAAAATAAGTTAAAAAATACAATTGCCAGACACTTTTTGGTTTCAAGTTGCCGATTTTAAATTGCTGAAAGGAAACGTTTAATAACATAAACGTTGAAAACGTAATAACGGTGTATTCATTAATTGTTTAGCCGTTTGGGGTGTTGAGGGCGACAAGGGAACCGGTAGCAAGTCGCCAGACTCTCCAATCCGTTATTAGGAAGTCAAATTGAATTTCTGTACAAAGTATCAAGCGCACTAAAATACCGTAAACATTTCGTCGCCAACTCTTGCTGTATAGTATTATAGCACATTTTGAAGTACCAGTATTCTTTTCCAGTGACCCTATGTTATGGAATTCATTATGAAATAGGCCATGTCTCCTTTGAGTGTGTTATTCAACAAATTTTCCTAGATAGCACAGCATCTTTGAAAGATAAACTAACTTTTACTGAAATAGTTAACATTCATAAAACAATGTCTTTGCTAAACTCAGACGCTTAACGGAGGTTATTCCTTCAACACTATTTGCTCTTTACTAAAGTTAATTGTTTCCCCCCTTAGTGTCCTTTAGGCGTAACACTACAGTTTGTTAAGTACAATCTGTCTTGACAAATTTAGTGAATTGAGAAGTGAAAGGGGGCAGAATATTGGATTTTGGGGTGACGGACAAGTAAAACGAGGGTAAGTCTGTGGAATGCAGCAAATTAAATTTGTGTTTGATTTGTTCTACATGTTTGTAAGCCCGATAAATGTGTGGACGTGTGCGTTTACAACTATTTGAAAATATCTTTAAACTTATATATGGTATCTAATTTCTGCGACTTTAAATTAAACTTAATGTGTACTGTTCTGAATTTTTACTTTACCTTGAAAGGAAAATCTACCTCACATTTCCAAAAACCCATTAAAATATTTGAATAAAATGTCTGTCGGTATCCAGGTCACTTATAATGACAAATAATAAATAAATATATTTACCTTTTTTCCTGTCTCGTGACCACAATATAACGCAAATTATAATTGACGCGTTTCGAGACTATGTCTCGTCATCAGAATATTAAAATTTATCACTCATTGAGATCGTTAAAAATTTTAAAACATTAAAATACAAAATCGAAACCAAATCATATAAGCATTATGTGAAGCGAGTGCGCACTTAAAATTTTTAACGATCTCAATGAGTGATAAATTTTAATATTCTGATGACGAGACATAGTCTCGAAACGCGTCAATTATAATTTGCGTTATATTGTGGTCACGAGACAGGAAAAAAGGTAAATATATTTATTTATTATTTGTCATTAAAATATGTTTAAAATGCATTTACCAATTTTTGATTCTACAAAATTAGGAATTAATATTGCTTTAGCAGTTCTGCATTAATTTACTGAGAAAAATTCATGTAATTTTAATTAAACTATATTAGATATAGACTCGTTTTTAATATGTAATGAAGTTCTACTATACTCTCTTGAGATATACTTTTAATATAATTTCTTCATTAAATATAATGAAACAGACTTTTGAAAATATAATGTTACCTGAATAGTTTTTACGAACTTGTATAATTATTTAAAGAAAAGTAAAACTAGAAATGTATTCTAAAAACAATCTTTATCAGTTATTAATATAAAAAAAGTTAACTCTAATGTATGGGAACGCTCACTTGTATCTCATTTTACCACCTGCGACATTTTCCCTCCTTTATTTAAATACAACTCGTTTTACTGTCCGTGAAAAGCGCAACGGCAACTTTAGAGGTTTGCTATAGTATTATGGTATAGCTGAATTATTATAGCTGTAAACACTTAGCAAAAAACATTTTTGTAATTGGTAAATTATTATACCGCTATCCTATAACAGGTTTTCGAAACACTGTAAAATATTTAAAAAATACATAATATATTCTTATAAGAAAAGTTTTATTTATTATTAATATTAAGAATAAATATATATACAAGAATAATGTGATCTAATATGAATTTAAAAAGAGCTATATCCAGAAATCAGAAGTAAAGGTGAGTAATCAGTCTTCTTTTCGACGGATGCACAGTAAAATTCTGATAATTTAAGTACATTAATAACTACACATTACATGCCATTTAATTCTAACAAAGACAAGATTGCAATTCAACAACACAAACGATACGGAAAATGCAAAAGTAAAGTCTCCTTGCCTCTTATCCCATACGGTATAGCAATGTATAGTGTCCCGCACAGCACAGTGTTAATTCACTTTTCGTTCTGTGTGATTGGACACATTTCTCGCATTAGACAGAGTACTGCATGTGTTAAACAGAGTGTTTCATGTTCTACACTGTTTGATATTGTACACTAGTGTCCTGTATTTGAATATTATAAAACAGGATTCTGTAATAGCAAGAAACTACAGTCCGTTTTCTATTGTGTTTCATGTAGAGGTAAATGGCATGTGACAAAATATTGAGTCAACAGTCACCAAACAGGATGTGAATTCAAAACAAAGAAAATCTTAGTATAAAGATTTGTCGTTATCAAAGGTACAACTAAATCCATAGAAATTATACATTTTATAAATGGCGGCTCGTCCATAAGGTTCAACAGTTCATTAAAATCGTTAAATATTTTAAATTTTGTAAGAATTTTTTTCTGTTTTTAAATAACGAGATTTGTGAGATTTATCGTGTTGACGGACCAAATCGATTCGTGTAAGAAGCGAATTGCTCGCTACTACTGTTCAAGGTGCAAAGCAGCTTTCAGCACCTCCTAGGTTGTGTAGAGGGCTGTGGAGGGGAGACTCACTGTATGCAATACTGCACTGAACTGTCGCTAACATTCCAGCTTAGCGACAGGGACGAATGGTTCCAACAATGGCTAAACCACCTCGACCGGGAATGTCAACATATATTTTCGTACCACCATCATTATGATTTTTATGTATATAAATAATATATATAATATATATGATATTAAGGATGGATTTTTACATGAACATTTAGCAACTTCAACAATAAATAGTGCAACAAAAAGTCTAAAAGATGCTGGCAGCAGCGTACCAACTGGGTCTGAAACAGTGTATCCACAAAATATGTGATTCCAAAGTAAGGTAAGCATTTGACTACCCTACTATTTTAACTATCTATTTTTAGAATAATTTACGAATAGCACAAACACAACCTAATAGTACTAATACAACAGTCATTTCTCCATGTTGCGATCAATGTTGCGTGTGTTATTTGCAATGAGGTAAATTGCTCTTACTTTACTAGAAACATTCAGTCGTTGAACCCCCAACTATCAGAACCATGAACCGCCACTGCATTGTATTAATCTAATGATAGAATCAGAATATTATATCACTGCAAACGGGATATCGTTGTTTAGTTCCTGTAGAGCTGGACATAATTTCGCAACTCTAATGTTTCATGTACTGCATGCAAAACAGTAAAATAAAGGTACATTCATTTCTGTACTGCATTTCTATACCACATGTGATGAAAAATCCCCTTTGTCTCCTGTAAAAGTATTTTCATTGTACAAAGTGTTTGAAAAGGCTACTTGAAGCGTTATTGCATAACGTAACGACCAGCAAGCCAATACGTTTTGTAGCATTCATAGTACCGTCTGTCACTGCAATCTGCATTGTATCTGTAGACAATACAAAATTCACGTTCCATTTGGCTTTTACTGAACAACAGAACGCGTATGGTACGTTCCTCATTCCAACCTGCGATACTGTAAGCAATGTAGGCGTGTAGGCGTGTTCCATTTGTGCAGTCAACGCAAGTAATTGCCAGAGCTTACAGTACGTATATTAACGTTGTTGGTTGCAAAACAATAATAGTTGTACATTAAAACAAAGATTACGTGTTGGTGAATAATTATCGTCCCGCTGATGTGTAATGTCAAAATTTTCAGATACAAGTGTTGAACAGGTTACAGAAAATGATTGGTACTACAGATACATTTTCAGGTTTCACTGAAGTTCTATAATTTCAATGATATAAAGATTAAAGCAAAATTAAATAGTGAATAAATAGAATGTATGCGGATTGCGTGGAAAAATATTTCAATAATCAGCAGTTAACGGGTAGAAACGTTTCGCTTCATATTATTATAAAGGTTTTATTTATCCATCATGTTTATTTTAGTTAATTTTTTGAAATATTTAATATACGCGTATTGTATTTGTTCTTAACTTTATAAAGGGTCTCCCATAATGTACGCAATATTTGAATTACGCGCCACTGTCGTCTTGTTAGGTTGGTAGCACTGCAACTGTTGTATTGTTGCCGTTTACTCGCCATTAGTCGTCATGGAGCGTTACACGAAAGAACAGCGCGTTGTTATTGTGAAAACACATTATAAGAACGGTGAATGTTATGCGGAAACCGTTCGTAAATTGCGTGGAATTTTTGGACGACGAAAAGCACCTAATCTGTCAACTGTGCAGAGATTGATTAAGAAATTCGAAGAAACAGCTTCGTTATTAGACGTTAAATCGTCTGGACGTCCTCGCGCTACCCGTTCTATTGAAAACGTCGCGGTAGTGAGAGATAGTGTCGATGTGAGTCCAGGGAAATCAATTCGCCGTCGATCACAACAACTGGCCATTCCAAGAAGCACAATGCAGCGAATTCTAAAAAACGATCTTCATCTGAATGCCTACAAAATCCAACTAACACAAGAACTCAAACCGTGTGACCATTTGAAGCGCCGAGAATTCGTCAGATGGATATTTGGTAAACGTGAAACGGACGGTGATTTTTCCCACAAAATCATCTTTAGCGATGAGGCACACTTCCACCTCAACGGGTACGTAAATAAAGAAAATAGTCGGCTTTGGGGTACAGAGAACCCTCGTATCATTCACGAGAAGCATTTGCATACACAAAGAGCAACTGTTTGGTGCGGGTTTTGGGCTGGTGGCGTGATTGGGCCGTATTTCTTTGAGAATGAGGCTGGAGATGCAGTAACAGTGACTGGCGAACGTTACCGGAACATGATAATGGAGTTTTTGTGGCCTCAACTGGAAGGTATGGAATTCGAAGATATGTGGTTTCAGCAGGACGGCGCAACCAGTCATACTGCCCGCGAAACAATTGCTTTGTTATCTGAAAAGTTTCCTGCACGTCTTATTTCACGCAACGGCGTTCAGAACTGGCCACCGAGGTCTTGTGATTTAACACCATGCGACTCCTTCCTTTGGGGATATGTGAAATCACGCACTTATGTCCGCAATCCACGAACAATTTTTCAACTCAAGGAACAGATTCAACGAGTTATTGGTGAGATTGAGCCGGAATTGTGCAAGAAGGTCATCGAAAATTTCGATCGACGGACAACAGTGTGCCAGCAGAGTCGCGGGGGACATTTGTCTGATATTGTGTTCCACATTTGACCGCAGTAAGTGTACTTTGTATTAACATTAAAACATTTGATATTTTTCAATAAATAAAAGTGTTTACAACATTATTAAATCTTGCGTACTTTATGGGACACATTTTATAACAAATTATAATTACGTCCTCCATTTGTTTTCTAAATTTCACTACAATTTGCTTTAAAGTAGTCTATTATTTTATTTGATAAGTGGCATCCTATTATCGACAAACGTTACTGAATTACGAACCATGTGCAAAGGAAGAAACATGTTCTTCCCTTGCAAGGCAAAAGTGAAATAGTGTGTTAATTAGTAAATCCAGTGGTGTCTGTTCTTTAGTTTCCACTGTATAGTGTGGATCAAATAATCGTCGGGTATTAGTGGAAAGTGTTGTTGTGTTAATTAGTGGGGTAAGGTAAGTACTGATGTAATTAGTGTAGTAAGGTAACACTATTATCGCATGTAGACAATTTTAACTTGAATTATTCTATGAGAATCCCTTTGTTGATTTCAAATCGTTATTTGCGATTAATTGAACTTGGTAATTAGTAGCTTTATTGGTGTCTGTTATTTTGTTTCCACTGTACAATACGACGATCCGTGAGACCGTCGTAACTATATAAACAAATCCAAAGAGAATCAATATTCTGTAATTACATGTAATTTCCGGTAATTACTATTAACAACAAGCAGAGAAACGTACCAATAAAGCACAAGCTTGTTTCCTTTAATTTAACACTAGTCACGATTTCAGTGCGACGGAGAGCAACAATCTGGGTTTGAGTTCGCCATACAGTTAATGTGCATTAAATGTATTGCAACGAAACAAATATAAGGCATAGTAAATTACAACAAAATACTATCAAATTCTTTTATCTGGAATTAGGTATTTATTATAAAACAAATTTAATATGGTCTGTGATTTGAACATAAATTATTTATTCTTAAATTTTAATAGAGTCTGTGAAATGGTTTGAATGTTTTTCTTTCTTATAGTCTATTTTACTTGTTCGACGAAATCACTTGACGAACCGTTGAACTGCTCCACTGCCACACTCGTCGTGCTGGATCCGCTGCAATGATGACACGTAGAACTCTCGCGACACACGCACGCACGCCGTTTCACCGATAGAGTTTATCTCATTTATCTCAGGGCTCGATAATGGGTTTAACTATTATTAATTCAATTTCGTTGTGTTTTACGTACACCTTCCGTTATCTTCTTGTTCTCGCGTTCACCCAGATGTATTTCGGCAAATACACCTGATTCCTATGCGGAAAATCTTGACTCTCGCGAGATAGCACTATTTAATTCATAATTAAATTATTTTGAGTTCTAATACCCAATCGATCTAGCAAACGGGCAACTCGTTGCTAACACCCAATACACGTAACCATTATGTAGAACGTATACTGATACGATAAACTCACACAGAGACAACGTCTGTTAAGGCCGAGCTGTTAGGTTGAACTGCCAAAGCTTCTTCAGCGAGGGACCATACTGAATGAAAATTAGAGCCTTCGATTGGTTAAAACCCATAGCACATGGTTGATGGGTTAGGTAGGTAGACATATGTCCTGATGAATTTTGCTGAAGACTGCAAAAGCATGTATAGATTTTATCTAATAGTTTAATGACATTCAGAAGATAAGGATTCTTTAGAAAAGTGAATTCTGTTAAAAAATACATATTAAAATAATGATTGAGTCTTTGACATATGAAAAATGTAGCGCTAATTCAGAAGTATGAGCTGTCCAAGTTTTAATTCGATACGTATTTGGTATTTACACCAGAGTTATTCATGTAAATACGAATAACACGCGCACTCGCGCACTAAATTCGCACTTGACATGACAGAAAATACATTTATGGGCATTTTGACATACAACAGTTAATTACCCATTTCTTATTTCAAAACGTATAGCTAATTTACAAAATTTTAACAAAATCAATTTTCAACATGGCTATAACGTCATAAATTGTATGAAAGCATGTAGTCATAGCTACAAAGACCCTTTTCTGCGATGTTCGATTGCAGTATATTTATAATTTTGAAACAATTTTCGTTTGGCTGTAATCGTGTTTATGAAATACCAAAACTACGATCACTTTCACGTTATTAAGTTTTCAGAACGTTTTAAAATATTGTGCAAAATAAACACTTTGTGATGAGAACTTGATGATTTAAATTATTGATATTCATTCAGTTCCTTTTTTTTAAATTCTACAATGACTTTACAAAATCAATTTTAATTAAAACACGTTATTATTAGCAGGTTTGTGAAATGTGACGCTATCCCATTTGAACAGAATACGGCCGATTCTCTTGCAACTGTATTATACGAAACACAGTACAGGAAATTAGGACAAGCTTGATTAGCACATTAGTACAGAAAAGTGGTTTAAGTAGTGAGTATAAAGTAGGCTATTGTTGATTGATTTATGTGTTATTACGAGATGTCATCCTGACTATGATCTTACTTATTTATAGGGTACATCATCGTCATCTTCACAAGACGGTATAGGCAAGGTGCTACCAGTCAAAGACCATACAGCTATCTCTTTCTGGATCAACCCACATACTGTCTCCTGTAGGTTTGTATTTTCAAACTTCTTTGGCGAGCCACGAGTCTGACATTTTCTCTAAGCGTAGTTTCCACAGTTTTTGTAGAAGCCAATAATAATTTGATATGAAACTTTGGTTTTTATTTTGTTGTTACAATGATATTATTAAATTAAAATAGCATGTACATCATGTACGTGATCCAAGACTACACGTAAAAAAATTATTGTTAAAGAGAAAGAAATTCTTGCGTAAGGACAGTTTACATTTTAATACGTAATATATCGAGTGTGCAATGGTGTTATTAAATTTTTTATTTTTATTGACTCATTGTTTGGGCTAAATTTATTTAAACTATACCGCAATGCGACGAATTAAAATACTGTTACTATTGGGTAAACTCTGTAGTCTTATCTAGTACTTCCTTTTTTGTCGGTCGAGATTTTCATGTTGCGTAATAGTAACACCCATAAGTGTAATGTATTTCTCTATCTTGCCCATTGTCTCATCCGACTGTGGAACCAAGAATATGCACGTACATAAAAATACCGTATAATATAAATGTACATTAGGGCGTAGAAAGAAGAAATATAACTGCTGACGTGATAGTAATACGTGGGAGCCGTAGAGCGGTAAACGCCCAAGAGTGTAGTTTATATATGCACGGAAACACACACACACACACACACACACACACACACACACACACACACACACACACACACACACAAGTACATTCTCAGCTTATATCATAGAAGAGTTCTATGTAAGATTCACACGTCAGGTGGCACGCAGTATTTCATAGTTAAGTCTTGACAGAAAGCAAATTACACAACTCTTATATTTGTGTGTTCCTCCTTATTTGCCACCGATAACCAGTTTGACAAACTGCGCTGATTTATGGAAGATAACCCACAGCGTTTTATATTACTTTAGGTAGGTCTGCTTTCCTAGAACCAAACGAATGTCTGAAAATATTGTAATCAATGTTCTCTCAATCACGAAACGTGCTTACTTCAGACTAAAAAACAGTAAAGACTATTACTGAGAGAAAAAGCAAGAGGTTAATTGAAACCCGATGTAAGTTTTTATTGAAAAACGTGCTAATTTACTTGTAATAAAAATTATTATTTTGTAAATAACGAAAAGGAATAATCAAACACTAATATAAAATTAAACATAAATATTTAGCAAAAGACGTATTAAGTTTTTCTATATTAATAAAAATTGTGGTATTTAAATGCTCTAAGCTAACATTTGTTCTTTGTATCTATAGAATGCGAATTCTTGTTAAAAAATTTGCACACAGACGTATAAACTAGTACTGGTGCTTTTGTAAAGAATATCATAACTATTATTCCGTAGAATGCTGTAAGAAAACAAACAAGGGTATTTTCTGTAATCGACACTTTAACGGCTCTCAAATAGAGGTGTCCGAAAAACCACGCTATCCAGGTTTCGAGTGCAAATAAGGAAAGCAGTTGAAAGTTTAAACATTCCCTGTACACTAACAATGTTTTTTTTTGTAGCTACTAGGGACAAGAGAACGTAAGGTGCAATTCTGTTTATTCTGATTCTCGATACCCTTCGCGCGGATACAACGTACGTTATTCCAATTCTGTGAATCTCCAACTACATAGAAAACCGTAAAAAGATAATAGGCGCTACTTTCAACCGTTAGTGTCTGTGAAACCCGCTGTATGTCTTCCTATTCCCTTGTTTTCGGAATACAAGGACTGTTTCGGAATACCGCAAGCAGTGCAGCCGCAAAAGTAATGTACAATTGTGAAAAATTACTTCGTTTTTGGAAACAGTGTCGTTGAAAACGTTCCAGTAGAAGTAACAATTCAAGCGGGTGTATGCAAATTCAGGATGAAAAAATATGGACTTCTAAGAGCCTACATTCGTTAACGTACAGCTACTTAAATCTGTGAGAATCAGGGTGCGATGAACCATGTTTCACCGAAAAATATTTTATCCCATTTCTCCTCGGAGAATTCCACAGATGACTGCTACTAACAAAAAATTAAGGTTTCATAGCTTTGTTAATAGCCGATATGGCTGATAGTAAAACATTGTACAACTAAAAATACGATAAAATAGACAGTTTAATTTTTCCACAATTTATTTGGTGACCACAAACGTTTCTGAGCCTTCGGCTTGCTAGATCACCAAACGTTTTCCTGTCTGGTTTTTTGAGTGAGATCATTATATTCGGCATTATTATGCTAGGCTCACAATGCTACTAGATCAGTAATCTGATTCAACACGTCACAAAATAACTGAAGCCAAAAGGCAATGTTGCTAGGTCAATCAACCCTCTTTTCCAAACATTGTTACCCAAAATTTCTCCACTGTCACAGGTAGGTGCGCTTAAGGAAAACGTAATATCCTAAAGAATGTGAGCATATAGTAAACATTTAAATACTGTTACAAGGTTAATATAAATATTGAAAATAATTTCATTTTTTAATTAATCTGTTTAACGTGGATCACAACTGATGACTAAACGTTTGTCGTTTACTCAGGCCTGTCACCAAAGCGCAACACTACCGACATTTTTTGTTCACGTTAAATTGGCGTTAACTTCAAGTCCGCCCTCAGATAACAGCACGAAACGAGATTTGGTTATCACACAATCAACTTAAAAATATTTATCAATCATCTTAAAAAGATTAATTAAAACAATAATGTTTTTAATATTTTTTATAAAAAATTGAATAATATTATACTACGTACATCACAATCGACTTTTCAAATAAATATTTCCTAAATGATACTTTTACATTGAACCAAATTATTTGTTATATATCGTTTGTGTATGTATGTGTAAACTGAAAATAATTCGACGTCTATGACGTCTATGATTATATTTATGTTTATTGATTTCTTGATAAAATATATATAAATACTATAATGCCCTGGTCTCATTTAGTTTTCCGTTTTGAGTTTAAATTCTCTTTTGCAAAATCTCCGTTACCTTTTATATAGTGAATCAGTTCACACGACCCTCGCTACTGAAGATCTCACTTTTAGTGTGTGTACCACGACACACCCATATTTTCTTTCTGTTTGGCTTTTTAAAAGATAATCTGCATTCAAACAAAACGGGTACTCCAGATAAACTTAAAACTAATATTAAAGTCTGTAGTAGCAATGCAACTTCACAAGAAAACATCATATCAAGCGCTAAAAGACATGTAAATGCTTGCGCTGACCAAAATGCTGGACACTTCCAACCGTGCTGTAAGGCTCTAAATGTATTTATTTTATATCTGTTAGTAAGTTTTTAATTTTGGTTAAAGTTATGTACCAATGAAGTTTTGTAAGTACAGTGTTTTCAATTTGAATTGCATGAATTTTCGAACGTTCTGTATATAATTGACTGAAAATACAACTTCAAGTCTGTACTTTGTTTGGCATGTTATAAATAATGATAGCAGGTATCACATTTTAATTATTTGGGAATGTGATATCTCGTATAGGAAGAAGAACGATATCGAGCGAAAGTTAAATAAATTGATTACACCTGTGAAACAATAAGACGACTATTGAAGAATAAAACGCAGAGGGTGACACAGCTAAGTTTCTATGATCGTTGCTGTGCCGACTTTAATGTACGGATGTGAAATATGGATTCTCCTGCAAGAGATATTTCAAAATATGGAATATTTTTAATAATATATATTTTTCAAAACGAAATTTTTAAGAACAGTTAAGGGATACAGTTTGACACATCATCTACGAAACGACGGCATAAGGAAAGACCTAAGTTGTAGTCGGTTCTTAATAGCATAAAGGAATACAGCCAGAATTGGAGGCCCCACGTAGAACGCATGGTAGACACGCGTATTCCTAAACAAGCGTTTGAATATAGGCCAGTGGGAATAAGAGATCGTGGAAGACCCTAAAAAAAATGGTAAGCGAATCTGTGAAGTCGGAACGGGCTAAAGCCTAAGCCAAGTAGTGAAGAAGAAGAAGAAGAAGAAGAAGAAGAAGAAGAAGAAGAAGAAGAAGAAGAAGAAGAAGAAGAAGAAGAAGAAGAAGAAGAAGAAGAAGAAGAAGAAGAAGAAGAAGAAGAAGAAGAAGAAATAACGAGACCTGCAAGCTTAAAGGGAACACACGGCAAAATATATAAACCAAACTAAGCTTGGGCAGTTTAAATTGTATGCAGTTCTCTGTGTGAATGTATGTAATGCAAATGAAGGTAGAATGTTTCGTGGCAGGGTGGTTTATGGATGTACGGTATCCTAGTCGTTGACATTTCTTGTTAATTTGAATTACAAACAACTTTGAGCGTCTTCTGCAGTCGCGCATATGTATCAAGGGATTTATTAGAACTGATATCTTCCACTAACGTTTTGGTCTCTCACACTAAGGGAATTGCACTCCGCACTCGTCCTTATCGTTCAATACTGTTTCTCTGTACTATGTGTCAAAAACATTCTCATTCGCTGTACAAAATTGATAGTTGTGTATACATTTGTTAAATCGAATTCGAAAAGACTCTGGATTACAACTATCCAGACTTAAGACCAAGGTGATGGCTTTCCGTGGAACTGTTCCTATACGGGAAAAATTGTTATAGATGGTACTGTCCTGGAACAAGTCAGCAATTTTGAATACCTGAGCTACAGTGTGTCTTTAATACAAGCAAGGCCATGTTGTGAATAAGTTACATAAGTTCAGCCTTATGTGCAAGACCATTAGGCAAACTCTTAAGTCACAAAGTAAAGAAACACGCCTAAAATTATACAATATGATGACTTTTCCCACATTTGTAGGCCTATATGGCTCTGAGGACTGTACTTTAACTAAAGGACAGGCCAGTCACATCCAAGTGGCTGAAATGAGATTTCTCAAGCATGTGGCAGGGTACACTTTCCATGATCATAAACGAAACACAGATATACGTCAGGAACTGAATATTATGGGTATACTCGACAGGATTACCCAGTATCGGCTCAATTGGTGAGAACATCTTTGCCGAATGGATGACAGCCGCATCCCCAAACAAAGGAGTGACGTGGGACGTCCGGGGAAGCGCTGGAGTGACCAGACCTAATCTTTGCCTGTTTGAGACCGGAATAAACTATCCTTGGTTTAATCTTCGCAGATGATGATGAAAATCGATAGAATTTTTCAACTACTATATAATATATTTGTTGTGTACAATCGTGTCGTCGGGGAAGGGTACACGCCTTTTGTACTTTTACACCTGTAGCGTAAACACAACCTCATTGATACCCTTATGTTTTACAGACATAGACAAAGATCTAAGGATGAACTGACTAACCCAGAGCAAAAGGAAAAAATATGTAAATTATGATTTTTAGATTTTTATAGTTTTATGTGTTGCAATGAGACAAACATTCACACTATGTCTTCATAGGTATATGGGGATACGTACTTACCATAAGCTTTACTTAGTGTCCTGTGCGCGTAATTACATCTCCTATACCGATTCAGCCGTGGCTGAAATGGCATAGAGTTTGTAGCGCATCGCGGGGCGACCGCGCCAATCACCATTACAATACCTATGCGGGCTCAGCCGCGATAGGCGTTGTTACATTCCTTCTTTTCCCGCCTTATACAATCCCCTCCCTATCATCAACGCTGAGTCATCTGTCCCCCTCGCCATTGAGCAACAAGTCTGGGTTTAGTGTATGTATCTCTAGTCAGTGTTTCGAAGTGAACGAAGAGTGAGTTTTCGAGTTTGTAGTTGTTTTTAATAAGCTGTTATTCAGTTTTGTCGTTGTTGAACTAACAAAATGAACGAACAAAAGTTTAAGACGCTTTTAAGTAATGTTTGCATTGATAATAAAGTCACTAAATTCGAATTTTGTAGTGAAAAAAGTGAAACATTTACAAGTTTAATTTATTGCAAATTGAACGGCGAAAATTATGACGAACAGTGTTCTTTATTTGTACAAGAGTTTTCGAAAGGAACACAAACCAACTGGATAGTGTTTAAAAGGTATGGGAAACAAGTGAGAAATTTATTTAGAAAGACTTATAGGTGCCAACACTCTCAAAAAAATAAATCAAAACACGAAAGAAAATATAAAAATAGAATTAGGGATAGAAAATGTGACGCAAGCATTGACTTTAAATTTATAAAGATAAATAGGGATACCTGCAAAAATGACCAGAATTTAAAAACTGGCTTCAATTGTGTGATCCACATAAACTTCAGTCATAATCATTCAGAGGCATTTAGCTATTTAAGGTGTTCTCAAGAAACAGTAGAAATTTTTCATTCTTATTTTAACTGTGGTATGACACCTTCTGCTGCAAAAAATTATCATGAAATTATTATTACTGAAAGCGCAGAGGATGACAATTCTGCTCTTGCAAACTTAGCAAACGCACAAGTAAATCCACAAATCAGACAGATCATTAATTTATTTACAGTATGGAGGAGGGAACACTTTAGGGACAGAAGCAATGATAACTTGTTAGAAAATTTAAAAAAGAGAAAAGAAAATTTAGAAGAAATGGGGAATAATATAACCATAGATGATAAAACCATGACTGTAGCTATTGTAACGCGAATTATGAAAAGAGTGTTTGCACTTGATAATGCGGATGAAATAATATTTGTTGACTCGAGTAGTTCCTGCGATCAAACGAATACGTGTGTTACGTTTGTTTTTTCTGGAAGTAAGATTGGAGCTCTCCCTATACGTTGTATTCTCCATGCATCTTTGACGGAAGATAATTATAAAATAGCGTTTAAGTTATTAAAAGAATCACTTGAACAAACACTAACAAAATTTTCCGTCCTTCAGTAATTATGACCGACGACAGTGACGCTGAACGAAATGCACTTCAGCACGTTTTTCCAACCATAAAACTTTTACTTTGCACTTTTCATGTATGTCAGGCACTGTGGCGTTGGTTGTGGGATAAAAATCACAACATTGAAAAGGAAGACCGAAAGACTATCATGCAGTTATTTCAAAATGTTCTCTATTCTGATACTGTTGATACTGCAAGTAAGATGTACGAAGATCTTATGTGTAGTTTAAAAAAAAATTATCCCCAAGCAAAAAAACATTTTGAGACACTGGCTAAAAAGAACTAATTGGTGTTCAGCTTACCGCAACGAAATTATTACAAGGGGAAACAATACTAACAACTATTGTGAAGCATCTGTTCGCATTTTTAAAGACGTTGTACTTCAAAGGTGTAAAGCATTCAATTCATGCGCACTTTTGGAATATATTTGTAGTGTTTTTGAAAGTTAACATAAACGTCGACTGATAGAATTTGCAAGTTCAAGACGCGATCAGAAACTTTTATCGCATTACTCGAAGTTTTACAAACAATTTGAAGGAACAGATGTCGAGCAATTAAGTGAAAATGAGTTCAAAGTCACATCTAAATGTATGACAGATGTATATACTGTACACAAGAAATTCGCAACGTGTGATTGCTTGTATGGTAGAGGTGGTAAATATTGTAAACACATGTGTGCAGTTGAGAAAAAATTCCAGTTTCAGATGACAACTCATCCTGTGTTAAATGTAGAAGATAAAATTAAATTTGCTAAGGTTGCTTTTGGTTCAGAAATTCCAGTCGAATTTTATAGCAGCATGGACTTAACCGAAAACGTGACGTCGGTGGTCGCAGCAGACACTATTACAGGGACTAGTGAGGTGACGCTGGTGCATGAAAATCAAAGTATTCCTTTAATTAATTATAAAGATCCTTTGGATAAGTGAAGAGTTGAATTTAACCGCATGGCCGACATATTAGAGACCTGTCCAAGTTCTTCAAACAGTGCGATTATAAATAAAACGATTAAAAAAATGCAGGCAATAAAAACGCCAGGGCAGGCAGGCGAAGCCCCCTCGCTACGTGGGGGACTCGAAGTTTACAAGTTTACACCGAAAAGGTCTCATAATAATGTAAACTTCGAGTCCCCCACGTAGCGGGGGGGGGGGCTTCTCCCCCTGCAACCCCCAGCGTATTATTATTTCTAGCCTAACCTATCTACCAACAGAGGTTTGTGAAAAACTTTGTAGTATTGTAGTAATGTAGTACAAGTGTAGAGTCTCATGCTGCCAATTAACCGAAAAGATCCGAACTTCTAATATCATTTGTCACAGTTAGTACAAGCGGTGACGTCACGCGTCGCTCTGTCTCTGAACAGTCTACACACAGTCAATATGGCGCTCATTCACTTTTGCATGCGTTCTTATACGAGTAATTATTTTTTTTTCTCCGTAAATAGGTTCGACCGCCGGTTAAAATTATTTTTCGCGTGTGTATATAATATAGAAGAATAGAAAAAAAATATTTCACCGCAATATCAGCACTGTCTGGATATGTCACAATTACCGTATAATTTTCAATGTAAAAATATAAATAAATTTAAAAGAAAATTCATTGTATTTTGTTCTTACAAACACAAAATGTAGTACAGTACAATTATGATTATAAATTAATACAGTATATAGCCTACTGTATATAGCCTAATCGTAAATATAAATAATAATAATAATCATATCGTAATAGAATAAGTGATATGATAGAGATGATAGAGTCAAATAATGTGTGAGAGATGCGATAGAGAAGAGACGATAGGCGGTAATGTGCTGAGCCCGCATAGGTATTGTAATGGTGATCAGCGCGACGCCCCGCGAAGCGCTACAAACTCTATGCTATTTCAGCCACGGCTGAATCGGTATAGGAGATGTAATTACGCGTCCTGTGCAAAGGGGTGCGAATTTGATAAGAAACTATTGTTATTAGAATAAATACGGCATGATAACATAGTTTAAGATAATTATAAATAATAAAAACCAAAAGTGTAGAGTGAAAGTGAATGAGTTTTGTGCGCGTAACGAATTATGTGAAGCCAATTAATAGACACTATAAGTCGTTTATATTAGTGTGAAAATCGGAATGACTATTAATAACTAATTATTTAGTATTAAATGAACCTCAATAGTATTTACTCAACTGACAAAGTAATTACCTATTCAAGCACACGTGGTTTGGAAATGTCTAGAAACCGGAAGTTCATGTCTACCGGCACACGGTAGATTTTCTCATACAATCTAGGACGTTTTGACACTTAAAAATGAGGCCATGTAGGTAGTAGGTCTATAAAAGCACGGATGAGCCGTGAGTTAGGCAGTCTTTTAAAGTCACTAGGAACCGCAATCCCTTGCAGTCTCTAATAAGAGATCTCTGATAGTTCTTGGGAAGTCGGAGTGTATTGTCGAGGAAGCGGCTGAATTAGATCCACGAAGTCAGGCACGGCGTTCGTGATTTTCAACGACAGATGGTTTGCCAACAAGGACTGAATCATGAGCAACTTGGACAGACACAACGCCCACGAGGAAACCCTGAGATCGACATCCTAACTTAGGAGAACAACAGCCGGTGTGATAGCGTAGGGGCAGCCCTGTGAGCTCGTCCGGACCGATGCAACTTAACGCCAGAAAATCCAGGAAGGTGAAATTATAAAAACCCTTCATAAAGTACAGACAATTATAGAGTCTTTTGAATTTGCTAAATGTCAAATATATCAAAATTTATATATTTTTCAAACTCAGAATTTTTAGATATATTTGTAAATGTTGTATACAAAAAAAAGGCAGTTTAAATTTATTTCTACAAGTGCAGTCAGCTACAAACAAGTCACCTCGCAGTATATTGTAATTAAAACATATATTATAACAATTACCATAATTATGTCAATAAGGAAGAGACATGTACAACACCAACAACAGTACGTGTTTAGTGATTAGTGTTTCCAAGCACCCTCTAATTTACAACACCTTGGTTCTGCCGTTACTGAATACCTTCATGAAAAAGAGCAAAGAATGAGGATAACTGCAGCTAGGAACAAAGCATACTTTGCCTTGGATAAAATCTTGAGGTGCAGGACTGTAAGGCAATCATCGAAGCTCAGATTGTGTAAGACCTTAATTTCACTAGTCGTGGCTTACGGAGGTAAAACCTGAAACCTTAATAGATCGGCAATGAAGCTTCTGGGCAGATTCAAAACAACATTCGTTAGGAGGATTGCAAGCCTAAGTTGTGAAAATAGGACTTGGCGGTGGGAAAAAAATAGAAAATTGTATAAAGCATATGATGATCTTTGCATTACCTCTATCATTACAATACAAAGTTGGAAATGGCTTGGTCATGTCCTGAGAATGAATGATAACGGGACAGTAAAAAACATCTTTACAAGTAAATAATTGCTTATCTAATCCGTCGAGTGACTTACTTGTAATTCCGCTTGACGCGTTTCAGGGCATATACCCCATCTTCAGAATAATTCCTCTTCACAGAACGTCAGACATTAAGATTAAAATGTAATAAATTAAAATTAAAATCCATGGTTAAAATATTAACTCGTCATTTACAAGTAAGTCACTCGACGGATTAGATAAGCAATTATTTATTTAATACAGTGACTTGGATACTTTAAAAATGAATATTAAATCTTTACAAGGTTTCTCCTGGTAGAATGCGACCTAGAGGACGGCCTGGGAATCTGTGGAGAGACAATGTCCTAAGTGATCTCAAGTAGCTGACGATAAACGTCCCTCTTAGTTAGCACCGATCAGGATGGGCGACACTGGTTGACCAGGCCATGGGCGGCTACTTGCGTCTGTTGTACCAATATGCCTACTATAAAACTGTGATTAATTAAATGTTATGTAATATTTATTTATTATTCCGGCTCTACAATGTTTACACATTTTCCGTAACCAAAGATTACAGAAGTGATTGAATTCCCAGTTTCCACTGCTGCTTGTCCATTTAAAGATCTTCAATTTCTCATTCCTTCAATACAGTCTGAATTTTGTCTATCCAGGTGATACGTGGTCTTACTCTTTTCCTTCTTCCTGTTGGGGTCCATTCCATAACTCTCTTTGGCAATCTTTCCTGTGCCATTCTTTTCGTGTGTCCATACCATTGTCATTTTTTTGGTTTGATAAAATCAACAATTAAATTTTACACATTTATTGTTTTCTTAATGACTTCATTTATAATTTTCTCACGTCTGGATAATCTTGCCGAACGTCTCCAAAAGTTCATCTCTGCTGTCATTAATTTTGTTTTTGTGTATTTATTAATAGTCCAAACTTCTGAGCCGTAAGACATGATACTTCTAACAATTGTTTTAAATATTTTGGTTTTAGTTTCTGCTGTAATTTGCTTATCCCACAGGATTGCAATTACTGTAGATATACCCATTTTTCCCAAAATAATTCTGGATTGTATTTCTTTGCCTTACTTCCCATTGGTCATATTTTTTACTCCTAAATACTTGTATTCCTCCGTATGTGAAATCTTTCCCAAGTCTTCCTCCAATATGAAGTCTTACTGAAGGTCACCTATTGCCACGTAAGTGTTACGTAATATTATATTGCATAATGCACCATAGGCACTAGAAATACATAAAACGCGTTAGCATAGATAGTTCGTGCTAATGTTAATGACAAACAACTTTTATAGACAGCCATATTATGAAGTTCCTTAGTACTGGTAATATGCGCTGGTTTCTTGATATGTCGCATCTTCGTTTTTACATTCTGTGTGGTTCCTCCCGCGTCTTCTTTGCACGACTTGTCTTAAGTTTTGTTCAAACAAAACTTGTCTGTAAGAAAAGCGAGATAGGAACTGCTTTCAGTGACCTACCTAATCAGGCTTTGGCGACTCCCACTTCAAAAATGCCTTTATATTTTTCTCGGTTATGTGCACAGTGCAGTAGGTCTTCGGCAGAATTAGTCCTGACCACTATCGGATATCGCGAAATCAATATAGTTTTTCCAACCAATTCCTTTTTTACCTTCAATTTTTCCGCTTAAAATGAGTCTTAGTATCGGGTCATCTTTGTTTATGTCTCAAGTACGAAAATCTTTTTATAGTCAAAAATAATTAAAGCTTATATCCAATTCAGTAGACATACGAAAGATATGAAATATCAGTTAGTATATTAATTCATATCTTATTAAAATTAATGCTTGTTGAATTCAAGAAAAAATATGTGTTATAACATTATAATTACAGACTTACAGTTTTTTAACTAGTGTTACTTTATGCCTTCGTTTGCCCTGGGCTGTCCACGGTTTCAAGTTATGTCCCGGTGTCCGGGTGTAATTCAGTATCAAAACATGATTTTATTCTAGTTTTCAAAAAAAAAGAAGAAAGAAAGAATTTTGTTCATACTGGATCTTTTACTATGAGTACCATGGTCTTGGATTATGGATTGTAAAATCAACTAATTTTACACAATTGACTCAACTAATAAAAACCAACTGAAATTTGTCTTCATTGTCCTATATTATAACTTGATTATCAGCAAAGAGCATAGTATATAAAAATTTGTGCTGAGCAATTTTAACCTGGCGGAGCATTTTCCTTCCATTCTCTTTCAAGGACATCTATAGAGATATTAATTGGTACCGGTGATAAAGTACATTCCAGTGTTACGCTTTTCATTACTTTTAATGCTTGATGTCAATTTTATGTCATTGACCAAAATTGTTTTGATTAAATGTCTGGAATATTTTCTTTTTTTTAGAGACTAAAGTTTGTTTCTATGAATACGTTAAAATGCATTTTCATTGCCTATAAAGGCAAGATCTACTTCTTGTCATCTTCAAGGTTAGGTTATATAAACCTGTTCCGGCACCCATTCCATCCTCGGACGACCCACGTGACTTCTACCAATGACTTTATAGTTCAGTGCCGCTTTCGGCAATCGATCCTCTGTCAACCTTTGCAGATAATCCCACCACTGTCTTTTGTAAATTGAAATAATTTCATTTATGCCCTTTACTTTGAATCTGCTCTGATATCCTCCATTCCTTATTCTATCTTGCAGTGTACAATTTTAAGTATTTCGAAGAAACTGAATTTTAGTACTCTGAATCTTGCCGGATTCCTTTTTTGTCATGACCAACGCATCACTCGCGTACGTAAATGTAGGCATTTCAATTGTCTTATAAAATGTAATCCTTGTGCTGTGTCTTGTTTTATGTGTCCTGTCTGCTTGTAAGCTGTGCCTTGTTTAAAAAGGCAAAGTGTGTCTCTAAATTAAAATTTCTACTTTTAGGTATTATCTGTTTTAAAGTAAAGACATTGCCAATACATGAAACTAATTTTCGGCATCCAGTTTGTTTCTTATACAGGATAACTTCTGAGATAGTTTGAATACATGCTTTGATCATTTTACTATATAAAATATAAACAGTGCTGAAAAGACTAATTCCTCTACAGTTTTCTGTATTATTACGTTCTTATCGCTTAAATAAAGGAAGGACTTCATACTTTTACATTAATAAGGGATTTCGTAATTTTGCCAGCACACATTATCAAAATGTAGTAGTCAAAATTGACAGAAAAAACAACCATATTTCATTAATTTAGAATTAGACCCTACTAACACAGACTATATGTTTAGAAAATTAAAAGAGGAGTACGAGGAATGTGGTCTAAACATAAACACTACTAAAACAGAATATCTGAAAATAGGAGATATGCAAGTAGAAGACCCAGATATGCAAATCCATAGAATCGGAAAGTATAGCGAAATCAAATATTTGGGAAGCATTATTTCAGGATATGAAACTACAAAGAATGACATAAAAAATAGGATACAACAGGGAAAAAAGGCTATTCGTTTGCTAAACTCGTTATTTTGGTCGAACAGAATGAAACTTCAAACTAAACTGACAATCTACGCAACTACTGTGGAGCCCAATTTAACTTATGGCTGCGAATGCTGGCAACTTTTAGATAAAGAAAAAAAGATGATAGAAACTGTGGAAATGGACTTCTTAAGAAAAGCGTGTATTTTTTCTAGAATGCAACATGTTAGAAACGAAGATATAAGAAGGAAAACAGGGCGCATATTTACAACAGCGGAAAGAATAGAATCCAGACAGTTGCTATGGTATGGTCACGTAATGAGGATGGAGGAGAAGCGATGGCCAAAGCACATCACAAAACAGGAGAAGAGAAGGAAGACTGACAACACAATGGAGAACAGGAATTAGGAAAAGCATGAGAGATCGAGCTATTGAAGACAATGACTGGAAAGATAGGGAGAAATGGCGATCGAAATGCGGGATGCGGCATAGACTGTAGGACCCCCGCTAATAATAATAGTCCCAACTAAACCAGGCGCTTTCCTGTTTGTTGATGTCTTGAATGTCTTTTCTGTATCCATTGTCTCGATAAGACCAATGCCTATTATACCTGGTTTTAAAAATATATTCTATTTTGTTGGACCATACTATAGTTTTCTGGTAATAGTAGACCATACCATAGAGTATAGTCCATTCCATCTCTGGAATTACATTTATCCAAGCTGTATACCGTTCAGATCTTAAATGTAATGTCTTGTCTACTATTTATGTAATTTTCTATTTGACTAATGAACATATCCCATAAAAATGTATACCATTTTCACACTACTGCTTTTGTGTTGTTCCTAATTCGATGATAATTGGCTTTTGAATCCCCGATTTCTTACGTACAACTTTTGTGTATGGTTTGAACTTTTATCCGTTGGCTTCGTTTATCTCTTCGTTTTATATTTTTAATTCTCTCTTCCGTCCGTTTCTTCATTTTGCACCCAGCGTTTCAAAACCTATTTGTTGTGTAGCTTTACTTGTTATGAGACCTTTACTTGTTAGTGTGTGTGTTCCAGTAGTTTTGTCAGTCTACACTAGCGTAGGTTCCGGATGCTTTCATGTTGCAACAGACAAGTCTTGAGAGATCTATTCTTTCTGTTTCACCTTCCTTGAAAAAGAAGATGACTGTTTTCTCCATTTTGATTACATCTGAAGTTTTGACTTGAGAAAGTGGTGATCTGTAATAACATTTCCCATGTGTGTATAATACCCTCGAGAGTAATTTCTGATTCATAATCAAGTAATCAATGATGTATCGTTAGCCTCTGGCGGATCATGTAAATTTGATAATATCGTCGTTCCTAAAAATGCTACTTGTAACTTTTCTTTCACTGAAAGCAATAAATACCCTTACTTTACTTATTTTGACTCTGGTGGTCTTTTCTGTTTGAACTTATAAACCTTGGCATACGGTCTTTCCCGATTCTGACATTCAATCTCCCAGTATAAAACTTATCGTCATGATTTGATTTTTTATCTGTTTTTGAAACATATGGTAATAAATTTTTCTTGCTCCAATTTCCCCTTCTTTGGGAAATAAATATTCGTTACTGTCAGATATCCTCTGTTAATCTTCAATCATCCACTTCTCAGTCTTATGCTTTCCAAACTGTTATCACGAATTCTATTTTGCCATTTTCTGTCTACCATCACAGCCATTCCACAGCACATTCGTTTTGTTGATTCTAGTCCACTGTACAATTTTACATAAATCTTTAGTACTTCAGATTCTTTTAGATTTTGTTTTCATTTCACTGATTTCAAATATATGTTTCTATACTACTATTTGAGGATGTCGGTGAGTTTTTATTATTATTATTATCAGGACCATGAACATTCCACGTGGTGACATTTAACTTATCTATTATACCGTTATCCTTATCCAGTTTTTTTCGTAGGCAACAACTGTGGATTCCGTGGATATTAAAACATGCATTTCTTCTACTGATAGTTTCCCAAGTGGCCTTATAGGAGATGTCTCATGTTTCCCCTGAGCTTGTTATTGCTCATGTCTAATGATATGAACTGCATTTCTATTGTAAATATCTTAGAAAATAAAAGTAGATATATCCATTAACAACAATGGATTTAATTTTGAATAGGTTTCTTCTTTAAAATGAATAATAGAAGCATCTGGCTTAAACTAAAGGTAAATTTTGAAACTAAAATTATTTACTTGTTATATATTTATTACAGATAGTTATACATTTTAAACAAAAGAAAATAAAAAATAAAAGTTAAATTATTATAAAACTTGAAATATAATAACACTAGCTGTTACCCGCGGCTTCGCACGCAAATATTTTACTTTTAATAAGTATTTTAATATAATTTTTATTGTCTATGTCTAAATGGCCTTCTGTCAGCTCGTATAAGAATTTTGTACTCATTTCCCTCTAAAGTTGTTTTCAACACTTGTACTATTTTAACTTGTACTAAATTATTATGTTGGTGCAACAGCCTTTGGATATTTCAAAGTACCCGTTTATAAAGAATGTGGAGATATTTATAAAGTACCTGTTAAATCAAAAAGCTAAATTCTTTATTTTAAGTGTTACTGTGTTAGAAGCATTGTATAACAGCTTAAACCTTATGTTTTCCTCAATCATGGCTTTTATTTATTTCAGCAATAAACTAGAAACCAAAAACCGTTGTCACCTAACCTCACAAATGAAAACAACACGTATTTTCGCTTTGCATTAAGTATAGGGCAATTTACAATTAGTACACTTCTCCTTTTCCACATCGTAATATATTGATACAATTGCATATTATATAAGACATCAAAAATAAACTGCAGGAATGGATAAAAATAATGTTTCGATGCCGCTAAATAGGTTTTGTTTATTTACTTGTTACTGTGATAATTAATTCTGGTCTCCATGGTGTTTTTGACATCTTTAGTATTAGTATTTAATGTACTTCAATACTTATTCAGTGCATCATCAAAATTACGTAAATTTTATAATCGTTTAAGACAATTACAAAATATATAGACCTATCTGTACACAACATTACAAAACATTTTGATACAATCGCATAGTAAAAACATTAATAACTGCAGGAAAGGATGAAGGTACAGTTCCGATGCCGCTAAATATCATTTGTTTATTTACTTGTTACTATGGTAAATAATTCTGGTCTCCATGGTGTTGATTACATCTTTATCGCGTCAACGAAAATTCATAATTAAAAGGGCCTAAATCGTGCGAACGGGGCAAAATATCCAATTCAACAGTATTTTTGGCGTTGTGTCAAAAGTTACCTGTACAAAACTTGGTGGCAGTCGGTGTAACGGTGTGGATTTGTATTCAGTACCCATAAATCCTCAGACTTTGAGTTTTACGTATATAGAAGATTATGTATAGTCTATATATAAAAGAAATTATATAATTCTGATTTTCAAATTGAATTGTCAAAGTTGGGTGTAGTAGTAAATTTTTAAACTAGGAAGTATATAATAAGCAATTGACTAATTGTTAGAATGTAGAGTAAACCGACCGTGACTGTGAAACTAGAAACCGTAAATGTAAAGAAAAACCTTAAAAATTCTTAAAACCATAACTAAAGACAGAATAGAAACAGTAAGTTTCAATGTTTTGAGAGTTGAGATAACAAACCTAATTAGCTCTTTTATATATTGTTACGTACCACTCCTTACGGTTTACCAGCCACACTTTGGTTGCGATTATTTCTTACGTACCGGAGTCGTACCCGTTGAAGCCTCACCCTGCTTCGCCAACCTATTACCTTACTTTATTTTATCGATGTGTTGTATTTGGTTTGTTTCCCGATTTTAAGGCGCCAAATTGTTTTATTTCCAAAACAATTAAAATGATTCTTCTCACCTATTTCTCCTTTTCTCTTATTTTAAATTAATCCAACTCACCTGTGTCTTGTAGTTGATTTGAATTCGTTCCAAAAATTCAGGGTTACCAACCTCAATTTTTTTTGCTAAAAATTTTCACCTTGGCTATATCAAGGAATAAATTGTCTGTAAGGTTGACATAAATTAAATACACAATTGATAATATTCAATACTATATTATTTCTGTAGTGTTTTTTATTAATTTCTTTTTTTAAAACAATATGAAATATGTTTATAATATATATTTTGCTCCTTTTCTTGTTCTTTACTAGCTCAGAAGTTGGCAATAGTGTTCTCTTAGTATTCAAGGTGTAGTTGATTAAAACGTTATGTTTTATTTTAATTATTTTAATTCAATTGGGTTCTTGTGATTGGAAGAAAGTAATAAAAGATCTTTAGAAAGTACAAAAGTTCACATAAAACTTACTTAAATATTATACAGGTTCTTATTAAATCACTTCTTAGGTTATAGTCAATGTGGGTGACTAGGTTAATAGTTCGTTTTTTTAAAAAATGATTCCAATGTCCAATAATTTGATCACCATAAATTAAAAATTTAATAAAGATATAAACTGAGTGTCCCTAAGTTATTCCTTAAGTGAGTGTTTATATAAAGTTTATTATTAAGTGAAAACGTGTCACAGTGTAGACTAGTCGTTTTTCATTTTAGTTTTTAAGTTAATTTATACTTATCACATTCCTTTACATCTGATTTGTCTCTCTGAGTTCGTTTTTCTTTTATAATTTATTAAGTAGATTTTTTTCTTTCAATTTCCAATAATTCTGGTTATTAAATTTCTTTTTTCCATACTATTATTATTTTATCATCTCATTTTGGTTCATTGCAATTTCATTTCTAGTTGATTTATTGCTACTATATGATTATATTGAGCTGCATAAATTTTATGATCTGCTCTTCTCTGAATCTTATAATGGATTAACCGTTTTTTACTGTTAATGTTTGGTTGTCAAGGCAGCAAGCCTCAGATTCCTATTGGGGGAAAATATTGTTTACATTGTTAGATCTTGCTCCTGAATTTTTACAAAATTAATAAATATTTTTAAATTAGCATAACTTTCTTATACTACTTTAAATTTCTTTGATAATAACATTATTGGATTGCATTTCTTTTATATTTCAATTAGAAACCAAACATGACTGGTTTACGATTTACTAATTTAACAGTTTTTTTTTATATTAATTATTTTATAACTGTTTCTTTTGATATACATTAGTGTGCCGTACTGGGTTCGGCAGCGTTTTATAAGAATTTTAAAAACGAGCGCCGCTGACGTCACGCACGGCCACACGGCTACGGTAGATTGTTGTTGGCACACAAATGTTGTGCAGCTACGCAATACAGCTGGCAGCGCCAATGTTTCTGTACATTCCTGCATCCAGAGTTTACTTGGCTAGGCCGACACATTGAATCGGCCTCATTTCTGTTCTGTCCTCCAACCTAGTCATCTGCTCTCGACTGGCGGATACCGTTTGTTCTGGACTTCCTCGGCTATCACTATGGTTGGCTAGATAAAGTGTAGCTCCAGGTATGTACAAGTCAGCGGGTTGTGAAAATATTCTAACCCCAAATATATTTTTACGTTTCAGCCTCTATTATAAATTTATACTTGTGTGTGTGTGTAGAGCAGTTTTCGATGTGTGCGTTAACGCTATTACCAAATTAAATTGATATGAGTGTAAATGTTGTGGGCTAAATTGACTTCAATAAAGAAAATACTAAAGCATCTCGCACTCAGCTGTGTTTGGTGTTATTAACAGTTATGAAATGCGTAATAATTAATTGTCATATTTCAACGAAATACTTAAAAGGTAGTTGGTACATAAGTGAAATAAGTCACAGCTGAGCAGCTTAATACTGTTTAATATTAATTAGTGGCGATGTGTGTGTGCTGTTGATGTGTAAAGTTAGTGTTGGAAGTTAATGTGGACGGCCTATGTGGCGTATTTTCTTTATGACACCCTCTACAACCTATTGTATGTCCAGGTGCTCGAACAAGGGCGAGATGGGTGTCGGGTGGACGTACATCTGTCCACCCTAATGGCAGAGACGATCTTATAGCCACGATGCCGTCAGTCGAGGACAACTTAGGACTCTTCCAACGCTAAGCTGCACCCGGGACTTGTGACACGACTGTGACATCACTGATCCGCGCCTATACGGACTAAGTACACCGGACAATCCAGGTGGGAAAATTCTGATTATCTATTTCTCTCTCTCTCTACAACATGGTGAATGCACAGAAGCCGCCAGAAGCTCACTCGTGAAGTTCTGAACGTTATACTCTAGCACAAACTGTCATGTTCAATTATGTTACTGCATGTGTGAACATTACCGCAGTACACCTAATGAAGTATCTTATAACTGTATAATGTGTAAGAAATTACACACATACACACACATCCGCAGTTTGCTGTAAGATCTAACTTTTCATCTAATTAAGACCATTAGGGAGTTAATTATCTTGTGCTATCATGTCATCTGGTCATGGCTGAGTTTTAATAACGTAACGGGGGCTGTCTGATGCTTTAGATGAGAAACTATTTTCTTTCACACACATACTTAGCGCTTAATGATTAAAGTCAGGGTCGTTTAGCTGGTTGAGTTTCGGGGCGGTCACTTACATTCTCTGGTGTGAACTACCAAGGCAAATCTATGCTTAGGAGCTGAGATATTCAGTTTACGCTGTCATTTATATTTGTACATATCTATACATATTAGGGTGCATTCATTTACTGTAGTTGGAATGGGTTTATGAGGAGGTTAGTGTTGAAATGAGGGATGTTTTGTTATTCATGTCGTATATGTGTTTGTGTGTGTAATTTTACTATATTTTGCTGGGGGAATATGTAACGGATTTAAAAAGGAGAAAAACCATAAATGTGCTTACTGAGACAACAGGCTAGCCTATTTGATACTATACAACACTTATGGATCAGTATTGCTTTTATGAATGAGATTATTACTAACTTTGACTCATACATAATCAGGCAGAAATTTTGCAATTAGGTTAATCAAATTCACTTACTTTGTGACATCATGAATTAATTGATATACATATATATATAATTCTGCCTTTAATGGTGTGCTCACACAATCAAGAACTTGTCATTTATGTAACATCTTGCAGGTTGAATAAAGCACACGCTTGTTGGTTAAAAGAGTTTTTCATTTGCAAGTCCTGTCATTCACCTGGGGGGACATGTCTGTAATTGTATTTGGGCCTTGAACACTTTTGCTTCCTCTAGGTTTTTTTCACCTAGTTCTAAATATGATGTCTCTCCCCTTTTACAAAAAAAAAATAAAATAAAATTAAATAAAACAAAAATTAAAAAAAAAATTACAAAAACTTAGAAAAATAAAAGGGGGGTTTCAAATGTTAGATCAGAGCGTGGTTATGATTCTAGGTAGGTAGTATTTCTGCCTTATTTTTCTTTTCTTTGGAACTTGAGAAATTTTAGAATCTGGGGACTTACAGTTATTTCCTTAAATGAAACTTGGTGTGGCTACAGACATGTCAGCTGGTGTTAGGACTTGCAAATTATTTCAAATTATTTTTAATTAGAATGCAAGTGTTGCAAGAAAACTTAATGGTAGTATAACGAATTAATAGAAAGAATAACCAAAAAAAAAATAGCACATTTTATAAAATAAATAAGGGGTTGATGAAGTTTAAAATAATTTAATATGTGTTAGTGTTTAAGTGATTATTTTGTGATGTTGAGTGTGAGATGAATTTTGAAAAAGGGGTTATAGGAATGTGATTGATTTTTTTTATGAATGTGTGCTGGTTGATTTCACTTGCACATACCCTGGAGCTCAACCAGATTCTGGACGTGATGAGGGCCGTCAGTATTTGTCGATTTTGATTGTGATTTGTCTCCTGGATTAGACTACGTGTTTTCTAGCACCCCGTTATATGGTAATTGTTTATTGAGGGCGTTGCGTTGCAGTACCATGTATTTTGAATGCGGTTATGGTCCGACCGAGGGCATGGATGTGATAGTTTATATTTTCGATTATATCGAATTTTATGTGTACTTGGTGGATGGTATGTAGTGAGTTAGTTTGGTTGTTTTGTGTCGTGTTCTCTTCTGGGCATTTTGTATGGCTGTTTCTCTGCTTTTATGACACCCATCTCGTCGTATCGCTAGAGCATTCTGGAGCCGCTTGTATGATCAAGTTTTTCCTGTCGTTCTCTTTAATTATTGCTTTTACGTGGTGTGTGTGTGGATTGTGCGGTCATGTCCATTTCTGTGAATGTGGACTTGTTTGTCAAAGATGAGCTCGAGTGGGAGGTACGGTTCCGGGGACGGAAGCCGCAGGAGACTGTTGTTTCATTAAGGAAGCAACTCCGCGAGGCTCTTGCCTTCGGTGAGGCACCGAGTGGGAGAGTATTACTTACGGATGTCACAGCCGAGGTGGAGCTGTGCTCAGAAAAATTTTCAGAACTGCGCGATTTGGCCGAAGGCCTGCAGTCGGCGGCACCCACCTCTACGGCTAGACAGAGGGTACGCCAACGTTTACAACATGTTCTATGCCGTTTACAGAATGCTGAATCACAGGCTACCACCTCGGAATTAGAGAAAAATGTTGTCACTCTTAGGGAGCAAGTGGCGATGGCATTGCGGGAGTTTTCTCTCGGCCAGCGTCGCCACGTGGATGCGAATTCCGGTTCTTCTTCATCTTCTGTTGAGACGGCAGCCAGGGTGGAACACCCTGCCCATGTTCCTGCCTTTTCGGATATGGCTACAGCGAGCTATCACAAGCTCCCTAACCCACTGTCGGATGTCATTCAGCGTCTCCCAGTTGTCGATGGTCTGGATCCCGAGGCGCTTTTGAGATTCTTGCGCATATTTTTTCAGTTAACCGATTTCCCTGGGCTGTCGGAGCGGACTTTGCTTGAGCTCATTTACCCGTACTGTCGGCGATCTATGGCTGAGCGCTTGACAAGTACCCTTAGGGATGGCGGTGGCATTGACCATTTCCATCGGGAAGTCCTGGACGCTTTCGTACCGGGAAGGTTACACGACCAGTTAAGACATAAACATTTTTATAGAGTTCAAGCAAGCGGAGAGTCCCTTGCTCATTTCATTTCCAGTGTTAAGGACGCGGCCCGGATCCTGAGGCTGGGGTTGTCTGAGTCTGAAGTTATTCACACTATTTTGGAGGGCGTGACGCCGGAGGAACGGTCACGTTTGACATTCGTTGTCCGTCCCCAAAGTTTTATTGATTTGGACCGGCTGTGCGCCGAGTCAACCACTATACGGGGTAATGACGATATTAGAACCCACGAGGCTAGGAGGCGTTCAGATCGCCCTGATTTAGAGCGACGAGTCGGGCAGCCCGGGTCTTGGGGTCCTCGGCCTGCGCCGGTTCAGAGCTGTGAGGTACGAGAATTATTCTGTTCTAGGTGTCATAGATCCGGTCACGTTGCGCGCTATTGTCACGATGCTAGACGGCGTCAAGGGACTTCCCGAAATGGTAACCTTCCAAAAAACGTAAGCTCTCGGGGAAGATAAGTAGGGAGTGGTCTTCCCTGTTAGGCCGTTCGGTTCCGGTTTCACTTAACCCCAAGCGGGTAGTAAATCCCGGATCATCTGGCTCCAAGGTCCTGCAAACTGTCCCCAACTACAGTTCAGTATGCCCCTTCCTGTCGATCGAGTTGAAAAAGGGTCAGCTCAGAGCCTTGGTTGACTCTAGATCAGCCCGATCCATTATTTCATCTAGAGTATGCGAGGACCTTGAACAACAGGGCTTACTATTAGGGTCGGATCGGTCTTCCGTGGTATGCTGGACTGCATCGCGGGAAATTCTGCCCATCTCCCGGGTGGTTTCCCTAAGTATTAAAATCGAGTGTTTTTCATGGGTGTGGCGATTTTTGGTTTCTCCGGCTCTGGGAGTCGACTGCATTGTGGGTGCCGATTTCATCTCCAAGAGTGGTCTCGTTTTAGACATACAAGGGCACCACTGTTATTTTAAATTCAATCGGGAGGTTGTCATTCCTTTCCTTGGGTACCAGGGAGCCAAGAGAGGTATCCAAGAGGTTGTGTGTCCCGATTCAGAAAGAGACCATCTCACTCCGTCCCAGAAGCATGCTTTGGATCATTTGTGTGAGCAGTTCCCCACTGTATTAACTCCCAACTTGGGGCTCACACATCTTTTGGAGTATAAGATCCGTTTGACGGACTCCGCTGTAGTACGTTCACACCCATACAAATTCGCTCCTCCAAAGATGGATGTTCTTAGAGAGAAGGTTCAAGAGTTGCTTAAACAAGGGGTCATTGAACCTTCCAACTCTAGTTATGCTAGTCCAGCATTTCTGGTGCCCAAGCCTGTGGGTAAACAGCGTATGGTCATAGACTATCGCAAACTAAATGCTAATATTAAGGTGGATTCAGTTCCTCTTCCCGATTTACATTCCGCTTTCGATTGGTTTAGTGGGGCCAGGTACTTCACCATCTTTGACCTCAATGCCGCTTATCATCAGATTCCCCTGTCTAAGGAAAGCCGCCCTTATACGGCATTCTGTGTGCCATGGAATCTTTATCAATATACTAGAGTACCCATGGGTCTGGCCGTGGGGGCTCAAACCCTCACGCGACTACTCGACACTGTATTCCATGATGTGAAATTTAAATTCATTTTCAATTATCTTGATGACCTCTTAGTCTATAGCAAAACGTTCGAGGAGCATCTGGGTCACCTGAGAGAGGTGATGTGCCGATTGAGGAGTGCTGGCCTCACTATCAATCCAGACAAAGTCAAATTTGCACAAAAGAGTATTTCGTTTTTGGGGCATCTCGTCTCATATGGGGGTGTGACGGTCGACCCGGAGAGGACACAAGGCATCCGAGATTTTCCTCCCCCTAGGGATGCGAAAGGTGTTGCCAGATTCGTTGGCATGGTCAATTTTTATCGTAGATTTATCCCTAATGCCGCGGAGATTGCTGTACCTTTAAACGAACTCAGAAAGAAGGGTACCAAATTTGTGTGGGGAGAGAGGCAACAGCGGGCCTTTGATACCCTCAAGGAGGCGATCGTCTCCCCCCCCTGTGTTGAGGATGCCTGATTTTTCAAAAAAAATTTATTTTGCAAACGGACGCGAGTTCTGTTGCGCTCGGGGCGGTTCTGTCCCAGGAAGTCGATGGTGCTAGGCAGCCGGTGGCATTTATATCCCGAACCTTGACCCAACAAGAAAGGAAGTCTTCAGTGTATGAACTAGAGTGTCTTGCTGTCGTGTACGGTCTAGATAAGTTCAGGCGTTTCTTGGAACACGCTGAGTTCCTGTTGGAGACCGATAATCAGGCTCTCTCCTGGCTTCTTGCTCATCCCCGGCAGCTGGGTAAAATAGGGCGTTGGGTGGTCAAGATCTCATCCTTTAAATTCAAAGTGCAACACATCCGGGGAACACAAAATGTTGTTGCAGACGCCTTTTCACGTATGTTCTCACAACCCAGCGAAGCCAACTCTGAGCAAACCTGTTCCGTTCTGCTGGATTTTCCTTTGGCTTTTACTGATGTGTTGCCCCATCAGTTAAATGATGAAGAGTTGGGTCCTATCATCCAACACCTAAAAGAGGGTAACGTGGTCCAAGGGCGTCCTGTGCTGCCGAGAACGAAAAGGACGTGCCCCGAAGGCTGTGCTGCCTAGCAAACTCGTGCCAATGGTCTTCAGTTACTATCATGATTCCCCAATAGGTGGCCATAAGGGAATTTCGAAGACCATTTCCAGTATTAGGAGGCATTTCATCTGGAAGGGCATGGACAGGGACATCGCGGCTCGTGTGAAGGCATGTCATCTCTGTGGCTTGAGTAAGCCTGCTCAAAACACTAAATTGGGTCTATTGTCATCTGATGTGGCGAGCAAACCAATGGAGAAGTTATTCATAGACTACGTGGGACCTTTCCCTCGTAGCAAGTCGGGTAACGCTTACCTACTTGTTTGTGTGGATGCTTTTTCCAAGTTTGTCTGGCTACTGCCCTTACGACAGGCAAACACTCGCTCAACCATCCTTATGCTACAGTCCCATGTCTTTCAGCATTTCGGTTTTCCGTCCACCATTGTCTCTGACAATGGACCACAGTTCATTTCGAAAGATTTCCGGCGAATGTGCTTCGCTAACGGCATCAAGCATATGACCACTTCCCCGTACTACCCTCAACCGTCCCACGCGGAGAGATTTAACCGGAATCTCCGTTCAGCTCTCATCGCCTACCATGCTGAACAACAGGATTGTTGGGACCTTAATTTGAAGTGGTTGCAATTGGCATTTAACACGGCCCTACACGAGAGTCACAAGTCCGTACCCTTTGAAGTCATGTTTGGTTTCTCGCCAAGTTTGCCGTTGGACAATTTGTGGCACATTGAGGATCTTCTACCTAACGATCCGAAGGTCACGACTGTGGACAGATGGCGGGAGGTCCGGAGGAATTTGCTTCGTGCGCACGAACGCGTCCGTAGTCGCTACAATCAGGGGCGAACTCCGAACCCATTTAAGATTGGCGACTTGGTCTACTGTCAGAGCCATCCGATCAGCTCAGCCATAGATAGGAGGGCCGCTAAACTATGTTATCGTTGGTCGGGACCATACCGCATTCTTCGGTTTGTGTCGCCCGTCACAGTGAAATTGGGTGATCCCGGAGGGGATGTTGAAAGAGTAACCACTCACATTTCAAAGCTAAAGTTTTGCCATAAGGCATGAGTTAGGGATGACAGTTTGTCCTATAAAAAGGGGGGGAACACTATTTGGGTTCCTGGATCTCAGTTATTAGATTTGGGAGGCCTTGGTGGTCAGTACTCAGAGCCGGCCGGCGATTCTTCTCTTTCTCCTGTTCTTTCCTGTCTCTTCTATCTGCATGCGGACCAGGGCCCGGCGAGCATGCAGGACTCACACTTACACCTTCTATTTCAGACACACATTCACTGACTCACACCTCTTCCTTCTGTTTTTTCGTTTTCCTGTATTACTGAACTCACCAAGAGCGTTTTAGAATCTGAGATTTCCTGGTTTTCCCGCAGCCGTCGTGCTTGAGGACTTGTTTGTTTTGGGTCAACCATGTTGTCCTTTTGGGGTGAGGGTGTGCCGTACTGGGTTCGGCAGCGTATTATAAGAATTTTAAAAACGAGCGCCGCTGACGTCACGCACGGCCACACGGCTACGGTAGATTGTTGTTGGCACACAAATGTTGTGCAGCTACGCAATACAGCTGGCAGCGCCAATGTTTCTGTACATTCCTGCATCCAGAGTTTACTTGGCTAGGCCGACACATTGAATCGGCCTCATTTCTGTTCTGTCCTCCAACCTAGTCATCTGCTCTCGACTGGCGGATACCGTTTGTTCTGGACTTCCTCGGCTATCACTATGGTTGGCTAGATAAAGTGTAGCTCCAGGTATGTACAAGTTAGCGGGTTGTGAAAATATTCTAACCCCAAATATATTTTTACGTTTCAGCCTCTATTATAAATTTATACTTGTGTGTGTGTGTAGAGCAGTTTTCGATGTGTGCGTTAACGCGATTACCAAATTAAATTGATATGAGTGTAAATGTTGTGGGCTAAATTGACTTCAATAAAGAAAATACTAAAGCATCTCGCACTCAGCTGTGTTTGGTGTTATTAACAGTTATGAAATGCGTAATAATTAATTGTCATATTTCAACGAAATACTTAAAAGGTAGTTGGTACATAAGTGAAATAAGTCACAGCTGAGCAGCTTAATACTGTTTAATATGAATTAGTGGCGATGTGTGTGTGCTGTTGATGTGTAAAGTTAGTGTTGGAAGTTAATGTGGACGGCCTATGTGGCGTATTTTCTTTATGACACCCTCTACAACCTATTGTATGTCCAGGTGCTCGAACAAGGGCGAGATGGGTGTCGGGTGGACGTACATCTGTCCACCCTAATGGCAGAGACGATCTTATAGCCACGATGCCGTCAGTCGAGGACAACTTAGGACTCTTCCAACGCTAAGCTGCACCCGGGACTTGTGACACGACTGTGACATCACTGATCCGCGCCT
This sequence comes from Magicicada septendecula, assembly GCA_034769895.1. NCBI lineage: Eukaryota > Metazoa > Arthropoda > Insecta > Hemiptera > Cicadidae > Magicicada > Magicicada septendecula. The sequence continues at coordinate 350,336,857 of CM068375.1, forward strand.
ATACGGACTAAGTACACCGGACAATCCAGGTGGGAAAATTCTGATTATCTATTTCTCTCTCTCTCTACAACATGGTGAATGCACAGAAGCCGCCAGAAGCTCACTCGTGAAGTTCTGAACGTTATACTCTAGCACAAACTGTCATGTTCAATTATGTTACTGCATGTGTGAACATTACCGCAGTACACCTAATGAAGTATCTTATAACTGTATAATGTGTAAGAAATTACACACATACACACACATCCGCAGTTTGCTGTAAGATCTAACTTTTCATCTAATTAAGACCATTAGGGAGTTAATTATCTTGTGCTATCATGTCATCTGGTCATGGCTGAGTTTTAATAACGTAACGGGGGCTGTCTGATGCTTTAGATGAGAAACTATTTTCTTTCACACACATACTTAGCGCTTAATGATTAAAGTCAGGGTCGTTTAGCTGGTTGAGTTTCGGGGCGGTCACTTACATTCTCTGGTGTGAACTACCAAGGCAAATCTATGCTTAGGAGCTGAGATATTCAGTTTACGCTGTCATTTATATTTGTACATATCTATACATATTAGGGTGCATTCATTTACTGTAGTTGGAATGGGTTTATGAGGAGGTTAGTGTTGAAATGAGGGATGTTTTGTTATTCATGTCGTATATGTGTTTGTGTGTGTAATTTTACTATATTTTGCTGGGGGAATATGTAACGGATTTAAAAAGGAGAAAAACCATAAATGTGCTTACTGAGACAACAGGCTAGCCTATTTGATACTATACAACACTTATGGATCAGTATTGCTTTTATGAATGAGATTATTACTAACTTTGACTCATACATAATCAGGCAGAAATTTTGCAATTAGGTTAATCAAATTCACTTACTTTGTGACATCATGAATTAATTGATATACATATATATATAATTCTGCCTTTAATGGTGTGCTCACACAATCAAGAACTTGTCATTTATGTAACATCTTGCAGGTTGAATAAAGCACACGCTTGTTGGTTAAAAGAGTTTTTCATTTGCAAGTCCTGTCATTCACCTGGGGGGACATGTCTGTAATTGTATTTGGGCCTTGAACACTTTTGCTTCCTCTAGGTTTTTTTCACCTAGTTCTAAATATGATGTCTCTCCCCTTTTACAAAAAAAAAATAAAATAAAATTAAATAAAACAAAAATTAAAAAAAAAATTACAAAAACTTAGAAAAATAAAAGGGGGGTTTCAAATGTTAGATCAGAGCGTGGTTATGATTCTAGGTAGGTAGTATTTCTGCCTTATTTTTCTTTTCTTTGGAACTTGAGAAATTTTAGAATCTGGGGACTTACAGTTATTTCCTTAAATGAAACTTGGTGTGGCTACAGACATGTCAGCTGGTGTTAGGACTTGCAAATTATTTCAAGTTATTTTTAATTAGAATGCAAGTGTTGCAAGAAAACTTAATGGTAGTATAACGAATTAATAGAAAGAATAACCAAAAAAAAAAATAGCACATTTTATAAAATGAATAAGGGGTTGATGAAGTTTAAAATAATTTAATATGTGTTAGTGTTTAAGTGATTATTTTGTGATGTTGAGTGTGAGATGAATTTTGAAAAAGGGGTTATAGGAATGTGATTGATTTTTTTTATGAATGTGTGCTGGTTGATTTCACTTGCACATACCCTGGAGCTCAACCAGATTCTGGACGTGATGAGGGCCGTCAGTATTTGTCGATTTTGATTGTGATTTGTCTCCTGGATTAGACTACGTGTTTTCTAGCACCCCGTTATATGGTAATTGTTTATTGAGGGCGTTGCGTTGCAGTACCATGTATTTTGAATGCGGTTATGGTCCGACCAAGGGCATGGATGTGATAGTTTATATTTTCGATTATATCGAATTTTATGTGTACTTGGTGGATGGTATGTAGTGAGTTAGTTTGGTTGTTTTGTGTCGTGTTCTCTTCTGGGCATTTTGTATGGCTGTTTCTCTGCTTTTATGACACCCATCTCGTCGTATCGCTAGAGCATTCTGGAGCCGCTTGTATGATCAAGTTTTTCCTGTCGTTCTCTTTAATTATTGCTTTTACGTGGTGTGTGTGTGGATTGCGCGGTCATGTCCATTTCTGTGAATGTGGACTTGTTTGTCAAAGATGAGCTCGAGTGGGAGGTACGGTTCCGGGGACGGAAGCCGCAGGAGACTGTTGTTTCATTAAGGAAGCAACTCCGCGAGGCTCTTGCCTTCGGTGAGGCACCGAGTGGGAGAGTATTACTTACGGATGTCACAGCCGAGGTGGAGCTGTGCTCAGAAAAATTTTCAGAACTGCGCGATTTGGCCGAAGGCCTGCAGTCGGCGGCACCCACCTCTACGGCTAGACAGAGGGTACGCCAACGTTTACAACATGTTCTATGCCGTTTACAGAATGCTGAATCACAGGCTACCACCTCGGAATTAGAGAAAAATGTTGTCACTCTTAGGGAGCAAGTGGCGATGGCATTGCGGGAGTTTTCTCTCGGCCAGCGTCGCCACGTGGATGCGAATTCCGGTTCTTCTTCATCTTCTGTTGAGACGGCAGCCAGGGTGGAACCCCCTGCCCATGTTCCTGCCTTTTCGGATATGGTTCAGCGAGCTATCACAAGCTCCCTAACCCACTGTCGGATGTCATTCAGCGTCTCCCAGTTGTCGATGGTCTGGATCCCGAGGCGCTTTTGAGATTCTTGCGCATATTTTTTCAGTTAACCGATTTCCCTGGGCTGTCGGAGCGGACTTTGCTTGAGCTCATTTACCCGTACTGTCGGCGATCTATGGCTGAGCGCTTGACAAGTACCCTTAGGGATGGCGGTGGCATTGACCATTTCCATCGGGAAGTCCTGGACGCTTTCGTACCGGGAAGGTTACACGACCAGTTAAGACATAAACATTTTTATAGAGTTCAAGCAAGCGGAGAGTCCCTTGCTCATTTCATTTCCAGTGTTAAGGACGCGGCCCGGATCCTGAGGCTGGGGTTGTCTGAGTCTGAAGTTATTCACACTATTTTGGAGGGCGTGACGCCGGAGGAACGGTCACGTTTGACATTCGTTGTCCGTCCCCAAAGTTTTATTGATTTGGACCGGCTGTGCGCCGAGTCAACCACTATACGGGGTAATGACGATATTAGAACCCACGAGGCTAGGAGGCGTTCAGATCGCCCTGATTTAGAGCGACGAGTCGGGCAGCCAGGGTCTTGGGGTCCTCGGCCTGCGCCGGTTCAGAGCTGTGAGGTACGAGAATTATTCTGTTCTAGGTGTCATAGATCCGGTCACGTTGCGCGCTATTGTCACGATGCTAGACGGCGTCAAGGGACTTCCCGAAATGGTAACCTTCCAAAAAACGTAAGCTCTCGGGGAAGATAAGTAGGGAGTGGTCTTCCCTGTTAGGCCGTTCGGTTCCGGTTTCACTTAACCCCAAGCGGGTAGTAAATCCCGGATCATCTGGCTCCAAGGTCCTGCAAACTGTCCCCAACTACAGTTCAGTATGCCCCTTCCTGTCGATCGAGTTGAAAAAGGGTCAGCTCAGAGCCTTGGTTGACTCTAGATCAGCCCGATCCATTATTTCATCTAGAGTATGCGAGGACCTTGAACAACAGGGCTTACTATTAGGGTCGGATCGGTCTTCCGTGGTATGCTGGACTGCATCGCGGGAAATTCTGCCCATCTCCCGGGTGGTTTCCCTAAGTATTAAAATCGAGTGTTTTTCATGGGTGTGGCGATTTTTGGTTTCTCCGCCTCTGGGAGTCGACTGCATTGTGGGTGCCGATTTCATCTCCAAGAGTGGTCTCGTTTTAGACATACAAGGGCACCACTGTTATTTTAAATTCAATCGGGAGGTTGTCATTCCTTTCCTTGGGTACCAGGGAGCCAAGAGAGGTATCCAAGAGGTTGTGTGTCCCGATTCAGAAAGAGACCATCTCACTCCGTCCCAGAAGCATGCTTTGGATCATTTGTGTGAGCAGTTCCCCACTGTATTAACTCCCAACTTGGGGCTCACACATCTTTTGGAGTATAAGATCCGTTTGACGGACTCCGCTGTAGTACGTTCACACCCATACAAATTCGCTCCTCCAAAGATGGATGTTCTTAGAGAGAAGGTTCAAGAGTTGCTTAAACAAGGGGTCATTGAACCTTCCAACTCTAGTTATGCTAGTCCAGCATTTCTGGTGCCCAAGCCTGTGGGTAAACAGCGTATGGTCATAGACTATCGCAAACTAAATGCTAATATTAAGGTGGATTCAGTTCCTCTTCCCGATTTACATTCCGCTTTCGATTGGTTTAGTGGGGCCAGGTACTTCACCATCTTTGACCTCAATGCCGCTTATCATCAGATTCCCCTGTCTAAGGAAAGCCGCCCTTATACGGCATTCTGTGTGCCATGGAATCTTTATCAATATACTAGAGTACCCATGGGTCTGGCCGTGGGGGCTCAAACCCTCACGCGACTACTCGACACTGTATTCCATGATGTGAAATTTAAATTCATTTTCAATTATCTTGATGACCTCTTAGTCTATAGCAAAACGTTCGAGGAGCATCTGGGTCACCTGAGAGAGGTGATGTGCCGATTGAGGAGTGCTGGCCTCACTATCAATCCAGACAAAGTCAAATTTGCACAAAAGAGTATTTCGTTTTTGGGGCATCTCGTCTCATATGGGGGTGTGACGGTCGACCCGGAGAGGACACAAGGCATCCGAGATTTTCCTCCCCCTAGGGATGCGAAAGGTGTTGCCAGATTCGTTGGCATGGTCAATTTTTATCGTAGATTTATCCCTAATGCCGCGGAGATTGCTGTACCTTTAAACGAACTCAGAAAGAAGGGTACCAAATTTGTGTGGGGAGAGAGGCAACAGCGGGCCTTTGATACCCTCAAGGAGGCGATCGTCTCCCCCCCCTGTGTTGAGGATGCCTGATTTTTCAAAAAAAATTTATTTTGCAAACGGACGCGAGTTCTGTTGCGCTCGGGGCGGTTCTGTCCCAGGAAGTCGATGGTGCTAGGCAGCCGGTGGCATTTATATCCCGAACCTTGACCCAACAAGAAAGGAAGTCTTCAGTGTATGAACTAGAGTGTCTTGCTGTCGTGTACGGTCTAGATAAGTTCAGGCGTTTCTTGGAACACGCTGAGTTCCTGTTGGAGACCGATAATCAGGCTCTCTCCTGGCTTCTTGCTCATCCCCGGCAGCTGGGTAAAATAGGGCGTTGGGTGGTCAAGATCTCATCCTTTAAATTCAAAGTGCAACACATCCGGGGAACACAAAATGTTGTTGCAGACGCCTTTTCACGTATGTTCTCACAACCCAGCGAAGCCAACTCTGAGCAAACCTGTTCCGTTCTGCTGGATTTTCCTTTGGCTTTTACTGATGTGTTGCCCCATCAGTTAAATGATGAAGAGTTGGGTCCTATCATCCAACACCTAAAAGAGGGTAACGTGGTCCAAGGGCGTCCTGTGCTGCCGAGAACGAAAAGGACGTGCCCCGAAGGCTGTGCTGCCTAGCAAACTCGTGCCAATGGTCTTCAGTTACTATCATGATTCCCCAATAGGTGGCCATAAGGGAATTTCGAAGACCATTTCCAGTATTAGGAGGCATTTCATCTGGAAGGGCATGGACAGGGACATCGCGGCTCGTGTGAAGGCATGTCATCTCTGTGGCTTGAGTAAGCCTGCTCAAAACACTAAATTGGGTCTATTGTCATCTGATGTGGCGAGCAAACCAATGGAGAAGTTATTCATAGACTACGTGGGACCTTTCCCTCGTAGCAAGTCGGGTAACGCTTACCTACTTGTTTGTGTGGATGCTTTTTCCAAGTTTGTCTGGCTACTGCCCTTACGACAGGCAAACACTCGCTCAACCATCCTTATGCTACAGTCCCATGTCTTTCAGCATTTCGGTTTTCCGTCCACCATTGTCTCTGACAATGGACCACAGTTCATTTCGAAAGATTTCCGGCGAATGTGCTTCGCTAACGGCATCAAGCATATGACCACTTCCCCGTACTACCCTCAACCGTCCCACGCGGAGAGATTTAACCGGAATCTCCGTTCAGCTCTCATCGCCTACCATGCTGAACAACAGGATTGTTGGGACCTTAATTTGAAGTGGTTGCAATTGGCATTTAACACGGCCCTACACGAGAGTCACAAGTCCGTACCCTTTGAAGTCATGTTTGGTTTCTCGCCAAGTTTGCCGTTGGACAATTTGTGGCACATTGAGGATCTTCTACCTAACGATCCGAAGGTCACGACTGTGGACAGATGGCGGGAGGTCCGGAGGAATTTGCTTCGTGCGCACGAACGCGTCCGTAGTCGCTACAATCAGGGGCGAACTCCGAACCCATTTAAGATTGGCGACTTGGTCTACTGTCAGAGCCATCCGATCAGCTCAGCCATAGATAGGAGGGCCGCTAAACTATGTTATCGTTGGTCGGGACCATACCGCATTCTTCGGTTTGTGTCGCCCGTCACAGTGAAATTGGGTGATCCCGGAGGGGATGTTGAAAGAGTAACCACTCACATTTCAAAGCTAAAGTTTTGCCATAAGGCATGAGTTAGGGATGACAGTTTGTCCTATAAAAAGGGGGGGAACACTATTTGGGTTCCTGGATCTCAGTTATTAGATTTGGGAGGCCTTGGTGGTCAGTACTCAGAGCCGGCCGGCGATTCTTCTCTTTCTCCTGTTCTTTCCTGTCTCTTCTATCTGCATGCGGACCAGGGCCCGGCGAGCATGCAGGACTCACACTTACACCTTCTATTTCAGACACACATTCACTGACTCACACCTCTTCCTTCTGTTTTTTCGTTTTCCTGTATTACTGAACTCACCAAGAGCGTTTTAGAATCTGAGATTTCCTGGTTTTCCCGCAGCCGTCGTGCTTGAGGACTTGTTTGTTTTGGGTCAACCATGTTGTCCTTTTGGGGTGAGGGTGTGCCGTACTGGGTTCGGCAGCGTATTATAAGAATTTTAAAAACGAGCGCCGCTGACGTCACGCACGGCCACACGGCTACGGTAGATTGTTGTTGGCACACAAATGTTGTGCAGCTACGCAATACAGCTGGCAGCGCCAATGTTTCTGTACATTCCTGCATCCAGAGTTTACTTGGCTAGGCCGACACATTGAATCGGCCTCATTTCTGTTCTGTCCTCCAACCTAGTCATCTGCTCTCGACTGGCGGATACCGTTTGTTCTGGACTTCCTCGGCTATCACTATGGTTGGCTAGATAAAGTGTAGCTCCAGGTATGTACAAGTCAGCGGGTTGTGAAAATATTCTAACCCCAAATATATTTTTACGTTTCAGCCTCTATTATAAATTTATACTTGTGTGTGTGTGTAGAGCAGTTTTCGATGTGTGCGTTAACGCGATTACCAAATTAAATTGATATGAGTGTAAATGTTGTGGGCTAAATTGACTTCAATAAAGAAAATACTAAAGCATCTCGCACTCAGCTGTGTTTGGTGTTATTAACAGTTATGAAATGCGTAATAATTAATTGTCATATTTCAACGAAATACTTAAAAGGTAGTTGGTACATAAGTGAAATAAGTCACAGCTGAGCAGCTTAATACTGTTTAATATGAATTAGTGGCGATGTGTGTGTGCTGTTGATGTGTAAAGTTAGTGTTGGAAGTTAATGTGGACGGCCTATGTGGCGTATTTTCTTTATGACACCCTCTACAACCTATTGTATGTCCAGGTGCTCGAACAAGGGCGAGATGGGTGTCGGGTGGACGTACATCTGTCCACCCTAATGGCAGAGACGATCTTATAGCCACGATGCCGTCAGTCGAGGACAACTTAGGACTCTTCCAACGCTAAGCTGCACCCGGGACTTGTGACACGACTGTGACATCACTGATCCGCGCCTATACGGACTAAGTACACCGGACAATCCAGGTGGGAAAATTCTGATTATCTATTTCTCTCTCTCTCTACAACATGGTGAATGCACAGAAGCCGCCAGAAGCTCACTCGTGAAGTTCTGAACGTTATACTCTAGCACAAACTGTCATGTTCAATTATGTTACTGCATGTGTGAACATTACCGCAGTACACCTAATGAAGTATCTTATAACTGTATAATGTGTAAGAAATTACACACATACACACACATCCGCAGTTTGCTGTAAGATCTAACTTTTCATCTAATTAAGACCATTAGGGAGTTAATTATCTTGTGCTATCATGTCATCTGGTCATGGCTGAGTTTTAATAACGTAACGGGGGCTGTCTGATGCTTTAGATGAGAAACTATTTTCTTTCACACACATACTTAGCGCTTAATGATTAAAGTCAGGGTCGTTTAGCTGGTTGAGTTTCGGGGCGGTCACTTACATTCTCTGGTGTGAACTACCAAGGCAAATCTATGCTTAGGAGCTGAGATATTCAGTTTACGCTGTCATTTATATTTGTACATATCTATACATATTAGGGTGCATTCATTTACTGTAGTTGGAATGGGTTTATGAGGAGGTTAGTGTTGAAATGAGGGATGTTTTGTTATTCATGTCGTATATGTGTTTGTGTGTGTAATTTTACTATATTTTGCTGGGGGAATATGTAACGGATTTAAAAAGGAGAAAAACCATAAATGTGCTTACTGAGACAACAGGCTAGCCTATTTGATACTATACAACACTTATGGATCAGTATTGCTTTTATGAATGAGATTATTACTAACTTTGACTCATACATAATCAGGCAGAAATTTTGCAATTAGGTTAATCAAATTCACTTACTTTGTGACATCATGAATTAATTGATATACATATATATATAATTCTGCCTTTAATGGTGTGCTCACACAATCAAGAACTTGTCATTTATGTAACATCTTGCAGGTTGAATAAAGCACACGCTTGTTGGTTAAAAGAGTTTTTCATTTGCAAGTCCTGTCATTCACCTGGGGGGACATGTCTGTAATTGTATTTGGGCCTTGCACACTTTTGCTTCCTCTAGGTTTTTTTCACCTAGTTCTAAATATGATGTCTCTCCCCTTTTACAAAAAAAAAAAAATAATAGAATTAAATAAAACAAAAATTCAAAAAAAAATTACAAAAACTTAGAAAAATAAAAGGGGGGTTTCATTAGGTGTCCTTAAATTTATATTATCAATTTTAATAGTATTCCCTACATTTTGTCCTTACTTATTACTGCTATTATATCAAATTTTACAAATTACTGCCTCCTTCCTATAGGCTCCTTAGGCCTATATCACCTAACTTTCCTTATACAGTTATTATAACATATTTGTAGAATTTCATGAAACAAAACTATTTTAACCATAACTACAATAAATTAACATGGAACATTTAATGATTTATAATCATTTTCAAAACATTATACTATTCTTTCTAACATGCTATGCACATGCTATTTTTTAATACATTTCCTATCTCCCTATGCTCATTAACTATTATTTATTAAACATGATTTTTTACCCTTCTATATATTCTTTGTAACACAAGCAGATAACTATAACTATTACTTAACTATTATTTTCCTATTTTATCTCATAAACTTTAATTCTACCTATTCCATTTGTGTAGGCCTATTATGCATTAGTTTATTCACAGTTTGCATTCATCATTTTTTACTCAAGCATTAATTATTATTCATTCTACACATTATTACTACTGCTGACTTTCAGTTAGTATATTTTTCTTGGTTCTGTTATTCACTTTAATATTATATTATTCACTGTTTTTCTTTCTTTTCTTCACTTGGATCTAACCACACCACTCAGCTTATCATTAACATTGGGTATTTATTATATAAGAGGTTTGTTCCCTTCATATTCTAATAACAATATTATTTAACATTACTTAATTTACATTTATGTCTTGGTAGGCTTACATGGGACTACTCACACTAATAACATAGCTTTGTACTTTCATAATTACATTTACTCTTTTATTATTGGTTGACAAGGGGTTGTGATATGGTCAAAAAGTTATTTATTTTTATCCTTCCCTTTGCCAGTCACTTGGGTTTTGTCATCGTCTCAGTCCTTGTCTTGGTTTTACGTTATTATTGTGCTATATTTTAATATTTTTGTTCATTAATTCCTTCATACTTTGACTTCCTTTATTCCTTTAGTGTTGCAACTCACTTTTTTATTAAATGGTAATTTCTTCTTTATTTGTGGGCTACCTTTTTTAACGTCATAATATAAGAATCCTAATTTAACTTAATCACAAGTACAATATATATTTATGTGTAAAGTTTGGAAAATGAATTAAAATTTTAAGGTCTATGGTAGAATTAGTTCAGATTTCCACAACAGATGCACACAAAAAAATGGCAGCTGTACCGCATTATATAATAGTTTGTAATTGCGGTCAATGTTGTCTACCATTTATTAAGCAGAATGTGCAAAGCTGGCTAAATAGCGACAACGGTTAGCTCAGTGGTTTAATTTGAACATGTTCAACCGCAAATCACTAGAACCACGTTGCTCTAAAATAGCAAATGACGCACTAATTTGGAACAAACCATTACCACAACAAAATTGTATAATATGAATTTACTAAACGCAAGTGAATTTCAAAATCCAATTAACGAATTGCGAGTGTCAGTTTGAATGACATGTGCCATTAAAATACACGCTTTATGTACAAAATTCAACGAAACCCTTTTTAATTGGTTAACCTCAATTACTGTAATTTATTTCTAACACTAGACTTATTTGTATAGTATAAAAAAAGGTTGTTGTTTATTTAACAACCTTTTAATTTTAGTTGCCATAGAAACTGTTTAACAAATTATAGATCATTTGCAAGATTATACAAAAAATATATAACAGCAGAGTGCAATAATACTTCTTTAGGGACTAAACTCTTTCCAGTGGCAATCAGGTCATCTATAAGTACTGCTGAATATTGCTATAGTTGAACAAAATTTTGTAACAAATAGAGTAAAAATTGCAAGCAAATTTGTGTCTTTGAAAATGAATGCTTTTAGTAAGTATATTTATTTGTTTTCTTTAATAATATTGTTACCTTCAAAGTAATGTTGATCGGATATAATACATTTATGGAGACTTTGTTTGAGCTTTTAATATTTCTCGAATACCCTTTTCACATTGTCGTAAGGCGTCCATAATCATTTGTTTCAAGCCTTTAACAATCGCAAAGGAAGTAATATCATGTTTCTTTTTCTAGAAAACAGAGAAGGGTCAAAATGTGACGTGAGTGGTAATTGTAATTGCGAATATTAAAGGTGACGTTAAAGGTGAATATGGTAATTGTAGTTTTTTTAACAAGTTTATGTTTGCATATAAATACTTCTAGCAAGCAATAACTTGTGTGCTACTGGATTATAATTGCACAATTTACATAAATTAACGTATTTATATTTAATTAATCTGATTTTTCTACTAATAGTTTTACACAACTAGCCAAAAACGTCCGAATAATACTCTTTGTTGACCGCACCATCTAACGGAACACAATTTCACAGTAACACTCTTTGCCAAACAGAAGCGCTAATGACAAAACTTCACGGATTAAAGTACCAGAGTATTACTTGTTGGCCAGAGCACCTAATGATAAAAAGATTACGAATTAGAGTACCACAATAATACTTTTGTTGACTGCTGCAATGAACGATAAAATTTCACGGTATATAGTAGCACAGAATACTCTCTGTTACCCGCAGCAACTGATGAGAATACTTCACGGAACACAATACCATAGCACTTTCTTTGTTGACTGCAGCAACTGATGAGAATACTTCACGAAACACAATACCACAGTACCTTCTTTGTTGACTGCAGCAACTGATGAGAATAATTCACGGAACACAATACCACAGTACCTTCTTTGTTGACCGCAGCAACTGATGAGAATACTTCACGGAACGCAATACCACAGTATATTTTTGTTGACCAAAGCAACTGATGGGAATACTTCACGGAACACAATACCACAGTACATTCTTTGTTGACCGAAGCAACTGATGAGAATACTTCACGGAACACAATACCACAGTACATTCTTTGCTGACCGCAGCAACTGATGAGAATACTTCACGGATCACAATACCACAGTACATTCTTTGTTGACCGAAACAACTGATGTGAATACTTCACGGAACACAATACCACAGTACCTTCTTTGTTGAGCGCAGCAACTGATGAGAATACTTTACGGAACATAATACCACAGTATATTCTTTGTTCACCGCAGCAACTAGTAATAAAAATTCACGGAAACAATACTTCACACAGTAATACTTATTGTTGACCGCAGTAACTAATGAAAAAACTTCACGGAACACAATACCACAGTACCTTCTTTGTTGACCGCAGTAACTAATGAAAAAACTTCATGAAACAAAGTACCTCAGTATTACTTTTTGTTGACCATGGCAACTAGTAATAAAAATTCACGGAAACAATACCTCACACAGTAATACTTATTGTTGACCGCAATAACTAATGACAAAAATTTACGAAATTAAATACCACAAAATTTTATCTTAATGTTACAGTTTTTAAATTCATTTAAGATTGTTTTTAAAAAAATTATGCAATACTTACACGACTTGTTCATACACATAAGAAAACACTTTGTCGCCAACACAGATTGATCTATGTTCTTCAATTGTACATTCTAGAATATTTAAGAGTTGACTAATATTTTAAAACATAACGTACCTGACCAGTAGTCAAACTTAACAAACCTACAAAATGAGACAATTGTCGTAAACATGCATGGAAACAATACATGAAAACAATCAAGCACCTGTAGGGCGGGAAATGAACATTCTGCACCGACTACTTACAACATACAACAGACATCATACAACATAAGTCTGCCGTTAGAATGTATAATACGTACCTATATAATGTGGACCGATGTCCGCATTGGATTAACACTTGTTTGTGAGGGTAGTGTTGAGACAACCCCATCACCAAATATTTTTCTGGTATGTCGTAATTGATAATTTACAAACTAAAAGGCCGTTTCCAACGTTTGCTTGTTGTATTGATCGATATCGTTGAAGAAAAGACCCACTAACTCGTAAACTGTGAAGGACCAGGGAAAATGGTTTGTTATGAGGTACTGTCCTGTTTGGAAATCTTTGTTGGTATTCACGTTTTGCCGCTCGGGAATTCTCATTACTAGAACCGTACATGAAAACATCTGCAAATTCATGATTTAAAAATTGCAATGACTTCTCGAAATTATGTTTAAAAAAAACACTCACTACAAACCCTCAATTTATATATAGGCTAGTTGTAATATAAATTAATTGTTAAACACGTGTTTCCTAATTTGAATTTAATTTTGAACTGCGTGGACAGTACAGTTTTGCTAACTGTAGTTTTTTCATAATCTTTATTAAAACAATGTAGGTAGTCAATGTTGATGAAATTACTTTTTGTTGTTAAATTATTGTATCAATAATAAATAAAATTAACGGTTTTCTCTTAACTGAGTAAATTGTTGTTATCAAAAAATTGTTGTTATTAACAAATCAATCGTTTGCAGGCAATTGCCAGAAGAGGAAATTTCTTACACTTCTTGTTGTGTTTATTCATCAATAAAATTTAATTGTCTATAACTTTTATTTGTTTGTGATCTGTGTAGACAGACTATGACTCTATGTTTAGGTCTGATGACTCTATTTACACTAAATTTCTCAGACCTAAATTCTCTATAAACTCTGTTACCTTACATTTACTTATACAGTTACTCTGTTACTCTGTACATTTACGTATTGGCAATTTAAACAAGTTCATTTACATCAACCTTAAAAAAGGGGGTTTTCGACACCGATTTTTTTGAGACTTACGAAACGGACAGTTTAAACTACACAAGTCAATGTTCTGAGACTCTCTTTCTTCACTTTTTCAGGTCTAAAACCATATAATCTATCTAACCATCAAATCTGTCCTTTAATTTAAGTTTCTAGAATTTTGGTAGGACTTAATTGTAGCCTTGGAGCAGAAATCAAGGCACAATTTCGCAAGTCCCATAAATGGAATACGAAGCATTTCCGGACCTATGTTTATATGAAATTTCTTATTTATTTGAGCTTATAGACTGCATACCTGAAGTATGTTTCATTCCTCATAGGGCAATCTGTTAACGCGCTCAGCAGCCAAGGCCAGTACGCCATTAAAATTTCTGAGTTACGGAACGAAACGTCGAAACTTGAAGATTTTATACACGGATGTAGACAAAAACCTGCTTCACACACACTCGCGTGTATACACGCGCCTGTGGTTTTACTGTTTAATTGCTTAACTTTTTAGCTGTATTACTAGTTTTTATTTACAATTACTTACTTTCTTATACGAGGATTAGTTGATAATTACCTTGTATGTACCAACAAATCTTATTTCAATAAAAATAGAAAACTTACAGTAATATTATTTTTCAATATATTTACCTTGGTGTTCGGCGCTCTTGTATCATCCATGCACAAGCTTCTTTATGCCTTTAAGACAGTTTCAAATTTGGAACGGACCACGCATGCCCAGCAACGCTTCCTTAATTCTTGACCAGGTACACTGATGGTCCGTTAATGCTGTTTTCAGTAGACAAAACAGGTGACAGTCTAAGGAGGCGAGACCGAATCCATATGAATTCAATGTGGGGAACTTCTATTTCTGGTGGGTTGAGACAGTGTGTGCAGCAACATGGAGACGGATATTGTCACGCAACAGCACAACGTTTTTCGATTGTAGTCCTTGACCCACGACGATATGTTTGTGACTTATCATAAACGTACCGTACTTTATGGAAAGCTATGACCATTACAGATGATTTAAAAGGCAGCAGCCAGACTAATTTGTAGACGAATTGTCGCTTTACCAATAGATACCGATAGAGCGGGAGTCATGAGGCCGGAACAGGAGAAATCCTATCTATGAAGTGATGATGAAGAAGAAGAAGAAGAAGAAGAAGAAGAAGAAGAAGAAGAAGAAGAAGAAGAAGAAGAAGAAGAAGAAGAAGAAGAAGAAGAAGATGATGATGGCCAATAGTCGCTTCTCTATGTAACAGACCATGTCACATATGCACTCTGTTTTCATCAGCTGTGAACTTGGTCGGGTATCCGACTGTTCCTTCTTCATCCCTAACATTTGTGCTGCCATTGGTAAATGTGTCAATCCGCTCGTTGGTAAATGAATCAATTCCGTTGCGGTAAAAGTCTGTTCTCGTATTGTGCTAGAGGTCTTCAATAGAGTTCAACGCCTTATACATCTTCAAAGGATCACTGAACTCTGTGAAATTAGAGAACCGAGAGTCCATGGTTAACGTCACGGTAGTAACAATCGTCTGACGAAAAGACTTGAAACTGTTCAGTAACGTTATTTTCCATCTCTTTAAAATAGCGACAACAAGAACCCCACAGTTGTGCCAACAAATGACGAATATAACTAAATTTTGAATAATTGTTGATTCACCAGCTTAGTTCTTGAGATTTAACAGGAAATTTACCTGTGATATTAGCGAAATCTATTTTACAGATTCCGGTACTGAATTATTAGCTGTCATGCGGTTAACAATTTATAGTCAATTAGCGAAACACAACTCAATTCCGACATAACCGTATTTATAAGTTACCACAGAACGCATTGTGTCGACATAAAGTGGTGTACATTAATAGTAGTGACAATTGAATTGCCAAACACATTGGCGAAACAAATGCAGCAATTATTGGGCCACATATTATTCACTGGACACAGTACGTACATTTATCACTGCGACAGTAATGCGTGTAATTTGTGTTCACACTGCCCTGTCTGTACGACGTTCTGTAATTACTGACCGCGTAATTGCAGTAAACATACACACACTCAGTCACTACTCGTATTCACACGTAATCCGTGTGTGTGCTAAGTTTAGTTACTTTCAATTAACCTGTGTGAGGAGGATAGCATGGATTGTGATCTTAGAGTAATAAAATATTATAAAGTCCCCCACATATACACACACACACACACACACACACACACAGACAGTATTGTATGTTGTATATATAAAGACATATATAGCATATATGTATCACTTTTATATAATTTTATATGTCATATATACTATGCAAGCTGCTGAAATGAGATTTATCAGGCATGTGGGAAGGTATGTACTCCATGACCATAGAAGAAACACAGACATACGGCAGGAACTGAATACTATGCGTATACTCGACAGAATTGCCCAGTATCGGCTGAATTGTTGGAACATTTTTGACGAATGCATGAATGTCTCATCCTCAAACAACTATGGAACTCTAAGCCGATAGGACGGAGATGTGTGAGGAGTCCGATGAAGCACTAGAGTGACTAGCTCTAGGCTTACCCTGTTTGAGACCGGAACAAACCATCCTTGGGTTAATCCTTGCAGATGGTGATGATGATGATGATGATGATGATGATGTTGTCTAGGCACATAAACTGAGTTTAAACCAAAGTAGTGTCATTTGTAGTTAAATCATTAAATAATCCAACAGCATTCCAACATACGGTTTACCGACTACTTAATTTATGCGACAGCTGTATATATGCAACATCGCAATATATATTATATATTACGCAACATATTGTCTCTCTCTCTCTCTCACACACACACACACACACACACACACACACACACACACACACACACACACACACACACACACACACACACACACACACACACACACACTAATGTTCAACGGTTCTTATGTTATCGGATTTCCAATCTCCACCTATCTGTGGCATTCCGCAGCTGTCTTCCATCACCATTCATTCAATTTCGCAGGCATACCCTCTCCCCAGTTTCCTCATTACCTGGTTCCTTTTCTTGTGCCCTTGAATTATCAGATTGTAATCTGTTTTATGAATGTCAGTTCGGCCATTCGTTATAAGTGTCAGAACTAAATTGTTTGTTCATGACGCCATTGGTAAAGTACGAGTAATCCCGCTATAACTTCCCGTATTTGTTCGTTCAACACACAATGAATTGTGGATTTTGTGTAGCCCGTTCCCAAAAAAGGATTTCTATGCTATTAGTGTCAAGTTTGCTCCTTCCTTCACTGACTTTACTATGTGATTATGCTTTTCCGGATAATAAAGAGCTGCTTGTATAACGGACGAGGCTTCTTACGTCAGTATTATGGAAAGGATTTTGTTTTTTATAATGAATAACGAGTTCCTCGTTTTGTTTTTTGTAACTGACTATGATAATGTATTAACTGTGATGCAAAGAGCATGTAAAAAAGGAAAACGAGGAACTTAGCATAAAATTCCAACTATATAAATGGCTCATAGGAAAACATTCCAACCTGTCTTTATACAGTAAAACTCTGATCTATAATCAGATAATTAAACCCACCTGGGTGTATGGAATCCAACTCTGGGGGTGCGCGAAAGATAGTAACATCAGGATAATACAAACATTCCAAAACAATGTTTTGAGAACCATAGTGAATGCACCATGGTATCTTAGAGACGCTGATATCCGCAGAAATCTAGGTATTCCAACAACTAAAGAAGAGATTAAAAGGTCTGCGAAGAAGCATGAAGAAAGGCTTCACCTGCAGTACAATCAGAATCTACTTTTATCTCGAACACGATTTTTTTCGCGATCACAATACTTTCATTTCCTTACGGAACATAGAAGTAAAAATATCCCTAGTGGATGTTAACTAAGACAGTACCTCAGTTTTATATTTGCAAATTTCGTATTCTTTAAATCTTTATTCTGTTATATTTCTAGAAACAGATGTATACTTACAACCGAGTCCTTATTCCTCTAAAAACTTTTTGGTAGTAACGGGTAGGCAATGATCAATGTAGTGCTCGGTTATTGGACGCTGTATAAAGGGTTTCGTCTTTAGCTGAGAAACGCCTGATTCGTCTGCGTTGACAGCGCTTTTAACGACAAAAAAATCATTTTGAATGTAGCCATTAATGTCTTGCCTTAACACCGCCATCCCATTATTAACTATACGATTATATTGTTGCGACGGTTTTACGGATCGCCATTTTGTACAGAGGAAACAAAATAACTGACATCAATTATGTCGTTAACTACGAGTTTTAATTATAAACAAACAACAGTAATAAATCATCAAAATCACTATTATAGAATAATAAAGTTAATTTTGTCCGACACACAACAATAAATGTCACTTTATTATAGTATTTCATTCATTAACACAATAATAACTTTCCTCAACAACCATTCCAAACTCACCATAATATCGTCAGGTCTAAAGCAAAATTAGCCGGTTCAAAATCCAGTATTTATACCTCAAGCGCCTTGCATTGTAGGGAAATAGCAGTAGAGGAGTCCAGTTACGGGCACGTCGCACAATCCAGAGCGTTACGAAATTTAGCCGCGAAAATATACGCGCAAAGCGTCGCATAGTCACTCAGCGATACGGTATTATCTATTTCTTCAGCGTAGCAATATTTTAAGGTACCGGTGTTTTCTTCTGTTTATATATTTCTTCAAATATAGTATTGTATACGTTTAATTACAGTGTATCCTTTCTTCTAATAATATATCAAAATATGAAAAACAATCAAAATAAACATTAAAACAATCGTTAACTAATCAACTTAAATTGATTATCCATTACTTTACATTAAAATCGAAACAAATTCCATTATTCGTTAGTTTCTATAATAACATAGAATTATTTCGATTGTTATTGATTTATTTACAAACGATGATGCTGATTTTTTTTCAGTGAAACGTGCTTAAGGCATTGAAACAACAAAAACGCAATACACTACTTGCAGAAACTATATTGAACAATATCAAAATATGAAATTCTATTTTCTAGTTTCATTGTTCCACGTTATTTTTTTAATTCTACCAAGTTGTTCACTGATTTTAGTGTAAAATCGTAAACCAATAAAATATCTATAAACAAAAGATGTAGACAAGACTATCTTATTTTGTTTAAAATGTATATCTTTGTATTTGTTACCTTGAATATTCCAATTTTTTAGTCTCTAAAAATATTGTAATGTCACCAGTTAATGGTTATACTTGATTATAATACTATGTAAACAATGTGCAGTGTGCTAAATGTCTTAAGTAACAGTTTAAATGGAGATATGCAGAATCATCAGCAGTTTCAGTTAATACTAATAGGATATTTCTAACCCCCATGTATTCAATTCCCTGACACAAAAGTTGACGTCTGTAGTAAATGTGTAAAAACTACAGGAAACTATAGGACACACATCAAACAAACACAATATTATGACATAAACTCAGTTCTTAGTCCATTAATAGACAGTTTTGTTGTGTTCGAGATAACAAAGACATCTTCAGAATTTGTGAAAGTATGCTTTCCTTTAATTGATTTTCGTATAACGTTTCATAAAATCGCATGCATTGTGTTTTCGTCATAAGTCCATAGAATACTGTCCTGTCCTTAGATCGGATGTAGACAATGTCCTGCTCTATGTTTTACAATCAATTGTTAGAAAACGTTTATTACAATATTTAAATGCCAGCACATTTAAGAAAAATCAAAGTTCTATCTGTAACATATTACAATCGTCTTCTTATAAGAGATGATATCACGTTAATATATTTCAACAACTGTTTGATATCGTTTACTATTGGGCGTCTATCAAAATTATTCTCGTTTTTAGATTACCGTTTGAATAAACGCCGTGTATCTTTGATCCCTTCGAAATGTTGATCAATAAATATACTGGACCTTCCTTTCGCTAGGTGGTGAAATTCAATTATTTTTTGTACATGAAAAATTATAAATTTTAATTTTCACTACTTATTACTGGATTATCATAAAAATATTGAAATATGTGTTACACAATTTTAACACTTTGTTTACTAAAATACTTGTAGCTTACAAAACTTTAAAAAGAGGATTACCTTTATTTACATAAAATTCTGAAATCTCCTTTGATTTCAACTGACAACGTAATATGTACGATATTAGCCTACAATGTTTAGCAAATAACAAAAACTCTAGTAATGTTTCAACTGTGCTGTGATTGTTTAACGTTTAGTATACCAACATTTTTATCAATACAGCTGAATTTATGAAACTGGGTGCACCTCGGGTGGATTTCTATTATTCTCACTTTTGGTTCATACACCAACATTGAGTGTAGAGTAAAGTTTTATTACAAAACTCACTTGATAGGGAAATTTATTTTTATTTTTATTTTGTTCTTATTAGTTTCGATTTATTATATAAACGTTAAATGTTATATACGTGGGTCGACAAAATATGAACGATACTTTTTGAAAGACTTTGTTAGATGAATGTAATATGTGAAAATTAATACAAGACTACATATTTTCTACATAAGTACACTTTAAATTTTGCATATAATTTCTACATGATTTCCCCTATTATCTAAAAATGTTACCATTGCACTGGCATTTTTTTAATAACTTTTCATAAAATCTGTTGGACGTGTGTGTAGCTAATTGCCCTTGTTTGTCACTGGAAACTATACAGCTCAACATAGCTTTATTTATAATATAACTAACTATTTATTGACAACAAATATTGTGTGTGTGTGTGTGTGTGTGTGTGTATGTGTGTGTCATAAAACATACATCGGATATATGTAAAATAACTGTTCTTACACAATTATTTCAGATTTAATTAATTACTTCTATATATGCTAAAATTTGTGTAGATATCAAGAAAGTAGACTGTGAAAAAGCGGAATGTTCTTGTAAAAAGCAGAAGTATTTTAGTTAATAATAATTAAACTAATAATTTTGGGCAATAATAATTTTGGGTCGACCCATTGTTGGAACAGGTAAGGAACAACAAACTAAGGTGGTGCGAACATTTGGGAAGAATGGGGTGGGTGACAGAATTCCAGTGCTAGCAATGGAATATAGACCGTTGGGGAGGAGAGATGTAGGACGGCCGAGAGCGTACTGGGTCGAGGAACAGGTTCAGGATGAGCCTAATCCTTGAGGTTGATGATGATGCTGAATTTTGGGAAATTATGAAAACGCGCTTGCTTGCGTGTCTGTGTTACTTTAGATATGTCTGTAAGAAATATAAACACAAACAACACTGTTATATAAAAACACAGTAATAATTATATGCGTAATTAAATATTATATTTTTACGACAATCTCACAATTGATCACAATTAACAGTTTAAAATCAACCAGATTATACTCGTACAATAATTCAGTTAAATTTTTCCACACGCAATAATAATTTCAACTAAGAGTGTTCCGCACAATAATCACTTTTCATTAATAACTACGTGAACACACTCAGTAAATTGGCCGACATACAACTGAACTACAAGCGGGAGGCGGTAGCTATTTATAGTCTGCAGGGTTAAATAATTTGCAGGGTTCTAGAATTCGAAAACCCTAGAGGATACATCATCGCGGTCTTGCCAAACACAGCGCCGGCTGGGCTAGTTGAGAAGCTTGTAGAACGACACTATCGACTGTACGAGAATGTTCCGTATTACGTAACAATATTAATGCTTTCAAACTACTTCTAAATAACATTTTTTTTAAGGTGAATCCTTGTCCATGCTTGGAGTAATCTTACTCACAACGATACTTTTTAAACTTTCTGAAAGTGGTCACAGATAACAACATTGGTTATGCACATGAACTTTTTTGTCACATTAAAATATACGATGACGTTGTAATTGAAGGTTATTGTAAGAACAATTTCTGTAACAGGTCTGCTCTTAATTTAAAAATGGATTAGCTGTAAACAGAATAAAGAAAGTGAAAGTACTAAGTTCGTTATATTGAATTATGGTGTTGTTCTAACACGGTCACCTGTATACTGAAACGAATGGAACCTCCTGGAACAGCCGAGAGCGTTCTCCACGCGTCCCCCCATATCCGTGGCGGTGTAGCCTCAGTCAAGGCCTGGGACAAGTACGTTCCAGAGTCTACTGGAGCACAGTTGAACTACGAATTAGGTGACACACCGCATTGAGGATGGAAAATTTCTAAAAGACGTGCATCTATAAAAAGCCATAGGACCCGGTTTGTCAGTTAGTTACGTGAGCGATTTTCCTTAATGCGGATCGAGTAGTACTTATCGAAGATTGTCGCGAAGTGTCATTGTCTTATAATTAGTGTGAAACTGTATTATTTGACATTATTATTGCGTGTAGACAAATTTAACTTGATTTGTTGTACAAGTTTATTACAACTGTTATTTGTGATTAATTAAACCTGGTAATTAGTGGTTTTATTAGTGTCTGTATTTTGTTTTCCACTGTGCAATACGACGATGAGTAAGACCGTCGTAACAATACTAATATAATAACGAATTAATTTACTTTTTTGAAGTATCCTATGAAAATAAATAATATACAGCAAACATATTTAATGTTTGTTTATATCC
Organism: Magicicada septendecula; assembly: GCA_034769895.1. Taxonomy (NCBI): domain Eukaryota; kingdom Metazoa; phylum Arthropoda; class Insecta; order Hemiptera; family Cicadidae; genus Magicicada; species Magicicada septendecula. The sequence goes on from CM068375.1 coordinate 350,359,196, forward strand.
TTTTTTTGCACATATATTACAGAAAAGTCGAGAGTTCATTTTTAATAACTTCGTTGTTTCTTTTAAAATACCCATTTCTTTTCTTATTACTGTTATTTCCTTGAGTGCAATAACAGGGTCGTTGCTATGGTAATTGCATCACGTTACCGGGAAGCTCATATCGGCTCTGTAAGGTATTAAAACTTAATTTGTATTATACCTTTTACAGGAATATTCATAATATTGCCTTCTGCAAGGTATTATAGCTTATGGTATATAGGCCTATTTTACTACAACGTCAAACTGTTCCGTATATTCCAGTAAGTTGAAGGGAACAGAGACTTTTCTAAGAGGATTAGGATTTCTACGAAAAAATAATTTACAAAATATAATTTAGTAATGTATAACCAATCTGTTTCATAAAGTCAAACCTTTTCTCCTTAATTAAGCGGAATGTATAATTTATTGACGCCTTCCCTACTTTGACAGACAGTTTTAAATTTAACCATGAAGTCGATTTTTTAAGGCAATTTATACATATATGTTTACATTATACACTTTTGTAAATTTTTGTAAATTGCGTATTTCCTAAAAAAATGTTTCTTATAACTAATTTAACGATGTGCGCAGTTCATGGGAGTAGACAGAAGGCGTTTTGGGGCGTAGAAATACGCAAAATTTCCCCTCGACTAAAAATCAATACTGTGTCATTTTATTATCTTATTCAACGTATGTAGCTATTAGTTTTAACAAACAATTAAATTCAATTCAAAACAATAATAAATTTAATTTAATTTAATTTAATTAAACGATATTTTACATATTATTTTACGAAATGAAATTCTGCATACCCCCGTGGAGTGACTACATTAAAGAATAATGTAAAATGGGAAGGTTTTGTTATAGGCGGAAGGGGAAGGAGAATGAAGAGGATAACCCCAATAACACTCTTGACAGCTGGTATGAAATTAAAATAATTAAGTTGCCGTAAAAATGTTTGAAGATTAGAGAAAATTTTAGAAGTTGTTTTGATACATCACAAAAACCTGTAATACCTTAAATGAATAAGTAAGTTATTTACTCACCAAAGGTGTCTTATATTTTAAGTCTTTTACAACGTTGTCTTATATTCTTCTTCTCCTTCTTCCCCACCAGTAAGGTAAGATAGTGTTGTTCATTAAAATTATAAGTTCCGCACTAACTTTGAAATCGTAGCACGATGCAGATCTTATATTTCATTTTGAATTTAAAAATCGTTAAATTGTTTGAGTGCCCAGTCTATCTCTAATTTTAATTTTTGTATTATTTATAGTAAAAAAATAACCTGTACCATCGGAGAATGAATAGGGTAAACACAAAAATGACATCGTCAGATTTGACAGCAAAATAATTTAACTGATAATTGAAAAATGTCTAATGGGTCATTGTGAGTGGATGCCCCTAATTGTGTTACAGGAGGAAGAAACTCTAGACTTTTACTGAAAGAAATGATAATCATGGTTGGATAGAAATACGAGACTTGATGTCATACGGAAAATCAGGATTCTAGAAACGTCACACAGCACTGTAACTGAAGTAGGAAAACATTCGGAATATTCACACCAAATTTTTGTATTTTCTAGAACACTAAAAATATTTAGATATTCTGACAATTATGAGCTTATACTGATTCGGTTGGGACGGTATACGGGACTCTGTACAGCACGTATGAGTCAAGGCCAGCTGTGTTTCAGACTTAACGAATGTACCGAGTGTTGCGCTAGTGTAGGCAGTCCTCTCGGTAAGCAGCGGTAACCTTACCGGATACTGTGACGACTATAACGTACGGACCTGAGTATCGCGTCTGTGTGGGGGAGCCTTTACCGAATGTACCGAATTGCCGCTAGTGTAGGCAGTCCTATCAGTAAGCAGCAAACCTCTTACCGAGTATTGTACCGACTATACCGTACCGCCCTGAGTATCGCGTCTGTGTGGGGGAGCATTTACCGAATGTATCGAATTTCCGCTAGTGTAGGCAGTCCTTTCAGTAAGCAGCAAACCTCTTACCGAGTATTGTACCGACTATACCGTACCGCCCTGAGTATCGCGTCTGTGTGGGGTAGCCTTTACCGAATGTACCGAATTTCCGCTAGTGTAGGCAGTCCTATCAGTAAGCAGCAAACCTCTTACCGAGTATTGTACCGACTATACCGTACCGCCCTGAGTATCGCGTCTGTGTGGGGGAGCCTTTACCGAATGTACCGAATTTCCGCTAGTGTAGGCAGTCCTATCAGTAAGCAGCAAACCTCTTACCGAGTATTGTACCGACTATACCGTACCGCCCTGAGTATCGCGTCTGTGTGGGGTAGCCTTTACCGAATGTACCGAATTTCCGCTAGTGTAGGCAGTCCTATCAGTAAGCAGCAAACCTCTTACCGAGTATTGTACCGACTATACCGTACCGCCCTGAGTATCGCGTCTGTGTGGGGTAGCCTTTACCGAATGTACCGAATTTCCGCTAGTGTAGGCAGTCCTATCAGTAAACAGCAAACCTCTTACCGAGTATTGTACCGACTATACCGTACCGCCCTGAGTATCGCGTCTGTGTGGGTGAGCCTTTACCGAATGTACCGAATTTCCGCTAGTGTAGGCAGTCCTTTCAGTAAACAGCAAACCTCTTACCGAGTATTGTACCGACTATACCGTACCGCCCTGAGTATCGCGTCTGTGTGTGGGGGAGCCTTTACCGAATGTACCGAATTTCCGCTAGTGTAGGCAGTCCTATCAGTAAGCAGCAAACCTCTTACCGAGTATTGTACCGATTATACCGTACCGCCCTGAGTATCGTCGTCTGTGTGGGGGAGCCTTTACCGAATGTACCGAATTTCCGCTAGTGTAGGCAGTCCTTTCAGTAAGCAGCAAACCTCTTACCGAGTATTGTACCGACTATACCGTACCGACCTGAGTATCACGTTTGTGTGCGGGAGCCCTAAGGATCACGTCCGCAACTCATATTTTTACGTTATGCCGTAGGTGGTATGCATGTTGTAGGCGTTACAATATGTGCAACGTTTATGTTTTTTCTAATTAACACAACACTAAAATAGATTTATGCTTTCCTGTTAATATTAGGTGTACTTTTTCTGTTTCGAGACACAATACACATTCTCGTATGCAAAGTTTTACTAAGTGATAAATGACGTAACAGTGACATTTCATCTGCGCTACATTTATCGCACCAGTTCATACGCTACAGTCTTTGCTCGCTTCTTCTTATCTTTCATCATTTATCACTCACAACCGTAAGAAGTCTTCGCTCTAGCATATGTGAGCAGGCATCATTAGTTATCATCACTGACGCCATAACAACTGGATGTCTTACAGTTTCAGCAGTAAGCAATAACTTACGTACTCTTGTAACAAACAATTCCGGATCTGCCCGGGAAACTTAATTTCTATTAAAATACATACGCAATGGTTCAATATAAACTCTGCGTGTGTGTGTGTGTGTGTGTGTGTGTGTGTGTGTGTGTGAGAGAGAGAGAGAGAGAGGGGGGGGAAGGAACGAACGAAACAAAGATTAACGAAACAGAAATGTTTGCAAATATTTTAGTAAATATTGATGGCAATGTTTCCATTACCGCTACATTTTGTACGACATAAAATTTCTCGTCGAGATTTTAAGGCACCACTTTAACCACATAGGCTACATAATACGGTTTGAGGGTTCTTCAGTCAGTACTAAAAAATATAGTAGTTTGTTTAATATTCCCAGTGCCGGATTTACTACTAGACCGACTAGACCGCGGCCTAGGGCCGCTCGCTCAGAGGGGACCGCAAACTAGAGCTAATTTTTTTTAACAGAAGTATTTTTATGAAAGTAGAAGGCACTTATGATTTTTTTGAAACTTAATAATCAATTTTTGTTAATAATACAAATGGAAGACAGTTCTTATTTAAATATTGCGCGCTTATTTTTAAGACGTTGGCATCCTTGAAAACTAATCTGCGCCTGCGAATTTTGAACGTCCGCTATATTTCCCACCAATTTACACGACCGTAGTACCACACTTGTTTGTTTTCATTCATTGTTTATCTGCGTTGCGACTGAACAGTTTGCGATTTGAGGATATGTTTTTGTTTTATTTTGAAGGGGGGGGGGGCGGTCAGACAACTTGGCCTAGGGCTTCAAAAGCACTGTATATTTCTTGATGTTTCATCATGTCTTTAGAAAGAACAATAACTATGGTAAATGCAATGACGGTTTATGTGTTAACTAGAAATTTTAAAACAATATTGGACTCACCTTAAATTTAAACGAAAAATCGTTCAGTCATTCATGGATGATTATATTATACGCCCTTAAATGTTAAAAAGATTTAACTTTATCCTGGATTCATTTAATCGGTCTAGGATACAAGTGAAAAGAAACATTTGGTGGCAGCATATTAGACTACTTATGCTACTTATGTACAGGTAGACCAATTTACGTGTGCTTTAAGCGCAAGCGTCTGGATCTACTAGCCTCACGCAGCAAAACATCAGTAGACCTACTTACACGTAGCGTGTCTACATTGCTTAGTCCTGTAGATCAACGAACGATTTTTAGAAAAACCGGTCCACCCACTCCCCGTCTTCTGACTGGTTCTAAAGTTCGTGGACTCAGCTGTTATGTGGTCACTGTTTGTTTCTATCCTTTTTTTAGTAAAGGAAATTCAAACGCGGCAGCAGTGATGAGACTTCTTTCTATAGCGTATTTTAATAAAGAATTTTGGGACATTAGTTAACCTAAAAAATCCTGTACAATAATAATTATAAATAAACCATAAAGACTGTATACCGTTGCTAAGGCTTTCAGGACCGGGGTCAACATTGTTGAGATTGCTTCCTGCCGGGTCATTAGCCCGTGGTCTACTGCTAACATTGTTAACAGACGTTTCGGCTCTACCACTGGAGGGTACTTTCAATGTAAAAAACGATCGAGTAATTGGTACTGTATTCATTTCCCAGTACTAACATAGTCTGTACCTCAGTACAGGGGTGGATTGGCGACACCGTACTAATTGTTCGATCGTTTTCTACAGTGAAGGTGTCTTCCGACGGTGGGGCCGAAACGTCTGTTACCAATATAAGCAGTAGACCACCTCTTAATAGCCCGACAGTAAGGAATCTCAATAACTCTATACCGTTATTGCGATTATGAAATTGCAAATAACATGCGATGGAAAACTAACGATGGCAAAGACGATTCTGCTCTACATAGATAACTGACGTTATTAATTGAATGTTAAGACCAGATGTTAACATTTTATAAATTTTCTGTCAGGAAATTCATTCTCTTTCAGCCATTATTTTATTTTTAGTTTAAAGAAAAAATGTTTTTTTCTTACCATAATCATTCATATGAACACCCTTTATTTAAAAATGTTTGTATTTTATTTACAGTTTTTGAAAAATTGATTGTTGTCAATTGACACTGTTACGCTCCACGGGTACGTTACATGAAAAAAGTACATACTACAGTAATAGCAAATATTACTCACGTTATGTACAAGTTATTTACAAATAAATGTAGATTTTCTCACTTAACATAAAATTTAACAAAACAGTTATTGTTTTTGTTGATACAAGGTGACACATTACATTAGGCACATTGAAGTCTTCTCCTCTCCTTGCATCCTTCCAACTTGTACCTCTTTTCCCTTCCCGCAATGTTAATTGGTCAGTAAAAATCGACGTCGTATCTGAAACTAGACTAATTTTCTTCTTGGATTTTTGTTTTGTTTTTTAGGTTTTCATATTCATCATCTTCTTGGCTGCCTGACCGCGGACACCCTCTTTTCTTGACAGCGGAACTTTCCCTCTTTTTCTATCAGAATCAGTGCGCAATGCTGTTCCTGCATTTGAGTAGTTAAATATTTTCTTTTATGTTTCTATATAGTATGATTGTATACAGTTGAAGCCTAGTGAAAATTAAAATAGATTCTTTGTAACTTTACAATATGACGGAAGACAGTTTTTTTATATTTATGCGTAGTTAGTGCCCATTAGTCATGGTGGCGTCAAATAACAACATAGAAAATTTAAAAAAACTTGCTCGCAATCTACAGAAAATATTTTGAAACTATCATGTTTATGTGTGTTACTCACACCTTTTATAAGGTGTTGTGTTGATTATTTTGTCTCATACTTAAATAAAAGTAACCTTATAAATATAATTAAAAGCACAGCATCTCAAAAGTTAATCGCAACACACTGAACAACATGGGAAACATAACCACATCATTGCCAAATCAAAAGTAATTGAAATGTTAGAACTATGATGTCGCAAAAGTTAGAACTATGATGTCGTCAGAAGCCACCAAAATAACGAAACGAATACAGCACTCGTTTGCACGCAGTAGTGAACTAAACACACTGGTGTCAATTGACAACACGGTGACCAAAAGGTGACCTATTATCCTAGCTGAACTAATAAAATATTTTTTCTGTAAAAATGAATCTGTCAAGTCTTATAAATTTATTTCACACTTTGAGTATAATTTTAAGTAAAAAAGGTATAGAGAAACGATTGGGAAACAAATAACGTAAAAGTTATTATAATGGGTGTAAAACAGAATAAATTATTAAAATAAGAAAAATCGTACACAGCATACAATAGGATACAAAGTTACCTAAAGTTAGAAAAGTGATAGTCAATAAACAATGCTAAACATTTTCCCTCTTGGCAACATTAAACTCAAAACAATAAGGGAAGGTGTAGAAATGTTTCTCTTTTTCCATTAAAGTAGGGTTCCACGTAGTTGTTTCTTATTTTTGCACTCACCCGTTTAATTATTTTGGTTACTCTCAGTCATACGGACTGTCGTTTCTGATGTTTATTCCTTATTGTTCTTAATAATGATATCTCGATATTTTAACATGTGTTACAATAATTATTACTTAAAAAATGACGATGTTTTACTTTTTTAACAACGACGGTCTATTATAGAAATAGAATATTTTAATTTTAAACTATAAAATTTATTTTAAAATTCTGTAAATGAAAAGTACATTCCAACTTTCTTGTGCATATAAACTGTAATGTTTTACTGATAAATATATTGTTATCGTCGTAATTCTCTAAACAGTGGAACACAAGTATGGCACACACTTCTTCAATCAAAAAGTTTATACTTCTCGCACATACGTAAAATTATGTACTACAAAGTGACTCATTATCTTCTTAGAGAAACTGTACGTAAGAGGTTTCTTTAAAAGCTAACTTTATTATGGGCACTCGTAACCGGCTGTGCTTATCATGTTGAATTCATCGACTTTAAGACCCATTATCTCAGAACCTGTAAAAGATAAAAGTCCAAAATTGTAAGCACGTTATACACTATTAACCTACTAGGCCTACAATTATATGAATACCTCAATTTTCTGATTTTATATATTTTTTATATTTTCCATAACTCTAAACATTATCAAACAAAAATTATACTTATCATTCTTTACACTTTTACTTTTCAGTGAAACTGTTTAGTTGTAGTAGTGTAGTTACATCTTTACTAGCCGAATAATCACAAAAGAAAATTCAGCTTAATAGTTTACTTTGTGTATGAAATAGTAGTGTGGGGCAGTCATCTAAAAATTTTTAGAAAAACGTATTTAAAGTTTTTATAACTGATTTTTATTGTTTCGCCTGATCTAAAATAGTCCAGCTCTATACTCGGGGTCTTCAGTTATGTTCATTTGGTCTTCTAGTTTTCTATTCACATTTCTAGTTGACTGCCTAACCGTTTTCATCAATTTATCTGCTGCTGTCTCTGCCTCAAGGGTTCGTTACAAGAAAAGTATTTTCATTACCTTAACCGAATTTGATCCTGGTTTTATCCGCAATCTGTGAAAGATTTGACACTTACTTACATTAATTGAAGGTCAACACAGAATCATATACACCCAAAACCAATGCATCCAGTCCAAAAAATATACTTTTTTCATTCTATTCCAAATCAAATTGACTCCTTTGCGTTCTGCGTACTAGCATGAAGAAATTTTTTAACAATTTAGGATGACTTTGATCAGCAAATATTGGCTTTATAATAAACATTACAGACATTGGTAGTAAATTTTTAAGTGAATAAGTGCCACCAGTTAGGATGACCTGGTTATATTTGCACCAAGAGTCTTACTTTTTAGGGTAAAAGTGGGAACATTATGAGCACTTTTGGCAGAGATTTCCTACAATCTCAATTTTATAAAATCAAAAACTTATTATTAAGCGTATTCACATAAATCTGATATCAAATTACTCATAAAATATTGAAGATTTTTTTAATACAAAAAACCAAAAATCATTGTTTTGTCCATTTGCCGATTACGAGTGTCCTTAAGGTATAGTACGTACATTTAGAGAACAAAAATTGTTTACTTTTATAACGCCTATTTTCAGCGAAATGTGATAATGGAAATACATTATCCAGTATTGCTTTCTGCTCGACTATTAGCAGCCTGTAGGGGAGTAGAGTGCGAATGATAAATGATCTCGCCCCAACTGACACGTTATCTGTTATATATAGTGTATTACTACTTCCCAACGTTTACCTCCTCCCCTCACCCGCTGCCACGTGGCTCCGGATGTCAAACGAAATCCTCAGACCCAGTCTTTACTTCCGCTATAGTAGTTTGATATTACAGAAAACTCGCCGTAATTATTTTCTATGTTGGACACTATAACTGGTGCCAAATAGCACATGGGACAACGTAAACTACTCAACGCATTAATGTTGCAACACACCTTAATAATGGTAACTAAATGACAGTATGAATCTTGTTTTATAAGCTAGATAATATCGACATCATTTCTATTTGGAAATTAAACTTTATCGTCAAAATCTCAGTTTAACAAAATATAAGCCTAAGTATGATTGTTACAGTAATTCAATTTTACTTTGATTTGCAGTAAGTAAATGAAAGTATGGTGATCGCGAAAAAAATCGTTTCGAGATGAGAGCTGATTCTGTTTGTACTTCCACAAAAAAAGAAGAAAACTCATTTTCCGAAAAGTGTCTCTACGTTTGTAGGTGTTTCTGTTTGTCTGTGTGTCTATGTGTAGAATTTCTCCTATGGAGAACAATAACTCCAGCAACTTCAAACACAATCAAATAATTTTTTGCATATGTTCCCAAGTTGTAGAGGAGTCAAAACTTATTGATTTTGGTGAAGATTGTTTATGGGGTAGGAGTAGTTTACCTGTAACGTTTTACGTTTAAACAAGAGTAAATTACTTAATTTTGATTAAATAAAGTATTCTGAAAAGAAAGTCATAATAATCCACTACAGAGAGGTAGATGAAATATCTATAAATTAAAAGGGTAGTTCTAGCAGGCAGGGGGTAATTTCTTGTATTGATAAAATAAATGTATTCGACCGAAAATTTAAAAATATTAACAACTGATATCGTTCCATGCTATGTAACCACGGATACGTAAACAAAATAATTTTTCGTGTTCATAAATTCACAGATATTTGCTTTCTTTCGCGTTATTTAAACAAAAATAATTTAATCAAATTATTTATTTATTTTAAAACATTAACTACTAGGTACAATTCGTATTTTGATTGCCTTTCTCAGTGTTTTCACCAAAATTGAGCTGATATATTTGGTTTCGTTCTGAGTGTAGGTCTACATATTAAAAATAATTTTATAATTAATTAGAACATGGAAGTTATGTGTGGTTCTCCATATCGATTTTTATATGTGTACTACGTTATCGGCAACAAAGTAGTAGTTTTTATATAAATATTTCATTTCAATTTGTCAGACTTGTCAAATATTTCAATTTATATTTAAATGATTTCAAATATAAATCTGAGAACTTGGAAGTCATGTATGGTTCTCCATACCGAATTTTTAATAATATGTTGTTTTATCAGTCCATCATTAAATTGCACGATTAGAAAAATTAGATTGATAATAACCATCTAAAACATACGTTTTCTGAATAATGCTAGGAGATTGTTTAGTAATACGCCTCAGGTCATTTGTACTGATATGTAATTTCAATAAAGAAATACTGATATGTTGTAATAAAAAAATGAATGTGTGAGCTGTAAACATGAAAGTACTGTTAAGTAAGAAATTTGAAAACATAAGTTCACAGCGTCACACGTTATAAATTAAATTACGAAAATGATATTTATAATACCGTTAGCAGTATTTAGCAATGAAAAGTCTTGTAGAGGCGATATTGAGTAAGGTGCACTTTTGAACAGAGATAAGACGTTTTCGCTCTCCCACTGTAGGCTAAATTGAATATAATATTTTGCCTCCGTCTAATAATGTTGATAACCGGGGGGGGGGGGTCAGACGTTTGAAAAAAGCCTTTAAAATTAATATGGAATATGAAACTAAAGAGAATTTTAATTACAATCTGAATATAATGTTATGGTTTTGAAATCACAAAGGTTTTGTTCATTAAGGCCTAAATTGTTACCAGACTTTCAAAAACAATTAGCAGTAATACATGTTCAGTACCAAATTAAACACGTTTCTAACGAAGGTCTAAATATAGTGTTCACATTTTAAAATTTTAGAATTTGAGAAAAAAGTGCACAAAAAATTACTAAAAGCTTAACAAAATTTTAAATTTATGATCTTCTGTTTCTTTCCTACGAGGACCAGGGATATACTCCTGTTCCGGCACCTGACATCCAAAGCCACTGTGATTATATAAATAACGGAAAACTGTATTAGGAACTCAATAGACTAGTCTCATGCTCAGACGATCTACGGCTAAAGTTCTACTACCAGATTTCAGTCCTTATACCGAGGCTGGTTTGGGTATTGTGTTTAATAATTTTATAAGAACAGTTTAATTGCCTGTTGCACAACACCCCATAAGGGGGACCAGAGACTCTTCTGTTAGGGTTACCATACCTTAGCCAAAAGTCTCCTTTGCTTTCTGAATTAGGAGATGGTGGTTTTTTTATCTGTTATTTTGATACTGGACGTTTCTTAGTGTGTTCACCAGCTTATCTGCATCAGAGACCCTAAGTAATCAAAAGGTAAGAAATTAGAGGGGCAATGAAAGACATTACATTGACTACTTGTAGAGAGCATGGAAATCCAGAGTGACTTCTGGAATGCAGCTTAACAAATCAATTTGTATGGATTGCCTGTTATATGAGGATTACATAGTTCTTATCGAAGAAAATGAGGATCATTTACAAAGATCTATGTTTCCGTTACAAGAAGTGGCAAGAGAGTACTCTCTGACAATTTCAGTAAGAAAGACCAAAAACATGGCCTTTAAAGGTAAATATTCAGTGAGGACTAAGAAAGGTATAAACCAAAGCACTTTAGAACAAGTGAGCCGTTTCAAATATCTGGGCTCTGCAGTAAGCTATGAATCTGAATATGATATAAGAGAGAAGGTAAATAAACTTAGGAAGATTTGTGGTACGATTCATAGAAATTTTAAAAACAAAATAAGAGAAAGCATAAGGATTAAATTTTGTAAGGTAATTGCAATACCCACATTGATTTATGCAAGTAAGGCGTGGTCATGACAAAAAAGGAAAGCAGCAAGATTCAGAGTGCTTAAATGCAGTTTCTTCGACATACTTTAAATTATACATGGCAAGATAGAATAAGGAATGATGATATCAGAGCAGAACTTGAAGTAAATGACGTAAATGAAATTATTGAAATTTACAGGAGACAATGCTGGGATCATCTGTAAAGGATGACAGAGGATGCATTGCCGAAAGCGGCACTGAACTATAAAGCCATTGGTAGAAGAGACGTGGGTCGTCCAAGGATGAGATGGGTGCCTTAACAGGTTTATATAACCTAATTCTTGAAGAGGAGAAGAAGGAGAAGAAGAATAAGTTGAAAGACATCTTATCCCTTGAATACTGTAATAGAATCGGGGATGGTAAAGAACAAGCATCAGTCAACAGAGACTTAATAAGATTAAACAAAGAAATCTCACCCAAGACATGTTGAAGCAAAGTAAGAATCTAGCTAGAACACACCCGTATCTACTAGATGTACTAGATGTAAACACCTAGAGCAAAAGTAAATTAAAAAAATATGTAAAAATGTAATAATGCTTGCTGGAAATAAACCAAAATGGATTTAAACCCGACTCCAAATGAAGTGTTTACATCTTAATTTAGGTGTACCACGAGTCAAACAAAAGTCAAAATTTAAAAAAAATAAAAGATAAAATTTTATGTGGGCCACCAAATTAAAAAGACTTTTACTCAAAATATGAACGCGGTATCTTTAATAATTTGTTAAAATTAATATACGTTAATTCATGTTACCAAAGGACCGCACAAAAACGTGTACAAGCTGTTTGCAACAAACTTCACATATTTTTGTCAGTTATACACACTTGCGAAAAGTATTTCATATAGAAACAATGATATCTGCAAACAATGGACATAGAAAACGCTCAAAAACTGAAAACCTTAATTTTTATTATTTGACTAAAATGTAACTTGAAAAAGGAACGCTGTCTTTGGGATATTTCGTGTTTTTGGTATTCATAATATCAATAACAGCAGTAATACTGATTGGCTGCTTGCAATTGTTATTTTACTTAAAAGATAGTAAAGTGGTCGCCTGTCTCCATAATTTTTATTTTCCTTTTCTTAAGACACAGAAAAATCTCCACTAACATCGTAACAACATATGGTCACATCTTCATGATGTTTCCCGGCTAGCGTCATGAATTATATAGACAAAGATATTCACTTGAAAAAAATTAATTAATTTGCTATTTCCCAGTAGTGAATGATTTTGGGACTTACTAGTCTATACTGGTTTTAAATAATGCTTTAACGATTATAATGCGTTACAGCTTGTAAAATCCCGCCTTGATGTAGCGATTAGGTCTACATCGAAACAAATATAACTACCTAGAATAGCCGAGAGCGTCCTCGACCCGTCCCCCGCTGAGTGCAGCAGGTATTGCCTCAGTCAAGGCCGCATTTATGTACTTTCCAGAATACTCTACAAAACACTTGAATACGCATTAAGTGGCGTGCACATTGAAGATGGAAGGTTAATAGAAGACGTGTGTTACCTACAAATAGCCATAGCAGCCAGCTTGTCAGTTCAGTGCTGTTGAGCGATTTCTTTAGAGCGGATCGAGTGTTTGTAGCGAAGCGTTGTTGTGTTATATAATTAGCGCAGCATTCTTTATAGTTGACATTGTTAATGGATGTGGACAATTTTTACTTGAATTGTTGTATTACAAATTATTAATTGTGATAATTAAAGCTGGTTTTTATTAGTGATTTCATTGGTGTCTTGCATTTTTTTCACTGTACCGTACGACGATCAGTTAGACACTCTTAACAATATCATCCGCGGACTTGATTAGTTTGGACACTTTTGTTAACAAGACTAGAATCTCACTCAGCATTCTTCACGGCTAGTTTAAAATGCAATTACAAGAAATTATCTACTCTTGTAGGCTACCTACAGTATTACAAAAGAGTGAGGCTTTCGTAGGTTCTAACTTCATACGTTAGCTGTGTACGTTGGTCAGTCATTCCTTTATCAGTCTTATATAAGTTAAATTTTTACATTGAACTATACAGCACTAACATACGTGGTATCACTTTTTGAAATATTATTTTTATATCATACCGTACGATTTTCTGTAACACGGGGAACAACGTATAAACGAATGGATATTTAAATCATGTGATATACTTTTAAAATTGCAATATTGTTTTATAACACAAAATTATAAACACTAGAACAGTTTAAAGGCCATAAAACAGACGGAAATCTGCTCGATGCATCGCACACCAGTAATATTATAGACAATGAGTAACACGTTTATTCAATAAACACTGCTTACGTTCGACGAACAACAAATGCTACTATGGGTAACTAAATTAAAAGCCGCAAATCAAACTCAGAATGACGGTAAACTTGAATAACAGGGTGCAAAGAATACCACGTAAACAAGTCAAAATACAGAGAGCAGTAATAAACATGATCAGTACACTCACTTTAACAATTGCAAGTTCAAATTACAGTTATTTCTGTCAACATCAATAGTGAGTAAATTGCAGTGAGATGTAAATTTTAAATTAAGATTATTCGTGCCGTTTTATTCAAACTAAAAGCTAACAGAGTCATGACGAGAAAGAGCGTCTTTATGTCAGTGGCATCATAACATTAAAGATCCCCAGAGAAGGCACAGTAATTTGGTTTCCAATACATGCCAATTGGGAGTCAATGTTGCAAAACAGTTTTCCACTGCCTTTTAACATACCTTCATAAAGGAGTCTGACAATTAATTGAAGTAAATTAAATAAAGCTAAATTGTTTTCAGAAAATATGATTAAATTCATGATTAAACATGATAGATACGGGTTTCCTTGTTAAGCTGAAAATAGAGTAAGGACTAATTGTAATAGTTTTTCTAAAAGCAAAATATTTTATTTAGGCCTAGTACAAATATTACTAAAGTGAGGGATATGAATGACAAACATAAGCGAGTAATGACTTCGATCATTGAGAAGTGTGACAAGGAGGTGTTTGTGCGATAGTGCGCTGAACAGAAAGATCACTTGTTTCGATGATATCAGTCACCTCAACTCAACAACCGTCAGACTCATCCTTCAGATAATTTTATCACTATTGCATTGCATTTGTTTACCTGCATTTGTTTCTCCTCACGACGTAACTTAATAGAGGGACGCTGACATGTTACATCTGGAAATGTAAATTCACGTTATGTGGGAACGATGAGCTTTACTTTTCTCATTTACGTTTTATTGAATTATTCGGGCGCAAGCGTTCGGTCACACTGAGGAGAGACAGAGATAGACAGACACACACACACTTACCCCTGTTATTAATATTGTAATTAATATTGTAAATCCAGTGTGTCCTACCGCCCTGTTTGAGTTAAAAAAATAATGAGTTACTTCAGTATCAGTTAAAATTATTTTTTATGATCAATGTTTCACAAATTATGTTTTATTTTCCGCATGTTGTAGGATAAGGGTGTAGAAAAATCGATTTGTTAATTTACATTGAAACACAGCTGGATTATTTGTTAATTTTTCAGGCTAAAATTGGTCCTTATAATATTAATGTGTAACATATGTCAATCTAATTTTATTCTCGTGGACGACACTAATTATGTTTGTGATAATTAACGTGAGTATGCGAACATACTTATGTCTGTGCTTGTATACGTATCAGAGTTTATTAACTATGAGTTTCAGTAAAATTTGTACTTTTAATATATATATATATTTTTTTCGTGAATATGTTACATAAAAACATAACTAACTAATCAATATTTAATAGTGCTTTGTAAAAATAATTAAACTTTTTAAATTAATTTCATTTATTAGACTTATTGGAGGAGGTCACACTCGAAAACAGAGGCAAACTGTGATCACAAATTCATCTCCAATTGGTATTTCTCGGAAACAACATTGCTGTAGCTTATCTGATGATCCTTACTGTTACAAGCGAACTGACATAAAGGCTCGCATTATCGTCGTGACCGTTTCCAATTCAGGTCACTGCATCTGTCTGACATCCCACACTACGGCATCGCTCAGGCTTATAGTGTCACGACATTCTTGACACGCGACTCACATCTATTCTGATCAGATGTCCTTCCCAATTCGCCTAATATTTTCGAACTTTCCTTTCTAATGACTCTACCTATAACTCATTTTTCTTTGTGCATACTCATTAATTCTACTGAAAATTATCGTCTCGGATATTCTGTGTCTGTTTCATTTGCCTACTTAAGTTCCTTAAGTCGACTGTTTACTTAAGGCAAGGCACTAGGTAGTGACAGTAAATTATGAAAAGCGATCAGCATCAAAACATCGCATGCAAGGCCACCTCCTTTTCTCAGAAGGAGTGCGAGGGAGTGTTTTTGAAGTTCTAAAAGACGAGCTACTGTATAGGAATCCTTACTGAACAACATTCAGCCTTCCAGGAGGCGAGGCGGTTAGTAACATTCCTTGTTATATAACAATGACGAACTGACTAACAGCTTTGTGTTTGTCGTCTTAAATCGGGTTTAATCGTATGAAATTCATTTCAATTACCAGAGTTGTTGATGGAAGTATAGCAATCAAAAAATTAAAAATTTAATTTTCCTTCTTGACCAGTCTGTTCTCACGCTACGGTGGCAGTGACTCTAAGAACAGAGCCATAAAACAAAGTTAATTGGGGTAGGTGACAACTAACGCTTATCATACAATAGAAGCGTGTTCAGTACGAGGCAACAATAGAAACGACGACTTGAGTTGACAGGAACGTCCCAACGGAGAATTATGACACCGTAACAAATTAAACAAAGTACTTGGGCTCAGTCGTACGTTTACGCAGAATCGAAGCAAGGATACATTTAAGGGTGTAGCTAAGGAACGGGGTCACTATACAAAAAACGAGACGAGGGACAAAGGGTTCAGGACGTACTGCAGTCTTTAGAAATGATCCGAACAACTAACTATGAAGAGAACCAGCGTCAAGTCACAGCGGGATATTCGCCTAAGTGACAAGCTGAGATTTACAACGAGAAAGCGTGGAGGTTACAGCTGTCGACACTGGATGGAAAACGGTTAATTGACAGGACGCAGAGTTTCAGAAACGAGCAATACCCGAGATGTTAAGAGTAAACCCTTGCTGGAAACTCGAACAATGAGTTGATTGACACGCGGGGAATGGCTTGCATTTCCCGGAACGAGAGTGACGCCTGGACAAAACGATTCAAAGGACATATCTAGCTACCGATCAGAACAAAGTATTTCACGAGAGGGAGCGGAAGAGAAGCCAGTTTCCATAGCAACTAGCAGAAGAACAAATCAGAGGGTAGAAGACTGGAAGACTTCGAGATGGTGGGAAAAGACTTCGAGAGAGGGTAGTGTTTCAGCCTATCATAGTAATCTTAGGCGTGGACAAGCCAGAGACCAAATTTCTAGTAGGGAGACGTTAATAAAATCTAAGTGTCCGACGCGGGACGAGGCAGTCTTATTACAATTTTCGGCAGTCTTATTACAATTTTCGGCAGTCATATAATAATTTTGAAAGCCTTATAATAATTCTCGAGCAGTTCGCGACGCAGTCCTATTGAGAAACTTTGAGTGTCTAACATAACTTATCAAACAGTTCGCGAAGAATCTTATAATAAATCGGACTACAAAAGTATTGAGAGACACATAACTCTCGTAATTAACTTTATAATGTTACAAACAATCTCACAAGTTTACTAAGTGTCGTACTTCTATCAATAACAGTCACGTGAATTTCGAAATGAATCGGTATAACGAACAGTAATTCACAATGTGCGTGAACGTTGTAATAATATCTACAAATTACTGTAACCAAGACAATTTTATTCAAAGGAAATATTAGACAGCCACACAATAATACCTTGTGTAGTCACACAAAGAACACACAGAACACTTAAGCAAGCATGGTTATACGTGGAGACAAAGTGGAGCGTGCGAACATAGAATAACACAACACACTATTCTGTTAACGACGCGAGTGCGAATAACAAGTGAAAGTGATCATCATCATCATTATTCAATGGAGCAGCATTTTCAACGATCGTCATCACCTGGGGTATAGCGCCGATGGATTAACGGATTAGCTATTACCAAGTAACTCTTTATGATCTTGTTAGCATAGTCAACTACTGTCCTGTCTCTTTCCAAGAATCTAACCCTGAGCAATTATGAGAAAAGTTATTAAAAGAAGGTTGCATTCAAATATATAATCATGATTTATTAAAGCCAATCCATCTGGGTGAATGAACGCATTAGGTAGAGTAAATATTATTTGATTTTGTTGTATGTATTTTATATATGTTGTATGTATTTCAGAGAGCAATTAAGGAGGAATTTATGTTTTGAGATATATGTTGTATATATTTACAGGTACCAGGAAGATATATATGTTTGTTATCAAATGCGAAATGTTTAACATATAATAAATTAGTACCTAAGCAATCAATAATGCGTTCATCATTATCAGTAAACCCAGTGTAATTCACAATAAAATTCACTTATGAAGCGTCTACTCATTAACCCTTACATCAATTACCCTTAACAATTAAGAAATTACAAATATTAATTAAATCCCAATTAATACCATATAAAATTGGCGCTCCAACAACACGCTATCTAAAGTCACATTTTACATAATTAAGGTAATCTATTAATTTATGCAAGTAATTTGCATATTATCACCGTAGAAGTCACACTTTAAGACAGTGGCAATCTGTGGTCACAACATGCACTCTATTGGCAATTCTTGGAAACCATATTCGTCTGCATTGGCCTTGGCCTTGCATTTGACCTTGGACCCGATGGATTGTAGAGCCATAACGTGCCTCGTTATAGCATATTTCAGCTACAAAGAGAGTTGC
Organism: Magicicada septendecula; assembly: GCA_034769895.1. Classification (NCBI taxonomy): domain Eukaryota; kingdom Metazoa; phylum Arthropoda; class Insecta; order Hemiptera; family Cicadidae; genus Magicicada; species Magicicada septendecula. Next base: position 350,377,576 of record CM068375.1, read on the forward strand.
TGCAACTTCTTCCATTGTAACGGTGATTACGAGCTCGCAGTTCACCTGATGAACGACTGTGAAGCCCGTTATGAATCTTGTATTCCCCCTCATATCCATTCTGCTGTATTACTGTTTGGAACGAGTTTGGTCGAACCAAGAGCGCTAATTCATCTTTGGAACATAGATGATGAGTTACGTCCAAGGCGTGTGATAGTGTTACTTACAGGTTGTGCTGTGCAGTGTGTCGGGCGTATGCTGCTGGTTGATATTAATCTCAAGTAGGTATTATACGTTTTGATTTTCAAGTCACAAAACGTCTGACCATGTTGCTATGCAGACGTATTCTTTCAGAGGGCTATTATGTACACTGTTGCACACAGGTCATACTAAACATACTAGAAGAGTACTAGAGGACAATAGCTTACCGTGTGTATCGGCCTTCTACCAGTACATCCATCGCTTACCGAATGTATTATTTAAATGGTTCATCAAATCACGACAGTAGTGAGCAGATGCACCATCATTCAAAAACCACGTCTGCACTCTATCTGCAAGTGGAATATCTTCCAAGTGTTCCATCAGTCGTTTGCAGAAAATGTAAGTATTATCTTCCATTAAGCCTTGGTGGTAAGAAAAACGGGCCTAAGAGATTATCACCAAGAAGACCGCACCACACATTAAATGAAAAAGTATGTTGGTCCTGTCTTGGGGGCAGTCTCGTGGGTTTTCGTCTGCCCAAGTGTAGGTGTTTCGAAAGTTTACAATGCCATTCCTGTAAATTGTAACACTTTTCTAGCGCATTTTGGTCTGTTTTGTTTTTAATTAAAGTCCAATTTCTCAAATTTGTCCTTACTTTTAACAGACATTATACATATCAGTTTTCTCATAATTAAATTCACTACAAAGTTAGTTAGATATTTTTATTTGTTTATTAGCAAATTAACGAAGTTATTTTATCCCAAATCTAAAAATGTATGTTTTCCATTCCACTCCTTTGTGTTTTACTCAGTTTTTCTTAAAAACTAATTAAGATGGAGGTCTGGGACCTCATTATTCAATTTTTCAGATCAAAAGCTATAAGAAGCCACTAAATTTACCCTTCACTTTATACCCCACGGATTTCAGTATGGCGTCATTTTACCGTGGGACTAATCAGGGCGAACTGGTTCGCGAACCGTAACTCGCTAGCGAACCGTTTTCGGACCTATGTTTATATGAACGTTTTTCTTAATTTTACATGTAGAATGAGCTCCTAAAGTCTCTGCATATCTTCGTGAATCACCTTGTATATTACGATTGACCTTTACCTAATTTAATTTTCCCGATAAGGATGTTCCATATTTTTCTGTGGCTTTCCAAGTTTTCTCATTATTGTGACCTCGTATAAGATTTGGAGATTCGTTAAAACGTACCCTTTACTTCTCTAACGGTTCAACATCCTCTAGAATGTTGTCAGAATTCCGCACTGTTTCTTCCTACTTTAAACAACTGTGGAAAGTTTTTTTGATTGCAGGCTGCTTTTACCCTAATAATATTACAAAATCACTATTTCAAATACTTGTGTAAGATTGTCTCACCCGATTAATTTTGTTCGGTCTGTCAATTATTGGCTTTAGAAATATATCGGCCCTCCTGACATAAGAAGATGGGGCTTTTGGAGCGTTCAAAATAATTTCACTTGGCATTTGAGAGGATTTATTATTATTTGATTAGTCTAACTTAAACTGCAAATTACATTAACTTTTCAAGATTAAAAGAGAATTAGAATGTTACAAAAAATATAAAGTAAATAACATTTTAAAAATAGGTTTGCAACTTTTTAAGAACGTTTTTTAACGTGATATTACTATACTTGAGATTTTATTGTTTCTGTACTTCCTATGGCACCTAATCTACAAGAGAGTAACCCTTTTTATACTTAACTTTAACAGATAAAAACAACAAATTTTTGTTTACACATTTTTTTGTTATCCTCGTTCCAAAGACGATAACTGTCACTCACTTCTTTCTTTCTTCAGCTTTCAGCTCCTTTCAGGATTTACTCTCTCTCCCTCCTCTTACCCTCTCCAGTTTCCTATAACACGTATTTATTAACTTCTTCCCTTCACTTTTCTGCTAATCCTTTGTTTTTCTATAAGCTGACGATAGGACAAAACGAAGGTATGAACGAATAAATGTTTTGGATTCAGGAGCACCGTACATGTGAAACCGAAGCTGCTGATACGTAGGTTTCCACGAAAAACTGCTATGACTATTGTCGCTGAAGAAATATCTTTGTAATTATTGTTTCATGTTAATATTACATTTCACAAGTTCAGCAGATCACGCATATTACTACATGTACTGAATTTTGAACGCTTGACAGTTTCTTTATCAAACTTTTCACTGCCTTTCATCGAAAGTTTGTCGCAAATCTGTTTTTACGCAATATTTTAGAACATACCTTATTAAAACTGTATTGTAATTTCCAGACATTTAAGCTGAAACAAACTAAACGATGCTAAGCAAAAAATGTAAACAATATAGAAACAAAACTATTAGGCCCCGAAAAACTTCAGAAGGTTGGAAATTAAGAAGTAATGATGAAATATTCAAAGTATACAAAATATAACAGAAACAATGAAAAAAGAAGACTATTATTTTTTTTTGGACATTTATATAGAATGGACGATAATAGGTTGACAAAGCAAATCTTCAAATATCATTGGGGGAAGAAGTCAAAATCAAGTTGGATTAAAGAAGTCTAAAAGGATTTAGAAAGAAAACCGCAATGAAGAAGGAATTGAAAGGGAAGTTTTTCTGGCTGAAGTGTTAAAAATGGAAGGAGTCAGGGGTAGGAGAGAGAAAAACGCAGGTTCAAAGTGGACTAAGGACAGGGAGAAGAGACACAGTAAAAAGATAAAAGAATATTGTTGGAAAAGAAAAGAACAAAGAGTAAAGAATTTAAATTGGCACGTGGTCCTTAGATAGCAGATACAAAAAAAAAGAAACAATACTGAACAAAACAAATTACCATTTAATTTAAAAAGATAACGATTATAAACTGTTGACTTGTTAGGGCTGTATTACACTATGCAACCGATCGCATGGGACCGATTGCAAGGCTACGTAAAATTAGTTGCAGTGTAGTAAAAATATAGTGTAACTTCTCTGCAGTCAGTTGCAGAATAAGCTTGTTGTCTATACTACTATTATAAAGACGTAAGGTTTGTTTGTTTTGTTGTTCGAAACTTACTGATCCGATAAAAATATTGTTTCAACACCGTGTTCCTTAAAGTTTGAGGATGGTTTTACACATTAGTTTGAACCGATACTTTAAATAATTTTTAAGAACATAACCTTAAACGGTCCAAGTCATGAAATTTTATTCTTAATTTGCGTGTGACAGTTTTGTTAATTTTTGGCTTGCAACAAACTTTTGTTTTATAAGTAATATTTATATAGTCTGACCAAGCAAAATTTAGAAAAATTACAAATTTTATGTTGGTTTTTGTGTTAGTAAAATCCTCTTTTTGCATTCGAGATGTTGGTGGTTTTGTAAAAAATTGTATATATGTTGTTTCGGTCCCGTGTCACGAAGTTTCGTTGTGCGCAGAATGTTTGCGGAGGCAAGTTCCTAGCGATCGGTTGCATAGTGTACATAGTGTAATAGGATATATTTTAATCAATGCACCACAACGAATGTGTGAAACTGAAAGTTGCACGAGCAGTTGCAAGGCTTGCAATTGTCGTAAAATCGATTGCAGACCGTGCAACCGATTGCAGTAAGTGTATTACATTTAAATCAATGCCTCACAACTTTTTTTGCAATCAGTTGCGTAGTGTAATAAAGACATTAGAAGGGTATATTTCAGTCTCTGAACTGATTGGCTGATACCAATTCATATTTATGAGTGTGTATTGTGTGTACTTAGGAATGCGCGCGTCTACGTGTATTTTGTGTTATGTTACCTTACCTGTAGGTTAAGTGTATTCATAAACAAGTTAAGTGCTTCTATCATAACTGCACTTCACACTCTGAGTTAACAGCATGTAACGCCAGCTGGTGTAAATTGAGTAAATTAAGTTTTGTAATTTCCCTTGCAGTCTAAGTTAGCAACATGTAGGCTACAGTAAAGAGCTTTTCTGTTCCTTGTATGCGCTACTTGTAATAATCAGCATCACATGTACACATGGAACAAGGTCAAACTTGTTAAAAGATATTGCTTTTGTTCGTTTGATAAATTTTCACAAAAACATGGTGAACTTTGTTGCTATGAATTTGCTATTACTCCTGTGATCAGCATTAGGTTTTCACAAAAGTTGGTTGGTTATTTGCTGACTGTTCAACTTTCATGCCAGTGGTACTGGGGAATACTTTGTCGATGTTACTACATCTAACCCGAAATGGCTCTGTTTTAAGTCACCAGACGCTTGCTTTTACCCATACACACCAGGCACATTGGTGGCTATACTGGCTGGTAATACATCGGATGGGAAGTTGTCTTGTTTCTCCGCTTACAAACAACCGATATCGGCGTACACTGGAACACACAATAAACCAGCCTCTCACACACTCCGCATTTTTTAATCGCGAATGAAACCGCCTATGGCTAAGTGAAACCTACTGGAGTCACAGGAAACGCGACGTATAGCAACAAGTAGTCATCCTAATAATGTATGCAAGAAGAAGGAGGACAAGAACAAAAACAAAACAATAAGAATGAGAGGATAAGTAAAAGAGGAAATACAACATAGTGGCCCTTTGGTCATATAAACTAAGAACATTCTAGACCATTGTTGATAAAGGTGACACTGTATATTTCACAAACGCCCATAAAAATTAAATATAAATAACAAATAAAAGGGTTTATAAATTTTAAAATAGTGTTGACTACGGTATAGTGGCATCACATAAAATTTTCTAAGTGTAAGTTAATGTTAAGGAAATGCAGATATACGGCAGACAGTAAATATGATTATGTCGGTTAGGATTACGCTGTGCCGCCTACATTAGTTGAAACATGTTAATCGTATGGACAACTGCCGCACATCCAAACAACTGTTGAATTATAAGCCGAAAGGACGGAGAGGTGTGCGACGTCGGAAGAAGTTCTAGCCTGGTGTTTTGATTAGAGTGACCAGGTCAAGCTTGGTATGTTTGGGACAGTAACAAAGAATTGTTGTTGAAAATTATGATGACGGTACAATTAAATGCAAATCCTTACACTCTCATTAAACAATTTTATCTGAAACGATTATCAGACGGACGAATTTGGTTAATAATAAAGACAAATGATATAAATATATCTTATGTTAGACGTGTTCGCTTCGACTATGGTTAGGTTAGGTTAGGTAACGTTACATTATATACCTGCGCCCCTACTGCCATTGCGGTTAACAGTTGGTTGGCAAAGTATATGTGAGTCCGTTTATGTGCCCGTCAACAAGAAACGGGAAAATAATACACAAGTAACGCAAGATATCTAGAGTTTGTGTTTACACGAGTGTATGAATGTGCGTGAATTAAAACTGTTTTAAGACGCATTGAACACCACGAGTTTTAAGACAACGCATGCGCCATGAAAACAGAAGAGTTTACTGTATACTATTTGCAGTACTAAATATAGACTTTCTCATGTGCAATAGTGGCATCTCACTTGTACATTGACGTATAGGGCCTATTGAGCAACAAATCACTTTTATTTCATATTGTGTAATGACCTATACGTTAACACTTAGGTTTACCAAACTTTCTCCTATAGTTCCTTGATTGGATTCGTTAAATTGCCTAGCCAACCTACACATGCCTTTAAGTATAATGACACTACATTTGAAAAAAAAAACTTATGAAGCACTGTGGATACTGTTAAACAGATATGTGTTCTGGTCTTAAAACAATGGAATAAATTATTGAACGTGGGAGAAATTGATACTAACAACTATTATAAAAATACCGTAATTAAATATTTGACACAGCACTCCAACACTCCTATTGCTTGAATTGACAACTGATTTGCAAAACCAAACAAAATAGTATCAACTTCCCATTCACAATGACACTTGCATCGACTCATCTTGCTATACCGGTTCCGTGAGACATGAGACATTGTCTATTTCATGGATTTATTAAAAGTATTTACCGGGCTGTTTGGCCGTGGTCTATGGTTTACAGACAAACCAAACGTTTCGACAGCACCACTATCTGTCGAAACCAGTACTGTGGGCCTGACGTTAACAACCCGCGTTCAAGTAGTTTCGAATTCATTGAATTCCACTGATGATGGTAGCCAGTGGTGCTGTCGAAACGTTTGGTTTATCTGTAAACAGTAGACCACGGCCAAACAGCCCGGTAAACACTTTTAATATAACTGACACAGGCCGTGAAAACCTTAGAAAAATATTATTGCATGGTTTGTTTGAAACATCCCGGTGTCGACACATGTTTCAGTATCTTGTCGTTGACGGGGTACCGTGAAACATTGTGCATTGTGGTCCATGCTGCAGCGTGAGTGGTGTCATGGCGTAACAGTTTCATATTGTCTCAGTATCTGTCAGCTTGAGGACACTACACGTCTTCTGTATTCAACTGTAATTTTGTAGTCTTGGATTTTAGCGTTTTATTAGCGTTTTGGATTTTATTTTTTGTGGCACGAGTTCGGGTAAGAAATTTTTGGAATAACTCATTAATTTGTGCCATTTACATCCGTGTTTATGGAACAACATATACAATTTTTATCACACACTTGTAAAATTTAATACTCATCATCATCACAATCTTCACGGATTAAACCAAGGATGGTTTGTTCTGGTCTCAAATAGGCAAAGACTATACATGGTCATTCTAGCGCTATAACGGAACAGAGCTTTTAATTGTGACGGAAATACGCATCAATTCTTCAAATTTTCTCGGGTTGGACCCTGTTAACTGATAAATTGAGTTACAGGGTACAAACATACTCTAAACAATTATTAGGCTACATATTTTTATCGCTTTTTCGATATTTTTAAGGTTTGTGTGTTTAAAACGTTAGTACTAGGTCGCTTAGGCCTACAGGTGGTCCACTCTGTGGCGCTACACTGTGGGCTACTCACTCACTTGTACCCGGTTCTTTGTGCAGCAACGCAGTAACCCGAATCAGTGGCTTGAGTGAATGGGTTCGCTGCACAGACACGACACTGTCCATTTGCTCAGTGATAAAAATTATTTTATTTACTTCTTACATCAGTTTAATCATGGATTCTAACGAAGAAGTTCTTTGCCTTGCCCTTTTGTACGCGAGACGTCGACGTCGTAGACAGCGTCGTTTTTGGATGCATCAGATGACATGTAAACGATTGGTAGTGGCACAGATTTATATACTATTTCCGTTCTTAGTTCAATCCTGATGTAAACAAACCCACGAGGAAATCTGAAACGCTATTGGTCAGGGGTGTTGACACTGTTCACACAGCAATGTATTACGCGCATGTGCAGAATGTCTGTATAATCATGTGAGTTTTCTTGCCACTTAAATCGCGGCACGTCATTTTAAGAATTCGTCTTTATCAAAATATTCTGAATCCTATTGGATTAATATAGATCCAGTTGAAAGGATATCTTTCCCGTCACAACACATTAGCTGCTTGAAATAAAACAATTTATTGAGAAGGCGGTAAATTAAACAACAGCGGACAAGCGGAGCCATTGTATGCAGCATATAATCAAAGGATATAATAACCTATGGCAACTGGCCCACGCATCGATGGGCCCACATTACCAACGTCGTTGTAGACAATGAACAATCTTATCAATAATAACGTTGATGCAAGTGATGGTACAAGTACAGACACAGATATGAAAGGCATTAAATTATTCTCTGACAGTAACTGATAGTATACAGTACACTGGTAATTATCACAGCTTATATTTTCGTTTTAAATAAACTTTACTTTTTCATTTGTTGCGATATTTAAACGGTTAATAAAAAAACCATTAAATGGTGTTATAAAATGTTTCACTCTCGGTCTGACACTGTCACACGAATTCCACTGTGGTCAGGACAAATGATTACAATTTAAGTGTGTTATACATGTATCAACATTATATGTACCTTGTTTGTACTCCTTCTGTCAGAGTGACACGTCTCTAATTCAAGTAGCAAATAGCGTTTCAGCTGTACCACGCCTGTTTGTTTACATCAGGATAGCTAAGAACGGAAATAGTATACATTAATGAATGAACTAAAAGTGGACAATGCCAAGTTTATTAACTATTTTACAATGTCACAGAACACGTTCAGTGGGGTTCTTAATTCAGTAGAACTTCATCTGCAGAAGAAAAACACGAACATCAGACAAAGTATATCTGATGAAGACAGACTTACAATCATTGAAATGAATTATAATATTAATTCACACTGAATCGTGGTGCGAAAATGTTACTAAGTCCTTTCCATACCATCTCTTTCGTTAACGCATTATCCTCACTGCATATTGAGTCCCAAATTGCCGATATTTGCTCTACTTGTATTACAGACTAGCCCGAATGAAAATTCGACATAATGAAATGACAAAGAAAACGTCAAAGATGTAGCAGTTCAATCACAGAAATCACACAACCCTGATAACACTACTCTATACACTGCTGCGACGCGACTGAAAGTAGTCCGTGTGAATGCTCCAACGCCACAAAGCGTCGCCACTAGTGCCGCAGTCCCATATCACTAACGCTCGTGTAAAAGAATACAATTTAAAACGATGGAAAACATAGGAGCGCGACCGAGTCGCGGCACAGAGTGGCCCGTGTGTAAGGAACCTATATCAGAAGAAGCAACAGAAACCGACAATCGAATTTTCTTGAACAACCATAAAACAATCTCACTTTTAGAATTATCATTGTTACACAGCACTAAGGAAAAATTATTTCGATTAGCGCTTTCGAACTTACATCTCATCGTCAGATCGGAAATATCAATAATAAGACTTAACAACTTCTTCATACCCCAACTTGCCCTACCGCTCGTACACATTTTCGTAAACAAGCTATAAGATAAATGTCATTTCTGGCTATTATTAACTAGCGAGTAGGGCAAGTGGATGTATGAAGAAGTTGTTTAGTCCTATTATTGTTATTTCCAATCTGACGATGAGCTATGAAACTTGAAAGCGCCAATCGGAATAATTTTTCTATAGTGATGTGCAGCACTAATAATTCTCAGTTATTTCCTTTGTGTTAGGAGTCTTCATAACAACTTTGTCGAATTTTATTGCTTCTCTGCTATTTACAATTTACAATTTTGAGAAGCAATAAAATTCGACAAAGTTACTAATAATTCTGTTTGTGATTATAGCCACTAACACAACTTTCTTAATTAAATCTCACATTTGTATCAAACTTTTTCTAGTTTCATGTAGTACGCGTAAATCGCAGTCAGTGATATTTATTTACGCATGTTATTTCTGGTGCGTCGGCGTAAAAGTAAAATGTACGTTTTATGGATTATTCATTACTCTATTTTATCATAATGTATTAAAAAGTCGCAGTTTTTTCGATTGCTCTTGAAACACTTTATCAGTTATCCGCATTATATATTTCACGTATATTTGTAATTATAATAAAAATAAGACTGTTAGAAATAGCACTTACTGTTTGCGCGTAAAAAGGAAAAAGTTTTGAGGATTTTAAAAATTTTGTAAATCTGAGTAAGCAAAATAAGCATAAATTCATCATCCCGGATGCATTAGACACGTATGGGTTAGAAAAGAGGGTGAGATAAGAAAGTCTAGTATGGAAGTAACAAGCACTATTTAGTTGTTTATTTGTGTTGCAGACAATCGCGCTACATACTGCAATTAGGTAACTTTGATTACTTGTTTCGATACTGCACATTGGCTAATTTATTGAAGAACGTTTATGGTACCTGTGATTTTAATGAACAACTATTAGTAAAATTAGGCAATTTATAACACCGTTTTCAGATCGCTATCAATGCCAACGATATGAAGGAACACAACAAAATAAGTAATTTCTGTGACAATAATGACATTGACAACAACAACAAAAACAATGAAATAAGCAATTACTATGAAAATAATGGCAGTGACAACAACAACAACAATGAAGTTTATAATGTTAATGAAGGCATTATTTATTATATGATGTACATAATGTGTTCTCATGAACACACGGAAACGCAAGGAAGTATACACTTTGTGCTGCGTGTACGGGTGGCAGATAAAATGAGGTGTTAAATTATTTAGTCCAATAAATTTTACTCGACATATTTACCGTATAGAGAGGTAAAATTCCTTTTCAAACACCCGCTTGCGAAACACTAAAAGGGAAAGTAAAATTTATTGACTCGTGTTATCTGTTAGGGAATGGGAAAGGAGAACACATAAACGTTTTGTGCAAATTCATCATGCCGTAAATGCTGATAACGCTCAGTTTTATATTATTTCTAGAGACCGCGACGTAATATATATATATGGGTGTTAGTTTATCAATAATAGTTGAGTTTAATAACAAACGCGATTATACTCTAGTGAATTTGCGTAGTTTCAGATAAGGTATGATGTTCAGCTGTTCCCGTGTACAACATAATAGAGTAAACTATCAGGACTCGGAATAAATGTAAATGCATGTGCTGGAAAAACAAAACACACTTTTCCTATTATTATTCATATTAAAGTAAAAGCTATGCAAATTAAGGTAACATTTGCAAAATAAGTCCAAGTATAATAACATTTGATGAGGGATGATTAGAAGGTAACAAGCTCTTGAGCAAAAGGCGTATAACATAATATCTAAATTCTAAAAGGGCATCCCTGGTTAAAATAGGTCAAATGCCCTACATCATGGATTTTCAAACAAACCCAATAATATTGTTAGGTGGACTAAAAAAATAAGGTATCCACAGTCCGTATCTCGATAGCACCCCCTTCATCCCCGTGTGGGGGCAAAAGTGGGGTTTTCGGTTTTTTTTTTCAAAAACAGTTTTATCATGGGACTTTGAAAAATCATTAGTGTGGGTCTAAAGACATTTTCTGGGGATTTTTCCAAGCTCAAACAAGGTATATAAGCCCTTTAAACAAATAAGCAAATGCGAAATGTATAGCAAATATATATTTTATATACTTTTATATTAACTTAAAAATTTTTTTACCTTCTATAATCCACTAGGCGATCTCAGTTTTTTGCATACAACATGTTTCGGGGACTAAATCCCCATCTTCAGGTACAGTAAAAAATTATTATTCCCCTAATACATAGGGGTCGTCGAAAAGATTAAAATGTTTATACATAAAAACACACGCACAAAAATCACTGAATAAATTAACATATAACATAAACACATGAACACGTTAAAAGCGACTCGGTGCACCGGTCGACCTCCGATCGTCAACTAGCCTGTATTCGTGTTCATTGCTTATCATCAACGCGGTATCATATAATTTATTGGATTTAAATGATAGCTGATCGTTGAGTAACTGCTGTTTATTTACTTTGGATGCCTTGTATATTTCAAACTCTTCTAAAGCATTCAGGAAATGACCTTTATTACAAACGTGTATCGGCTCCATGTTCTCTTTGATTCCGGTGTAACTATGGTTTTCGTTTATGAGGTGGAGTGCGTAATTTGATGAGGTGGTTAGGGGTTTCTTTTTTGGTAGGTGTTCTTTAAACCTCTCGATAAATTTCCTCCCCGTTTGTCCGATATAGAACTTATCACACTCACTGCACTGGATTCTATATACCCCTGAACATTCCTCCAAAGTTATTGGCTTTCGTGGCTTAAGTATATTTTTTAGATTATTCATGGTCTTGAATGAAACATTTATATATAATTTTTTAAATTAATTTTTTATTATGTTGGGGAGTATGTTCGTATATAATGCTGAGACATATTTTGTTGTATTTTTAACTTTATTATTGTCACCATTTATTTTCCGTAATTTTTTATGTATCGTTTTATCCACAATTTCTGTGTTATATCCATTTTTCAAGGCTATGTGTTTTATTACGTTATATTCTTCCTTATAATCCTCTATATTCATTGGTACGTTTATTTGCCTATGTGCTAGTGCATTAAATGGCGCCATTTTTTATGTGTATGGATGATTCGATTTAGCATTTATAACTATGTCTGTTGTGGTAGGTTTTCGGTATATTTTAAAACCGAAATGGTTGTTTCTTTTTAACACCAATACATCGAGGAAGTTCAAGCCATTATTGGTTTCCATTTCCATAGTAAATTTTATGTTGTGGTTAATTTCGTTAATAAATTTAAAAAACATATCTACCTGTCTATGAGTGCCATTAAATACTATGAAGGTGCGTCTACATAACGTGTATAAGAAACAATTTTATCATAGAATCGGTTATAGTCAGACAATAAAAATTTATTCTCATAATAGTTCATATATATTCGGCCGAAAGTCCACTTAGAGGTGAACCCATAGCCAAAAACCTTCCTCTTTGTTAAAATACTTGTTGTCATGAGTGTAATAATTTTGCTGTACTATAATCTGTAACAAAGATAGGAGTTCATCTATCTGCTTTTTGTTTAGAATACCTGTCGTAGTTAAGTTTACCTTTAGAATTTTTAATGTTTCCAAAACCGGAATATTTGTGTATAAATTGACAATGTCCATCGAGACAAGTTTATAACTAGGTGTAATCACCATATCTTTAATTCTATTTATGAATTCAAAGGTGTTTTTTAGAATCCAGTGCAGTGAGTGTGATAAGTTCTATATCGGACAAACGGGGAGGAAATTTATCGAGAGGTTTAAAGAACACCTACCAAAAAAGAAACCCCAAACCACCTCATCAAATTATGCACTCCACCTCATAAACGAAAACCATAATTACACCGGATTCAAAGAGAATATGGAGCCGATACACGTTTGTAATAAAGGTAATTTCCTGAATGCTTTAGAAGAGTTTGAAATATACAAGGCATCCAAAGTAAATAAAGAGCAGTTACTCAACGATCAGCTATCATTTAAATCCAATAAATTATATGATACCGCGTTGATGATAAGCAATGAAGCACGAATACAGGCTAGTTGACGATCGGAGGTCGATCGGAGCACCGAGTCGCTTTTAACGTGTTCATGTGTTTATGTTATATGTTAATTTATTCAGTGATTTTTGTGCGTGTGTTTTTATGTATAAACATTTTAATCTTTTCTACGACCCCTATGTATTAGGGGAATAATAATTTTTTACTGTACCTGAAGATGGGGATTTAGTCCCCGAAACATGTTGTATGCAAAAAACTGAGATCGCCTAGTGGATTATACAAGGTAAAAAATTTTTAAGTTAATCATAATAGCGATCTGGAGACTGCAAAAAATGTATACTTTTATATATTTTTGTAAAGCCTTTAAACATAACGCACCATATATAGCAAAAAAACTTAACAGAATATTTTTAAGCTTATAAATGGACGCGTACTTTGTTTTCTTTGTTTGCACATGTTCGTCAAAATATGATTGAAATATGAATTTTTAAAGTTAGTTTTACGATTTGGTTTGCAATTTTAATGAAAAAATTGTTGACCCTAGAAAAATTTACCAAAAAATGTCTTCACGCCCGCTACATTGATTAATTTTTTCAAAGTTTTATGATAAAACCTCTTTTTTGAAAAAAAAAACAACGAAAAATGCACTTTTTTCCCATTCCCAGGGGGATGACAGGGGAATTATCGAGATATGGACTGTGAGAACCTTATTTCTTTAGTCCAAATAACAATATTTTTCGGTTTATTTGAAAATCCATGATTTTGCACATTTCACCTATCTTAACTAGGAATACCATTTAAATGCAACTATCTGTAAATGAACTTATTTTTTTTTTAAATTTGCCAGCCTAAGCTGGGTATTATTTTAATTGTGTTTACTGCATACTTAGAATCTGGGGTTTTAAAATAAAGTATTAACATTTATTTCATACAATTTAGTCAGAGTCAACGATTACATACGTAAACATATCCCTCATCACATTATCTGCTAACAGAGAAACCCCAACAAAGCTCATGACTTTAAATATTTTTTAAAATACACAAATTTTAATATATAGAGGATGTGGATTAGTATACATCTACTCTATCCTCATTTTAGGATGTATTCTAATATTCGCTTTCATGTAAAATAAGTATTGCAATTTTTCTGGACTGAAGTCTTATATCAAGCTTCTATTATGCGTTAGTAACAGTGCGTTAATATTCTGCACGCTCTTTTCACTTTGCATATGTTCGACAAATGGTTGCAAAATTTTAAAACAGTCATTTACTTCACATTGCTCATTTTCTATTAAAGAAAATAAAAGATACGTTTCACTGGTTTTCCAAGAGTATACAGCCAGAATATTTTTGAGTCTAATAGGAGTCACCTCAAACTTGAATCCCAATAAGGTTTTCTTTCTTATACTTTGCGTAATCCCACTAGCCACTTCTTAGGTCGAATGTTTTATCGGCGTCATGTAGTAAACAATGCTTTTCTTCCTTTCTGACATCCTTCCGTTTCTTTAGTCAATAAATCATCCACTTTGGTTCCTAGATCTACTGGAGAATACCAACATTTCATAGGCGATTTGATAATTTCTTGTTTTAGCATGTCTTGTAATACCTCTCGTTATGTTCTCATCTACGGGTAGTAGAGATCTTACTATATAACACTTCAACAAATATTATGCAGAATTCCAAGCTAGCGGTTGGATGTAGGGGAAGATACGCAATCACGTAAACAACAGGCACCCATATAGGGTACAATTAAAATTTAAATATGGACGGCGTAAAATGTACAAGTATTCTCGCTTTTGGAATTTAAATTTTGTTATACGTTCAAGTATCCACAGCAAAAACAATTTTATTGCCATATGTGTTAAATTAAAAACAAAAAACCATCTGGGACACTTTTGTAGGGTATATATTGTTACACAATTAAGTGACCCTCTCGAACAGCCGAGAGCGTCCTCCACCTATCCCCCCACGGTAGTCGAGTAGGTGTCGACTCAGGCAAGGCCGCATTCAAGTATGTTCCAGATTTTTCAAGAGCGCACTTGAAATACGTATTAGCTAGGACACCGCAGTAACGATGGAAAGTTTATTCTTGAACACTTGCGCCACCTATAAAAACCACGGCAGCTGGCTTTGTCAACCAGTTCGTTGAACGATTTTTCTTAGTGGGCATCGAATGGTGGTGGAAGTATTGTGGCGAAATGTTATTGTGTTAAAATCATTTGACACACTAACTGTATTATTTGACATTATTATTGTATGTGGACAAATTTTACTTCCATTATTGTACGATTTTATTAAAATTGTTAATTGTGACAGATTAAAGCTCGTAAATAGTGATTTCATTAGTGTCTGAATTTTTTTCCACTGTACCATACGACGATCAGTGGGTCCATCGTAACAATATGTTTAACGACATACTATACAAAAAATTATTAAATTGTATTTCATTTTATTTTAAATTGGCCTGAAAAGGAAATTAAAATATTTTAAGTCAACTGTATGTAGGTATGACGCGTTCATTTTTTACCTTTAGTTGTATTTTGCTGTTTTCAACAATATTCAGGCATAATAAGTCACTGAGGAGGAAACTGCGTGAATAAGGTAGAAGTGGATCTTCCAAAACGTTGCAAGTAGGAGCAAACAACACAATTCAGGACACAACCCGGAAAAGGGGCACTTCGTTTCTAATCTGCAAAAATCTAATAAGTACAGTGTCTATAAAAGTATTCTTACGTTGAGCTGAAAAGTAACACAAGTGCCTACGTGACTCATGGCACGCGGCAGCGCTACAAGCTGTTCCAGACGCATCAGAATTAGTAACCCTCTAACTAACTCGAGGTACCCTCTTCTACACGTTTCTGGTCTATTCTATCGGCATTCAGGTCCGCTGTGTCACTACAATGCAAGGCGGCCGAAACAGAAATATTGGATTCCGAAGCGGCCTAGTTGGTTACACCAGGCGATATTGCAAGTGCGAATCGAAAAGATTGTTGCGGTTTAGTGGAAAATAATCAATGTGTTAATTTGTTCAAGATTGTAATAAAGTGGTATTGTTGAGTGTTAGACAAATGTATCTTGAATTATTGTATACGAGTGCCTATGTTTGATTCCTAACTGTTGTTTTTTGTCTAATTAACGTTTGTAATTAGCGATTTCATTGGTGTCAGTTATCGTGTTTCCACTGTACAACACGACGATCCGTGTCACCGTCGTAACAATGAGTATATATTTTAGTTAAAACATAAATGAGTTAACAGGACGAGAACCGACGTATCCATTGAACTTCAAATACCTCGTCCTAGTGACAAGATATGATTTGTACGTCTCTTATTGTAATAACCTATTTCCACTATTTATGTGCCAGCATAATAATAAACACTTACATATATTCTGTATTGTGACAGACATTTAAACACATTTAATATTAAATTAACACATATCTAAAAAAACTATTTAAATAAGTATCAGATGATGCGAGGGACAACAAAACGAACACTAAGAAACAAAACAAGAACTGCTATTAAAATGAAGTTCTATAAAGTGATGGCGATACCTATTCTTCCATATGCTAGTTAAACATAGACGATAGCTGGAAAAGGAAAGCAGCATATACAAACTACTGAAATTTTTTAATATAGTACGTGAGTGGTTATCGTGTAAGGGATCGAACGTATAAGAGTCGACAGCAGCAGTATAGAAGAACGGAAGAACGTATAAAACGAAGAAACGTATAGAACACATAGGACGTAATGAACATATAGTTATAAGAATTTTAATGTCCAATGTTCTTTGGGCGGCAAATATAAGAATTTTTTATTTGCAATTGACAATTGTAATGCCACGTGTTGTACAGTCAAATATAAGAATTTATTTATATTTTATGCAAATTTACTTGCATACATTAATAATTATCTTTTATATGGAAATCTTTACTCTATAAATTACTTACTGCCAAAATGTTTTAAATTCCCGGGCGCCACCTCATATCTACAAGGATGTGGATATAAAGGATTCATTTGCCAAACACACAACAACAATATTATGTCTAATGCTTATTTAATTAATCTAGTTGTAGTAAATTACAAATATAATCTTCTGTATGGATATTTCCTTACGTATAATCATTTCTCTGATCTTAACAATAATTATCTCTGAAATCGCGATTAATGAACATTTATTAAATTTATAACACTTATAATTGTAACTTATAATCTACAATTGTATTTGGCAAATTTATATTATTGTTTAGATATGGTTTTTTTTAAGAATTTACTAGTAGACGTTTTATTTCGCTTCAGTCGAATGCAGAGCACTGAGAGGCAGTTCTCAAGGTTAATTACTTATTAGTGCGAGTTCTTTGACTTGAATGAATTGAGTTTGTTGACTTAACTCTAAAAAATACCATTAGTTTGAGAACGTTGATTATTAGTAGTTCATATTCTCAGTGATATCATGTGGTCCTCTGTGTTGTAGTTGCTGATTTCCGTAGTCGTTGTAGCTTACGTATCCTTTCGCGATCACTGCACCTCACAATCACTGTTTAATTATTGACGCATTCTCGACCTGTTCACTTTTCACGGCACACCTATTGTGTTGAATATGAGTGTCTTTAGTTGATGTAGAAAAAGTTCATGTGTACTGTGTTTTAAATAGTTCTTTAGATTGCTGAATTTTATGTCTAATGTCTCTGTTGTAGAATATGCACTGAGTCTCTATGTTAATGTGTTTTGTATTAATCAAAGCTGCTGTGATGTTTATAGTTTCTTATGAATGATTGTAATTGTAGAATGTCTGTTAGCGTATTCTCCGACACTTTGTTTAAATTACGGTGAAGATCAACACTCTTGCGAATTAAAATGTTTTGTGGTTATCACTTTGTAAATGATGAGTATTAGACTGATGATGAATACTAGACTGCTAAACTAACTAGACTAGACTGCTGATGAGTACTGTACAAGACTGACTAGACTGCTTAAACTGCTTAAACTAGGCTGCTTCGAGAAGACTGACTATAGTAGACTGACTATAGTAGACTGACTATAGTAGACTGACTAGACTGCTTAAACTCGACTTCCTATAGGAGACTGACGTTTTTCTGTACTGAGATCTACCAAGTAAACTCTCATCCCGCCTACCGCTGTTGAATCTTCCCTCTGCTTGGATACTCTTATTGGTTCCTTAACCAGTGTAACAAATTGTATATTTGTAATTGGTTTTCGAGTATATCTGTTTTATACGTGACTCTCTTGTCGAACTCCCATTGGTCCTGATTGTTCCTACAGCCGTTTTCTCTATTTACTAGGAATCTCATTCACGCACTCCAGAATTCGTGAGTTTCGCTTTCCCCTTGTAAATCAGGCGACATTCTTTGTCTCTCGTGGCCTTCTCCTAATGTCCACTTTCTGTTACACTTTATACAATACTGGTATTGTTCGATCTGCTGTACCATTGTTATATTTAAAGTTGGACTCTAGCATTGTTTTGAGTCTGGAACGAATCTTCCTTTGTAAGCACGACTTTCGTCAAATTTCTATGTTGCAATTGTTCTGGCCTCTAATGTTGTACCGTATCGAATTGACAAACTCTTTGCTTTCAATCTGTGTCAAAGTTTTAAAAAGGGTAAATTGGTTTATTGGGGTTTATGCCTTTCTTACTCAGACCAGCTGCCTGATGCGAAATACAACGTCTCACATACATTTAGTAAGTGTCACTCTTTTTGTCAGACAATTAACTTTACAGCCGTAACACATCAAGCTGTCTGTAGGTTACAATGCCAAGAGGACAGTCTTACCGACTTTCCCTTCACACACCCTCACATACTTCTTTGTCAAATAGAACTGTTGGTACACATTATTTTTAGCTATTCTGTACTACTTTTACAATTTTATAAATATTTTTCAAAAATAAACGTTACATTGTCCTTAAATTTTTATTAATTGATGGCGTGTAACAAAATCAAATAATAAAATTTGTGCCTTTTTTTTTTTTTTTTTTTTTTTTTTTTTTTTAATTAATTATGTAAATTTGAATTAATTAATTATAAATATCTAATGAGTTATATTTATTGCTAGTGATGTAATCTCTTTAACTGGTTAGAGGACGTTCAACTTGGTTTGTTTACGTTCGAAACTGTCTACAGTGTACCTTTGTGTTTGAGTTAAGATTTATGACTACGTCCCCCTGTCACTCGACACTTTCACACTTTGTTACTTGGCAAAGGGTCCTACTAATGGTTTAAATTTTCTGTTTTCTATGCTAACCTATACAATTGTTTACAATCCTACGCACTATCATCCATTCAGACCACTTATCTTCCTAACATATCATAATATAAACTTAACAACTATCTAATTCATTATGTACATCTGTTTCCATATAATTATTCACCTAGATACTATTACTGTTCTTTCTTACTTCCTATTAGTTAAATATCCACTTATATATATATTTTTTTTTTCATTTGTCAATCATTTTCTACTTGCAAATGCATACAACAACAAGAAAATTCATAATATCATATTAATTATCACTTAGTTCTTATCATTACTTTCATTGTTAGTCATTGTTCTATGTCTTTGTTTTGTTTTTTTCTTAGATATACTTTTATTCTTATACATAATATACAAAAAATAAATCTTTACTCTGTTATACATCGTCAGTTGACAATCTTACTTCGATTATTACTTTAAAATTTTACAATTATTATACATAACTTTATTATATCATATTTATTATATGAGTGCTACAATTTGCTTACTCACGTAACCGATCGTTACTAACGCATTATTTCCTTTTACTGCTCTTCTTGTCAGGTAATATATTGCTTTAGCTGTCGGACATTGAAATTTCCTCTTGTTCCTTTCTTCTCGTCCAAATATTCTAACGTATAAGTAGCTTTACTTATTTGCTTCGCAACCCTATATGGTCCTTCGTACAGGTCGCAAAATTTCGCTATTATCTTATTCATTGCATCGGATATTGGACATGTTTTAACTAATACCAGGTCACCGATGGCGAATGTTGTTAGTTCTCTTTGGTTCATCTTATTTGCATGTCGCTCTCTCTTTTCTTTAATCCTTAAGTAAATGTCTTCCGGCTTATAAGTAGTTGGTTCGGAGATCACACTTCTGTCAATAAATTTGGTCCACTCTCTGGTTGGTTTCTTTCCACAGTGTGCCTCGATTGGACTCATCTCAATGGTACTATGGTATGTCTCATTTAAACAAATCTCAATGGCTTGGATATACTTGGCCCAATTTGAGTGTTTCTCTTTGACAAATACTCGAAATAAGTTACCTAGTTGTCTGTTAGTTCTCTCGGCTATATTTGTACACGGGTTCCGAATAGCGGTAAACTTCGGTTTAATTCCTAGTTCTCGTAAACTCCTTGTCCAAACATTAGTCGTGAATTGTGTTCCATTATCAGTGACAATTGATAACGGTTTTCCCCATGACGCTATATATTGTTTGAGTCTATTTATGGTAGCACGAGTTGTAGCTCTTTTCAACGCATAAAGTTTGACGTACTTTGTGAAATTATCGATGATAACAAGAATGTATTTAACACCTCCAGTCGATGTGATTAAGGGTCCATAGTAGTCCATACTGATTAACTCCCCTTTCTTCTTTGGCAGCATCGGGATGGTTTCTCCTACATTATTCTTATGATGATCCTTACATCGCTGACATGTATCGCACTTAGTAATGATTTGATGTATCGTTTTGTTTATTCTGTCTCCAGTAAAGTACTCTCGAAAAAGTCTTTCGGTTTTTTGTATACCGCAGTGTCCGTATACAACGTGTAATTCTTGAATTAAATTTTCTTTCATGTTACTCGGTACATATAATTTCCATGACTTCTTGTCTTGTCGGTATAGGATTTTTTTTTAACATATTGATATTTATTACTTAATTTAGAGTCTTCCTTACTTTCTAATTCACAAATAATTTTATTCAATTTAGGATCTTGGCGTTGTAATTTCTCAATATTTTTTATATCCTTCATTATTTTCTTATCCAATTTCAAGGTAATACGATTAATTTCCATCTCTTCACTAAAATTGACATCACTACTGTCCATAGAGTCCTCTGGGTTTCGGCTTAGTATGTCGGCTACAATATTTTCTTTGCCTTTACAATGCACAATGTCGAAATCGTATTCTTGGATGCACAGTATCCAGCGGGTAATTCTAGCATTTGATAGGTGGCATTTGTGTAGGAATGTGAGAGCTTTATTATCTGTTATGATTGTGAATTTATGTCCTAATAAGTATATCCGAAATTTCTTCAAACAATGTATGATACTCAGCAGTTCCTTCTCGGTTGTGTGATAGTTTAATTCAGCACCTTTGAAAGTTCTGCTAGTAAAAGCTACGACGGCGATGTGTCCTTCGTCATCATATTGGAACAATTGCCCTCCTAGTGCGTAGTTGCTGGCATCTGTTTGTAAATAATATTGCTTCTTGAGATCTGGGTGTTTTAAAATTACAGTATCTATAAATAATTCTTTGACTAATTTAAATTGTCGGTCGTGCTGCTCCGTCCACTTGAAGTAGCGCTCCTTCTTTAACAATTGTATTAATAAAGATGTTGTTTCAGCATATCGACTGGTAAATCTGTTATAAAAATTTGTAAGCCCTAAAAATCCTTTTAGTTGCTTTTGATTTCTTGGACGTGGAAAATTTTGGATTGCCTTTACCTTGTCTGGCATAGGACTAAGGCCTTCTACTGGTAAACAGTAACCAAGATAATTAATTTCTCTACGAAAAAACTGTGATTTTTTGAAGTTCACTGTGATGTTTGCTTCATATAAATTGGTCAATAATAGATCTAAATGTGTGAGGTGTTCCTCCAGACTGTTAGATAGACATAGGCAGTCGTCTACATATATTATCGTAAATTTCTTGACTGCATCTGACAACACAGTATCCAATCCTCTCGTCAGGCTGGCCAGACTTGTCTTTAATCCAAACGGTGTGACTGTGAAGCGGTAGGTCTTTCCTTTATATAGAAACCCGGTGAAGTCCCTGCATTCTCGCTTAAGTGGTACCTGCCAGAAGCTGGAGCGTAGGTCGATCGATGACATATATTTTACTCCTCCGCAATTAGCAATGAGCTCGTTGATTGGTTGTGCCCCTTCGAAGTCAGGTATCATCACCTTGTTTAACTTCCTGGCGTCCAAACACAATCTTACGCTCTGGTCCTTTTTTATAACTGTCACCATGGGATTGATATATTGGCTGTTCGCTCGCTCGATCACTCCGTATCTTAACATTTTCTGGATCTCCTCTTCAACTTTGTCTTGATAGGCAATTGGTATAGGCCATCCCTTTTGGAAGAAGGGGGTGTTGTCCGTGATACGTAGTTCATGTTCATATCTATGAATTCGGCCTGGTTCTTCTCGAAATAGCTTTCTATTTTTCATCAATATTTTAGTTAATTTTTTCTTCGTTTCTGTATTTATATTAGCTAACTCTTCGACAGCTTCTTGAAAGTTAATAGATTTCTCATCAGCCGTTTCTTTATCCACAGCGATCTGATGTATATGTACAATTTCATTAGGATCCTCTACATTTTTCTTATAATTTCTATTTTTAATATGCATTACATTTTGCTGGAAATCTATAGTACACTCACCTTCCTTCAACATATTTATTCCTAGTATACAGTCTTTATTCAGTCCAGGGATGATAAAAAATACTAAGTCAAATTTATAATTATCAACCTCCGCTTCTAAAAGTACTTGTTTTCGTATTAATTTTGATTTATGTCCGAATGCACCTTTTATATTGGTATTCGATAAGTTTAATAACTCGATTCTACCTAATTTATCTTTATTATGGTTGAACCACGTTTCGGCAATTCCGTTTAATTGACTGCCAGAATCAATAAGTGCAATTACTTCTACATTATTTAATTTTATTTTTATTTCCGGACATTTATTGTACGTGAAATTAGTGGTTTCTTCTTCTTCATCCATTTTATCCAATTCTTCACGAATATCAATATAATCTAATGCTACGTCTAACTGGTTATCTATTTTTCGACTAGCTAAGAATTGTTGCCGCGATAATGGGTTGGCTGGTCGTTTTTTGTACGTGATTCTTGTGAAGGACCAGGTTGTTGTCGCTCACTTGTCACTGTGTTGACAATGGGCTGTTTTGTTCCCCTATCCTCTGTGCCAAACGTTTGTTTATTGCGCCACCCAGGTCTGTGAACCTCGTGTTCAGTCTCCACTTTCATACCCTTCGTTTTATGATAGCTATTGTTAATATGTCTTCCACCGTTGTCAGCCGTTGTTTGTTGTGGCGACCGATACGATCCTCTCATTTCTCGTTGTTGAATGGTAGCAAACTCATTTAATAAGCTTTCAAATTGATCTACTTGTTGGACGCCTCTAGTTATGATGGCAACTTCTATTTCCTTACTATAGGGTCGTGCAAGTTTGCGAATTAAATGCTGATCCGAGATTGGTGGGATCAGTTGTCTGCACTGTAGAATTTTATTCTCGAGGTATTGCACCATAGTGAGTTTACCATTCGGATAATAACATCCGTACTCCAAGCTGTCCCGTATGTTTTCTTGAATTTGTTGACTCCAGAATTTCTTGGTAAACGCTTCCTCGAATTGTTCAAACGTATGTATTTGGGATTGTACGATTCTCCACCATACTGTTGCTTCACCCTCTAGATGCCTGCTAATCCACTTAATACCTCCGCTGGGGTAATATATTTCTTTAACCTCTTTTAATTCTTTTAGAAATTCCATGGGGTATGCGTCTCGTCCGTTGTACCGTACCTCCTTTAACTGTTCTTGGTTAGCCACAATAGTATTTTGGTTGTTTACCATTGGTCTTGACTCCAACTCTGTTAATTTTCGTTTTAATTGCTCTTGATCTTCTTTCATCTCGTCGATGCGTCGACCCTTTTCTTCAGCTAATTTTCTTAATTGTTCTTCCATTTCTTCTTTGTTTACGGTAGAAATATTTCTGACTTCTTCTCGGACGACCTCTTTCGTTGTTTTTATTTCTCTTCTCACTTCCTGATTGATTCGATTTAAATTTTCACTTAAGTTTTGAGTAGTTTTTTGTATTTCACACTTAAATTTTTCACTTTGTTGTTGTACCACCTCGCCAAAATTATGCTCCGTCTTATTCAATTCTTCACGCCATGTTTTATTCACTATTTGAATATCACCAACTAATTTGTCATGCAACGTGTTCATATCGTTTTTTATCTCCTCTCTTAACTTAGTGTGCTTTCCTGTAATATCCTTAATAGCTACTTCTAATTTATTCTGATTTGCTTCAACTTTTTCTTCTAATTTCTTCTGATTTATTTTAATATCTTGAATGTCTTCATGTAGTTTCTTATTGTCTTCATGTAATTTACTCAGACTTATTTCTAATTTATTCTGTAATTTCTTGTTATCTACTCTCATCAATTCGTATAGCATTTGCAGCTCACTTTTTGGCTGTGGTCCTTCTGCCCTTATTTGTTCCTTCTCCGTCTTTGGTACTGTCGCACTTACTTGTTCAACTTCTGCGTGTGGTCCTTCTGCCCTTATATTTTCAATATCCGTTCTGATTTCTTCCTCCATCATTGCTATGACTTGAGGATCTCCCATTTGGTTATATATCTCCATCTCTTCGCTCTCTTCAGCTCTCCTTGGTACTTGTGTTTCTTCTTCATTGACCGTTGTCGTATAAGGTGTTTCTTTTTCCATTTTGCGTGCCTTACTTCGCGTCAACATATACCGTATATTCGAACCGTGACTAAGCAACTGTAGTTACAATTACTAGCCCTATGTTCTTAATGTCTACTCTATTTACTAATACTTCTATTTTATTTCTAATTCTCAGTTTAGTTAACTTATTTAACTCAATTCATTCATCTGCCTTTTTGACAAATCTAAATTTAGATTTTGCCACGCGAGTTGGGCGACAAATATAAGATTGACAAATCTAAATTTAGAGTTTGCCACGCGAGTTGGGCGACAAATATAAGATTGACAAATCTAAATTTAGAGTTTGCCACGCGAGTTGGGCGACAAATATAAGAATTTTAATGTCCGATGTTCTTTGGGCGGCAAATATAAGAATTTTTTATTTGCAATTGACAATTGTAATGCCACGTGTTGTACAGTCAAATATAAGAATTTATTTATATTTTATGCAAATTTACTTGCATACATTAATAATTATCTTTTATATGGAAATCTTTACTCTATAAATTACTTACTGCCAAAATGTTTTAAATTCCCGGGCGCCACCTCATATCTACAAGGATGTGGATATAAAGGATTCATTTGCCAAACACACAACAACAATATTATGTCTAATGCTTATTTAATTAATCTAGTTGTAGTAAATTACAAATATAATCTTCTGTATGGATATTTCCTTACGTATAATCATTTCTCTGATCTTAACAATAATTATCTCTGAAATCGCGATTAATGAACATTTATTAAATTTATAACACTTATAATTGTAACTTATAATCTACAATTGTATTTGGCAAATTTATATTATTGTTTAGATATGGTTTTTTTTAAGAATTTACTAGTAGACGTTTTATTTCGCTTCAGTCGAATGCAGAGCACTGAGAGGCAGTTCTCAAGGTTAATTACTTATTAGTGCGAGTTCTTTGACTTGAATGAATTGAGTTTGTTGACTTAACTCTAAAAAATACCATTAGTTTGAGAACGTTGATTATTAGTAGTTCATATTCTCAGTGATATCATGTGGTCCTCTGTGTTGTAGTTGCTGATTTCCGTAGTCGTTGTAGCTTACGTATCCTTTCGCGATCACTGCACCTCACAATCACTGTTTAATTATTGACGCATTCTCGACCTGTTCACTTTTCACGGCACACCTATTGTGTTGAATATGAGTGTCTTTAGTTGATGTAGAAAAAGTTCATGTGTACTGTGTTTTAAATAGTTCTTTAGATTGCTGAATTTTATGTCTAATGTCTCTGTTGTAGAATATGCACTGAGTCTCTATGTTAATGTGTTTTGTATTAATCAAAGCTGCTGTGATGTTTATAGTTTCTTATGAATGATTGTAATTGTAGAATGTCTGTTAGCGTATTCTCCGACACTTTGTTTAAATTACGGTGAAGATCAACACTCTTGCGAATTAAAATGTTTTGTGGTTATCACTTTGTAAATGATGAGTATTAGACTGATGATGAATACTAGACTGCTAAACTAACTAGACTAGACTGCTGATGAGTACTGTACAAGACTGACTAGACTGCTTAAACTGCTTAAACTAGGCTGCTTCGAGAAGACTGACTATAGTAGACTGACTATAGTAGACTGACTATAGTAGACTGACTAGACTGCTTAAACTCGACTTCCTATAGGAGACTGACGTTTTTCTGTACTGAGATCTACCAAGTAAACTCTCATCCCGCCTACCGCTGTTGAATCTTCCCTCTGCTTGGATACTCTTATTGGTTCCTTAACCAGTGTAACAAATTGTATATTTGTAATTGGTTTTCGAGTATATCTGTTTTATACGTGACTCTCTTGTCGAACTCCCATTGGTCCTGATTGTTCCTACAGCCGTTTTCTCTATTTACTAGGAATCTCATTCACGCACTCCAGAATTCGTGAGTTTCGCTTTCCCCTTGTAAATCAGGCGACATTCTTTGTCTCTCGTGGCCTTCTCCTAATGTCCACTTTCTGTTACACTTTATACAATACTGGTATTGTTCGATCTGCTGTACCATTGTTATATTTAAAGTTGGACTCTAGCATTGTTTTGAGTCTGGAACGAATCTTCCTTTGTAAGCACGACTTTCGTCAAATTTCTATGTTGCAATTGTTCTGGCCTCTAATGTTGTACCGTATCGAATTGACAAACTCTTTGCTTTCAATCTGTGTCAAAGTTTTAAAAAGGGTAAATTGGTTTATTGGGGTTTATGCCTTTCTTACTCAGACCAGCTGCCTGATGCGAAATACAACGTCTCACATACATTTAGTAAGTGTCACTCTTTTTGTCAGACAATTAACTTTACAGCCGTAACACATCAAGCTGTCTGTAGGTTACAATGCCAAGAGGACAGTCTTACCGACTTTCCCTTCACACACCCTCACATACTTCTTTGTCAAATAGAACTGTTGGTACACATTATTTTTAGCTATTCTGTACTACTTTTACAATTTTATAAATATTTTTCAAAAATAAACGTTACATAGTATAGGATAACGAAAGGAGCAGTGGATGGAGCACGGTTACAGAATGGACCGCCAGAGGCTAGTAAAGCGCGCAGTACACTACAAACCAGTTGGCAGAAGATCTGTGGGTAGTCCTTGGAAGAAATGGCTGCAGCAAAGACGGAACAGTCTATAAGCATACACAATGAAGTGACGACGTCGCCGACTAAAATCCTATTACACATTCAACTAACATCAAATATACGACATGGAATTTAGTATACACTACGCGCTTTAATAATTGACTCCCACAACTTACGAGGTTGAGGTGTATACAAAAGTTATTAGTAAGTGAGATTAATACATTCATTGGTACTGTCAAATTTTGTATACAAGAATATAATAATTGACATAAAATTGTTAATAAAATTGAAATAATTGAGTTCTACCTTGATGTTAACCTGAATATAAAAACCCACGGACTCATAAATATGAATCAATGTTTAAATTTCTTTAACCTAATGAATTCGATTAAAATTTAAATGAAATAAACTGTTTTACAAAATAAACTAATAAAGACTAGTTTTTACTTGTAATAAAAAAGGTAATTATGAATTGTAATAAACTTGA
Source organism: Magicicada septendecula (assembly GCA_034769895.1). Classification (NCBI taxonomy): domain Eukaryota; kingdom Metazoa; phylum Arthropoda; class Insecta; order Hemiptera; family Cicadidae; genus Magicicada; species Magicicada septendecula. The sequence continues at coordinate 350,405,342 of CM068375.1, forward strand.
TTACATTAAGATAATTCATATAAGTGAGTCTTTGTATATTACGGAGGCTATTATAGCCGATGTAAACACTTTGATAATTAAAACTACCGGGCTGTTGAATCGTGTTGGATTGCTTAAAGCGTCGTTCATACTTTCTTCGAAACGTTTTGGAAAATCAGAAAATATTGCTTTTAACTCTGCAAGGGACCTTCTACTTCCATATGGAATGAAGTAGAGAATAAAAGGACACGATAGTATATAAACACACTGTGTGAATAAGTTGAGATTGCAGGTTCGAATATTGTTACGACGGTCTACTGATCGTCGTATGGTACAGTGGAAAACAAAATACAAGACACCAATTAAGTCACTAATCACCAGCTTTATTTATCACAATTAAACAGTTTGTAATCAACAAGATAGTCTCTTACAACAAAACAAATAAAAATTGTTCACACGCAGTAATAATGTCAACGAGTATAAAACACAATTTTATTACAATTGCCACGTACAAATATAAAACACATAACACTTCGCCACAATACTACAAACCGCACTCAAACTGAAACTGAGCGTCGTTGAGTGCTTGTATTTATACCCGCCGAAAATCCAGAAATATCCATACTACGCATCAACAACGCTACTAGAAAACACCAGAACGTAATTGGTTGCGGCCTTGCACACAGTGCGCGCGGCCGCGCGACTTCTGGTACAGTCTAGCTAACGCGTTGAGAATCAAGTACGCACACACATTACAGGTCGATTCCACTGGAACATTCGAGAAACACGTAGATTGTTCTGTAATGTCGTAACCAACATCTTGGTAAGGAACATTGTTAAAAGTGTTAGTTTGAAGTATTTTTAGATTTGTTAAACAACTTTGAATGTTGTGAAATGCTGCGTAAGGATGCGTAGTCGCGTGCGGAGTGCGCGTGTGCGAGGCTACGTAATTAGTTTACGGGAAAAATCACGTTAATTTAAATTACGTTTATGGCATGTATGTAGGTACAGCTGCCGCCACTAGCCTGTGCGCGCGTCCACAATCGTACTACTCACTCTGAAAACATAAATCGTGGCGAGTCACTCCAGCGTTCGCGACCATTTCTCGCACAATCATCCGCATGAGTCATCCAATGTTTGTAGAAAAGGCGCCCCTCTCCTCCCCCCTTCCATTGCAGGCGCCTAAGCTCCGCGCGCACAGGCAAGTGGCGGGAGCTGTATGTATCAATTCTAATCAATAATTAGGATTAGTAACATTTTATTTGATTACATTACAATTATTCGATCATGTTTTTTATCTATTCTGCAAACAAATATAAATGAATTGTATGTCCATGACAGGTAATCAATGTCATTGCTATACACGTGTTTCCAAAAAAAATTCGCTTGCACAACACTTTCATACGTTTGTCACTAACAAGACGTTTTAGGTGATTATTGTAAATGACTGAACACTGTTAAATCTACGTTCTTAACTAATAATGACAATACGGTTGGTCTTATTCATTTGCATCTTCATCATGGCATAAGTGTAAACTTTTGCCCTTAATATATAAGATCATTTAATTTTAATGATAGGCCTACATTTATTTGAATAGTTATCTCATTAGAATAAAAAATATATTATGTATTAAATAAAACATAAAAATAAATACTTTTTATGTGTTCATTCATAATAATTTAAAACTGTATAGCAAAACCTAACCTCGTTTACATCGTTATGAGCATCTGTTGTAGGCTATACAAAAGTGAATTATCCGTTGTCAAAGCGTGTAGGACAGTGGAAAAGCAACAGGAGAATGAGTATTTATGGGATATCCGTTTCTGTAATAATTACATTTCAGCAAACCCTTTGTGACAGATGCTGAACCAATTATAGAAAATTTCCGGTCGGATATAGAGCGTGTTTAGAGCTTTTGGGCTTTGTGTTAAGCCAATTACAAGGGGACGTTTCGCGTTTGAATTCAGATTTGTCCTTTTAGCCACAGCTTAAAATTATTTGTTTCTCCTGGAATACGCTTTAATTCGATTTCTTTACGATGTTTTAATCTTTGTCGTACCAACGTCTTGACCTTGCAGTCGAGCCTAAACAAGTAAACCTCCAAGTAACAGGCCTGTATCCTTTGGAATTTTATTAATTAATAATAATAGAGTCAATTTATAAATTCAAGTTTGAAGCGACATAAGTGAAAACACACAGCAATTTATGAAGCTCTTAATTTATAAAACAAACCAAGAAGAGCGAGATATTATATGTGTTTGTCAAGTAAACTCTACAAAAGTGTATAAATCTGCAGAAAACTGAACTCTCACCAGTGATAGTGGACGATTCACCACAAATGTTATGCTGAAAACTGTTATATACTTGTCACCACACCTGACCGCTGTGGCAGTATACCAGCCCACAGTTATGTTAGTGACCTACACACATTAAATTAGCCATAAGTTTTCAAGAATGTATGTAGGCCTATTAACCCGTTTCTGCGGTTTACACGGCAGGCGTCATAATTAATAAAATTAAGATCCAGGCTGACAGGCCGTGGTCTCCTAATGCTAATGGATGCAGTAGACGTTTCGGCTCCACGGCTCCACCCCTGGAAGCCACCTTCAGTGAAATTGTTTTGAATACATCTAACAAGGTATTGAATACAACTAACATAATGTATTTTATGCTATGACCACAAACGTAATAGTTCTACAATATATTCTCATTAAACAGGAATGTGCGTTAGGCTTCGTCCTTACTAAGTAACAGAAAATATGGCATTACAAATTGGTTGTAAAACTGAGATCTTGATCGTTAAGGAAAATACTTTCAAAAGAACATAACTATGTTCTAACAACAGAGACGTGCACGATCTTAGTCAGGAAAATGTCCAGGCGAAGAAACTGGTATCAAACGTCACTTCAAAATTCCATTAATATTCGTTCTACAGATTCTACAGGTTGATAACAACGATCAACTCACAAACGCCTGTGATACAGTGTTATGTTTAAGCACTTTGCCAGTCTGCTTGATTTTGATAAGTTATGATTGTAAATACGAAATCAATGAACGATACCATAAGGCAGGTAGCGTACATGACAGTGTGTTTTTCGCAGAACAAAAATGTTACCCAGTGTACACGGACATAACACAGCTTACTTGTGAAACATCCTCTGAGGTTTACCGAGTCTTGACAGAATGCATAAAAGATTTTTTTTAACACTAAAATCCTATTGTACAACAATGTTTTACACTATTACTTCCATGCTGCGTAAGGAAGTGAAAGTATGGTGATCGCGAAAAAAATCGTGTTCGAGATAAGGGCTGACTCTGATTGTACTACCCTCAAAATACGAAGAAGAGTCATTTTTTGAAAAGTGCCTGTGTGCAGACTTTTTGCTACGGCAAACAATAAGTGTAGCAAATTCAAACAGAATCAAATAATTTTCTCCATACGTGCCAGAGTTGTAGGGTACTCAAGGTCTATTGGTTTTGGTGAAGATCGGTTAAGAGGGAAGGGTAGTTTACCTACAACGTTTTACGTATTACAAGAGTAAAACTTTTGATAAATAAAGTGTCCTGAAAAGAACGTCATAATAATCGATTGTAGAAAGGTGGATGAAATATCTATAAATAAAAATGATTTTTTAAGAGAGAGAGGATAATTTTTTATAAATTAAAATGTTATTTGAAGGGGGAGGGATTAATTTTGTATATATGTACTACGTTATCAACAACAAATAAGTAGTATCTATATAGAAATTTTTCATTTCAATTTGTCAAACTTGACAAATTTTTCAATTTATATTTAAATGATTTTAAATATAAATCTTAGAAGATGGAAGGCATGTATGGTTCTCCATACCAATTTTTTCTTTTTTATCCAACACGTTTTACAAAAATGCCGCCAAATATGTTTTGTTTTATAGTTTAGACAGGCCTTAATTCGAGGCCTATCATTAGTTGTTGTGATTATTTTCTTAGTAACATTTGATTAATTATTTGAGTTTCTTTAATAACTTTGTATACTCGTTGTTCAATTGTTGTTTATAACCCGTTTTATTTGAATTCAAGTAAAAATGTGGGCGACAAATAACATATACATTTTTACAGAGTGTTTTTTACTTCCATGTTCCATAAGGAAATGGAAGTATGGTGATGGCAAAAAAAATCGTGGTCGAGATTATTGCAGATTCTGATTGTACAGTACTACACTCAAAACATGAAAAAAGTAATTTTTCGAAAAGTATCTGTGTGTGTGTCTGTCTGTAGATTTTTTTCTATGGCAAACAATAACAGCCGCAAATTCAAACAGAATCAAATTTTTTGCATACAGCCCTTATTTGTAGAGTATTCAAGACATGTTTTTGGTAAAGATCGGTTAACGGAAAGGCATAGTTTACCGGCAACATTGTATGTTTTAACAAGGGTAATTTTTTATATGACGAACGATAACTGCCGTAAATTCAAAGAGAATCAACTGCTTTTTTGCATACCTTCTTGAATTATATAGAAGTCAAGGTCTCTTGATTTTGTTGAAGATCGGTTAAGGGAAAGGCGTAGTTTACCTGCAACGCTTTATGTTTTAACAAGGGTAATGTTTTTTATGACGAACGATAACTGCCGTACATTCAAACAGAATCAAATAATGTTTAGCATGCATCTCTGAATTCTAGGGGACTCAATACCTGTTTATTTTGGTGAAGATCAGTTAAGAGAAAGGGATAAATTACCGAAAAGTTTTATGTGATAACAAGGTTATTTTTTTTTGACGAACGATAACTGCCGTAAATTCAAAGATAATCAAATTCATTTTTCCATACGTCACTGAATTGTAGAGTACTCAAGACCTTCAGTGTTTGGTGAAGATCGGTTAAGGGAAACGGGTAGTTTACAAGCAACGGTTTTTTTTATCAAGGGTAATTTTTTTCTATGGCAAACGATAACAGCCGCAAATTCAAACAGAATCAACTACTTTTTTGCATACCTTTTTTAATTATAAAGAACTCAAGGCCTGCTGATTTTGTTAAAGATCGGTTAAGGGGAAGGGGTAGTTTACTAGCAACGTTTTATGTTTTAACAAGGGTAATTTTTTATATGACGAACGATAACTGCCGTAAGTTCAAAGAGAATCAAATAATTTTTTGCATACTGTTGTGAATTGTAGAATTCCCAAGGCCAATTGTTTTTGGTGAAGATCGGTTGAGGGAAAGGGGTAGTTTACAGGCCACTTTTCATGTTTTAACAAGAGTAATTGATCCTATGACGAACGATAACTGCCGCACATTCAAACAGAATCAAATAATGTTTTGCATGCATGCCTAAATTGTAGAGTACTGAAGGCCTTTTGATTTTGGTGAGTATCGGTTACGGGGAAAGGGCAGTTTACCTGAAACATTTTTTCTTGTAACAATAGTCAAGTACTTAATTTTTATAAATAAAGTATCCTGATAAGATCTTAATAATCCACTGTAGAAATGTAGATGAAAAATCTATAAATGAAGAGGCTAGTTGAACGGGGTGGGGGTAATTTTCTATAAATGAAAATTATTGTTGAAAGGGGAGGGGATAATTTTTACATGTGTACTACGTTATCGGCCACAAAGTAGTAGTTTGTTGTTAAAATTCCTTCCCGAGCTGTTTGGCCGTAGTCCAATGTTTTCTGCAAAACCAGACGTTTCGGCAGTTCCGTCGACTGCAATCATCGGTGAAAATCGAGTGCGATAACGTGTGGTGGTATACGTTAGTGACCACAGTACTGTGGTTAAGGCTGAAGCAATAAGTGGAAAGAAGTAGTTTCTATGGAAACATTTCATTTCGTAAATGATTTTAAATATAAATCTTAGAACATGGAAGTCATGTATGGTTCTCCATAACGATATTTATTAAATATAACACTACCGACTCGGAAGACAAAGTTTTTTATTGGTAAAAACATAAACGTTTTACCTTATAGCCGGAACCAGTTTTCATTTATTATAAGCTTCGTCAGAGGCTGCCACTGGGAGCGCTGTCCGACTTGTTCTTGGCGACGGCGCCGACTTTTGAAGGATTAATGTTGTATGTGTGGGATGTGATATGTTCGAATAATATGTGTGATTTGAATTGTGTCTGTTCGTTTAGGATGTCGTTTTTATGTGTTTTTGTGTGTTTGTATATTTCCAATTGTTCAAGAGTGTCTAGATTGTTTTTTATTATAGATTTCAGATATTTTGTCGCATTGCATCTCTGCAGTATTAGTCAGTGTTACAAAATCGTATTTGCCATAATCTTAAAGAAGTTAAAACAAATCACTAAATGCAGCAGAAATTGATAAAAATGTTATTAACACAAAGAAGTTTTATTTTGATTAACTCAATAATAGATTATCTGTTTACAGTCAAAGACCTGAGACGTAAAATTATTTTTGACAAAACTGAAATGTTAATTCAGTCGATGACTGAATCTCAAAACGTATTGCCTTTTTAGAAACGGGTGATACCAACATTGAGATTGTAAACAACTTAGTGTACTTGTGAGTCACAAGTACAAGGGTTGGCTGAGGAAAACTTGAAACAAGACGAATTGCTTTAGACAAACAAGGCTACTTTGCCTTACTGCATCCAAATAACTCCAAAATGGTGCACCAGAAGACTAAACTAAGAACAGAAAACAATATTATTAGGTCAATTCTTTCTATAACTTTAGAATATAGGCAACTACTAATAGATTTTTTAAATTCATACAAAACATAAAAGTTCTTCAGACGGTATAAAATTGTATTACGGTTGTCAGCAGCTGTATGTATTGAGATTGTTTTAACTACATACGCTGTGTTGGACCGGTGATGTAGTATAGATTAACTATTAAAAAACAGGAAAGGGACAATACTAGATAAACAATTTAGAAGAAATCAAGCGGCCGGCCAAGAATAAATGGGAAGACGGAATCACAGAGTATGTAAGGATATTAGGAGTATGGAACGATATGAGAGCAACGGCTGACAGGAGTGAATGGATTAGACATTGGAGGTGAAATGGGAACAACGGAAGTCTGAGGGTGGGAAAAATACGTGGGAACAATAGGATTCCCGGAACATGTTCCAGAAAAGGGGAAAACATCTTGAGGTAAAGAAATTATAAATATAAAATAAATTGTATATATATACATATAACACACACACACACACACACACACACACACACACACACAGTTTTACTGATCAACGTATGGTACAGTGGAAAACAAAATACAGACACCAATGAAATCACTAATCACCAGCTTTAATGAGTCTCATAAAAGGATTTTAAATCAACAAGATACTCTCATACAGTAATTCAAGTTAAATTTGTCCACAAGCAATAATAATGTCAACTATTAGATTGCCACATTAATTATAACACAATAACACTAATTATAACAATTAATTATAACAACAATTATTCACTAATCCTCAAAAATGACTCGATCCGCGCTAAAAAAATTGCTCACTGTAACTCATTGACAAAGCCAGGCGTTCTTAATTATACAGGTCACGGTGAGGTTCCAGAATCGAAGGCGTGAGCATAATTTTGTGTATTTTCAAATTCTCTTCAGAAGACTCTGTAAGGTACTTTAGTGCGGCCTTGACTACACCTTCTCGTCGGCTGGCGGAGAATCGGGTGGAAGGACGCTCTGGAGTCTTCCACAGCGTTCCGTAACAGTCGTTACAATATTTTTTGAAGTGACAGTTGTGATACTACTTGAAATATCTGTGATACTACCTGATGAAAAAGTTTAAACACTTGCAAAGATAGTAACAACAAACTGCTAGTAGTCAGACCTATAATTTGAGGGTGGCTTTGTGTAAATTGCATTACAAACATAATTGTAGAGTAGAAATGAAAACCGGGGTAAGTGCCAAAAAGCAAAATTTGAGAAAATCTTAAAATTGTGTTTAAAATAAAAAACAACCAAAACATTGGAATAAAAAATATTATGAGAATTTTTATTTTGGTATGTAATTTTCTGTTACTACAGAAATTCACGGTCTATAATTAGATGTAGTGAGAACAACAACTTAAAGTCAGAAAATTGAGAAAAGTGCTATGTCCACAGGCATAGAAATGAAAAGTGGGCTAAGAGCCATTCCTTAAATACCCAAAAATGGTCTGAGTTCAGAGTTAGTAAACATTAGGTTTTAAATTAAATTCACAGGAAGTGATAAATTATAATAAAATAATATCCAAATCACATACCAAAATTTATTCAATTTGAACACAAACGAAATAGAAAAAAATATTTGAATACTCAGAACAGTAAAAGTTCCTACTATTAGTACTGTCTACTCAATCAGTTCTTTGTATAAATCTGTGTTTTGTTCCTTTATAAATTTATCATTGTCTTTAGATCTTCTTTTTTTCCTGATTTATATTGTTTGTGATTTCTAACAGCTGTAAGTTGGTTTAATGTCTTCTGCTTTGATTCCTTTTTTAAAAACTTTTGTTTTTGTCCATTCTTCCAGTTCACTAAATATCTGTTCAACTGATTTCACCTGGCCTTTCTTTTGTTACTTTTATCCACTGAGCTTCAGAAATATATGGTTTTTTGCACTTCAGACAAATTTTAGCTCTATTCTTAAAATTGAAAAAGTCTTCTTTTTGCATTAACGTGGCCATAAAACGGTTTTTGTGGCAGGCATAACAAGCAGTTGAATAATATTCAAAGGCACTTCACATTTCAATACTCTTTTTTTTTAATCTGCGCAAAATCACGGTCACATGCCAGATAAGAATGGCCAGATACGAGGTATTTTTGTTGAATCTCATCAAAAAAAGTACAGGCTAGATGAATTTCCAAAAATAACAGCATTTGATTCTTGTTTTGGCTAACGCAGTTATCACTCCAAACTATTAGTTGTTTCTTATGATTAATTTTGCTTGTCAACCCTTTCAATAAACAAGAAAAAATTCATTTTCCCCTTTTCCACTGAAACCTTCGTGCCACACGAACATAAAAGTATGGTTGTTGTCACATACATACACGCCCAAATTGTAACATGAAAGTTGACGTAGTTAGTACATTTGTGAATGAGTGATGGTTGAAAGTGAAAATACTTGCTGAAGGTCAACTGAAATAGTGCAGGTATCATTATTTACACTATGGTATTTTTTGTGGTCTGATTTCATTACAGAGCAAGCGCGTTCGGCCTTTCCATAATGTGTCTCTAGTGACTTCTTCTGTTTATCCCTATAGTGTTTGATTCGTTTAGTATTTTGTTTTTCATTAAATCGCAATTTCCACAGGTGTCCTTATGTCGTATTTGAAACCTTAGTTTAGGAATATGCTTTTTACAGTATCTCTCTAGTAACGAGCCAGGACCTAGTCTATTAACAATGTCTAGTAACATTCGTGCCAGGATTTAGTTTATTAAATGTTTGAAACAATCTGTGATAATTTTAATTTTGGCTAAGATATTCTCTGCTGTTTTTAGCCCTTGTGTAATGGCTCTGTACTTTGGGAAAACTATTGACATGATCGATAATAGCCTCTTCATCATCAGGAGAATATGTCCTTTCTTTTTAATTTTGTTACCTCTCCTTTCAAAATAAACAACATCGGCTCTTTTTTTAGCTTTTACTAAGGTTTAAATTGTTCTTCTAGTAATCTCATGAATTTCTTTAAATTTTTTTTGCACACTTGATGTCCCCTTTTCCATTTCGTATTATGTAGTAAACTGTGGCTTGCCGACGACTCGATTCTGTTTCTATATAAGTTTCATGCCTTCGACTGTTGACTACAGTTAGATTTATTAGACCTATTAAATAGGAATATTATTTCACATGATCAGGAATATCATGAAAGTCTGTGAATATTTTGAGCCTTTTTTCAAAGAGAACATCTTTGCATTTGTATTTACAGTTGCAGGACACCTAAAAAGAGAAAGGTTCATTTAATTTATTAGAGGCTGCGAACATGTCTGCCACTAATAATCTTTCTGTTTGCTAACTCTACAATGAAGTCTAATACACTATGTTACTAGCGTAGGCCTAGGGAGACGCCGAAAAACACGGTTCAAATCTCTAATAACTTGTGTTCGATAATATCAATAAGAAAATCATGGTATAATAATAAGAATATCTACAAAATAATTTTAATTATAAAATCAATGAAATAAATAAGTTACCTTAACTGGTGGGGTTGTTTTCACCTTTACAGTTTCTTGTTGTTCGCATCAGCTTTCCTTCACACCGCAATTTCTTTTGAAAGTTCTTTTTCATTTACTTCTCCTCTTTGACGCCGTTTCTTCTTATTTTGACTAACATCTAACAATTCTGAATCACTCATTGCTAAGTGTGCTTAAAAAGTAATAATATTAACAACTGTCCAACACTCAAGAGCACCAGCACATTAACAATGTAACATATTATCTTTTAAAAGACATGAGGCGTCGCTTGGCACTAAGCACGGTTTTCATTACGCAGCCTGTTGAATTTGTGCATTCTTGTAAGTTAAATTTCAACCATTAAAGTTGATATATTCAGATAGCCCACTTTATGGCGTATTGGGGATGGCACTAGCTTATATTTTTCACAAAACTCAATTTATGATTTTTTGGTACTTAGGCCGGTTTTAATTTCCACTCTACAATGGATTACTACTACACGTTTTACACTTTACGGATTTATACATGGTTAGTGTTTAAAAATCTTCAAGCGTCTACGAATTCCCAAACAATCTGTTCCGCTTGCACGGCAAGACTTCATTACTCTATAAAAATATATAATGCTATTAGCCAGCAAAACATTGATTAAAAAATTCTCCCCTCCCCCTTCAACTATAATTTTCATTAATAGAAAATTACCCCCACCTCGTTCACCTAACCTCTTCATTTATAGATATTTCATCTACATTTCTACAGTGGATTATTATGAGCTACTTATCAGGATACTTTATTTATCAAAACTAAGTACTTTACTCTTGTTAAAACATAAAAAATTGCAGGTAAACTACCCCTTTCTCTAAACCGATCTTCACCAAAATCAATAGACCTTCAGTCCTCTACAATGCAGGAATGCATGCAAAAAAAATATTTGCTTCTGTTTGAAGCAAAGAAGCACCAAGGCAAAGCAAACACAAACGCACATACACACGCTCGCGCCGAATCTCTGTCTGTTTCTCTGTCTTTGTCTGTCTGTCTGTCTCAGTCTCTCTCTCTCTCTCTCTCTCTCTCTCTCTCTCTCTCTCTCTCTCTCTCTCTCTCTCTCTCTCTCTCTCTCTCTCTCTCTCCCTTTGTGGATAAAATAGGTATCCTCAAACAAAAGAAATTACATTCACTTGTAAAAAAATTTAATTAAAATTCCTCACAGTAGTTCTGCTAATAGAAATTTCCGTTCACTCCTGTACGTAAACTAATCAGTGCAAGTAGTCAAGTAAATACTAAGTGTTGTTTCTATTCTTGGAAAATTAAATTCCATTCTTGATGATAAAGTTTAAATATGATTCTGTGTTCCGGTAGGGTTCAGCAGTAGTTGTTTGCTCAAACAAGTTAACCTATTTAATATATGAAAGAAACGCTACTGAAATATTGAAGGAAAAGCTTCAAGTTAACAAAGGAGCATAGTTGTTGTATGTTAGCATTTGAGTCTGTGATGATTCAATTTGATACCACACCAGTTTCTTTACATTTTTCTACTTTCCTTTTGACATATTTATATTCTTCTTAGATTTTTGTGGCCGTCGTGTGTTTGTGTGTGTGTGTGTGTTCTCCTTCTTAAACCGCAAGTTGGTAAAACTGCAACTTGTTTTGTACCCAACCTAACCTTTCTACTTCCCTGTAATTTTTTACTTGCATAATGTCGTTCATACACTCTTGCCCTGGTCTTACCCTAATAATACATCTGTTCACTAATCCTATGAGGAAGACAGATATAATCTGGTGGACTGTCCTTGTAAATGATTAACCATGTAACTACACTTTCCTACCCTTTACTTACACACCATGGTGCCCCTGTTTCTCTTAATCTTGTCCGGTAAGTATCGATATTCCCTAAACCTTCAGTAATATTCTCTAGTGCCGAATCATGAGACCCGTAAGCATTTTGTTTTCTGCTTTCGTTTAATGTACCAAAAAGCATCGTATAAATTGCTTTCTATCGGGTAAATCCTGTGCTTCCATCGAAATATTGTTCGATTGCCGTTTCGACCCCTAGTGTCCGAGATAATCCTCAAAAGCTAAACAACATGAAACAATCTATAATAAGATAAAACAAAATATCGGCAAAATACACACGACTACGATTAAAATGAATCATAATACTATAAGTCTAAATCTGTATATTAGGCTTTCACGGTAAGACACGTTGTACAACTACAGTACTGTGGCAAAGGTTACGTAGTACTGTTAGGCAATGACACAATACTGTAGTTGTACTGACGTATACCTCGTCAGCCGTTAAGTCCTTATGGTATTGAAGATGACCTCCAGAGATGAGGTCGAAACATCTGTTCGATTTAACATCTTTCGTCACGAAGAAAATGTAAGACGATAGTAGTTTTAATAATATAAGTCTTACATACATTAAGAACAACATATAAGAATATAAATGTGAGAATAAATTACAAAATAATGTAAAATAAAATAAACCTTTCTTACCTGAGTTGTTTAACAAGTTGTTTTCTTAACATGTTATTTATCGACAGCAAAACTACGTACGACGGAAATAACAATTTAAACAAGAGAGACTAATTTAACTGAAATATAAAAATTTAACTCTAACAAAATTTCAGTAAGTAATGTAGAAAATAAAACTTAAAAACTCATTACTATAAAGCATCCTATACGTCTACTGAATCTGTTTAGGAGAGGCATTATTGTACCGTGCGGCACACAAGAAACATAGTAAGAGCAGCGCTTTCTTTGAGCCACCAATTATTAGCCAAAGGTAATAGTCCCAGGAACTCAGTTCCACAGGCAAGATAGGCGCTGAAAACGCACAGTAACTTAATATTGTGTCCAATAACTGAAACATCGAATCAGGTTAAAACCCGGGCCCCGCTGCCCTGTAATGTGTCCCTCTTAGCATAAGTAATAATAATAACAATTACTACTACTACTACTACTACTACTACTAAAAATAATAATAGTAATATATAATAAATAATAATAATAATATTATTATTATTATTATTATTATTATTATTATTATTATTATTATTAACAACAATGTTGTTGATAATGGAGATATTTCCGTATTTGTAATCACAATCGTTACTATTCCACGGTGCCCCCAACTACAGTAATTTAAAGAAATTAATACATTGTTAGATTCTGTTTTATCAACCATAAACTTTCACCTCATTGCCAGTTATTAGTCAAAGTAACCAGCTATTCTTACTATCATGAAAAAAGGCGAAAAAAAATTGAAAAAATCATTACTATTTTAAAATCATAAAACCCTAAGGCTATCAACTATAGATTAACATTTATTTAACAATTGTAGAATGACGAAGACGTGGCCTCAGAACTGCAGAAGGTAGAGGACATGTATTAATATTTTATTATTTCTTGCAATTATTTTACTTATTGTTAACATAAAAACTTTATATTTAACATTAAGTAGCAATATTATTTCATTATGTTCACAGATAATTCAAGAACAGCTAATTGAATAGTGCAAGTTTCAGACTGACTTACAAATTAGAATTCAAATGTAATTAATTTTTAGGTAATTTTAATAAAAAAGAGTTTTTAATTTTCAAATGTAATTGACAGATATTATGCACGGCATGCTTCCCTGAATTGTAGAGGACGGAAGGACAAAAATTAATTATTTGTAATTCTATGGTTGGGAATAATTATGATCAGAAAGACATTGCTTTCAATAAATTATATGAAAATTTGTCTAATAAATACAAACTTCAGTTATACAAACTTTGACTTTCCTCTATCTTTGAAAGGTGTAAAAAAATTCTTTCAATATCGAAACTAGAGCAACGGAAGATTAGGGTCTGTGCTTTGCTGTTGGGTTACTTACTTCTCAAGAAAACTGAGGGAGCGATAAAACGGTACTATAAGAGAAAGGAGGAGTACAAAAACTCTACCGTAAGGGATGAAAATGTCGCACTGTCGTGAAGCCATTTACGGTTGCAGCGGGATTAGTGAAGTACAGAGAGCTAACAGTTTAATGTCTTTACACTTTGCTGTGCGACAAAATAAAGTTTTCAAACCACATCTCGAGTTCTTTTTGTAATCTGGAATTCTCTTTAATTTAAATATCTAATGTACCGAAGGCGTCTTTTGGTATAGTTACGCCAGTCTAACTGATCGTCGTATGACAGTGAAAAACAAAATACATGACATCAATTAAGTCACTAATCACCAGCTTTAATTATCACAATTAAACAGGTTGTAATCAACAAGACAATCTCTTACAACAAATCAAATAAAAATTGTTCACACGCAATAAAATGTCAACCAGTATAAAACACAATTGAATTACAATTGTCCCGCACGATTATAAAACACATAACACTTCGAACCGCACTGTATGAATCGCCACTTAAACGAACAGTGTAATCTACCGCCAGTAACTAACTAGACCGTCGCTGAACAGCCAAGATCACGACCAAGAGCAGCGTTCTTCAAAGACACGGGAAAGGAGATGAATTTTCTGTCGCACTGCGATTTAAAGAGGACAACGATGGAGAAAGAGACGCAGCTAACTCAAAAAGGCATGGCCTTTTGATTATGCTGATGATGATGGGTATGTCTTGCATGAAGGAAAATTATACAACTAGGAAAACAATTATAATACAAGTGTCATAGAATTAAAATATCGGTATGGAGAACCATACATGACTTCCATGTTCTAAGACTTATATTTAAAATCATATTCGAAATGAAATATTTCCATAGAAACTACTTCTTTCTACTTATTGCTTCAGCCTTAACCACAGTACTGTGGTCACTAATGTATACCACCTCACGTTTTCGCACTCGATTTTCGATGGCAGTCGATGGCACTGCCGAAAAGTCTGGTTTTTCAGAAAACATTGGACTAAAGCTAAGCAGCCCGGGAAGGAATTTTAACAAAGAACTACTTCTTTGTTGCCGATAACGTAGTACACATATACAAAATTCTCTCCTCTCCCTTCAACTATAATTTTCATTTATAGAAAATTACCCCCACCCTGTTCACGTAAAATCTTCATTTATAGATATTTCATCTACGTGTCTACAGTGGATTATTATGAGCTTCTTATCAGGATACTTTATTTATCAAAATTAAGTACTTTACTCTTGTTAAAACATAAAACGTTGCAGGTAAAGTACCCCTATCTCTTAACCGATCTTCACCAAAATCAATAGACCTTCAGTCCTCTACAATGCAGGGATGCATGCAAAAAAAAAAATTTGATTCTGTTTGAATATGCGGCAGTTATCGTTCGTCATGGAAACATTTCTCTTGTTACAACATAGAATTGTTGCCGGTAAACCACCCCTTTCCCTTAACCGATCTTCACCAAAATCTGTAAGCCTTGAGTTCTCTACAACTCAGGAAAGTATGCAAAAAAGTACTTGATTCTCTTTGAATTTACGGCAGTTATCTTTCGTCAAATAAAAAATTACCCTTGTTAAAACATAAAATGTTGCTGGTAAACTACCCCTTTCCCTTAACTGATCTTCAAAAAAATCAACAGACCTTGAGTCCTCTTTAATTCAAAAAGGTATGCAAAACATTATTTGATTCTGATTGAATTTGCAGCTGTTATCGTTTGCCATAGAAACAAATTACCCTTGATAAAAAAACGTTAAATGTAGGGGAGAGAACGAAAGACCAGCTATTTCGAATAATTACTGGGTGCTATGAAGAGGGAGTATTGCCAGTTGATTTCATTAAAAGTAGAACAATCACAATACCAAAGAAAGGTAAAGTAGACGACTGTGTTAATTATAGAACGATAGCCTTAATATCTCATGCTGCTAAGATTTTGCTGAACATAGTGAAGAACAGACTGGAAGGAAAGATTGATCACACTTTGGAGGAGGATCAGTTTGGATTTAGAGCAGGTAGAGGAACCAGAGAAGCAATCTTGGCTCTGCTGCAGATCTTGGAGAGGAGAATTGAAGTGAATAGGAAAACCTATTTAGTATTTGTGGATCTCGAGAAGGCGTTCGACAATGTTGATTTGAAGCTGTTGTTTCAAACTATGAGAAAGTCAGGACTTGACTGGAAAGTTAGAAGGGTAATCTTCAATATTTATAGGTTGCAAAGTACTGAAATAGACATAAATGGATGTAAAAAGGAGGCAATAATAAGAAGAGGGGTACGACAAGGTTGCCCACTGTCACCGTTCTTGTTTAATTTGTTTATAGAAGATGTTGAAACTCAGATGAAAAGGAGTTCTAGGGGAATTAAAATAAATGGGGAACGGATACACAGTATTCGCTTCGCAGATGATATTGTACTGATGGCTGACTCAGAAAAGGATATGACCCGAATGTTAGGTACGTTTAACAAGATTCTTCACGCTTGGAGATTGAGGATAAATGTTAAGGAAACTAAAATAATGGTTGTAAGTAAAAAAAGAGAAGACATTAAATCAACCATTATGTTGAACAACACAATATTGGAGCACGTTACTGAATTTTGTTATCTGGGTAGCATAGTTACAAGTGGGAATAAGTGTCTGGCAGAGATTAAGAGGAGAGTAGCTCTGGCAAAACAAGCATTCCAGAGCAAAAGGAACTTATTAACAAGCAACCATATTAGTATTGAAACAAGGAAAACGTTTGTTAAGGTATTTGTATGGAGTGTTTTAACTTACGGGTGTGAATCGTGGACCTTAGGGAAGGTGGAGAGTGACAGACTTCAGGCAATGGAGATGGGGATTTGGCGGAGAATGACAAAAACTAGTTGGACAGATAGGAAGACGAATGAACAGATCTTAGAGGAAATAAATGAGAATAGAACACTGCTTAGGAGTATAGAGGTGAGGAAGATTAAGTTGATAGGGCATGTGATCAGACATAGTGCTTTTTTAACTAACATCTTTGAGGGCAAAGTAGTGGGGAAGAAGCCCAAAGGAAGACCAAGAACTGCATACTTCCGCAGCACAATGAGTGTCGTGAATAGTGGGTCCTATAAAGAAATGAAGAATATCGCAAGCGATAGAGTGACGTGGCTACAGCGACAAGGCATTGGCTTTAGGAGTTAAAAAAAAAACGTTGCTGGTAGGTTACCCCTTTCCCTTAACCGATCTTCACCAAAAACAAAAGGTCTTGAGAACTCTACAATTCAGGCCTATATGCAAATAATCATTTGATTCTGTTTGAATTTGCGGCTGTATCGTTTGCCAAAGAAAATACCCTTGTTAAAACAAAAAACGTTGCTGGTAAACTACCCCTTTCCCTTAACCGATCTTCACCAAAAACAATAGGTCTTGAGTACTCTACAAATCAGGGCTGCATGCAAAAAATTATTTGATTTTGTTTGAATTTGCGGCTGTTATAGTTTGCCATAGAAAATAATTACCCTTGATTTAAAAAAAAAAGTTGCAGGTAAACTACCCCTTTCCCTTAACCGATCTTCACCAAAAAAAATAGGTCTTGAGTACTCTACAAATCAGAGCTGCATGCAAAAAATTATTTGATTTTGTTTGAATTTGCGGCTGTTATCGTTTGCCATATGAAAAAATCTACAGACAGACAAACACATAGACAGACAGACACACACACAGACACTTTTCGAAAAATGACTTTTTTCATGTTTTGAGTGTAGTACAATCAGAATCTGCAATAATCTCGAACACGATTTTTTTTGCCATCACCATACTTCCATTTCCTTAAGGAACATGGAAGTAAAAGAAATTTTGTAAGTAACAATTTCTCTGATATGCAATAAATATCTCCATTATTTTAAGTAACATCAACGTCAATGCGATGGACGTAACTGTGTAGTGACCTTTGTACATCCATTTTACTCAGTCTTTTAGCATTTTAAAGTTACTTGATGGTTATTCTAAGCTACGATTTTCTTAGCCTTTTTTTATTTTAGTTCGAAAATTATTTTTACAGTGTGAAGGAAAAGATAATAATTCGTATCGTAAGCTCACACGACCGGTGTCAATATCGATAAATCGATTATAAACCGGGCTGTTAGTCTGTCCTCGGTTTCGCGTAAGAGCAACAGTTAAACAAGTTGTCGGGTATTGATCACCC
Organism: Magicicada septendecula; assembly: GCA_034769895.1. Classification (NCBI taxonomy): domain Eukaryota; kingdom Metazoa; phylum Arthropoda; class Insecta; order Hemiptera; family Cicadidae; genus Magicicada; species Magicicada septendecula. The sequence goes on from CM068375.1 coordinate 350,423,488, forward strand.
AAGCCCGCCATACTTCTTTGTTCAACGCTCTGCCGATTTGGCGGCCTAAAGAAGATCCCCGACGGTGGGATTCGAAACGTTGCCGACGATGTTGCAAGTAAACAGCAACCGCCCACGGCCTAACAGCCCTGTTTATAATCACTTCCAACAAGAAGACAATATTCAGTAGACATATAATATTCGTACAGTCGAAAGACTAACCGACAGAGATTTTATCAAAATATCAAATCATAATGCTGTACACATCTGTGATGCGTACAATGTTCTGGTCTCCTTTGGCGATAAGTAAGACATAGTGTCAACAATATCTCAGTTTGCAATTTGCGTCCGTTTAATGGTTACTGCTTGGGATTAGCCTGTGTTACATAAGATGTTAATCTTTTAATGCAATCACAATACAGCTACGACACACGTGCTTCGTATTTCCGTGTTATACGACCTTAACGTAGACATCAAAGCGACGTGTATCCATTGCATGCTGCCGGCGTGTGACCTGATACAATCTTTGACAGACAGAGTTCAACAATTTTTCCCTCAGCAATCTGCAGCGTCCCTAATGTTATAATATCACTGACGAAAGTTATTAGTTTACGCTTCTAAGTTATATTGAATCTAATGTGTTCATAACTCCATAATGGTAATTAAGTTTAAGCAATACTTACTACTGTAACACTCTAACCACTATTGTCATAAACTATGACTTGACATGACTCTTTAGATTGCTCCTCCATAGAAAATTGTTACTTTGAATTAAAAAATTATTTTATTTTTTCAATAAGCTTATTTTCCGTATATTCACATTATAACTCTCAATAAACATATATTCGAGTTCTTTGTTTCTACACTATTATAATCCTAAATTTCTGTTCATTAAGTACACCAAGTCAGATTATTGAGTTAACCAACTGGTATTCCTCAGATTAACGTAATATGAAAACCCCAAACACTAGGTTGTGCACATTTCATACTAACCTAAAAGAATTAATCCCCTTTAAGCAGCTGTGTGTTTTCAATGTTAACACGATTACGAAGCGACCTTACCTTAGTGCTTCTATGAAAACTTATTCATCATCTTATAGGTTAACAGTTTTCAGACTCCACTAGTCAACATCACTATGTTCCGGGGGACACTGTCTATAAATGTCCTTCATAAATTATATATATAAATGTTCTATAGCGCTTCATTTTCCAACCATAGAATGACCCCAGTATTATTTTTACAGGCACACACTACTGGCTTGCATATGCTCACAAAGCTTTGAGCAATTATTTACACAGCTGAACTTTATTATCTACTGAAGTTCGACCTAGGAAAACAAAATATATTTTGCATATTTGAGTTATAATTCACTTTATCACCATTTCCGGAGCTTTTTTTGGATGCTGTAAATTAAGATATATTTACGTGGGTAGGTTACTGGCCCTACCCGCACAACCTCCATCTGGAGCGGGGGGGAGGTAATTCGAACTTTCCTTGTCCTAAGGGGATTGCCTTCTCCATGGCTTTGAGGTCCCCCTCCCCGTGTTGCCCATTATTACAGCCGTCTGAATCATCCAGATTCGCGCCTGCAATATTCCAAAGATAAGCCATTCCAGGAGCCCTATCTTTGCGCCCTAACTGTTACTGGTAGATATTGTTGCCTTCCACAAGGAATGTTCCGGTCTAGATCCGTACTCTTCAACGAAACCAAGGTCACCTTGTGCGGGTAACAGGATTCCAGTGCCAGGAATGGAATATAGACCGATGGGGAAGAGAAATGCCGGACGGCGAGAGCGAAGTGGGTCCCGAAACAGGTACAGGATGAGCAGGACGAAACAGGTACATAATCCTTGAGGTTCATGATGTTGAGTTTTAATTCTCACGTTGGTCTTCTAAAATATTAATGAGGGACAGTTTCTTACATTCATACAAAGTAACTTTGCACTGTTTGCAGACTTTTATAATTCGCCTGTATATCACAGATAAAATCCTGATGTGTATTCGTCCTGTTTTTCTGCAGTAAAGTTGGTTTGATAATTAACTGACATAATAATTTTGTTGAGTTTCTTGTTTATATTTAATCAACCTTCATTAAAGATTTGTGTTTTCCAAGTTGAATATATATTCTATTTTTCAATTCCATTCAAAATATTTAAAATTCATGTAGAAAAATCTAAGATTAAACAAGAAGTACTTCCTACCAGACGCGGGAGATCTAAAGATAGTTTCCACATTCTATCTAAAGATAGTTCGCCCATAATGATGTACACTAATAAAGTTGACTATAATTGTACAACAACAACAACAACAACAACAACAACAACAACAACAACAACAACAACAACAACAACAACAACAACAACAACGACGACGACGACGACGACGACGACGACGACGACGACGACGACGACGACGACGACTACGACGACGACGACGACGACGCGATAACAACAACAACAACAACAACAACAACAACAAGGACTACTACTACTACTACTACTACTACTACTACTACTACTACTACTACTACTACTACTACTACTACTATCTGTTTTTGGTGTAATGCAACTTCTTTCTGCAAGACACTTTCATGGTATAAAATATAATATAAAATTCACTGTAAAACAAATTTGTGAGTCTGCTAAAATAACATAATCTACTTTTTTCTAAAATTTCATGAGTTTTAAGCGTTAATATTTTGGAATGAAATCTGTGTGCTTGCATGTGTGTGTGTGTGTGTGTGTGTGTGTGTGTGTGTGTGTGTGTGTGTGTGTGTGTGTGTGTGTGTGTGTGTGTGTGTGTAACTGAAGTATATACCACATAATAAAACTATAAAATTTAATAAAATGTATTTTGTCGTCAGCGGAGGGTGAAGGAATTGTGAATTCCTATTTAATCGTTTTTCGTATATATTTCGCTTAACTCAACGTGTAAGCTCTCAACAGCACTTAATATCAGGCCGGAATAGAAAATTTAATTTACTACAATTGGCTTAGGATCTCTTACAAAGGATAAGCTAAAATGATATTACTGCAACGCAGAAAGCACTAAGTAATATCTCTCATACTGTCAGCCACTTATAGTGACCTATTTACATATAGTATGAAGTAGATAATTCATTTCTGTACTTACAGTCTTACTAGAAGTCTTACAAGTACCATCATAATGAGTGCACAGCGTCTGATAACTTGAGTTTGACAACTAGAATGAAACTTTCTGCTTTTGTAGAAACACTATAACATTAGGGAGAGCAGTGTTCCTTCAATATCGCGAATAAAAGAGAAAGTTTTAAACATTGTAAAACAGCGTTATTGCGTACATATATTAAGATTTATAAAAACATTATTATAAAACATGGTAACATGCGTGGCCCTTACATCTGGAGCCCCTATACCGGAGCTACCTTCCGGGCCCCTCTTCGCCGTTCAAACCCCTCTTGTTTTAAAGTCTTTTACTTCTTAGACAAACATATTACTTGTGTGCCTAAAAGCATTTTTCTGTAAACAGGTTAATAATATAAATACTAATTAGGTTAAAAGTCTTTTTATTAAACAGCAAATTTTAGACGTATCACTGAGGCTATTACTCCACTGCAGGACTATTTACATATTACCTTTTTGGATGAATACATAGTATTATGTTACAATGGTAGACTTATGGTACGTTACATATTAATCCGACGTTTTGTCACTAATCTGCGATAGGTCACCCAAAAACGATAAACACCTTTACCAGTCCCTCTAAACTATTTTGAAAAATATCCAAGTGTACCGTTAGATTACATTCTTTAAGAAGTAAGAAAAGTACATTCAGTTAAACGTGTGATCAATTTTGTAAAGGTCCTATAAAATTTAATCTAAGTGAACTTTATTTAAACACGTATATCTGTTTAAAGCCAAAACCGAAGAGGAAGATAATACAGAACGCACAAGTGTAGGAAGACGGTTAGGGTAGGGTGAGTGAGTGGATATAGGAATTAAACTACGGTTTGTATGCTGGGACAGAGCGTATCGTATTGAGTTCGCTGGAAACAGTGCCACGAGATGAAACACGAATTAATTGATGTGGTTGAGACACGGCGTTTGTGTGAACACCCTGTGTGAATGTAACGCAACTACTAAACCCCAGTCCTCTCTCACAGCATCGCTGCACGCTGACTTCGCCATGACTTTGTTGTACCGTTTAGCCGATCACATACAATAGCCACTTTCCACATTTAGCATATCACAGTATACGCTGTACATATGTGGTATTTTTTTGTATCGGCCATCCAAGGACCACATGCCAATTTTAATTCTTTATTTTTAGTACGTAGGCTTTCACGGCCGGTGTCACTATAATTAATTAAAACTTCCGGGCTGAAAGGCCGTGGTCGAATGCTTGATGTAAAATCGCTAGACGTTTCGCCCACACCACCGGTGGCCATCTTCAGTAGCAATTTGTTCCCATTTCACTGGGCAAATTTTTCGGCATACCATCTATTACGAACATTCTTTGCTACTGAAGATGGCCACCGGTGGTGTGGCCGAAACGTCTAGCGATTTTACATCAAGCATTCGACCACGGCCTTTCAGCCCGGAAGTTTTAATTAATTATCTTTATTCTTTGTTCTTTTCTTTTTCTCAAATATTCTTTCATCTTTTCACTGTGTCTCTTCTTCCTGTCTTCAGTCCACTTTGAACCTGCGTTTTTCTCTCTCCTACCCTGGACACCTTCTATTTTTAACAATTTTGTCCGGAAAACTTCTCTTTCAATTGCTTCTTCTGCGTGTATATTATTTTTTTCAAAATCCTTTTGGACTTCATTAATCCAACTTGATGTTGACTTCTTCCCCCATAGATATTTAAAGATCTGGTTTGTTAACCTATTGTCGTCCATTCTATATAAATGTCCAAAAAATAATAGACTCTTTTTCTCGTTCTTGCTGTTATATTTTCTACACTTAACAGAAAATATTTTATGTTTGTAATAATTTAGCATCAGTATTTTTTTATTGTTACAAAAAAAAACTAAAATACTGTTGGGACGGTCTCCTGACCGACGTATGATACAGTGGGAACAAAATACAAGACACCAAAAAAGTCAGTAATCACCAGCTGTAATTAATCACAAATACAGTTTATAACCAACTTGTACAACAATCCGAGTTAAATTTGTCCACACGCAATAATAATCTCAACTAATAGAGTCCCACACAATTATAAACCTTTGCTACAATACTTCGAACCTCACTGGAATAAATCGCCACTTAAACGGAACTCTAAGCAGTAGCTGTCGTTGTTAAAATAAATAGCAAAAGTGTTCCAGAATAGTCCATAATACGCATGAACACTACTCGAAAACACTAAAGCTTAATTGATTGAGTCCTTGAACACGGTGCGCTGATCGGTATGGTCTGGAATATCCTTGTTTGTTGACGCACGTTAAGTGTCACGTACGCACACAGACATTAGAACTGGGGTCTGCTGGAATAGCTGAGAAACGTGTACAACTTTCTGTAACGGCGTAACAATACTTACGAACTTTTTAATCATAAGGAAGGCGAAGGTAAATCATATCTCGGGGGGTGTTTATGGAAATACTCTGTTAATTCTTTACTTTATGCCCTACGATAATTTGAGAAGCGGAAGATACATTTAGAAGGGGGATTACTGTACTCTCTTGTAAGTGTATGGGTTACGGGTGCCAACAACTAAATCAAAGATGATGACTTTTATTGATGAATACCCCATCAATGCAAAAACGGTTGTTGTCGTTATTAAATACCGGGCTGTAGGTCGTGGTCGGTTGCTGTATAATCATGACATCGTCAGCAACGTTTTGTATCCCACCGTTGGGTATCTGATTCAGACCGCAAAAAGGGACAGTTAAGGCAGATCTTGGCCGAACGATACCTGACAACATTTTTCGGGAAAGAGGAACCGGAAGAAAGCTGTCTGGTGGGTCTTACCCAAAAAACGTTGTCCGGTATAGAACGGCCAAGACCTGATACAACTGTTTGTTAACACTCTATCGCTTTTAGCAACCTGTGGAATCTCCCGAGGGTGAGATACACAACGTTGCCGACAATGTCTTGTTATACAGCAGCCGACCGCCGCCTAACAGCCGGTATTCATTAATTTTGAGTACACTGACACCTGCCGTCTAAAAGTAAGACAACAATAAATTATGGTTCTTGACAATACATTTTTGAAACAGATCTGTGATGTTAGTTATTCGGAATGGAACTTCTCATAGAAGTCTGTTGATAACAGTTACCTTCGGTACTTTTCATATGACACTGTATGACTTGGATATACTGTCTTAAACAAAACACACATTTTTTTTTACATTCAGTTTGGTAGAAGATATAGTGACCTACGACCAGTCGATAGTGACTGAACTCTCCCTTAAAGGCCTAATGTGCTTGCTAATCACCTCAAACGTCCAACATGTCAAGCGATTGTTGTGATTTGATTGTTGACCACGCCCATCATTGGGTACTCCTCTTCTTGTTAAGTAACGCTGTATAACTTCTACATTTCGTAAAGGAAACAGAACGCTTTAAAGCACACCGGTATTTTAAGAACAGAATGACTTCTGTTAATACAAACACGGTAAGAGTAAGAGTGATCATGCAATTTTACAACTTTCTCAGGTTGCCTTGGCCTTCTATTTGAAACAGTATTTGCAGCAACCAGGCCACACAAGTACGCATTCTGTTCACTAACAGTCATTCTATTAAAATTAGCTATAATAGATTCAAGATCTACTTCTTGAAGAGTTTGAAAGCATTTTAATGTTAAAAAATTACAATCAGGACCTGGACGGTAGCGCGATGATTTTATTTTTCTAGGTTGGCTAATCTGATTTATATATCGCATCAACGTTCGCGTGATTGTACCTTGCCCAGTGCACATTCAGTATTCTCGGCGTTCGGTTCGCCGAACTTTCTCTGTCAAGTTAGTGTCGACATTAAATGTAGGCTTTAGGCCTTATTATTTTCTATTATGGCCGACTAGGCCCTCTTCATGAGTAACTAAATTTATATTAATTCAATATGCAGCATTAGCCAGCCTACTTCAATTTTTACAGCTGTAATGTAATCAGTCAATATTAAAACTATTCGTATACAGTCCACTTCTTTTTATTTCTTAATGTAATTTTTAATTCATTCTACACATAATCTTCAATCACCATGGAAGACCAGCTAACAGAATATAATTCAAGAAACATAATTTTCGCCCACTTGGGCCCAACTAATTAATTCTTCCTGTCCACACTTGTGGAACATTACTTTTATTCATCAGTTTCGGTCCACTCGGACCGGGACCATCCATTTTTTGGTCACTCCGGACCTGGATTTCCATTTAACATCTTTTACATCTTTTTCTGGCCATCACGGGCGGATTAGCACGTCAGCTAATGTGACCGTGGCGTGATTTGCGTCGCCATTTCGCTCGTCATCTTCGGGCAACGTAATAGCAAGTTCCTGCCGGCTGCAGTGCCTCAAAGTGGTCATCTTTGCCAGCTGTTCACCATCATCGACAAGGAGCCGACGCTGCGGGAAGTCGCCAACCAGGTACCACCAGCAACAGTAAAAAGGTGCGTAAAAAAATGTCTGAAGAAGGCCTCAAGGTGCTGACCAGAAAGAGAGGCGGATTAAAGTCCGCGATAGTGCGGATACAATCCGCGGTAAATTCTTTTGATATTAATTTAACTACAAAACATTTTCTGACTGTAAGATTAGAAAGTCTTAAGAGCTTAGCCTCGAAGTACGACGAAGTACAGTCTGAGATAGAGCTTATCAGTAAAGACGCGAGCACTGCTCAGGCAGACCGAGTCGAGGTTGAGGAAACGATATACTCAACTGAGGCAAACATTTTACAACTCCTTGACACTTTTAATACTCAGACTGTGCCTCCTGTACTATCGACGCCTGTGCAGTTAAAGCCGATAAGTTTGCCCTGCTTCTCAGGCAACATACTTGAGTGGCAACATTTCTATTCAATTTTCAATGATCTAGTGCATTCAAGATCAGATTTAACGCCAGTACAGAAACTGCATTACTTGCATTCATCGGTGAAGTGTGAACCATTAGACTTAATTAAATCATTACCAATTTGTCAAGAAAATTATGTAATAGCGTTGAACTTGCTGTCCGAGAGGTACAATAATCCATTTATATTAGCCAAATATTATGTACAGAACCTACTTCAGGTTAAGTCCACAATAGAGGACTCAGTTCAAAGCTTGGCGGAGTTTACGAATACTATAACGTCTTCCGTTAATTCACTGGCGGCAATGAAGCTGTCCGTAAACCTATTTGAGTTTATTACCATACAGTTGCTCTCCACCAAACTTGACCCTATTACTTTAAAACGTTGGAAGGAGTCCATAGACCCTGACAACTTGCCCAGTTTTCAAGACTTTACGCATTTTTTGAATTTGCGCCGACAACTTTTAGAAAATACAATGCCAATTGAATCCGGACAGTAATTCAACAAACCTAGTGTAAAACCAAACAATAAATTTGAGAAATGTAGCTTAAGAAATACTGCTGGCAGCAGTACCTTTAAGAGTTATCACGCAGCGGCAAGGCATTATTCATGTGTGTGCTGTAAATCTGACCACCCGCTTTACATGTGTAATAATTTTCGCATATCAAGTGCCGCTGAGCGGGGGCAATTGGTTACAAATCATAAATGTTGTATTAACTGCCTTAGAGCAGGTCATTTGATAACAAATTGTAAAAGTAAACAGGTTTGTAAAATTTGTTCAAAGGGTCACCACACCTTGCTGCACGCTAATTACGTGCCGAAATCAGCAGCTGCCAGCAGTAACTATTGCTCATTCAAATTACAGTGTAAAAACAATGTACTTTTATCCACTGCGGTTGTATATGTCATTGATCAGGCTGGCAATAGGCATAAGGCTCGGGCACTTCTTGACGCCGGGTCCCAGATCAATTTTTGTACGAAATCATTTGCGAAAAGGTTGCACCTTAAACTAACCCGATCTAATATTCCAATTACAGGAATAAGCAACACAGCGTGTTGCGCTACTGACATTGTTTCTGTGCGTATTATGTCTCGCTATCAGAGACATAGTTTCGAGGCCAAATGTGCCGTCCTATCTAACTTAACTCATAATCTGCCTTCAATCTCGTTTGACATCAACCGGTTCCACATTCCAAATAAAATTTTTATACGACCCAGATTTTAATATATCTTCACAGATCGACATACTATTGGGGGCACAATTTTATCTGGATTTAATATTAGCTAATAAGTACACACGCGGACCCAACTTCCCTATCATTCAGGAGACAAAACTGGGTTACATTTTGGCCGGCAATCTGCCCAAACACTGCCACACCCAGGGTCCTGCTGTTTCGTTCTTGGCAAGGAACAATGACAGCCAAATCCTGCAATCTCTCGAGAGATTTTGGGAGGCAGAAACGATCCCCGGCGATACCCCTAATAGCGAGTCGGCTTGCGAAGAGCATTTTGTGCGCTCAACTCAGCGCAACCCAGAGGGTAGATTTATAGTGTCGCTCCCATTCAAATCTGATAAGCCCCACTTGGGGGAATCTTACACAAGTGCCGAATCAAGATTTTTAAGCTTGGAGCGTCGTTTCAGGCGCGATCCCAAGTTCGCTCGCGACTACGCGGACCTTACCAAAGAATGTAAGGATCTTGGGCACACGACACTCATCGATCATGGCGCTATCAATTTAGTAGCGTCACACACTTACTACATATACTTATGTGTATACTTATACATACTCATATACTTAATTTGGCTTTGTAAGCTTGGTTGGGATGAACCGATTTCCGGTCAGTCACTTTCGGATTGGCATTCTTTGTGTAACAAATTGAGTTTGATTGGTAAAATAGTGGTCCCGCGATCTATTCGTTGCAACCGTGAGGCGGTTACAGTTTAGTTGCATGGTTTTTCGGATGCGTCCGAGAGAGGTTTCGGCTGTTGTGTGTATATTCGAGTCATTTATCAAGATGCTACTGCTTCCTGTCGTCTCTTGTGTTCAAAATCTCGTGTGGCTCCCCTACGACAAGTGTCATTACCTCGCATCGAGCTCTGCGTTTGTTTGTTATTATCGCGACTCGTATCTAAAATTATTCCTGCTCTTCATTCGTTTATTGATGATGTACATTTGTATTCCGATTCTATGGTGGCTCTTTACTGGATTCATGCGCAGTCTACGCGTTGGAAAACATACGTCGCTAATCGGGTTGCTGAAATTCAGCGTCGCACGTAAACTTATACCTGGCATCACATTGATTCGCGACGCAATCCTGCTGATATTATATCTAGGGGGTGTTTCCCGGACGTTTTGCGCGATTGCTCGCTTTGGTGGCACGGTCCTGGCTGTCTGTCTCAATCGTCAGAGTCTAATCCTTTCCCATCTTTCGTACCGGCCACTCCATCATCTTCGGAAGTCACCGCCGAAGAGAAAACTACACATAACCGTTCGCTAATGTCTACCCTGGCTGTTGACTTATCGTTGGACTTTTCCTCGTTACACCGGCTGACACGTGTATACGCTTACTGTTTTCGTTTCATCAGAAATGTTAGACACTCATCTGCGGACAAACTTTCGGGCGATCTGACCCCTGCAGAAATTCATCAGTCTCTCAATTTCTTCATAAAACAATCTCAATCGATCCACTTCCCAGGCGAAATTAGTTGTCTTCGGAACGGATCTTCTGTTTCCATCAGAAGCAAGTTGGCTTCTCTCGACCCGTTTCTTGACGACTCTGGAGTGATACGCGTGGGCGGACGATTGCAGCATTCCCAGTTACCTTACGATTCGAAACATCCTATCGTACTACCCCCTTCGGCGCATGTTACACGCCTTATCATCGAACGCGAACACATTCGCTTACTTCACGCTGGTGCTCAGCTCGTGCATCATTCTCTGCGTCAGCGTTGGTGGATTGTTAATGCCCGGCTAGTCATCCGTTCCATTATTCGTAAGTGTCTCAAGTGTATCCGGTTCAGCGCCACACAGCAGGTCCAGAGACTTGGTATTTTGCCATCCCCTAGAGTCACTCCTTCAAGGCCGTTTCTATTTTGCGCGGTTGATTATGGTGGTCCCTTCATGATTCGTCATGGCGGGCAGAAGTCTAGAACTCTTACTAAGGCTTACGTGTCTCTGTTTGTTTGCTTGGCAACTAGGGCCATTCACCTGGAATTGGTGTCCGACCTTACTGCCAGCGCATTTATAGCTGCTTTACGTCGTTTTATGGCACGTCGGGGTATACCCAGTCAGCTGTACTCCGACAACGGCACGAACTTCAGGAAGGCCCGCACCATCTTACATGACATTTACAACTTTTGGCACAATAAGGATGCCATCACCTCGATTAAGTCATTCACATCCTCTCAGGGGATATCATGGTCATTTATTCCGTCCTCCTCACCTCATTTCGGTGGCCTTTGGGAGAGCGGCATCAAGAGTTTGAAATTTCATCTGCGGCGCGTGGTAGGCAAATCTATATTAAACTTCGAAGAGTTCACGACCATTTTGTCTCAGATAGAGGCATTTCTGAACTCTCGACCTTTATTTGCTATTTCCTCGGATGTTAACGACCCGGTGCCACTTACACCTGGCCATTTTTTGATTTGCGCGCCCCTAACTGCGATTCCTGACCCAGACCTTTCTCACGTTCCTGTTTCTCGTCTTGGTCGTTGGCAGCTGATTCAGAGGTTTGTCCGGGACATTTGGAAGGCGTGGTCTCGCGATTATTTGCACCAGCTGCAACAGCGTCACAAGTGGAGGTTTGCCAAAGATAATGTTTCCATTGGTGACTTAGCCTTGATCATTGAGGATAACTTGCCTCCATTAGCCTGGAAATGTGGCGTGATCATCGCCACATTTCCCGGCCCAGATAACTTGGTTCGCGTCGTGGACATTCGCACGCCTACGGGTGTTTTGCGGAGACCAATACATAAATTATGTCTATTGCCAGAGCGAGACGAGATTTGACATTATGGTTATAGCGCAATGCGGCTTATTCCGCCATTGGCTTATTATTTATTACGACCATTTGGTCAACATAATTGTGATAGATTGTCACAAAATCTTTTTGTCAACTTTGCGTCATGGCACGCTTCTGATTATTACAGTTCTGGTGATATCTTAATATTTGTATTGTATGTTAATTTTTGTGGCATACTATGTCACACATTTTCATTGATGTTATGGGGTGTATTGCATGTCTTTGGGTGGTCTCATTTATGAAATGTTATTACATAATATTCGCATGTTTTGCTGTTAAGTAACCATGCATTCATTTCTTTATATGGTTTCTGATAAATATGTACTATTTTGGGAATGTCTTAAATTGTTAAATTGTTTCTGTAATTTCGGTGTTCTATTGTTGTTTGACATTACAATTATTTATCTTGTAATTATTCAAGTTATTGTAGTTGTATTCACATAAATTGTGTCGATGTAAAAACTATTGTAAGCGCCTGCCGTCTGTAACTGTCTCGTCTAATTTATTCACATTGTACTTCATATTTTATTCATTTTTGTAGGTAAGCATGCACAATTCTTTATTTAAAATTATGACATACATGTCATATCTGGGCTACATTCAGCATCTAGCTTGCCCACACATTGTTACATATTGTAAATTCCTGAAACTTCAGGAATATCAGGTCTACGTCGATACATGTCGCCCTCCTGAATATACAATAAAACATGCGACTGCAACATGTTCAACAACAATTTTGTTCATGTAATGAACTCTCTGTACAGGTCTACGGACCTTAGCTAGCATTAAGGTAACTCTATGACTTGCATATTATGTATTTTCCTTTCATGTTTTATAATGTTACATACTGCGCACACTTGTGTCAGTAATAGTGGTTAACCAGACTTATTGGTTCATGAAACAGCTGTTTGCCTAACCTTGGCCTACAGTCGCTTATCTGCATGCTTATCTCTAAACTAGCGGCCGATTGCCGTTATCTAATCTCAACTCAAGGTTCAACTTAGCCTTGAAGCTGATTCTCGTTTCTAAGAACTGCTCTATTTTTAATTAAATTGTAAATGTATTCTAATTTATTAAAAATGTATTAAAAAACCTTTTTGATTTTTGACGGGCAGTTTATGGACGGTAGCGCGATGATTTTATTTTTCTAGGTTGGCTAATCTGATTTATATATCGCATCAACGTTCGCGTGATTGTACCTTGCCCAGTGCACATTCAGTATTCTCGGCGTTCGGTTCGCCGAACTTTCTCTGTCAAGTTAGTGTCGACATTAAATGTAGGCTTTAGGCCTTATTATTTTTTATTATGGCCGACTAGGCCCTCTTCATGAGTAACTAAATTTATATTAATTCAATATGCAGCATTAGCCAGCCTACTTCAATTTTTACAGCTGTAATGTAATCAGTCAATATTAAAACTATTCGTATACAGTCCACTTCTTTTTATTTCTTAATGTAATTTTTAATTCATTCTACACATAATCTTCAATCACCATGGAAGACCAGCTAACAGAATATAATTCAAGAAACATAATTTTCGCCCACTTGGGCCCAACTAATTAATTCTTCCTGTCCACACTTGTGGAACATTACTTTTATTCATCAGTTTCGGTCCACTCGGACCGGGACCATCCAGGACCTAATTCATGTGTTTATGCAAACAGTTTCTTCCTTACATCAGTAATTCGACCTGTTATCTTACGTTTCTTTGTAGTTTTTAACACTTGGTTGTTTTTACCTACAACCTCTGTTTTCATAGTTCACTTGAAACTTTAACACAATAAAGTTTAATCTCACCACATAACCTTACGAATACTCAGTACACAGAAGTACCTACACAGAACCAATATGTCAACAAACAAGTAAGTAGAAAACAACATCTGTTTTTTACCAACTGGCAATGTTGGCAACATGATATTCCCCCTTTTTCACTGTTTCACCACGATAATCCTTCTTTTTCCCGATTTTAAAATTTCTATAACTTCTAAACCCTCTCTCTTAATGCAATATAGGTTAGACAGTGATAAACCAAATATTCCAAAGTACAAAAAGTAAAAATGGAAAATTTTGACATTCCCCCCTTTTTCGTAGACCCTTCAACAGGGATCACAACGTCACAGTGTTCAGAAGGAACCAAGGAAAACTAACATAAGTCTTAGAAATAAGTTAAGAAGGACACCCGCTTAAAGTTTAATAAAAGCTTAGACGTTTAAAAACTTATTCACGCCCGTGATACATGAATCCTTGGTAGAAGAGAGGATAGTGATTCATGCTACTGAAACAGCGTTTCTAAACGTTTCCAGTCTTACACTCACTCCTAGATAGGAAATGAAACAAACAAATGAGATATAAGTGGATACGTGGCTACTCTCAGCACGCCACTGAAGTAGAAGAGGCTTACTACGTTGGACGTTTGAGTATTCTGAGCTTACAAAGTAGAGGTATTCTCAGTAGGGTATCGCGTTTCCTAAGTATTAAGCAAATATGTTCTTATGCACGCAAACAAGAGAGTGCTGATGTTATTCTAAGAAACACGTTGAGAGATGTAAAGAGGATAGTATTACATTGAAGTCGATATCTGATATGTGTACATGTTTTGTATGCGCTAGCTTACACCAAGACTCTTATACAGCAGTAAACTGAATGTTCGTATAAAATCATTTATAAATAGAAATGTTACAGGATTTATGTTATACAAGTGTTGATAAAGGGTTTTGCAAAATCCAAAACCAAATATGTTTTTATAATGGCCATTGTAGTTGTATTAATTTAAAATCTTCTTATTCCCAACATGCCTTCTCTCGGCTGCCTCCGTTTCCAAATTCTCTTGTAGCTCAAAATGTTTCCGAATTCTCTTGAAATCATTGTGACGATTTCATTAATAAAAAATATGTTAATTAATTAAGTTGATAATGTATAAGCTGAGAAATTTTAAATTCTTAATAAAATCTCACATTGTAGACTAAATCTTATGCAATCATTAAAGGGTAATAACATTTAATGTAAGTCTAATAATAAAATTAAAAGGGAATGGAATTGTACAGAAAGGGTAAAGCTTATTAAGTAATCCTGCATAAACAGGCACTGACCAGAATTAACTTGTTTTCTGACCCCTAAATAAACTAAGTATTATTGTAAATTTGTTATTATTTAAATAATTAAATAAGACCATTGTTACGTACTTTGATAACTTCTGTAACTAAGAATATATCTATAGTTAATAATTTAATCAAACTTTAGTCCTTTAATTAAATTAGAAACAAGGAACTACTTTTATGTTGCCTAGTAATTGTCTTGAGATTACTACTCTCCCCCTTAACTATTTCTGCCACTTGCAATGGAGCGCTCGCGCCGTAAGCAGCGTAAAGCGTTGTTTCGCTACGTATATATAAAAATGTGAAAGGCTTGATTCAATGACTATTTAAATAAGTAAATTTGTGTGGTGATGACATCTCTCTCTATTATAAAATAACGAACTATGTAATTTATACAGTATTACAACCAAGAAGGTGATATTCAACTAATCTATAATCATGTGAGGTGTATAACAGTGAAACGAACTTTCTATTAATGTATTCTAACTACAAGAATTACTAAGAGTTACTACAGTCGCCTGAGATGAGTGTACCACACCAGGAATGATTTGACATACTTCGAGAACTTCACCGTCACAATATGACAAGGTAACGACAGACCTTCAGGAAACACCCGGCGGACCGAAGAACCAATTCTGCAGCAACTTCAGGAAACACACAGGTGACATGGAGGCTTGTCTTCCATGGTTAAGAGTTACAAGAAATTATAACCCACAAAAGACAATTTAACTTATCATATTAAAGACTTTAAAACTTCACCTTTAAATGTAATAACATTAAAGACTTTAAAAGACAGACATTATATGTAACATGTAGTCTAAAATCTAATAACACTGGTTACAGCAAAAGAGTAATAATTTAAACTAAAAGTTTTGTTGTTTTAAAAGATTAATAAAAACCATTCTTCAAATGGTTAAATTTTCAATATTGTACATGGCAAGGTGACCATTATTCATTTAATATATTTAATCCCGGATCCGTGGAATTAATTTAAAAAGATGTACATCATATTTTGAGGCCCCTTTGTAAAGGAGTAATATATATATATATAATCATATAGTAAACCATATTGTTTGAGAACTTTCAATAGAGAACTTAATCACCAAATGTAATAAAGAGATGTCATCTGAGTACCGAGTAAACTGAGTGCATAAATCAACAGTCTCCCCTTCCTAATATCCTGCTATAAGAATTGTTTTATTTGTTGTGATTATTTTCAGTGCGTCACAACGAAGGCAGCCTGTATAATTGGCAGATCCAATTATTGCGGGTTCCCTAAGTTATAACACAAGAGAAGATGTTATATCATTTCTCAAATCGTTAGCAATAGAATAATATTAATTTTGTTTAACCACATAAGTGTATATGAATGTACATATGTATACAAATTGTTCCATAGAGTATGTGATCCCATTGTTGTCTATAGTACAATAAATCATTCTGCAGTTCTCTATCCGTAATCATTTCCAGTTTTTTTAATTTTCATAACTCTAAGATAACAGAGCTTAAAAAAGTGATCCATTTCCAACTTTTGAAAAATGTAAAAATCTTTGCCGTGTGTCAGACATAACAGAATTTTAACCCACATCTATCAACTAATAAACTTTAGAGCTTACAAGACAAGAAAGTGTCAGAAGCTTAAAAAGTTTTTAGATAGTTAGAAAAATGTAGGTGGTGATAAAAGTTACGAGGAATTTTATTCAAAATACAAACACCGTACCTATCTTTAATGGTTTGATTAGCTTAATATCTCTCAATGCCCTTCCAAAATATTGGACTTTCTTCATATTATTTGTAAGCTACTAGTGACAAACAAAATTTACATATTGATAATACTTGTATATGTGCGTGAAAATTATTAGGTACAGTTCTATAGACATTTAAGAAAATATATATAAACTTAAAAGATAGGTTAAAGTATTTTTGTAGTTTGAATTTTTGTTTTTAAATTTAAATAAAAACCAGTCTAGTATTTACAAAAATTAGTATTAACGTATGACTGTTTTATAGTGTTATCAGGGCTTTCTTAATATATCTGATAATCAAGATTTTCTTCTGATAGTACAATTCCTTATTCCATCCATTAATAACCGAATTTTGCTCAAAATAAGTCACTTTTGCAGGTCACTGAGCTTACTAGTTCCAGACGTTAACAGATTATAGGATAACTTAGGAAGAAATATTATCGTAGAGATTGTCTAAATAATATGTTAGGTTGAAAGAGGAACTATGTATTCACATGGTTATAAATATATCAAGTTAAATGTATATTATTATTCCTGTATAACTTAGTTTATTGAAAACATATCTTCAAAATAAATTATCACTACTATGAAATTTAATTTTAGAACATACATTATGATTAAACTGTAAAAATTCTTAAGAACCTTTTACAATTAATATCATTAAGATATAATCATTACCAAAAATGTATATTATTGCAAGGCTGGTAGGTTATGAATATATGGTGTTTACGCGTTTAAATTTCAGTGGACTATACTTTCCCCAGTTGTACTAAACATCACTAAATATATTACAAACGTATTATAAATATTCTTGTATTCTCGTGTTATAGGTGTAAACGTAGCACACATGAGTTACCAACAGTGGTGACTCTATCCAGAAGTCAACCACTTTCAGCTTGTGACCGACCGCATTAATAACAAACCGCGGTCGTGTATCAGTAACTTACACCAGGTTTACCACATGTTGCACTAGACACTAACCGTGTCTAGTCATGACGGAAACACGCGTCAGGGTTGGTGTCAGTTACGTCACCACGTGTGACAGATTACGTCAGTTTTACAACGTGCGCAGTAACCAGTATTATGGTTTTGTCGCTGAACTGCAAACAGTAACCGACACAGAGTTTAAAAAGCGGCAATAAATAATTGTCTGTAAGCTAAATATTAATTTCTTATTTAGTAACTTCTTCTGCTTTTATCCGTTGTAAACTGCTTTAAATGCAGTATGATGGTTTTTAACCTAAGTTAATAAGACTGGATAAAGAATGTAATTCTCTGGAATAGAGTTCTCTTAACAAAAGTGAAAATCCGTTCACGCAAACATATTGAAAATTTTCTACAATTTTTGTAGGAAAATCTATGATTGTCATTTATATGGCACACACTATTTATTTTAAATTGTTTGGTGATGGTAATTTATAATTATAACAAACTACTTTTAAAGCAGAAACAGTTGTAATTCCTTTTCATCAGTTTTCCTTATTGACAGTGTTATATTTTACCAAAAAATGTTATTAAGTCACAGCATGCTTTGCGATACGTAGAAACAGATGGTCAAACGCTAGAGTGTAGCTGTCAACAATGCTGACTTCGTGGCTTATTCTGTGTGTTGTAGTTCCGTCTACACAGACATTATGTTCCAGTGTTAATTACCATTTTCTTAAAAAAAAACTTGTAAATTCTTCTTTGTAGAAAATTTTAACACTTTATTGTATGGTGGCAGACACCAAGGAATTAATCTATCATTATTAGCTTTTTCAATAAGCATTGCACGAATAATATATTTTATCAACACACAGTTGGGATCTAACTGTCATTATAGTTTTTTACGAAGATTAAACTAATATTTACTACAGTTATCTATAATATTATTGTAGCAATTACTATATGAAATGTATAAAGTCGAAATAGCCTACGGCATTTAAATGTAATAAAATAGGAAAATATGATATATTTTCTTTAGATTAAATACATTGAATACATTTGCTGATGTTTGAATTGAATGATGTTTGCTGGTTCATTTTCTTTTTATTAGATACAATTAACAGAAATACATAAAAGTGGTTTTCATTATTAGAGTTGTCAATACATTAAAATTTTCATTCACATTTAAAATTAATTTTGACGTCGCAGTTAAGAGCACAGGCCGATTTTAATTGAATTTTAGTAATATGTAATTAGGTGACATTTAATTTTCTGTGAGTTACTATAAAGAAGGAAAAAATACTATAATTTTAACACATTTTAAAACCAATTACTAAATTGTAAAAAACTGAAAAGAAGAAAAAATATCTGTTTGCTTAACGTCTCCTTAAATTAGATTAATGTGAGCGGTTTTAATAAAATTCATCTGTGGATTTGATGATAAAACCTGAAACGTCTTCCATATTTGGTTGCTTTCGGAGAATTCTTCGAAAACTTCAATAATTGCAATTATGTTTTTAAAGTCGTCTTGCGTTATGCTCCGCGTAAAAAAATGTCTTGTACGCCAACGATTCACTCATATTACATTGAGTATCCTCAGGTCTATAGGTATCCTGAGGATACTCAATATAATATGAGTGAAACGTTGTCATACAAGACATTTTTGACGCGGTCCATACCGGAAGAAGATATAAAAACTTAATGAACACCTGCCGCGGAAGCCTACGTGAGAATATAACAATTGCGTTTGTCTTAGGATGAACAGATGCTAATAACATATCTTTTCCGGAAAGGGAAGATGAAGGAAAACTTGATAACCCATGTCTGACCACCACAATCTATGGCCAACTATGTCTCAGAACTATGGTGGAAAAACAAACACACTATAAAATACAGGGTGTCTAATGAAACGAAGAATTTTGGATATATGTTTGTACCCATGACCATAGCCATATAAAACCCAGTCTTTCAGTTTAGTTATAAAGAGGAATAACACTGTTGCACACCACTGTAGAAGAATTCTCTTTTCGATTACGTTTTCAACCTGCACAGTTCATCATCAGATCGGAAATATCTGATTTATGATGAAATATATGATCTGATGATGAGCTGTTAAGCTTAAAGGCGCTAATCGAAAAAAAAAACAGATCCTTCAACAGTGGTGCAAGATTGTTATTTCTGTTTGAGATTATAACCACTAACACATTAAAACCACTTTATTAAATAAGTTAGTTATACTGAATCATTAGAGTAATGAGACGTCATATGACAGTTATCTGTCATATCATTTTACAAGACCAGTGACAGAGTTAAAGCCGCGCGTAGAGAATTTCGTCGTTACTCTAATCTGAAACGTCAACATAGTGTTTCGTCGGTACATGCAATTAAAATATGGGTACGCAATATTGTAAAAACATATTTGGCTCTCGAAAGAAATCTTTAGGCAGAGTGCGAACCGTCCGTACACCAGCCAATGTCGAGACTGTTCGGTCTGCTGTCAGAAAAAGTCTACATCGATTAGTTTTTCGACAATCAGTGTCTTTACTGTTTTATCGTTCGAGCGTCCAAAGGAATATTGTTGGAAGACTTTCATTGCCACCTGTGTAAGCTACAACTTACAGCTACAAGTACCGAAATCAAATGATCATCTGACACTTCGATAATTCTGTAGAAAGCACAAACATTTTGTTTTTATTTATAAATAAGCGCTAATAAAAATATTGTTAGAAACAGAAATATGTGTAATTATTTAATAAAATAATAAAAATGCTATTAAAGGTTGGAAATTAAAAGGTAATGACGAAATATATCAAAGTATAGAAAATATAACAGAAACAATGAGAAAAAGAAGACTATTAGTTTTTGGACATTTATATAGAATGGACGACAATAGGTTGACAAAGCAAATCTTCAGATATCTGTGAGGGAAGTAGTCAATACCAAGTTGGATTAAAGAGGTCCAAAAGGATTTAGAAAAAATAATATAAATGCAGAAGAAGCAATTGAAAGAGATGTTTTTCGGGCAAAAGTATTAAAAATGGAAGGAGTCCAGGGTAGGAGAGAGAAAAACGCAGGTTCTAAGTGGAATTAAGACAGGTCCACAGTGAAAAGACACAGTGAAAAGATGAAAGATGAAAGAATATTGGAAAAAAGAAAAGAACAAAGCATAAAGAACTGAAATTGGCATGTGGTCCTTAGATGGCCGATATAAAAAAAACGCTAATGAAAATATTGTTAGAAACACACAAATATCTGTAATTATTTTATAAAATAATAAAAATTCTTTTAGTTTTTTACCGTATTTCCTCAAGTAGTACGATGTTATTACAAGGAGCAAACATCTGAACTCATATCTGTTGAGTTAATGTTAAGATTAGAATTCAATATTTTTTCTAGCGTACTGCAATAGAAAGGAAAAAAAAATTAGGAAAGCAAACTACAATCCGTTAGATAACAGGTAATACTCTTCGTTATAGAAAAATTAATACATTTTCTATTTCTAATGTGACTACTTGAATATGTTAAAAAAATTACCATGTTTTTTTTATTGAGGAACCTGTATGCAGGTACCTCCTTATAGTTTTAAGTAGACGTGGTGGTTGCTTGACAAAAACCCAATACAGTATAACACAAACATTTATACTTTATAAAAGGAAACTGTATGTGACGTTTAACATTGTTCCGTTTCGAAATGTAGGACTCACTCTAAACTAAAATAGCTGTTATTACTTTGATATTAGGTTTATATATTCTTTTCAAAAATTGAAGTTATTTTCAAGCAAAACTTTCTGCGTTGTTTGTGTAGTATAAACACATAAATTAAAAGTTTGTAATTTTTGGATATAGAATTTACCATAGCGCGCAAAATTATAACACAAAAATATACGTTTCAAAAATGCGGCAAGAATGCTTGACACTCACAGAAAATTTACGCATTTGCAATGATAATTCTTAAACTTTATTGTAATTCTTAAAGCTTTAAAGCCATGCGCAAGCATACGTTTTAAGCGTTTAGTAAGGGGCTCATGTCAAAAATATTGTTACAACGGTCTCCTTGATGGTCGAATGTTACAGCGGGAAACAAAATACAAGACACCAATGAAGCCACTAAAAACCACCTTTAATTATCACAATTAATAATTTGTAATCAACAAGTTAGTCTCTTACAACAATTCAAGTAACAATTGCCCCACACAATTATAATGTCAACTATAAAGAATTCCGCACTAATTATAACACTTCGCTACCAATCACTCGATCCGCGCTAAAGAAATCGCCCAACACCACTGAACTCATAAGCCGGCTGCCAGAAAGCCGGCTTATGATGATAATGCGTACCTCAAGTGGCCTCTTGAAGAATCTAGAACAAACTTTAACGCGGCCTTGACTGAGGCAACACCTGTCACACAAGGCAAGAGGACGGGGCGAGGACTCTCTCGGCTATTCTAGATGGTTCCATTCGTTTCACTATACTGATTTAATTATCTCCTTGTATACACGTTATGTGTTGTTTTTTAGTATACGTACATTCAGCATACGTGAACTCTTGAACAAAAACAGTTAATATAAATATAGTGTAAAAAGTTATGGAAAGTCTTGGCTGTGAAAAAAAAAACAGACGACAGTATACATCTTTGAAAACTTATAAGACGTTTTTATATGAGGTAGAATTGATCGTTTGGTACACAGTTATACTGATTAAGCGTTTACCCACTGAGATGGTGTCGCTGAGACTAAGTCAGTCTAAGCCTACCGAAGCTACTGAATAAGATTACGGTAGCGTATTTTTGCCACCCAAAATTAGTTACTGCCTGCCCAAATATTGTTACGACTGCCACTTGGATCGTTGTATTTAAACAATGAACATTAAATTACTGAACGCCATTGTAATCTCTAGTAAAACTTTAATGATAGCCTTAATAGACAAAACAACGATACACACTTCTATACAAACAATTCTTAAATCTTACGATTGTTCAGCACACACTAATGTAACGTAAAATATCGGTATGGAGAACCACACATGACTTCCATGTTCTAAGACTTATATTTAAAATCGTTTACTTGAATTCGGGTCGATAATTTATAACAAGTTCGGTGTGTTATGTCGAGTTTACGTTTGACAAATTGAAGTGAAACATTTCCATAGAAACTATTTCTTTGTTACCGATAACGTAGTACACATATAAAAAAATTTTACCCTCCCCATTCAACTACCCTTTTTATTTATAGATAGTTCATCTACCTTTCTACAGTGGATTATTATGACCCTCTTTTCAGGATACTTTATTTACCAAAATTAAGAACTTTACTCTTGTTAAAACGTAAAACGTTGCCGGTAAACTACCCCTCCCCCTTAACCGATCTTCATCAAAATCAATAGGCCTTGAGTCCTCTACAACTCGGGCACATATGCAAAAAATTATTTGATTCCGTTTGAATTTGCGGATTTATCGCTCGCCATAGGAAAAATTCTACATACAGACACCCAGGCAGACACTTTTCGAAAAATGACTTTTCTTCGTGTTTGGGGATATTACAATCAGAATCAGCACTTGTCTCGAACATAATTTTTTTTCGCGATCACCATACTTCCATTTCCTTAAGGAACATAAAAGTAATAAATAACACCTGTTTAAGGGAGCCACAATAAGTAACATATAACGAAACTATATAAAATTTAAGAAAAATATACAGATCACAAATTACAGTAACACTTCAATTTGTAACATGAGGATGTATAGGCCTAATGTGAAGTGTAGAGTATAAATTTCATGTATCAAACAAATACACTAAGCATCGGTTTGTATTGGAGTTCGTACCTGTCATTATATTTGATTAGTAGGTATACAAGCAAGCAGAGTCTCTAATTTGTATTTGAAAGTCGAATAGCACTGCGGTGGATATGCATAATCAGAATCGTGGTTGCAATCAGTTGGTGTCAGTTTATTCAACACAACACACACAATTCGGACCGCGTTGCAAATTATGTTCTTTACTATTTTTTCAGTAGACTTTCTTTCTTTCCTGATAATTTTTTCCTCTTCTGTAATTTTACCTTGTCTCTTTTGTCTGTTGATCTTTTCTTCCAGCACAAATCTTCTAAATTTTCCTCTGCATATTACTGTCTTTAATTATTTTTCGTCTACATTTTGATTTGTTGTAAGTCTTTCTTTAATTTTCCGTGGAATCCAGAATTTTCCATGTCTTATAGATATTTAGATATCTATTCATTAATTTTTTTTATTTTTATTAAACTTCCATAATGTTTTAATTTTTATTTTTGTTTTCCTTAATAGTCTTCTTTCTACTTTTCTTCTATTTGTGTCGGCCATCTGAGGACAAAATGAAAATTTCAATTCTTTATTCCTTGTTTTTCTTTATTCTTTAATATTTTTTTATATTTTTACTGTGTCTTTTCTTCCTGTCTTCAGTCCGCTTTGAACCTGCGTTTTTCTCTCTCCTACCCTGGTCTCCTTCCATTTTTAGGACTTTTGCCTGACAAACTTTTCTTCAATTGGTTCTTTTTCTTTTATATTATTTTTTCTAAATTCTTTTTGACTTCTTTAAACCAACTTGATGTTGACTTCTTTTCCCACAGATATTTCAAGATTTTTAAAATCTGTTTCGCTAACCTATTGTCGTCCGTTCTATATAAATATCCAAAAAATTCTAGTCTTCTTTATCTTACTGTTTCTGTTATATTTTCTATTCTCTCATATATCATTACATCTTAATTTCTAACCTTCTGAAGTTTTTCGTGGGCCTAATATTTTTCTAATATTCCGTCTTTTCAATACTTCTAGTTTGTCTAAATTATAATTCATTGCTATACATTCACTTGCATATAGGCATTCTGGCCTCACTACAATACTGTAATGCTTTCTACTTTTAATATTTTTTCTACTGTAAATGGTCCTAAATATTATAACGAAAAAAATTAGTGGTGGTGTAGTGTAAATGTGTTGTAAAATGTCGGGCGTTACCTCCGCGCACTTTTGTTACTTACTGTTGACTGGATCCTCTGCGGTGATGTAGTCCTGTAACACAACTTAATACTATCTTTTTTGTGGGCGCCACTTGGAATCGTTTGTTCCAAGAATAAAATGTGATTAATAAAAAAATTAAAATTTTTAAATCTTGCTCCTATGAAAAAATATAAACAAGTCAGTTTAGCTTGAAAAAATCAGGTAAGTTTAATGATTCTTCAAAAACAAACAAATCGTCTGAAGGACTAACATTCATATAAAAAATTATAAAATTGCAGAGTTACAAAAGAAAAAATTCATAAGTTATTCTTATTATTATTATTGACAATTTTATTTATCCAATAAAGTATCGGCTAGTGTTTTAAAATTTTTTACTCAGTTGAAAAGCATGAGTTTATTATGTGAAAAAATCTTTACTCTCAGGACGTGACTCCTTTGAACTACCAAGACATATCAATAAGATGCCTTACAAGAAAAACTAAGTGATTTGAAGGTGTGTGGCATTTGTAGTACAACTGTGTGATAAATGTAACCAGGTAAAAAAATTGACTTTAATTTCGGTAACTCACGTTCCAATGGTTAATTAATCTCGCACTGGACACTCCTCTCGGGTAGTTTTTCAATCTCGCCTCTTCTTGTGTGCACTGAACCTATTTTAAGTCAAAATTGCGATCATTTACTATTTCCGCACTTTTTGTAAAAACGTTTGGCAGTAGATTATCGTTCAAACGCCGCCACTACGAAACATCTGTTTCGCGTTGATTCAGAAATTGGCCGCCGTAGCGCTGATTCCCATGCAGTGTCGAGAAAGGCTTTGTGTATTGTTTGTTTACGTTAAGGGGATTATTGTCAAGTTAGTCAGTCTATGCGAACACAGCAGAATTCGTTCTCTATTTAAAGTTTTGGTCCCTCCTGGGCCGTTGACGTTCTGGCTGCGTGATTTCTATTAAAATTTGCCGTGTCGCTGCTCTATTTCAGCAACACTTTGGCGTAGATTCTTGTAGAGGTTATGTCAGTCTGTTTGTCAATGTACGGGAAAAGCCTTTCTTCGGGTCTTGTGTCGATTTCTCGCCTCTCGGTTTCGCCTTAGCTGCGTTGATCAGTGTCGTGGGTGATGCATCAGTTCTGGAGTTCAAGTTTCAAGTGTTTTTGGGGCGAATTTGGTCTCTCTTTTATACTAATTCAGGCTGATTGTTTTCATCGACTTCCGGTATATTTGCGTAAAACTTCTTTCTAGATTGTTCGAGAATAAACGAAATGGAATGTCATGGAACAATTTTCACTTCCGTAGAAGCTTTTAGAACGAATTTCTTATTCTTCATACTAAGGATATTTCAAAAATTACTCTGGTATTTATCAAACAGTTTTACATTAGTACTCACAATTTGTATGACATTATTACATTTAGATTCTCTGTTTTCAACTGAATCTAGCGATACTAATTATGATTGGTTTTTAATTAAATTAAGTCTAATAAGTAACACAATATACAACTCCCACCTTGGGTTGTTGTCATGAAAATTCAATTTTTATAACAAAAAATAGTTGTGGAATTATTATGTTCCTTCCACAATCTAAACATCCAACATTACTACCTTCCTATAACAAAACAAACAAATTTTAACATAGATAATACTTATAAAATTACAATTTTACATGGCCTCTGCTCATGGCCTAGATTTCTTGTTAATGTTATAACACAATAATTAGTCTCTTTCTTTAATATATGTAGTATTTCACTAGTGTACACTCAGAGTTTATTATATTGTCTGTCTTTTGTGATACCTGGTTACTCTTTACATACATTATTATCATTACAGGATGACATAGCATCATTGATTGGTCTTGAGATGTCCTTTTTCATAGTGTGACAAATCTCACTCTCATAAGTTAAATTCTTTTATAATTGACTTTATTTTCAACTGAGTTTGTTCGTCTTTAAGGTATACAGAAGTATTGTACCATTCTATTTTATTTTTTGTTAGCATTTTGTATATATTTAGCCAGATATGATTATTTTTGTACTGGATGATTGGCTCCAGCCATATATGGTATAGGTAAATATGTTGCTAACTCGATTATTACAACGTTAAAGTTAGTCAGATACATTAGTATAGTCGCTTTATATCATATTTCAACTTTCTAATGCAATTTGGTTGCATTTTGGCAACATTAAATCCATAAATTATACAATATTATATGCCTACCACATGTTTTTAGTTAATACTGTTTTTGGCTATTTTGACTGGCTTTTATTCATTTGACAGCTTTCTTTATTTAAGATAAATTGTTCACTTTTATCTGCTTGACAATTACACATAGTTTTTATTTCAGTCTGATAATAATTAATTTTTTCATGAAATCTGGGTGTATGGTCTCAAATCCAACACATTAATATTTTTTGTCATAACAAATATATAATTTTTATTTTAACTTAAACTCTTTCTAATAATGTATTTAAGTCATTTAATACATTTATTTTATTTACATTACATAATATAATAATGGATCATGCCCATTCATTCACAAAAAATAGTTCTTAATACTCTATTCAGACTTAATAATTAATGACTTTGTTTTGGTTGATTCTGACATTATTCGTCTCTCTTATAGTGTCTTATGGTTTTTTCACTGTTATTCACTTTAATAATATATATGGGGTTTGTGTCTTAGTCAAAGTCTGGTCGTTTTTCATGTTAGTAGTAATAATTATTATACAAAATTACACAATTTTTTAGGACTACTTGGGTTCGATACTGTTCACCTCACTTTCCTCTTATGATAACTTACTATGTAAATGATTTCCTTTATGGAACGTTCTGTGAAGTTACAATATTCACATGCGTTTAGTGGTTTAAGACTTTAAACACAGTTTTGTAATGTCTTAATTTGACATTTCTGCTTAGTTTTAAGTCTGCAGTTACATATATGCGATTTACACCTTTTTCCCCCTTCTTTTCATAAATTCTTTTTTCAGTTGCTGTTATTGTTATACTATTGTCTGAGTATTTTAACTTTTTAATCTTTGTTTATTCTACGGTTTCTGAAGTCAATTTCATCTTTGCACTATTTAATGTTTAACAGCCATTCCGCTTTACCATATATGACGCAATTTACACTAATGTCTACAACCATAGTAACGTTTTATTATCTTGGTATTTAGTCTACGTATTTTTTGAGAAATTAACATTATTCTTAACCAAAACATTCACATGTTAATTGTGTAGTATAAACGAATAAAATAAACGTTTACTCAACTACTGAGAGTAAAATTTTCCGTAGCGTGTATATGTATAACACAAGAATTATGTTTTATAAATCCAAACAGGGTCCTTATTACTCAAAGATAGTTTATGCTGTTGCAATGCAAATTGTTATATTTTGTTGTTCATACTTTTAAATTCACATATTAAGAGGTTTGCAGTAAAGATATACCGCTTTTAATGGCTTGTAGTATGTACGTTATGCTTTAGTTTTTAGCACATTTACATCAGCAGATCTGAGAGACTTAAAACAAAAACAGTTGAAAAAATTCTGCTGCAGAAAACTGAAGGAAGTATTGTCTGTGAACAACTGACAGTAACCTCTGTTATCTAATAAAACCTTGTTATATGGGATTTACTTGATAGTTGATTGGAATTCTACTGACTAGGCGTTCATCCCATGGATCTCTGATAAAGAGTCAGTCCAACCTTAGCAAAACCACTGACTAAGATTATGGTGTTGTGGTTCTGTTACCTAAACGTAGTTACTAGTGACATTACCTACAAAATAGAGATACGACTGCTGCAAGTGTTCAAAAATATAAAATCAAAAAACTGGACACTACAGAAATTTCTATTAAGATTTTAATGCCAGTATACTCATAAATGAAAAAAAAAGAATAATATATACACTCGTGTGCAAACAGTTATTCAAGACAAACGACTGAACTGATTAGAAGCAGGTTGTTAGGAACGAAAAAAGACCAACTAGTAAAGATTTTGTTTTTAATATATGCATTAGAAATATGATATGATTTTGATGTGTTGGTGATGGTTTCTTGTTTTTTTAAACAACATATGAGAGAAAATAAAATCAAAATACACATTTGTTATACTTTGCGAAAGTACAAAATCAAACTGCTGTTGACTTGAGATTATGAAATTATATATATTTCATACAAAAAATTCTTTTCCGAAATCAGTCTTTATGTGTGCTAAATTTGATAGCTTTCCTTGCAAATTAAATTAGGTTTTTCTAGTACGACTAGTCGTACAACTTGCAAATAGTTGTCAGAGCCCATCGGAATAACCCAAAGCGTTCGGCAGGGTTGCAGTCTTCCTGCTGTTTTATTTAATATCTATATAATGATGCCATAAGAAAATGGAAATTAGACGCCCCTAAAGAATTATACTTAGGGAAAGGATTTTTTAAAATATTTTAATGTATGCAGACGATCTTGTGATCATCCAAGGGAATGAAAATTACCTCCAAAAGGTGTTGTTTTACCTTACTGACATTTTGGCAGATTACAACCAAAACATTTCCTTATCCAAAACAAAAGTTATTTCTTCCTTTGAGGTAAAGTACATTAGAACAAAAATTATAATACAGGACTCGCCAATAGAACAGATGCCATATTCCACGTATCACGACATATCAAAATGATAAGCAGGTTGAAAGCAAAATTAGTGTCTTCCAGTTGCTTTGTGGCTGCATCATTAAACATTTAAAGAAGAAAACAAGGAAAGAGATTGAAATATTACAATGCAATGGCCATACCTTATAACCTCTTCTCTTGAGTTATAACTTAGGGAACCCGCAATAATTGGATCTGCCAATTATACAGGCTGCCTTAGTTGTGACGAGCTGAAAATAATCACAACAAATAAAACAATTCTTATAGCAGGATATTAGGAAGGGGAGACTGTTGATTTATGCACTCAGTTTACTCGGTACTCAGATGACATCTCTTTATTACATTTGGTGATTAAGTTCTCTATTGAAAGTTCTCAAACAATATAGTTTACTATATGATTATATATAGATATTACTCCTTTACAAAGGGCCCTCAAAATATGATGTACTTTTATTTTATTTATTCCACGGATCCGGGATTGAATATATTAAACGACTAATGGTCACCTTGCCATATACAATACTGAAAATTTAACCATTTGAAGAATGGTTTTTTTTAATCTTTTAAAACAACAAAACTTTTAGTTTAAACTTTTACTCTTTTGGTATAACCAGTGTTATTAGATTTTAGACTACATGTTACATATAATGTCTGTCTTTTAAAGTCTTTAATGTTATTACATTTAAAGGTGAAGTTTTAAAGTCTTTAATATGATAAGTTAAATTGTCTTTTGTGGGTTATAATTTTTGTAACTCTTAACCATGGAAGATAAGCCTCCATGTCACCTGTGTGTTTCCTGAAGTTGCTGCAGAATTGGTTCTTCGGTCCTCCGGGGGTTTCTTGAAGGTCTGTCGTTACCTTATCATACTGTGACGGTGAAGTTCTTGGAGTAAGTCAAATCATTCCGGGTGTGGTACACTCATCTCAGGCGACTGTAGTAACTCTTAGTAATTCTTGTAGTTAGAATACATTAATAGAAAGTTCGTTTCACTGTTATACACTTCACATGATTATAGATTAGTTGACTATCACCTTCTTGTTTGTAATACCGTATAAATTACATAGTTTGTTATTTTATAATAGAGAGAGATGTCATCACCACACAAATTTACTTACTTAAATAGTCATTGAAACAAGCCTTTCACATTTTATATATATACGTAGCGAAACAACGCTTTACGCTGCTTACGGCGCGAGCGCTCCATTGCAAGTGGCAGAAATAGTTAAGGGGGAGAGTAGTAATCTCAAGACAATTACTAGGCAACATAAAAGTAGTTCCGTGTTTCTAATTTAATTAAAGGACTAAAGTTTGATTAAATTATTAACTATAGATATTCTTAGTTACAGAAGTTATCAAAGTACGTAACAGTGGTCTTATTTAATTATTTAAATAATAACAAATTTGCAATAATACTTAGTTTATTTAGGGGTCCGAAAACAAGTTAATTCTGGTCAGTACCTGTTTATGCAGGATTAATTAATAAGCTTTACCCTTTCTGTACAATTCCATTCCCTTTTATTTTATTATTAGACTTTATATTAAATATTATTATTATTTAATGATTGCAATAAGATTTAATTTAAAAATGTGAGATTTTATTAAGAATTTAAAATTTCTCAGCTTATACATTATCAACTTAATTAATTAACATATTTTTTATTAATGAAATCGTCACAACCTCAACTAATGTATGGTAGAGAGACTTGGATTAGAAAGGCCAAAGATATATCTAGAATACAAGGAGCGGACATGAGGTTCTTGAGTGCTAAAAAGTGTTGTAACAGAAGAGATCCTTTCATAAATGAACATATTAGAATGGGAACTAGGCATAGCTGAAAGCTTAAATGAGAAAATCTCCCGGAACAAAACGGAATGGCGGTTACACGTAGAGATAATGGATCCAACTAGATTTTCAAGAAAAGGCATTGACTATCATCCAAGGGGGAAGACAAGTCTGCGAAGACCCTGTAAGCAATGGTTGGATGACTTCCATTGAGACTGGAACAGACTACTAGCCTAAGCCGTAAAGGATGAAGACGACGCAACTTGCAAATAGTCTAACCTCTATATGAAATATTGTACAACTTCTGTTAAGGTAGCTTTGCACTAAAACCAATACTAGTATTTATCTAAGACAACGTTTTCAAACAAGAACCACAAAGCTCAATAAAATTTCACACGTATGCGTGAATACCTGCTGTTCACTTTCCATAAAATTTTTCATTTACGACTTATTTTCCTAATGTTTACAACCGTCCTTTTTATGAGTGCAAGTAACAGCAAACATATTTATTGTCAAAATAAGTTTCAACAATTGGACCTTAATGAGCTATTTAGATTACATTGTGTAACGTCTATTATGAAACTTAGGTTTTGTTTAGTAGTTTGATTTGAAACTTATAGTGATACACAAGTAAGTCATTATAGTCGTTTAGGGAGCACATATTACCTGGTCGCTAGAATTTAACAATGATACGGTCTAAGATTATTCCATATAATTCGTGACTTCGGCTGTCATTTTTAACGTTTTGCTTACGTCCATAAAAATTACAGAGGATTTAACGAAAGGGTTTTGTGTATCTAATTGCATTCAAAAACATCATGTTTGGAATAGTCGATTACAACAATATTAAGAAAAGTTAAAAAAAATATATATATATATATATATTACTATAATACTTATAACTATTTTACCTCAAGATGTATTTTTTCTTTAGGGACATGTTTCGGGAGATCCTGTTCTCCCATCTTCAACCTTCGCCATCTTGCTTCTGGTGCAGTATTTGTGTGTTGGCTTCTGGATGTTATTATGGTGGTTTGTTGGTCTTTGGTCCTTCAATGTTGCATTATTGTGTGTGGTTGTGGTATCTGTTTTTGTATTTTGTGTATTTTCGATGTTGAGTGCTTTGAATATTGTGTCATGTTTTGTATTGATTTGTATTTGTTCTGGTATTAATTTGTTTTGTGTTTTATGTTTGTAAATCTGTAAATTTTCCCAAATGTTCATTATGGTGCCTTTGTGTGGTATATGTTTTATTAGTGTTACATTGGTTATGTCTGGGAATTCATGTCCTGTGTTTATTGCATGTGTGGCTAAATTGGATTTATATATGTTTGGTTTTTTGTATGCATTTAGGTGTTCAAAATAACGTTTTTTCAGCTGTTTTTTTGTTTGTCCTATATAACATTTATTGCAATCTTGGCATTCAATTTTGTATATACCGTTGGTTGTCGTATTATCTTTGTTGTGTGAGTTATTTATATTTTGCAATTTATTTTTATTAGTTTTGTATGCTATTTTTATATCTGTGTTTTTAAATAGTTTTGTTAGTTTTGACATTTTATTATTTATATATGTGAATGTGGCCCATTTGTTGTTGTTGTTATTATTTATGTGTTGTTCAGTTTGATTAATTCTTAATTGTTCAGTTTTTATTTTGTATTTGATTTTATTTTCTATTTTGATCATAGTATTTTTATTGTATCCATTTGCATAACCAATTTGGTGTATTATATTTCTTTCTTTGTCAGTTTCTTGTTTGTTTAGGGGTATTTTGTACATTCTGTTAAATAACGAATAAAATGCTGCCATTTTATGTTGTGGTGGGTGGTCAGAATGGTTAGGTATAATGATGTTAGTGGAAGTTGGTTTTCTATATATTGCATATTGTATGTGTTTGTTGTATCTTGTGATGGTTATGTCTAAATAGTTGATTTTGTTATGTTTTTCTTTTTCTTCTGTGAATTGTATTTTGGGATGTATGTTATTGATTTGTTTCAGTACGTTCTCTGCATTTGTGTTTTTGTTATTTGATACATATAGTCCATCATCTACATATCTTATCCATATGCCATCTGGGTCATGTGTTTTTATGATATTTTGTATTTTGGTGTCTATATGTTGTAGGAATATTTCTGCTTTATTATGCTTGATAATGGTGATCCCATTGCTAAACCTTCTTTCTGTTGATAAATTTTGCTATTAAATTCAAAGTAATTTTGTTTTAGCACAACAAAAAATGGGCCACATTCACATATATAAATAATAAAATGTCAAAACTAACAAAACTATTTAAAAACACAGATATAAAAATAGCATACAAAACTAATAAAAATAAATTGCAAAATATAAATAACTCACACAACAAAGATAATACGACAACCAACGGTATATACAAAATTGAATGCCAAGATTGGAATAAATGTTATATAGGACAAACAAAAAAACAGCTGAAAAAACGTTATTTTGAACACCTAAATGCATACAAAAAACCAAACATATATAAATCCAATTTAGCCACACATGCAATAAACACAGGACATGAATTCCCAGACATAACCAATGTAACACTAATAAAACATATACCACACAAAGGCACCATAATGAACATTTGGGAAAATTTACAGATTTACAAACATAAAACACAAAACAAATTAATACCAGAACAAATACAAATCAATACAAAACATGACACAATATTCAAAGCACTCAACATCGAAAATACACAAAATACAAAAACAGATACCACAACCACACACAATAATGCAACATTGAAGGACCAAAGACCAACAAACCACCATAATAACATCCAGAAGCCAACACACAAATACTGCACCAGAAGCAAGATGGCGAAGGTTGAAGATGGGAGAACAGGATCTCCCGAAACATGTCCCTAAAGAAAAAATACATCTTGAGGTAAAATAGTTATAAGTATTATAGTATTATATACATCAAGAAACGGACTGTAGCAGAAAGTGAATGAAATATATATATATATATATATAATACTATTATTAGCAAGCCACTGAAATAGAAGTGGTTTAATAAGTTGGATTATGCTTTGCTCACAAAGTAGAAGTGTTCTCAATTGGGTATCACGTTTCCAACGTATTACGTAAATACGATTTCTGTATATATGGTTATGTACGCAAACAAGAGAATGCTGATGTTATTCTAAGAATCGCGTGGAGAGTTGTAAAGATGATCGTATTACATTGAATTAGATGTGTGATATGTGTGTGTGTTGTTTGTATGCGTTACCTTACGCCAAGATTCTTATAGAGTAGTAAACTGATTCTTCCTACAAAATCATTTATAAATAGAAATGATATAGAATTTAAGTTACACATGTCTTGTTAAAGTATCTTGAAAAAAAAACTAAAACGAAATATGTTTTAAGAATTTGCCATTGTAGTTGCATCCAATAAAATTCTTGTTATTCCGAACACGATCTTTCTCTTCTGCCTACTTTTACAGATTCTGTTGTTGGTACGAAATCAATTTTCTAAACGTTAGCTACAGAATAACAGTAATTTTGTCTGGCGACGCAAGGGTACAGGTATGTACATACATGCACAAAACTGTTTGATACAGCATATGATCCTATAGTTATCTGTAGTACCACACAACTCTCTGCAGGTCTTTATCCATATTCATTTTTATACCTCTTTGTCGGTCAACCTCATTCGGAACGTTCACGGTTGAACTCGGCTCACTGACAGATAACCTGTTCCAGTATAACCTTCTTTAATTAAGAAATTTGTGTTAGTGGTAACAATCACAAACAGAATTATCACTGTTGCACACCACTAATCGGAATAATTTTTCTATAGTGTTGTGCAACAGTGATAATTCTGTGTATAACCTTTTTGTCGTGAAGCTCATTAGGAACACGATCCCGGTTGAAACTCGACCAATTGACAATTGTCAATGTGTCCTACAATAACCTCTTTGTTGTGAAGCTCATTTGGATAAATCGATCACGTTCACGGTTGAAACTCGATCCATTGACAGTTCCCAGTGTGTCCCACTATAAACTTTTTGTCGTAAAGCTCATTCAGAACAATCAATCACGTTCCCGATCGAAACTCGACCCATTGACAATTATCAATGAGTCCTTCAATAACCTCTTTGTAGTGAAGTTCATTTGGATAAATGGAAACTGGAATGGAATGGTTCATTTGGGTCGGTTGAAACTCGACCCATTGACAGTTGAGAGTGTCTCCCACCATAACTTTTCGAATGCAGTAAGCAATATTCGTATAACTTAACACGCGTGTCTATAATTTTAACCCATACCCTATATTTATAATTTTTAGAATTACCGCTTAAAATGGTGGGCGGTAAACACTGAAAATTCATCTGAGATACTAAATGAAAGCGTATGGTGTTTAGTTTTTTAAATTGCTTAATTTTAAGAACACAGAGTCAAAAAAACTATTTCTATGTTTGGTAAATCGTAAACTTTTTCTCCCGTATCAGACAAAATAAAATGTTAAACCACATCTATGAACCCTAAATACTGTTATGGTCACTAGGTTAATTGTGGAAGTCAGAAGCTTAAAAAAATTGTAAAATGTACGTGGTCATTAAAGTTACAACGAATTTGGTTTAAAATAAAATTCCGTATCTTTAATACTATGATGAGATTAATATCTCTCAATGCCCTTTAAAAATTCTGAACCGCCTTCGTATTGTTTGTAAGGCCATAATGGTGATTGTGTTAATAATTTTTCCAGCCTGATATGTTAGCGCAAATATTATATTTCGCTTAACACAAGTTTTCAAAACACAGGCTGCTGTAATTTCATATTTATTTTACTTAAATTCTGTCATAAAAATGTGTATTATATAATAAATCTAATCAACAGAAAAGTGTTTTTTTTAATAGAGATTTATAACAGCATATTTTAATTAATGTAAGTTGTTCTAGCTTATAAATTTGACAAAGATTTACCATAAAGTATAAATCAATTCCTCAAGCTGTATCTAGAAGGTTATCAATTAAGAATACGTTATAGATAAATCTTATAAAGTAGAAAACTTTTTAAATTCATGCTTTCAATATCCAAGCCACTTATACGAGTATATGAATAAGAGAAAATTTACCTTTTTTTTATCCTCTCTAGTAACTTTTCCTTTTTTATATTTCACTACGCGTTTCTGGACATATGTTCTATCTTTAAGTATAATTCCTCAGTAATCCAAATTTTACTGATGGATTACACCTGAAGATGGGACATATGTCCATAAACGCGTAGTGAAATATAAAAAAGTAAAAGACACTATACGGATAAAAAAGATAAATTTTATTCTATACAAATACATAGAAAACATATTATCCTGAATAACAAATGGCAATGAAAATAAACCGTACCCATAAATTTGCTGATAATGAAGATTGGAGAAGACGATAGAATGCCGTATGAACGGAAGACAGCATGCTAGTCCAATACACAACAACGGAGACAGATCAATCTGTAGTAATTCATCACCATCACCAGCAAGGGTTAAAAAAAACTTCCGTTTCCCAAGCGGATGAACTAGAGCGGGTCCCTACAACGCTTCCTTGGGCATCGGATGAGTCCCAACGTTCGAGAGAACTTTGTACAAAAGACATAATATTTTTGTACCCAGCAGACCGGGCACTGGACCTCACAAATTGCCAGAGTTGGGTAAAGCAATGTTAACTTCCAGAGCCTGTCTACAGCCAACACCGTACGGCGTGGTGAAGTGCCACGTCCTACAAGAAGTGATGCAGAACACTGCACGGATAAATATTACTGGTGGAGGTCAGCAGTAGCCACCGGTACCAAGATAAGGTGTAAGGAAAATGATCCTGACCGCTTTATCTTTTTGGAATGTAACTGGAAGGAACAAACGAAAATAAAATAAATGTGCTAATAATAATACTTCCTTATTCTAAGATACTCTGCATGTAAAGTATCCGTGACAAGTAAATAACGACTTGTCAGGACATAATATATTTTACTCAACATTCAACATGAATTTCGGAGCTATAAATTACCATCACCATACAATATAAAAGAAATAATGCGCATCATAAAAATTACAATGATAGATTTCTCTACAAAAACTGTACGACATTTTCAATATCTTTGGGTCGACATATTTTCACATTTGTTAAGAGACATCTATTCCAGAGAATATTACATTCTTTATCCAGTGTTAATAACTTAGTTAAAAAACATCATACTGCATTAAAAATATTATACAACTGACAATAGGTAAAGAAGTTATTAAATACGAAATTAATATTTAGCTTACATACAATTAATTAAAATATAATACTGCATTAAAAATATTATACAACTGACAAAAGTTAAGGAAGTTATTAAATAAGAAATTTGTATTTCGCTTATATAATTAATTAAAAAACATCATACTGCATTAAAAATATTATACACCTGACAAAAGGTAAGGACGTTATTAAATAAAAAATTATTATTTAGCTTACTTATAATTAATTAAAAAACATCATACTGCATTAAAAATATTATAAAACTGACAAAAGGTAAGGTAGTTATTAAATAAGAAATTAGTATTTAGCTTATATATAATTATTTATTAAAGCTTTTTAAATCATATTACGGTTACTGTTTGGAGGTCAGAGACAAGCCCGTAATGATGGTTACTGCGCACATTGGAAAACTGACGTATCGGTCACACGCGGTGACGTAACTAACACCAACAATGACACGTGTTTCCGTCATGTAGCACACGGTTAGTGTCTAGTGCAACATGTGGTGTAAGTTACTGACACACGACCGCGGTTTGTTATTAATGTGGTCGGTCAGTAGTTGAAAGTGGTTGGCTTCTGGATACAGTCACTGCTGCTATACGTAAATAATGTGTGCTGGGTTTACACTTCTAAAACGAGAATACAATATGTCCCACAAAGAAATACACAACGTGTTTGTTTCACACACACACACACACACACACACACACACACACACACATGTCGCAATAGATGGGGTTCCATATAAAATAATAATTTAACTTATAATATTTAAATTATATTATAACATTTTACAATGAGAATTGGTTTAATTAAAGACTGCCTGTTGATACATTGTAAAATAGACAATAAGATTCATGACAAAGTTGTTAGTTTAAGTTGATTTTTGATTATAAAAAAGTCCGAGTCCGTGTGTGCGGGTGTGAATAACTGTGTTACGAAATAACAAAAGAAAACACAGTAAATTAAATAACTTTGGTGTAAATAAAATTTCTAACATATGACTTACACCTGAATGTGTATAAAATAAAGACCTATCTAGTAGTAATATTAGTTAATAAATTTTAAGAACGCAATGTGAGAGTTTTTTGTAAGAAAAGTTTTACGACCCAAAAGAAAAGCAATAATATTAGGCAGGTTTTATTTGTACGTTTCACTTTGTTCATAAACAATATTTTACAAGAAAAACGATATCTGGACTGTAGCTGTAAGGGTGAGGGAACATTTTGACCAATGAAATTGACTAATATAAAGGGTCCGTCACGGGAACCGCATGTTTTTGTATTGGGTAGTACGGCCGAGCGGTTGGCATCAGTGAGTGTGGGTTGGCCTTGATTTGTTCGTTAGAATGGGAAGTTTAGTTGCCGCCATGTCGTGGAACGTGGAGCATCGTACGTTCGCTCTCCGGCGGTTTTTCGTAAACAATGATTCAGTGACGCAGACACAACGTGTCTTTCGCACCCATTTTAATATTCCGGTCCGCCGACCTGTTCCAGACCGCAACACCATTTTGAGATGGTTTGAAAACTTCAACACAACTGGCTCCGTAATGAAGAAAAAACCACCTGGCCCTGTCAACACAGCCCGTACGCCCGAAAACATCGAGCGAGTTAGGACGTCTGCGATACAGAGCCCTAAACGGTCGGTTCGCAAGCGTGCTGCGAGTTTAGGGATTAACGAGTCAACAGTGCGAAGGATTCTGCACAAAGATCTTCATTATCACCCGTACAAAATTCAGGTATGTCAGCAACTTAGTGTAGGTGATTATGAACAGCGTCGTGTGTTTTGTGAAACCATGCTTGAAACCATGGTCAATAATGAAAACATGATTTTTCTCATGAGTGATGAAGCCCATTTTCATTTAAATGGGTTCGTTAACGAACAAAACTGTCGATATTGGTGTAATGAAAATCCTCAGATGTTACATGAATCCCCTCTTCACAGCCCAAAAGTAACAGTATGGTGTGCAGTTGGGGAGAAGGGCGTTATTGGCCCATACTTTTTTGAGGAAAACAACATTACTGTGACTGTTAATTCAGAGCGCTACATTACG
Source organism: Magicicada septendecula (assembly GCA_034769895.1). NCBI lineage: Eukaryota > Metazoa > Arthropoda > Insecta > Hemiptera > Cicadidae > Magicicada > Magicicada septendecula. The sequence continues at coordinate 350,462,939 of CM068375.1, forward strand.
ATGCTCCAAACCTTCTTCTTCCCAGAACTTCGACGTCGCAGATGGGCAATGAGAGAGTATGGTTTCAACAGGATGGTGCAACTGCACACACAGCTCGTAATCCAATGGCTGTCTTACGGGATCAGTTTCCAGGCCACCTTATCTCCAGATATGGCAATCTTCGCTGGCCTTCTCGCTCCCCCGATCTAAGCTTATGTGACTTCTTTTTGTGGGGATATCTCAAGTCCCAAGTATATGTTAACAAGCCACGCTGCCTTGAAGATCTTAAGACGACAATCCAAGAGGAAATCGTCCGTATTCCACGTCAGATGTTAATTAACGCTACTCGGAGTTTTCGGGACCGGCTACAATCATGCATAAACATAAATGGTCAACATCTGAGCGACATGATCTTCGAAACATAAATGAACAATGAAATTCCCAACATACACTATGTATTGTCATAAATAAAAATATTTTTTAAGCCAAACTGACTAAGTACATCTTATTTGAAAACCATGCGATTCCCGTTGATTTTATCCTAAATGGGATGTAAATCAGTTTCGCTTAGAACTCAGAAAGAGGAGTCTCGCTTGAACTCAATAACGTGTAATCGTTGCCTCTAATTTATGACGATAGGTCTATCAAGAGTGAAGAGCAAATTTAGTAAAGTAACGCGATAAAAATAATACCTAGAGATATTACGGTACAGTACAAGATTGTCCTCTTAGGGATTGTAAGAACACTTCAAGTAGCCGGAGTAGTGTGTTGTTTTATACACAGTACGAATCATTAACAATTATTATTAATTCGCCACTGTTTGTTGAAGTACCTAATCCAGAAACGACCCTGAACACTGGATAACAGGAGGAGATCCTGAAGGAACAACGACAGGAACAACAGTATCCTGGACATCAAACTAAGGAAACATCTCTCACCGCTTATCAAGAACTGGAGGAGCAACATCACATCGTTCATCGAAATAATTTATGTAGACACAATTTAAACAGTCACAAACTAGAAAGACACAAAGAACTTGTAGAAATTGAAATTTTATGTAATTAGAATACTGTAGAGAATTATTTCAAGTTTGTAAAGAATAGGTCAACAAAACATTTAATTAATTTATTTGTAACAGAAACTGTTTTTATTTGTATCAAGAACAGTTAATTAATTTAGTTTGTTAACATAAACTTTAGTAAAGTATTTGGTGCAAATTAAAAAAAAAAACAAGAGAAAACTTTAGTAAAAACCAAAGGATTCCAGTATCTGAATATCGACTACTTAATCTATGCAACGTTGTACATAGCAATATATTGTTACGACGGTCTACTCGATCGTCGCAGGTACAGTCGAAACAAAATAATTACAAGACACCAATTAAGTCACTAATCACACCTTTAATTGTTATAGTAAAACAGTTCGTAATTAACAACACAGTGTCTACAACAAATCAAATGAAATTGTTCATACGCAATAAAATGTCCACTAATATTAAAACTCAACTGTATTACAATTATACCGTCCGAATATAAAACGCAACACTTCACTAATAACTACTTGAACGTACACCGTAATAACCCGAACCGCTCTGTAAATATATCGCACTAATACTCTCGAACCGCACAGTCAAAAATCTCGCATTGAACTGAACTACTAAGGCCCCTATCCGATATATTTATAGTCACGCTCACACACCAGAAGCTTCCAAACTGCGTCTTATCTCTCGCGAACTACGTAATTGCTACGCCCTTGACACAGTCCGAGCGCCCGAGCGAAGGCCGGCACAGTCGAGAAAATTCTCGCAACATGCGTCTAGTAGCACGCACACCACACGCTTACATCGAGATCTTTCTGGCGCATTCGATAAACGCGTAGATTGTTCTGTGCTGTCGTAGCACTGCCCCCTCCTTAAGCCTGTTCGTCCCGAACTGGCAAAGCGTCTCTAAATTTCTATTTAGCCAGGCGATCTAGGTGGACGACCTTGAACTTTCGCTGTCCTTCCTGTTGAATCCGATAAACAACATCGTTAATCCTTTTTGTTACAGTGTAGGGTCCTTCCTAGTTAGACTGAAGCTTAGGTGAGCGACCACGACGGCGCTTTGGATTGAACAACCAGACCTGATCTCCTTCTTGGAAACCCACACTATTGCTGCGAATGTCATACCGAGTTTTCATTTTATCACTGGCAATCTTGAGCCGTCCTCTTACCAAGCGATTCATTTCTCGCAGTTGGTTTTCTAATTGCGAGGAATAGTTCTTTGGCTCTTGGGACTGAGTCTCAGGTGATCCAAACATCAAGTCCCCAGGAAGACGAATCTCCCGCCCAAACACCAATTTTGCTGGAGTCATGCCGGTTGTGTCATGTACTGATGATCTATACGCCATAAGGAATAGTGGTATACGTTGGTCCCAGTCTGTTTGGTTCTCGTCAACAACTTTCGAAAGATGCTGCTCAAGTGTCCTGTTGAATCTCTCAACCATCCCGTCCGACTGAGGATGCAGAGGCGTTGTCCTGGTCTTTCGAATTCCAAGTAGACGGCATAATTCTTTAAACACTCCTGATTCGAAATTTCTCCCTTGATCCGTATGGATTTCCATAGGGGCTCCATAACGGCAACAGAAGTTGTGAACTAACTGCTTTGCCACAGCGGTAACCTCCTGATTTGGAATTGCGTAGGCTTCCACCCACTTAGTAAAGTAGTCACCTACAGCCATGATGTACCGGTTTCCATCGTCAGTAACTGGGAATGGTCCAGCAATGTCTATGGCAATTCTCTCAAAAGGTTGTCCAACGTTATACTGACTAATTTTTCCCCTGCTTCTGGTTTGTGGGCCCTTGCTTGCAGCACATATTTCACACGTCCGAACACATTCCTCTACGTCGTGGCGAAGATGAAGCCAGTAGAATCGCTTCCGTATTTTGTCAAGGGTTTTGTTAACGCCAAGATGGCCTCCAGATGTTCCATCATGCATCTCCTTCAAAACAGACTGCACTTTACTTCGGGGAACTATCAACTGCATGACCACGTCTCGTCCATCTGCACTTTCCCAAGCCCTTTTCAGCAATCCGTTTTCTAAGGTGAGAGATTCCCATTGTGCCCAGTAGCCCTTCAGCACTTCGGAACCATGGCAGATGTATTGCCAATCCGGGCGGCGACCTTCCTCTTTTGCTGTCAAGATCGGTCCAATGTCTTCATCAGTCATCTGTTCTTGTCGACAGTCTTGTGTTGTCCAGCCATCAGCCAGGAAATCTACAGTGATGGCTTGAACATGTTCGCTTGAGTTTTGTTCTTCCTTTCTGTGGCAATTTCGGCAGTCTTCCGGGCACGGTCTTCGTGATAAGCCATCTGCATTACCGTGCAGGCGCCCCCGCCGATGTTGTACCTTGAAGTTGTACTCTTGCAAACGTTCGAGCCACCTTGCCAACTGTCCTTCCGGATTTTTAAATCTCAAGAGCCATGCAAGTGCAGCATGGTCGGTACGTAGTGAAAACTCTCTCCCATAGAGGTATTTATGGAAGTGCTCCAAAGCTCTGACAATTGCCAACAACTCTCTTCTTGTAACACAATAATTTCTCTCTGGTTTAGAAAGCGTCTTGCTGTAATACGCTATTACTCGTTCTTCACCGTTCTGCACTTGAGACAAAACTGCTCCTAGACCAGTATTGCTTGCGTCTGTGTCTACGATGTACTTCCCTTCGGAAGCTGGAAAAGCGTGAATTGGCTGCGAACATAATGCAATCTTCAACGTTCTAAATGGTTGTTCACACTCTCTCGACCATTGGAAGTTTCGTTTATTTTCCGTTAGCTCATGAAGTGGTTTAGCAATAGTAGCGAAGCCTTTCACAAAACGTCGGTAATATGAGCATAACCCCAGGAAACTCCAAACTTCGTGTTTAATCTTCGGAACTGGCCAGTCTCTTACGGTGTCTACTTTATTAGGATCCATGCTAACGCCCGCTGCCGAAACCAGATGGCCCAAATACTGTACTTCCTTCTGGAGTAGAGAACACTTCTTCGGGCTCAGCTTCAGTTGTGCACCGTGAATTCTAGTTAGAACTTCCTTAAGGTTTTCCAAATGATCTTCGAAAGTCTTCCCGATCACTATGACATCTTCTAAGTAAACAAGGCAAGTTTTCCACGTCAGGCCTCGGAGTATCAGGTCCATCAATCTCTCAAATGTTGCCGGTGCATTACAGAGTCCAAATGGCATGACGTTAAATTGGAATAAGCCACTTGGGGTCGAGAAAGCGGTCTTTTCCTTGTCTTCTTGATGAAGACCCACTTGCCAGTATCCACTCTTCAGGTCCAATGTGGAAAACCACTGTGCTCCGGACAACGTGTCGAGTGTATCGTCAACGCGAGGTAATGGATAGCAGTCTGTCTTTGTAACGTTATTTAACCTCCGGTAGTCTACGCAGAAACGCAATCCACCATCCTTCTTCGCTACCAGCACTACAGGGGAAGACCAAGCACTTGACGAAGGTTCAATTACTCGCTCTGTCAACATGTCCTGTACTAACCGAGACATCTCCTCTTGTTTAGATAATGGAGACCTTCGAGGAGGTTGGCGTATCGGTGTTGTGTCCCCGGTATTGATGCGATGTTGCACAAGAGAGGTTCTTCCCAGTGACTGTCCCCGAACTGCAAAACAATCTTTGAATTCGTGTAAAAACTGTCCGAGTTCTTTTACCTCACCACTTGAGAGGTCGTTAGAAGATCTGTTCAATAATTCTTGCAGTTCCTCTGGTAATTTAGAAGTATCCGAAGAACTGGGTCTTCGTTGCGTTATTCCGGCCACCCAGGCCACAGGAGTCAATTTGCCTAGGTGCGTATTGCTTTGTAAAGTGATAGCTTGATCCAAAATATTCGCCACTCTAATAGGTACATTTCCGGTTTCGTCAGGTTTTACTAAACTTCTGGCAATTAGTATGCCCGGTGTGCTGACTACCTGGGGTTCGAATATAGAGCACTGATTGCCCCTAGTATCTACCGCAGTTCTAACCATGATGATCTTTTCAGAGTTTGGCGGAACAGTTACGGCCACTTGGTTTATGACGTCCATCGATTTTTCTGCTGTCGTCATTGTTGATAGCATTACCTCTTCGCCTCCGATTCTCAAGACATTGTTTTTGAAGTCGACTATAAATCCGTATGCGTTCATAACGTCCACACCAAGAATTGCTTCATCCACAATGTCTGCAACAAGTACTTGATGATTAAACTCAAGTCGACCGAGGCGTAGGTGTATCTCCACTTTTCCATACACTTTTACAGGCCGTCCAGTAGCTGTTCGCAAGCTGCAAGAGCACCAGATTGGCTTGAGATCTTTCGCCACGTCGGGGCGCACAATAGAAACTGTTGCGCCTGTGTCAACTGTAATCGAGGTTGGCCTTTCTTGAACAAATCCGGTAACTACCAAGCTCCCGCTGTTTTTCTGAAGTGTAGAAATTGCGTATTGTCTAGGGGCTTCGTTCCTCCAGTTAGTCAGCACACGCCCCGTTGTACCGACTACTGCTCGTTTCCCTGCTGCTGAATTCTAACCCGACAATCTCGTTGTAGATGTCCAGGTTTCCCACATCTATAACACTTCGGTCTTCCATCCTTTCTTATTTTATTCTGTGGCGCCGACCGTCGAGTCTCTGTTCCTTGTTCTTCTTCCTCATCGTCTGTGCCGTCGCGATCTTTTAGCGCGCGCACTTTATGACTTGTCCAACCAGACGCTGATTTGGCGGCCTCAAATTGCAAAGCATGTACCAGGGCGTCCGCACTGTTCTGGTGTCTTGCCATTCGTAACACTTGCTGTATTTCGTTATCTCGGACACCGGCAGTAAATGTCTGCATCGCAAAACGCGTTCGAAAATCTTCTGGCGCTTCAGGATAGGCCAGTCTAATTAGTCTGTCGATACTTGCTTCAAACTCTTGAAGACTTTCCCCGGAATGCTGTCGCCTTGCTCTCAACTGGGTGCAGTACACATCTCGCAAATGTTTATCACAATACCGTAATTCTAGAGCTTTTATCAACTCGGCATAGATGTTCTGGCTGTCAGGTGGCACTTTCTGTAGTAATTCTGCCGCGGGTCCTTTTAATGCGAGAACGAGTGAGACTGCCTTATCTTTCTCTGTCCAATTATTTGCGCATGCAGCAGCTTCAAATTGGCGGAGGTACGTTGCCCAGTGACTGCTTCCGTCAAAGTTTGGAGCTTTGACATGAACTGTCCCTACTGAAGGCAAAGTTACTTTCTCTATTGACTTATTTTCTGCGTCTTTTTCTGTCTTTATCATTGGTACAGTCTGTTCACAAAGTTGTTTTGGTTGTAATTTCAGACACTGCTCGACTTCATTTTTAATCTGCTCTTTTATATTTGTAATCGAGTTTAATACTGCAGATATTTTTGTTGACATAGTTTCTTCCACAGTCAAGACAGATTTTTCTACTTCAGATATTTTTGTAGACATCGATTCTTCAACACTCGAGACAGATTTTTCTACTTCAGCTATTTTTAATGTAATTGATTCTTGTACCTCCGATATTTTATTAATTGTTTATTAAGCTCACCTAGTAGGAGACCCAATTCTGCGGTACTATGTTCTTGCAACTGTTTCTGCATAGTTTCAAAGAGAGCTTCCGTTTTATCTTGTTGTCTTTCTTCTGTTTCTAGCATTAGTGCTTTCTGACGTTCCCCTGTCTCTAGCAGGAGAGTTTTCTGTCTCGCTTCCGCTTTCTCGTCTTGTCGTTTTTCTGCTTCTTCCGCCTCCTGTCTGCGTTTTGCATCCTGTCGTTTTTCTGTCTGCAACAGCAGCGCCTGTAAATTTTCCATCATCTGACTGGCATCCATTGTTTTTCGATTAATTACGAATTACACTCGTCTTGTACAAAGTATCCACTGTTTCCACTGTTAACCGTTCTATCCCAGTTCTGACACCACTGTTACGACGGTCTACTCGATCGTCGTAGGTACAGTGGAAACAAAATAATTACAAGACACCAATTAAGTCACTAATCACACCTTTAATTGTTATAGTAAAACAGTTCGTAATTAACAACACAGTGTCTACAACAAATCAAATGAAATTGTTCATACGCAATAAAATGTTCACTAATATTAAAACTCAACTGTATTACAATTATACCGTTCGAATATAAAACGCAACACTTCACTAATAACTACTTGAACGTACACCGTAATAACCCGAACCGCTCTGTAAATATATCGCACTAATACTCTCGAACCGCACAGTCAAAAATCTCGCATTGAACTGAACTACTAAGGCCCCTACCCGATATATTTATAGTCACGCTCACACACCAGAAGCTTCCAAACTGCGTCTTATCTCTCGCGAACTACGTAATTGCTACGCCCTTGACACAGTCCGAGCGCCCGAGCGAAGGCCGGCACAGTCGAGAAAATTCTCGCAACATGCGTCTAGTAGCACGCACACCACACGCTTACATCGAAATCTTTCTGGCGCATTCGATAAACGCGTAGATTGTTCTGTGCTGTCGTAGCAATATATTGCAGCAGTACGTCTACGTACGTTACTGTGCATTGTCGCAGTTAGTTAAAAAATACTGCTAAATTAGATTAAATAATTAATATCGTCAATATTTTTAAAAAATGCGTATTGAAAGCTGTAAGTAACCAGCGAAGGGGAACACCGAATGTGTAGGACAATACTGGCATATCACGCCAGACTCAAGCTAAGACTGTGTACAATGTAAGTGATATGTGTGTGTGTGTGTGTGTGTGTGTGTGTGTGTGTGTGTGTGAGCCAGTAGAAACCGGCATAGCGTCACCCCTGAATAAATGTGAATTAAATAAATAATTTATTTAAATTTTGGTAAGTGCGCGTAAGCTATGATAAAACAAATTACGCCATGTTATTAATAATATAAAGACGCGCACATATGCAAAATCTAGTTCGAAACAAATAATACATATTAATGCAGTGTAAATAAAAGTGAATAGCACCAAGAACAATTAAACTACAGAAAACTGTTAACATACAATTATACATAAAAAAATTACCGATCGTATGAATATCGAGTAATAAACAAAAGTCTTGCGAATAAAATTATAATAAGTACGAAAAATAAACGAACCTGTAAACGGACGCTCGACAAACTATAACAATATAAATCGTGCACAGAATGATTGAAACATATTTTTGCGCTCGACAGTATAAATAAGCGAGGAGCACCAGGCTCGACCTTCTTTCACTGGAACACATCTGCAGCCGAAGGGTATGCCCGACGGTGGAGCATCCAAGGTCGATATCCCAGCAGTATGGAGATAGCACCGTACGAGTCATCTGAATGCTGAGTGGACCAGGAGGACCGGACGACGGACTCCAGGAGGATGACGACAATGGAGGATAGACACAGGACACAGGACTCAGGATCATAACGAGGAGTCACTGAGTATCACCGCACAGCAATAAGGTGACATGAAACCATTTTTACTAGTCAACCAACAAGTCATAAAAGACTTTAAAAAGAAAAGAGTAAAGAGACAATGATAAACTTTAATAGTGTAAATAATAATTGTAAAATCGAATTGGTTAAATTGTAGTAATTTATAATGATATTTAACATTTACAAAATTATTTTTGAAATTATAACGTAGCATAAATGTTTAAGTAATTCTAAAATTGATTGATATTTCATGAATACGATATTCATATATAGGGCACACAGAGCAAAGTAGTAATAATATAAAAAAATATAGAATTTATAGAGAAATACAATCTGTGCAAGTCGAGAGCACATTATATATTATAAAAATTTCTATTTATACATGTCAATTTATATCTTGTGTATTATATTTTATGAATATTTGTGTAATGTTATTTGTATAGTGACAATAATTGTGTGTATGATGAGTACACACAAAAGAAAAATATTATGCGAATAATAATGACGGAATTTTAATTCGTAACTTTTGAAAATTTTGTTTAATAAAATTTTGAATGATTTTTACAAAGTCGATATAATATAACAAGTGTTATTATTATTTTAAAAACACACCATATATCTTTTCTCGTTATATAATAGTAATGTTTATTGCAACTAGGAAAAATATACTCCACTCAAATTGAATCTTCTAAATACCATATACTCATAAACGACTAGCCTTGTCATAATATACAGTTTTGGTAATAGTTGTGTGTTAATTGTATTAACTGTAAAAAATTTTAATCACTTTGACAACTTAATCATATTTTACTTTCTTATATTAAAATTTCCTCTGAGTGATAATTTAGTTTGAAGGCATGTTTTTAATAAAATATATTACACGAAAATAATACCATAATTTTAATTTGATATATTTATAACCATGTGAATATACGAGTATAGTTCCTACTTCAACTCACTTGCTAAGTAGACGGGCCCTACAATACCATTTCTTTCCAAGTTATCTTACAATCTGTTCACTATTACAACTAGTAAGCTCTGTGAGCTGCGAAACACACTATTTTGAGAAAAAATGCGTTTAGATGGAATAAAGAAATGTTCTCTCAGATGAAATTCTTTATTATAAGTAATTATACGAAAATTCTGATAATAGTAATACGTTTTTTAGTAAAACAAAAAGTCTAAAACAGACAATAATACAATAAATACAAAATTTCCGAAACACGGTACTGTTTTCTCTTTAGATAAATTTCAACTTAAAATGTGAATCTACAAATTTTTTAATCTATCAATTAAATTTGTATATTAATTTGTATAAGTTTTTGTTAGTTTCTTAAATGTCTATAGACCTGTACCTAATAATTTTTCACAATACTTTTCGCTAAAATATCAGACTGGGTATGTTATTAACACAAACAATATGAAGGAGGCCAAAAATTCTCAAAGGTATTGAGAGACATTAATCTCATAAAAGTGTTAAAGTTACAGCATTTGTATTTTGAACAAAATAACTGGTAACTTAAATGACCACTAACACTAAGTTTAAATAATGTTTAGAGTTCATGGACGTGGGTTAAAATTTTATTTTGTCTGATACCAGAGAAAATGTTTTAAACTTTCCACACATAGAAATCGATTCCTTTTTTCTTTAAGGCTCGGTGCTTTTAAAATTATGCGATTTTACAAACTGAACCCTTTCATTTAGTCCCCCAGATGAACATTCAGTGTTTCCCGCTCACTATTTTAAAGGGTCGTTCACAAAATTATAAATGTGGGTTAAAATTTTAGACACACGTGTTGAGGTCTACGGATATTCCTTGCCGCTTTCGGAAAGTTATAGTGGGACACAATGGCACTGTCAGTGGTTCGAGTTTTAACCGTGAACGTGATCTGTTGTTCCGAAAGAGCTTCACCGACAAAGTGTACAAAAATGAATATGTCAAGATCTGGAGAAAGATTTATGGTACTACAGACTACAATGGGATCACATACTGTATCTCACATTTTCATACTCACACGCGCGCGCGCCAAACAAAATTGCTGTTTTTCTGTAGCTAATGCTTTGAGAATTGATTTCGTACCAACAATAGAATTAGTAAAAGTAGGCAGAAGAAAAAGAACATGTTGCGAATAAGACGATTTTAATGAATTCAAGTACGATGGCAATTGGAGAAAAATATATCTGGTTTTGATTTTCTTGCAAAACGCTTCAACAATAGCTGTATAACTTAAATCCTTAAACATTTCTATTTATAAATGATTTTACACGAATACTCAGTTTACTGCTGTATAAGAGTCTTGGCGTAGGCTAGCACGCGCGCGCGCGCGCACACACACACACACACACACACACACACATGCACGCACATGTCAAACATCTAATTCATAGTAATACAATCCAACTCGTTTCTTGGAATAACATAAGCACTCTCTTGTTTCCGTACATAACTATATAAGCTTGAACATTTTGGGAATAAGAAGGTTTTAACGAATTCAACTACAATGGCAATTATAAAAACATATTTGCTTTTGGTGTTTTGCAAAACACTTCAGCAACACTTAAATAACTTAAGGCCTATAACATTTCTATTTATAAATGATCTTATACGAACATTCAGCTTACTGCTCATTTGTAAGCTATTTGTAAGCTAGAGCATACAAATCACGTACACATCTCAGATATCGAGTTCAATGTAATACGATCATCTTTACAATTCTCAATGTGTTTCCTGGAAGAACATCAGTACTCTCTTGTTTGCTACATAAGTATAGGCTACACAGAAATCTTATTTGCGTAATAATTACTTTGTTTTATTTCTTTTTATTTTATTTTATGAATTATTCTTCGGGAACGTGATACCCTATTGAGAAACGCATACTGTGCGCATTGTTTCTTGGTTATCATATTAAGAACAAGCAGGTATTAAATAAATAACTGGGGGCTTATTATTTTGAACTTTATACGCACTAATACCGTCGTTAAAAGTGTTAACTGCACATTGACAACTAATAATTTGCGGTCATCTTCTGATATACTACGAAGTTTGTCTAATAATATAAAACCAGCTACCTGGTATACATTTCAACAGCAAATACACACTTCGTACAAAAGATTTTTCACACCCAGTTGAAATATGATCTATACGCTCATATGACATATCCTATCTCAACAATGTCATCCACTCTCAATCACCAGTCTTCCAAAACCGTGTGTGAAATTTGTTTAATGATATCTGGACTTGTTGTACCTTTTGGATGTCCACTGGGGAGATAATGTTTAATGGTCGTACGACCCTGTTAAGCATCGAGTGCCCAATTACAAACCATTGTTATGTAGGACTATCTTCAAACATATTTATCATTTTGTTATGCATTTTCAATGGCGCTAAACCTTTTTTAACAAGGAATTTAATCATAGCACGACGTTTGATTTTCTCTAATTATTGAAACACGCGTTATACACAGATTTCAAACAACTGGTAAACAGTAAATAAATTGACAGATAGATTTAGAAATTAATAGGTGTTTGCATACAATATGAGTCTTACAACACTAATAATTCTATCGCTGAGCTATACGTGTCGCCAGACCCCGGTCTTTAAATGGGCTTACTGGGCAAATGCCTAGGGCGCCTGGTCCAAGGGGCGCCAAGGAACGAAAACAAATACGCTTAAAGACAGTAGACAGTTGAATGTTATTGTTAAAATTCTAGGAATGAAGGAAACTACGTTCGAATGCACGCCGGCACGCGCCAAGGAATATGTAATGAATAATATTATATTACGTATAGTTTGCTCTGTGTGTGTGTGTGTGTGTGATGTTTTCCTCACGTATAGCCTTTTGATAAACGATCAGCGGCGGATGTCGCCTGATATCTTTACTCAATATCAGTAACTTGCAACTCTTCTTGACAACAAACTTGTTCACACTGCGGTTAAAAAAACAAAACAAAAAATTAATACAGTCATTTCCTCTTTCATGTTTCCTTTCAGTATACGCTTTCAATGTTATCGCGTTCACTTCGTTGTGCAAAAAATGTGTTCTCTTAGTAGTGAAATATGTGTAATTATGTATAATTTCAGTTATTACATCATAGATAAAAACTGTCAAAAGTGTATCTTCATTATAATTTGTTGTTTCCCTAGTGTAGTCTTTATAAATCACACCGACGAATTTATCTTTTCGTCTATGCTGATACGTCTGGCGTTGGAGACAAAGGAAGTCACCTTCCATTTCAGATAAGGCTATATAGCCTAATGGCTTTTATTATATAGCCGCATGCTTTCGCCGCTTTCGTAAACGCGAAAAAGTTCTAGTTATTTGATAAACACAACAATGTAAACATTCCTAGTCGTCATTTGAAGGCAATCGCCGTATCTTTAAAGTAGGTCTAGTGTGTGTGAATATGTTCAGAGTTAAAATAGGGAGGGGGCGGCACTCATAAATACTGCACAGGGCGGCAGAAGCGCTGGGGCCGGCCGTGATGCCAACCGATGTGATCGTGTTCCATGAACTCGATTGTACTTAGTATTTGTGCATGTTTTTGTTTACGTACCGTGTAGTCGTATTTTTTTTATTTGCCAGTACAAACTAAAATCCGTTAAGACACGACACACTATATTGCTATTAGCAGATTGGCAGTTTTCTTTTGTTAATGACTTGTGTTATTAACTCCAGTACTACAGTGTAAACTCGACCAAACTTCGTTTGTGTTGTGTTTTGTGTTTGTGTTTTAGTGTTTAATAGTGTTAGTGCTGAGATATTTTGGTCTCGATAAAACACAAAATGAATAATATTCTAAGCGGTGCTTAGAACAGGAAACGTGTTTTGAAAAGACAAAACCTGCAGGCACATTTTCTAAAAAGGTTCCCAAAATTGGGTTATTTTTCACCCCTACAACTCAGTACATCTCTACAACTCAGCCGAGTACAAGTACAGCCACAGCCACTGACTTTTTAGATGAAGACGAACCATCATCCATCAATAAAAATCAAGTTGATCTAACCGATCATTCAAGGCACGACGAGGAAGACCTAAGCTACCACGATGCTGTAGGCTCAAATAAACCAATTACAACTTTGTTGAATAATACCGCAGATGTAGATGTTAATACCGAGCCTATTAGTCCAGTAACTGATATCTTGAATGAACAACAGCCAGATTTATCTAAAAGCAGCTCCCAAACGCTTGGCCAACTACCTAAAACATTTATTCTACAAGATCCTGCTACTTGGAATGTCGATTTATCTGTTGTTGTTGAGCATATTTTAGAAAATTCTCCCGAACAAGACTTAAATACAGATTTTTCAGGGTCTGAGCACATTTACAAAAATGAAGTAAAGCGCACTTTATCAACTAATTTGTTTAAAGGCACGCTCCTGAACGGGGAAACCTTCGTAAGAAAGTGGCTGCTGTACTCCCAGTCTACAGGCAAGCTATTTTGTGTTCCTTGTTGCTTATTTCAACAAAATGTTAACAAAACACAATTTTCTTCCGGGTTTAACGATTGATCATGGCAGCGAGTTGATCAAACAACACGAGCAGTCGCCTAACCACAGATATAATATTCTTACTTACATAACAATGGGAAAATATCCATGAAAATAAAAACTTTTCTATCAAATCAGTATGAAGAATAAGTAACATTCTGGCGAAATGTGTTATCAAGAATAGTTTCTGTTGTAAGATTTCTTTCATCACGAGGCTTGCCTTTTCAGGGAGACAATGAACGTATTGGGTCTACCTCAAATGGCCTTTACCTGGGATGTTTGGAATTGATTAGTGAATATGATCCCTTCCTTTCACAGCATCTTTCAAAATATGATAATATAGGTTCAGGTCATGTGTCTTACTTATCAGCCCAATCCTGTGACGAATTTATTCACAGTATGGCAAGTTGTGTTCTAGAAACAATTTTACAAGAAGTAAAGGATGCCATGTACTACTCTTTCATTGTCGATTCGACTCCAGACTGCTCTCACACGGATCAATTAGCAGTAGTGCTTCGATACGTATCTTTGATGGAAGCAGAACCTAAAGAACGTTTATTTAAAGCTCCTACCATGGGTTCGTCATTCATCTGACCAACTAGGAGAAGCTTTATTGAAATGCCTGACAGAATTGGGCTTAGAAATTAAAAACTGCAAGGGGGCAAAGCTACGACAACGCATCCTAATATGTCAGGCCCCCTACACAGGACTTCAAGCCAGGATTGAGGGGCATAATAAATTTGCAGACTATGTGCCATGTGCTGCACACTCGCTTCCCCTTGTAGGTTCTACAGCTGCCGAGTGTTGTACAGAAGTATTAATATTTTTTTCTTTTGTACAATAACTTTACAACTTTCTCTCGGCATCTACATACAGATGGAGCTTTTGAAAACGCATCTTGAGGAAAACAAAACTCCAGTGGTCAAATCTTTGTCGGATACCCGTTGGTCTGCAAGGGCGGATGCAGTAAACGCTTTAGTGAAAGGCTATAAAGAAATACAAAGTTGCCTTCAAGACCCAGGTGTTAAACCTGCTGTGAGGTTGGAAGCTCAAGACCTTGAAATGAAATTCAAAAATTTCTAAATCACTTTCTTATCACTTTTTTGGAATGATATCTTAGAACGTGTTGATAAATGTAACAATAACTTCCAAAAACACACTGTTGATGTTTTAGCAGATTCCAAACAGCTACGAACCTTGGAAACGTTTATAAAAGATAAAAGAGAAGAGTTTAACACGTATGAAAAAACTGCTATAGACATTTTAGACTGCAAAACACCCACCTACATCAGGAATAGAAGACGGAAAATATTTGGAGATGAAACCCGTGGCGTTGAAAGCGATCTTGGTGAAAGGACTGCATTTAGGGTTAACGTGTGTAATACAAAAAATTGATTCCCTACTAGTAAACTTAGCAAGGAGGAGAGAATTGTATGATGCTTTGGTGGATCTATTTGAAATATTGACACTTCTGTTATCAGAAACTCCAAATGAAGCGATAATAAAAGCAGTTACAAAGTTGACTCAGTTTTATGATGATGACATTAATGTAGATTTCCCGAATGAATATTGCCACTTCAAAGCTTATATTGATTTGGAACAGATATAACGGATGCCACAAATGTTTATATACATTACACAGAACAACTTGGGTATCACCTTTCCTAACTTGGATGTAGCCTTAAGGATCTTCCTCACCTTACCAATCACGAACTGTACTGCTGAAAGAGGATTTTCTGTACTGACAAGAGTGAAGAATGCGAAAAGGTCTACCCTTTCAGACAGGAAGCTCAACTCTTTAGTATTAATGTGCTGTGAGAGAGACATCATCTTGAAAACAAATTTTACAGAAATCATTGATAGATTTACTAAGCTGAAAGCTAGGAAAAAACCAATCATTTAAAATGTTTTGCTTCTAAAAAACCTTGAAGAATTGTTACTAGTATTTTGTGTGTTTTTTCAACTATTGTAATTTTACATAATTAATTATATTAAATACATTTTTCAAAGATGAATGCTAGGAAAAAATCTGTAACTTAATTTAAAAGTTTTGTATTTCTTAAATATTTTGAAGGTATATGGCAGTTAGTTGTTTTGGGCTATTGAAATAATATGTATTTAATAGAATTGAATAAAACATTTTTCGTCATTAAAAATGGATGTTTTTATTTTCTCCTTAAAATCTTGTGTGGGGGTGGGGGGGGGGTCTGAGTTAAGTCTTGCCCAGGGCGCCATTAACCTAAGCCCGGGCCCTGCGTGTCGCTCGGCGAACTTTACATCTAAATCTCATACATAAATAATCAATTTTATTTTAATTTTGTTAAAGGTGAAATACTTTCTTTTCTGTGTAGGCCTTTGGTGTATGTATGCATATCTAAGAAGTAAACATCCATAGATAAATACGATTAAATAAGATACAGCTTTGTTCAAGGAAATGTAATTTTAACCCTAACGTCTTTAACCCCTAACCGTTCATTTAACGCAATTAGACCTAAAAATGCTTTTTTTTTCTTTGAAATATATGTATTCCATCTTATTATTGTAAAAGTATAAAAAGATACAATTCTGGTGTGTACAATAGAAGACTCACCTTTTACATGAATTATCAAATGCTTTGATGTCGTGGGTTCCGGTCACTGTAAATAAAGCTGATTTCCTCTCTACAACTCTTTATTAACATTATTTGGTAAAAGTGTAGTTTTAAAAAACATGGAAAATAGACTACCACAGTTGCAAAATAAAGAGACAGAAACCTGAACAATCTACGTGGTCTGGTTCCGCGACGTAATATCTGACGCGAAATAGCGCTCAATTATGTACAGCAAAGAGGATTGATTTTAAATACAGCACATCATAGCGGTAAAGTGTGGAATACAATTATACATAACCATAACCATGTCGGAATATTCTGACAGGAAGCAAAAATGTTAGTAAAATCATAACGACGTATTATCTCGCCAGCGGCTTTGAACAAACCAGCTGACGTACTATCTCGTTAAAATCATGAAGGGATTAAATTATATAGCTATAATAAATAAATAAATAATAATTCTTTTATAACTAAAGCAGTTTACAAAAACCAGGCAGAGTAAGCTGCCAACTTGAACCGCATAGCATACATCTTAAAATTTAATTTGCTTTTAAATTAATAGAAAACAAAGTAATACAGTGGACGCCCTCTTAACCGGTCTCGGTTTAACCGGGCGATTGGCTGTGAGGTAAACAAAGACTCATATGGTACCGAGTGGCTCACCGACATGTCAAAACTTGTTGCATGATTTGCACTTGTAATAATATTTTACGTTTTCAGTCAGTTTAGTGGTTGATTTATCCAAATGAAGACCTGTGTCCATTATTACTACTGTAAGTGATTTCGTGAGTTTGCTGATGCCATTTGTAACCAGTGACACAAAACGTAAAAGTGTAGTGCGATAGATAGTGCCAGAATGCAAAATCTTGAAGAACGAGACGTCGAAGAATGGATAACTGGTGATGAAGAAATGACAATTTGGGTGATAAGAAAATTATAAGTGTTGTCTCCCAACAAACTGATACTGACGAAGATGAGTTCGAAGAAGGGACAGTGAGGGAAAAGCGTTTATATCTTTTAAAAATTCATTAAAAGCTAAGAAGCAAAAAGCGATCACTACTTTTTGTAAGTGTAAATGTAAATAGAATATTTTTTGGTGTCATAAATCCAGTAATTATTATTTTGTTTTGCAAAGTATTTTATTAGATTAATGTTGAGTTTGTATTTAATTAAAACAAAGTACTTATAACTTGTTACAGTTTTTTGCTGAAGAATACGTAGATTACAATTTAATATTATTCTTTTTTAAATAAGTAAACAGTATTAAAACATTTAATTAGAGTTGAAACTCTGTTTGAAAGAAAATTTGTTTTAACCGTTGTAACGTCACAGAACGCTCCGTAAAGGAAATCATTTACATAGCAATTTATCATAAGAGGAAAGTGAGGTGAACAGTATCGAACCCAAGTAGTCCTAAAAAATTGTGTAATTTTGTCTAATAATTATTTCTACTAACATGAAAAACGACCAGACTTTGACTAAGACAAAAACCCCATATATATTATTAAAGTGAATGACAGTGAAAAAACCATAAGACACTATAAGAGAGACAAATAATGTCAGAATCAACCAAAATGAAGTCATTAATTATTAAGTTTTATAACTCTGAATAGAGTATTAAGAACTATTTTTTGTGAATGAATGGACATGATCCATTATTATATTATGTAATGCAAATAAAATAAATGTATTAAATGACTTAAATACATTATTAGAAAGAATCTAAGATGAAATAAAAATTATATATTTGTTATGACAAAAAATATTAATGTGTTGGATTTGAGGCCAAACACTCAGATTTCATGTAAAAATTAATTATTATCAGATTGAAATAAAAACTATATGTAATTGTCAAGCAGACAAAAGTGAACAATTTATCATAAATAAAGAAAGCTGTCAAATGAATAAAAGTCAGTCAAAATAGCCAAAAACGGTATTAACTAAAAACATGTGGTAGGCATATAATATTGTATGTTTTATGGATTTAATGTTGCCAAAATGCAACCAAATTGCATTAGAAAGTTGAAATATAATATAAAGCGACTATACTAATATATTTGACTAACTTTAACATTGTAATAATCGAGTTAGCAACATATTTACCTATACCATGTATGGCTGGAGCCAATCAACCAGTACAAAAATAATCATATCTGGCTAAATTTTTACAAAATGCTAACAAAAATAAAATAGAATGGTACAATACTTCAGTATACCTTAAAAACGAACAAACTCAGTTGAAAATAAGATCAACTATGAAAGAATTTAACTTATAAGAGTGAGATTTGTCACACCATGAAAAAGGGCATCTCAAGACCAATCAGTATGATGCTATGTCATCCTGTAATAAAAATAATATGTGTAAAGAGTAACCAGGTATCACAAAAGACAGACAATATAATAAACTCTGAGTGTACACTAGTGAAATACTACATATGTTAAAGAAAGGGACTAATTATTGTGTTATAACATTGACAAAAACCTAGGCCATGGACAGGGGCCAGGTAAAATTGTAATTATCTAGGTATTATATATGTTAAAATTTGTTTGTTTTGTTATAGGAAGATAGTAATGTTATATGTTCAGATTGTGGAAGAGACATAATAGTTTCACAACAATTTTTGTTCTAAAAAAATTGAATTTTAATGACATCAACCCAAGGTGAGAGTTGTATATTGTGTTACTTATTAGACTTAATTTAATTAAAAACCAATCATAATTAGTATCACTGGATTCAGTTGAAAACAGAGAATCTGAATGTAATAATGGCATACAAATTGTGAGTACTAATGTAAAACTGTTTGATAAATACCAGAGTAATTTTGGAAATATCCTTAGTATGAAGAATAAGAAATTTGTTCTAAAAGCTTCGACGGAAATGAATTTTGTTCCATAATGTTCCATTTCGTTTATTCTCGAACAATCTAGAAAGAATTTTTACACAAATATACCGGAAGTCGATGTAAACAATCAGCCTGAATTAGTATAAAAGAGAGACCAAATTCGACCCGAAAACACTTGAAACTTGAACTCCAGAACAGATGCATCACCCACGACACTGATCAACGCAGCTAAGGCGAAACCGAGAGGCGAGAAATCGACAAGACCCGAAGAAAGGCTTTTCCCGTACATAGACAAACAGACTGACATAACCTCTACAAGAATCTACGCCAATGTGTTGCTGAAATAGAGCAGCAGCACGGCAAATTTTAATAGAAATCACGCAGCCAGATCGTCAACGGCCCAGGAGGGACCAAAACTTTAAATAGAGAACCAATTCTGCTGTGTTCGCACAGACAGACTAACTTGACAATAACCCCCTTAACGTAAACAAACAAACACAAAGCCTTTCTCGACACTGCATGGGAATTAGCGCTGTGGCGGCCGATTTGAGAATCAACGCGGAGCAGCTGAGTTGTCGTGGCGGGGTTTGAACGAGAATCTACTGCCAAACGTTTTCACAAAAGTGCGGAAATAGTAAATGATCGCAATTTTGACTTAAAATAGATTCAGTGCACACAAGAAGAGGCGAGATTGAAAAACTACCCGAGAGGAGTGTCCAGTGCGAGATTAATTAACCATTGGAACGTGAGTTATCAAAATTAAAGTCATTTTTTACCTGGTTACATTTATCACACAGCTGTACTACACACGCCACACACACCTTCAAATCACTCAATTTTTCTTGTAAGGCATCTTATTGATATGTCTTGGTAGTTCAAAGGAGTCACGTCCTGAGAGTAAAGATTTTTTCACGTATTAAACTCATGCTTCTCAACTGAGTAAAAAATTGAAAATACTAGCCGATACTTGATTGGATATATAAAATTGTCAATA
Organism: Magicicada septendecula; assembly: GCA_034769895.1. Classification (NCBI taxonomy): domain Eukaryota; kingdom Metazoa; phylum Arthropoda; class Insecta; order Hemiptera; family Cicadidae; genus Magicicada; species Magicicada septendecula. The sequence goes on from CM068375.1 coordinate 350,483,252, forward strand.
ATAATAATCTTAATAACTTGTGAATTTTTTCCTTTAGTAACTCTGCAATTGTATAATATTTTTATGAATGTTAGTCCTTCAGACGATTTGTTTGTTTTTGAAGAATCATTAAACTTACCTGATTTTTTCAAGCTAAAGTGACTTGTTTGTATTTTTTCATAGAAGTAAGATTTAAAAATTTTAATTTCTTTAATAATCACATTTTATTCTTGGAACAAACGATTCCAAGTGGCGCCCACAAAAAACATAGTATTAAGTTGTGTTACAGGACTACATCACCGCAGAGGATCCAGTCAACAGTAAGTAACAAAAAGTGCGCGGAGGTAACGCCTGACAGCATACAACACTTTTACACTACACTCACTATTACCTTTTGTTATAAATTGGCAGCCCAACTAGTGAGGCTTGAAAAAACGGAACAAGCCCGGCAACTACCAACAGATCAAAATGCCGCAACCTAAGGGAAAAAAGGCGAAGAAGAATGTGGAACCCGAGTTAAGTGTGGAAGACGGAGAGGCAGTACAAATGGAGGAAACGGAATTAGAACCGCCCACACTAGAAATGGAAAGACCGGTACAAACGGCAGACGAATTAGAAGAACAAACGGGAGAAGAACCCATACAAATGGTAGAACAAACAGAGAAACCCGAACCAGAAAAAATAGCGAGCGTTGACATGAATGCAATAATGGCGATGCTCCTAGGAATGAAGGAGGAGAATATTAAAAATAGACAGGAAGACAAGTCGGAAATAAAAGGCAGTATAGAATCCCTGAAGGAGGAGAATAATATAAATAGACGGGAAGATAAGGAGGAGAATAATAAAAATAGACTGGAAGATAAGGAGAAATTAGACAAAAACATAGAATCTTTAAAGAAGGATATAACCGAGAAAATAGATGACAATGGGAAAAAACTGGAGATATTTCAGGAGGAGAATAAAAAAGTATAGAGTCCCTGAAAAAAGAAATTAGCATAAAGTACGAAACAGTAAACAAAACGATCAATGATAATAAAATCGATAGTGACAGGAAGGTCGAAAACATGGAGAAACAGTTGGAAAGGTTACAGGAGGGAAACAATACACGTTTCGAAAATCTAGAGGAACAAACAGTAGAGACCAAACAAGATGTTAGAAATCTCGAAAACATGGTAAGGCAGAACCAAGACGCCATCATGCAGGAGGTGGGAGAAGTCCAGAAAGACGTTAGCGAGAGGATGGAGAGAACATATGACATCGCTAACAGGCTGGACGAGCAAATAAAAACTAACAAAATAGCATACTCGAAATAGACCAGAGAGAGAAAAACCTGCAGGAGAGATTAGAGGCGCTGAGAGACACACCTATATTAAATACTCATACGTGTCATGGTGAAAACAGGGAAGTAATCAACTTCCAAAACTATCGACGAAACCCAATGGAATTTTTAGAAAGAATGGAAGAGTTTATTGGGAGAAATAGAGAAACAAGGTGGGACAGGATAAGAGAGATGCTTGACGAGACGTTTAAAAACACTAGGGATAACTGGTGGATAGCGGTACGACCCGAAATCACGAATTTAGCCGAGTTTAAACGCCAGTTCAAGGAGAAGTATTGGTCGGAGACTGCACAAAACAGGGTAAGAATGGACATATTCTATGGCAAATACGACGCGTCCAATGGACAGTCCCCGACGTCTTATTTCCTAGGAAAGGTATGTTTAGCACGGAAGTTGATACCGCCGATCCCAGAAGAATGTTTGGTAAGGCAATTAGCTGGACATTACAGCTATGGTATCAAAGATGCCCAATTATACCAACAGCTCAGTAAAATAGCCGATCTAGCCAAATTACTAGAAAATTGTGAATCCACTGGAAGGTTCCAGGATTACCAACCCCCCAATCGTAAGGTAGAATACAATAACAACAATAACGGACCAAACCGGAATGGAGGTGGAAACGGTAATAACCCGAACACAAATAGTCAGAATAATAATACCCCACCAAATGGCCGAAGTGATAACACTCAGGGTCCAAATAACCGTAACTAACCGGGACCAAACAGAGGTAATTACACCGGGAATAATTACGGTAGGAACTTCCATCAGGGAAACAGTTATCGCGGGAATAACTATAGGGGAAATAATTATGGTCAACGTAGTTATCGTAACGGGGGAGACCAAGGAGGAGGCGATAGGAGAAATCACGAATATAGGCCCCAGGTAAATTATACAATGGCCAATAACCGACGGCTATATCCACCCACAACAGGCGCCAGGTAGCCAGGGTAACACGACGAATAGCCAACCTATTAATGGTAATCCCGAGGTCAGGCAGGAAACACAGACGGGTCAGCAGCCCAATGTTCCGGGAGACCGGGCCAATGAGACCGTGGCTCATTTAAACTAAACGCGGCAGTGGAAAAGGAAAACCGCCCTTCACTGAACCAATATTATGGGGTGACAAGTTACGAACATAGACAGGACAAAGACGGGACTATGATATTAAGAATAAATAATTATCTTAAGGATATTAGAGAGGAGTTATTAGAAGAGGGTGACAATATCGTTAAAAATAGTAACCAAGGGAATAATAGTATCGTGCAGATCAAAGCAAATATCAATGGCATAGAAGCAATATTACTCATTGACACGGGGTCAAATGTGTCACTTATCGATAGTGTTAAGTTAGAGAGGATCAAACAAAATAGTAATTTACCAATACCCACTCTGCCTATAAATAACATCATTTTAGTCGGAGCAACGGGGAGGCAAAATAAATCAATAAAGAAACAGGTGTCATTAGAGATGACTAGTAATGGGGTAACGATACCAATAGGGTTATTAGTGGCGAACAATTTACCCATGAGTATCCTAATAGGCTGCGATATACTTAGGCCATACAATGCAGTAATAGATTTGGAAGGTAAGGTGATAACTTTAAAAACTAACAAGGGAATTTGGACCAATAATTTAATCGATGTCCAAGGAAATGGTACAGACAACACACCTTATCAAGCGATAGTGAACCATTATTATTGTGCCGATCGTCCAATAAACATGCCTTTATATCAGGAGGAAAACCCAGAGTTGTGGTTAGAAAAATTAGAAGAAATACGGGATTTCCAAAAGACGAAAGCAAGGGGTCTGATCAGCGAAAAACAGGCGGAACAATTAATCAAGGTATACAACAATTATAAACACATATTCTCAAACGCTCCAGGTAAAGCCAGAGATTATCAATGCACCATAAAATTCAAAACTCCGGTGGAATTTAACAGGAAATCGTACCCGATCGCCTACTCGCTAAAGAACGAAGTCAGGGAAGAATTAAACAGGATGATAGAGGACGACATAATCGAGTATAGTCATTCGCCCTTTACCAGCCCAATCATAGCTGTGCCAAAAAAGAACGGAAAAGTACGTATATGTCTCGATGCTAGGGAAATCAACAAGATGATTGTTAACGACCGCACATCACCTGGGGAGATAGAGGAGATATTGAAAAAGTTTCACGGAACCAGGTATATAAGCTCATGGGATACGGTATGCGGTTACTGGCAGGTAGAACTCCACCCTGATAGTAGGAAATATATGGCGTTCATATTCGAGGGCAGAAACTATCAGTTTAAGCGGTTACCTTTTGGCTTAATAAATTCTGTGGCGGTGTTTGTAAAGATAATGGACAGAATATTGGGGCAGGAAGTACTGAAGTTTACGACAGTATACGTCGACGACCTACTGGTGACTTCAGCGAATTGGGACGACCATTGTAATAGGGTTGAACAGGTGTTAGAGAAATTATCAGAGAATAATATCACCCTCAAATTAGACAAGTCCCAATTCATTGCAAATGAGGTGAAATTTTTAGGCTTTAATTTAACAGAACAAGGGATTACTCCATCCAAAGAGAAGGTAGAGGCCATACAGAAGTTCCCCACCCCAAAGAATAGGAAACAGCTTCAGTCATTTTTAGGAATCTGTAACTATTACAGAAAGTTTCGGTCCAATTACTCAGAACTAACTGCCAGGTTCCAAAAGCAGTTATCAGCTAAAGACAAATGGACTTGGGGACCAGAGCAAGATGGAGTGCTCAATAATATAAAGGAAAGGTTTTTAGAAACAGTAATGTTGCATCATCCCGACTTTACAAAACCATTTTTTCTAAACTGCGATGCCAGTAACGTGAGTTTAGGTGCAGCCCTATATCAGGAAGATCAGGATGGTAACCATTTAGTAATTAGCTTTGCTAGCCGCGTGCTGAACAGTTGCGAACGAAACAACAATACTACCGAAAAAGAATTGTTGAGTGTAGTTTTCGCATGCGGTAAATTTAGGACATATATATTAGGGTACCCCATAACAGTTAGAAGCGACCACAAATCTATATCATTTTTAAAGCATTGTAAACTGAACCACGGAAGGCTGACGAGATGGGTTTTGGCCTTGCAAGAATATAATATCACATGGGAATATATACCCGGCAAACAGAACGTAGCAGCCGACGTCCTATCTCGCGTCAATATACCAGACCAAACCTTCTACGGCGAAAAGGAACAATTAGCAAAGGTTTACCACATTATTAAGAGCAGGGAAGATTTAAAAAATATTTTAAACGATATGAAGTCACAACAAGAGGCCGATCCAAGATTAGGGGATATTAGAAAAAGAGTACAGGAAGGCGATGAGGTCATAAATAGATATTACTGTATACACAACGACACTTTGTTTATAAGGAATACCCCGCACCAAGAGAATTGGAAATTAGTAATTCCACCAGCGATAGAGAGACCGCTAATAATCGACTATCACGATAGGTACGGACATATGGGTGCCCTCAAAGTAAGGAAGGCATTGGAAGAGCAAACATACATCAAAGGGATGAATAAGAAGGTGCAACTGGCGATACGGTCGTGCGATATTTGTCAAAAAGTGAAGTGTGATAACGAGAGAAAAGAAGGGGTCATGATACCCATATCATCCACCGAAAAATTGGAAAAGGTATTTCTCGATATCTGCGGACCATTTCCACGCAGCGGTGGGAGACACCGATATAAATTTATCGTAATCATCTTCGACCATTTTAGCAAATATACCAAGCTATACCCAATAACTAGGGCAAAGACCAGGAAAATAATAGACATCATAATAGAGTGATTTATAATGGAGGTAGGCCGACCGTATTCTATAATTACGGACCACGGCACTCAGTTTAGGGGAAAACTTTGGAAGGAAAACCTGGGAGAACACGGTATAAAAACGTACAAGACGTCTGTATATCACCCGAATAGTAACCCAGCCGAGAGAGTGTTAAGAGAGGTAGGACGGTTACTGAGAACATACTGCCATAACGAGCAGAAAAGATGGCATGAATACGTAGCATCAACCGAGGATTTTCTCAATTTCTCATATCACAATACCATCGAGGTGTCGCCATACACAGTTATGTTCGAAAGACCCCCACCACGAGAGATAAAAGAAATTATTAGTTTTCCCGACGAACCCGCATACCAATTTGAAAGGGCAAAATTTTATAACAAGGTGTTAGAAAAAACGGAACAGCAGCGGAAAAAATATGTCAAATCACAGCCCAAGGCAATTAAATATGAGGTAGGAGAAAAGGTGTTAGTTAAAAATAGAGAATTGCCCAGTGCTATACAAGGCATAACGAGGAAATTGCTACTCTTATATACAGGACCTTTCACGATCACCAGAGACAATAAAAACAATACCTACGAGGTGACTGACACGGTTAGTAACAAAGTAAAAGGTACGTATAACCAAACATCATTGAAAAAGTACCATGATTAAAAATCACAAATCAAATACTCAATCAGTGACCAAGTACCATGACCAAAAACCCAAGTCAAATACAGCATCATTGAGAAGGTACCTTGACTAAACATGTTAACGTGAATTTTTTAACTTACCCACAATTAGAAAGGAGGTAGAGATTGTTAAATAAATATAAATATTATTGTATAATGATTATTATTAATAAATATTACGAGATGGACACATTCCACTATAGGCAAGATTTATTTCCAATAGCCATGTCAACGTATATTTACCAGCTTACCCGTACTTAGAGAAGGAGAGAGATTATTATTAATAAATATTACGAGATGGACACATAGTAAAGGAGGAAAGAAGGAGAAATACTGTCATATATTTGATACTAAATGGAAATGATAAATGGAAAAAGAAGAAAAAAAAAGAGGAAAAACAGTGTTTTACATAAGGAGGTAATGATGAATATGAATATAGCTATTAACATTGAATGATTTTAAACGATAATTTTACCTGCGGAGAACGATATATTAATATAATTGTGAATTAATCAGAAGAGTTTAAGAAAGGGAAATTATGTGTAGGAGCCTATGATCTTTGAATATTGTATTTTTTTATTATTATTATTATTATTATTATTATTATTATTATTTGTTGCAAAGGTGCAATTATTATTTTCTGGACTCAGTAGTTATAGATAGGGAAGGGCAGAGAATGTATGCCATAGAGAGCCACTCTGACCCCCAACCCTCTATGAAAGTTAGGGAATTGATAGGGAATTATATTAAAGATTAAATAATTAACATCAAGGTAAAAAGGAAAGGAATAGGTGATACGACAAAGAACGAAATAGGAATATTGAGTTGGATTAATATATTAAAGGAGTAATACAGGAATTTAATTATAAGATAAAAGAATGAAATAAAGAAGCTAATAAAGGGTTAATATAGAGATAATAATTTCATCAAAACCAAAGATATGTTTTTCAAAAATTATCAATTTTAACGGAGAGGCATATGTAACGTCACAAAACGTTCCATAAAGGAAATCATTTACATAGCAATTTATCATAAGAGGAAAGTGAGGTGAACAGTATCGAACCCAAGTAGTCCTAAAAAATTGTGTAATTTTATCTAATAATTATTTCTACTAACATGAAAAACGACCAGACTTTGACTAAGACACAAACCCCATATATATTATTAAAGTGAACGACAGTGAAAAAACCATAAGACACTATAAGAGAGACAAATAATGTCAGAATCAACCAAAATGAAGTCATTAATTATTAAGTTTTATAACTCTGAATAGAGTATTAAGAACTATTTTTTGTGAATGAATGGACATGATCCATTATTATATTATGTAATGTAAATAAAATAAATGTATTAAATGACTTAAATACATTATTAGAAAGAATCTAAGTTAAAATAAAAATTATATATTTGTTATGACAAAAAATATTAATGAGTTGGATTTGAGACCAAACACTCAGATTTCATGTAAAAATTAATTATTATCAGATTGAAATAAAAACTATATGTGATTATCAAGCAGACACAAGTGAACAATTTATCTTAAATAAAGAAAGCTGTCAAATGAATAAAAGTCAGTCAAAATAGCCAAAAACGGTATTAACTAAAAACATGTGGTAGGCATATAATATTGTATGATTTATGAATTTAATGTTGCCAAGATGCAACCAAATTGCATTAGAAAGTTGAAATATAATACAAAGCGACTATACTAATATATTTGACTAACTTTAACATTGTAATAATCGAGTTAGCAACATATGTATCTATACCATGTATGGCTGGAGCCAATCAACCAGTACAAAAATAATCATATCTGGCTAATTATTTACAAAATGCTAACAAAAATAAAATAGAATGGTACAATACTTCAGTATACCTTAAAAACGAACAAACTCAGTTGAAAATAAGATCAACTATGAAAGAATTTACCTTTTAAGAGTGAGATTTGTCACACCATGAAAAAGGGCATCTCAAGACCAATCAATATGATGCTATGTCATCCTGTAATAAAAATAATAAGTGTAAAGAGTAACCAGGTATCACAAAAGACAGACAATATAATAAACTCTGAGTGTACACTAGTGAAATACTACATATGTTAAAGAAAGGGACTAATTATTGTGTTATAACATTGACAAAAACCTAGGCCATGGACAGGGGCCAGGTAAAATTGTAATTATCTAGGTATTATATATGTTAAAATTTGTTTGTTTTGTTATAGGAAGATAGTAATGTTATATGTTCAGATTGTGGAAGACACATAATAGTTTCACAACAATTTTTGTTCTAAAAAATTGAATTTTAATGACAACAACCCAAGGTGAGAGTTGTATATTGTGTTACTTATTAGACTTAATTTAATTAAAAACCAATCATAATTAGTATCACTGGATTCAGTTGAAAACAGAGAATCTGAATGTAATAATGGCATACAAATTGTGAGTACTAATGTAAAACTGTTTGATAAATACCAGAGTAATTTTGGAAATATCCTTAGTATGAAGAATAAGAAATTTGTTCTAAAAGCTTCGACGGAAATGAATTTTGTTCCATAATGTTCCATTTCGTTTATTCTCGAACAATCTAGAAAGAATTTTTACACAAATATACCGGAAGTCGATGTAAACAATCAGCCTGAATTAGTATAAAAGAGAGACCAAATTCGACCCGAAAACACTTGAAACTTGAACTCCAGAACAGATGCATCACCCACGACACTGATCAACGCAGCTAAGGCGAAACCGAGAGGCGAGAAATCGACAAGACCCGAAGAAAGGCTTTTCCCGTACATAGACAAACAGACTGACATAACCTCTACAAGAATCTACGCCAATGTGTTGCTGAAATAGAGCAGCAGCACGGCAAATTTTAATAGAAATCACGCAGCCAGAACGTCAACGGCCCAGGAGGGACCAAAACTTTAAATAGAGAACCAATTCTGCTGTGTTCGCACAGACAGACTAACTTGACAATAACCCCCTTAACGTAAACAAACAAACACAAAGCCTTTCTCGACACTGCATGGGAATTAGCGCTGTGGCTGCCAATTTGAGAATCAACGCGGAGCAGCTGAGTTGTCGTGGCGGGGTTTGAACGAGAATCTACTGCCAAACGTTTTCACAAAAGTGCGGAAATAGTAAATGATCGCAATTTTGACTTAAAATAGATTCAGTGCACACAAGAAGAGGCGAGATTGAAAAACTACCCGAGAGGAGTGTCCAGTGCGAGATTAATTAACCATTGGAACGTGAGTTATCAAAATTAAAGTCATTTTTTACCTGGTTACATTTATCACACAGTTGTACTACACACGCCACACACACCTTCAAATCACTCAATTTTTCTGGTAAGGCATCTTATTGATATGTCTTGGTAGTTCAAAGGAGTCACGTCCTGAGAGTAAAGATTTTTTCACGTATTAAACTCATGCTTTTCAACTGAGTAAAAAATTGAAAATACTAGCCGATACTTGATTGGATATATAAAATTGTCAATAATAATAATCATAATAACTTGTGAATTTTTTCCTTTAGTAACTCTGCAATTGTATAATATTTTTATGAATGTTAGTCCTTCAGACGATTAGTTTGTTTTTGAAGAATCATTAAACTTACCTGATTTTGTTCAAGCTAAACTGACTTGTTTGTACTTTTTCATAGAAGTAAGATTTAAAAATTTTAATTTCTTTAATAATCACATTTTATTCTTGGAACAAACGATTCCAAGTGGCGCCCACAAAAAACATAGTATTAAGTTGTGATACAGGACTACATCACCGCAGAGGATGCAGTCAACAGTAAGTAACAAAAAGCGCGCGGAGGTAACGCCCGACAGCATACAACACTTTTACACTACACTCACTATTACCTTTTGTTATACCGTCCATTTTATTAACTGGCCGAACCGCGGTCTACTGTAATCCGAAACTAAAATTATTCTGACTATCCCATTATCAATAAATACATATTGCCGATAAAGCAATAATGTGTTCTCGTTAAGCTTCTAATTGTTTCTGTAATTTAAAAAAGATATTTATTAAAAAATAGATTTTTTGTACATAGTCTATCAATAAAATTTAGTTAGATGATTATTCATCTATTTACAAAAATTATTAGTTATAATTTTTCATTATATGTCTCTAACTGAACAACAATAAATAATTAAATTCTATCATAAAATTGCATGAACGTTTATGAAAGAGAAGAGACAACACGGTTGCAAACAATAGTAAACATTTGAAGTCTTGATTTACTTGTACCCTGTTGAAGACCTTTTATTAATAAAATACTTGTAAACTATTGACAAACTCTTTCTAAGATTCTAGTAAAGGTAGCATAATCATCGGATATGTGGAACGAAATATTGCTGTTGCATTGTTAAAGGCATGTGTGTGTGTGTGTGTGTGTGTGACCTGTTTGCGACTGGCTTCCGTCCTGATTTATGTTGGCAGGTTGACATATCGGTCAGTGGCGACAATTATTTACGGCTGGGAATGCAACCGTGTCAGAAATATCGCAGTCCATCAGGCTTTTGTCCTCTTGTCACCAACACATGTGATTCGGCATCCGGTATGTTACGGCATGATGGCCATATTTTATGTATCCCACTTGCACACTACACTGGTGTAAATTACACGTCTTCGTTTATGTGTCTGACACCCCTCTGTGTGAACAGTTGTCCACTTGTTTTTGACCAACCTCTCTCTCATTACCTCTCTCTTTCTCTCTCAATTGGCTCTAGAGCTCTTGTAAAGCCTCGGCTTCCTGGACAATCCGCCTACAGGCGTTTGCATTCGTCATTATTCTCCATGTCCCTTGGACGTTCACTGCACCAAATATCCTCCTGGGGAATTTTCTTTCCCATTAACGCAACCACTATTCATCTGTCACTGTCATTGACCAAGTTTCGGACCCGTACATGACCACTGGCTTAAGAACAGTTTTGTAGAGCCGAATCTCGGTTACTCTGCTTACGTTTTTACATTAAAATATTCCTTGTTGGGAGGAGGTTGGTTAACATGCTGGTAACAGATTTTCTAAACAATACTTGTTTTGCTAAACATTTGGAAGCTATCATATTCTTACTTGGTAAAAAAGAGGACTTCAAAAACTAGTATATACTTTTGAACCAACTTTGAACCGACAGATATCAAGGAATGTTTAAACTTTCGAGTTGCAACACGACTATAGAGTACCACAATAAAACTTACTTATATTCAGTTATATCTTCTTCTTCTTCTTCACCTTCTTCTTCTTCGTCTCCTCCTTGATTACTCGAATTCTTCACAAAAGGTTAAATTATATAATTTGTTAAATTTTTAATTATCCCTATACTACTACGTTTTTTTAATTTTCGACATTTTATTTTTTCTCCATTAGTCCGAATGGATTTAACTCTTATCACCAAACCATTCTCCCAACACACTGTCCAGATTAATCGTTTGAAGTCTCGGCAACTTTAGAATCTTGTGTTAGGCTTCCCATTCCCAGTACTGTTTATACAGCAAAGGAGCAAAAATATTTTGCAATTTTAGTAACGTAAGTTAAGGGATCGTTAATCTTAGTGTAAACCGGGGTGTATTATAAGGATAACAAGTGTTTCTACCGCTGACAAGAAGATTACTGAACAAGACGTAAAATGAAAGACAAGTGTAAAGGGACTTCCAAACGAACCGATTTAGTTCCTTTTACAAGTGCCTACTCACTAAGTCAAAGTGTTGAAAAATGTATAAATGTTTATAAAAACAGTATCAGCTATAAAGATACAAAAGAATTTATGACAATATCGCTTATTATTATAATTTTGCAATATAAATAAATGTACATTTCAATTGCACGTAGAATATATCAGAGAATAAAGTAGGCCTACATTGTAACGAAAACCCTATCGAACAACCTAGAACTTTCTCCCCTCGTCACCCCCACCCCGGGCAAGTGTTTCAGGTGTTGCCTCAATCAGGGCCGCGTGCAAATATGTTCCAGATTCTTCAAGAGCACCTTGAGATATGCAATAAATTAAGCTAGAGTGGAAAGAGTCTAGAACATGTGCGCTACGTGTATAAGGGACAGCGGCTGGCTTTGTGAATCAGTTACGTGAGCGATTGATTCTCCTTAGCGAGGATCGAGTGTTCGTAGAAGTATTGTAGCAAAGTGTTGCTGTGCTATAATTAGTACGGAATTGTTTATAGTTGACATTATTATTGCGTGTGGACAAATTTTAATTGAATTGTTGTGAGACGGTCTTGTTGATTACACATTATTAATTGTTGTAATTAAAACTGGTTATTAGTGACTTCATTGGTGTCTTGTATTTTGTTTTCCACTATACCATACGACGACCAGTTAGACCGACGTAACAATATAATACCATATATAGACTTATTATATACGAATAAGTAGAGGTTGCAGGTTTGAACATTTTAAATTAATTGAGAAGGAACATGTAAAAAGTGTTAGTTTTAAGTATTCTTCTAAAACAGCAGTAAGTGATGTAAATTTGTGCGTGAGGATGCTTAGCCGCAAGTGTAGTGCGCGTGTGCGAGAGCACAAAATTATTTTACGGGATATTCATAAAATAATCAGTTAATTTGAGTAAATTTAGAGATTGGAAAAATAACATATTAAATTGATTTTTGTTGAATTAATTACATCTGAAATTTTAAAACAATAGCAGGGATTGTCGTTGAATATGATAAAACTATTTCTAGGCAAACTACAGTTACAAACAATGTATTAAGGGTCAAAGCGTAGTGTTTTATACAAAAAATCAAAGCAATAGGGAATAAACACAAATAAAAGCCTGTCGCGAAACGTACTTATTATATTTTTATCAAATTTAAAAAGTTTGATTGCGCAAATTATAGTGTGTGTTAGCAGTTTATAGTACGACGACAACAAGAGGTATCATGTGGTATATGGTAAGACAGTGTATTGTTAAAAGTGACGTGTTCTTAGTTATTTAATTGTTCTTTGGACTCTTGTGTTCACTATTACAGTTTGTGTATATTGAGTATTGTAGGCCTATACCTTAACGTACGCTAACAGTTGTAATACATGTCCGTTTTGTTTCACAGAAGTGTAATTAAATGTTGATTATAAGAGTCACATGTCGCTGTGACTTCAGTAATTATTTCAATTATCGTAACAACCAAAGTTAAATTCTTACGTCTGTCATTAGTCTCGGCTCCTTAGTTTCTATCAGATACTGCTTCCTAATTACTTGTCTGTACCTGGTGTCACCTATAACGTACAAGGAAATTCTGTTTTCTTCATGGTACTAACAATTAGAACATAATAAGTTACAGCCCACAAGTAGTTTACTTTTAAAATCAGACTTAAACAATTTAGCAGAGTTTGCAGGGCAACGTGATGCTTTTATTCCCTTACGATATAGTGGTATCGAATCATGTCTAGACAGAGCAAAAAGACAATGGAGCAGGTTGTACAGACCTTTATATAAAATTCCTTTATATGTTGAATAGTCTTTAGAGAAAGACTTCATGCGGGCGAACGCTAGGTTTGAAAATAATAATTTAGGGCCAGCAAACAAGTGAAAATCATTCGATATGTGTACGAGGGAGAAAGCGCATCATGACATATAGAGGAGAGGGTCAAATCATTTGAAGGTATGCTAATAGTGTCAGAAGATCTATGGCCAAAAACACACCAGTGGAAACCTGAAACAACATTAGGGCAAGGGCAAAAACATGGAATCAGAAAAACTATCATCATCAGCCGTGGGTCTTGGCCTGCTCCAAGAGTCGATTCCATTCTTTCCTATAACGTACCACGGCTTTCTAGGTTCTTATGTTTACCTTTCTGAAGTCCTCCTCTATCTGGTTTTTGAATCTAATTCGGGGACTTCGTCTTTTTCTACTATTCACTGGTTTCTGGTAGAAAATATGTTTCGTAGGCTGTCCTTCTTCCATTCTCTCTTTGTGTACAACTCCCTTTAGCCTGTATATTTTGATTATCCTGACAATGTACGGCTCTTTGTAAAAATGGTATATTTTATAAATATAGTGCATGCGCCACATTCCATTTTCTTGTACTCTAAATATTGTTCTTAGAATCTGTCTTTCACAGCAACCTAAAAGTCTCTCGTTATTTTTTTCCATTGTTCAGATTTCTGAAGCATACTAGCCTAATAAGTGTTTTGTAAATTTTGAATTGCGTACTTCTTGAGATAAAACTAGACGCCAGGTGCTTTTTAATCCATAATATGTTTCATTCGCGAGATTTATTCTTATTCTTATTTCAGTGTTGGTGTTGTTAGTGTTCTTTATCTGTGAGTGAAGATAAATGAACTCTTTTATTGCTTCTATATTTTTGTGCCTGTTTCAAGGCTTTGAATTGTTGGATTTAATGGTAGTTTGTTGGCAGCATACATGTACGCATACATTGGCAGCATACATTGTTACGACGGTCTACTGATTGCCGTATGGTACATTGGAAAACAAAATACAAGGCACCAATTAAGGCACTAACCATCAGCTTTAATTATTACAATTAAACATTTTGTAATCAACAAGATAGTCTCTTACAACAAATCAAATAAAAATTGTTCACACGCAATAATAATGTCAACTGATTATAATGTCAACGAGTCTTGCACAATTATAAAACACATAACACTTCGCCACAATACTTCGAACCGCACTGTGTAAATCGCCCGACAATAACTCTGAACTCTAAGCGGCAGGTATGGGTTATTTATAGTCTGCAGGGTTCCATAATATGCGTCTTTAACAAACACGTGAAAATTCTAGAGAATACTTCAGCGCGGCCATGGCAGAAACACACACCGTTGGGCTAGTCAAGAAGCTTCTAGGACGACACCATCGAACGCACGAGACTTTCCGCATTACGTAACACTGCCTCGCATGTCAAGCATCACGTATGCATTACAGCTGCGGGAATAGCCGAGAAAAGAGAAGACCAACTTCTCCAATGTACCAGAATGTTCCGTAATGGAGTAACACTGTTTCCGGATTACGTAACAATATATTTTATTTTCTCCTAGTTTATCTGCAGTCCCAGAAATACTATTGCTACGACAATTACGTAACGCATTTTCGCGAGCGTCATTCTACACGATTCTCGACTAGCCCAGCGCGTTCAGTGTCTGTTAAGGTCGTACACTCATGTAACCACCAGACTGCTCGAGCTCTTGTCACTACGAACATTGTGTCGTCACGCAGCCAGGAATATGGAAAATATTCTGGAAACTCTGCGGGACGCGTATAAGCAACAGCGGCCGGCTCAGTCAGTCAGTTACACCCGGCGGTTTATTTAGTGATTGTTGAATAGAGACAAATGATTATGGTGTTAATTAGTGCGTTACTGTAATAGGGTGACAATTATTATTGCGTGCGAACAAATTTAACTTTAATTATTGTATGAGAGCACCTTGTTGAGTCAAATTGTTATTTGTGACAAATTAAATCTGGTAATTGATGACACCACTGGTGCTTGGTATTTTGTTTCCACTGTAGGCTACAATGGAACAATCCGTGAAACCGTCGTAATACTGTTACGACGGTCTAACTGATCGTCGTATAGTACAGTGGAAAACAAAACACAAGACACCAATAAAGTCACTAAACACCAGCTTTAATTATCACAATTAAACAGTTTGTAATGAACAAAATAGTCTCTTACAACAAATCAAATAAAAATTGTTCACACGCAAAAATAGAGTCCCGCACAATTATAAAACACGTAACGCTTCGGCAGAATACTTCGAACCGCACTGGTACAAATCGCAACTCAAACTGAACTAAGCGCCGCCGGAATCTTGTATTTATACCCCGCTGAGTTCAAACATATTCCATGATATGCGTGTACTAGAAAACACTAGAACGTAAATGATTGCGGCCTTGAACACAGCGCGCACGGACCGGTATGATCTGGAAATGTCTCGTTGCGGACGCGTGACAGGTGTCACGTATTATCTTTCATCTCAAAGTAGCAGCAATATGTACGCGCACGCACACTAAAGCTGGACTCAGCTGGAATAGCCGAGAAACACGTAGCATGTTCTGTAATGTCGTAACATTATGAAAAGGCGGAACCTGGAAGAGAAGGGAAGACGATTTGTTTACAGGTAGTTGAGAAGAGGGCTACGGACATAACTGCAAGACGGCTACAAGATGTTCGTTGGTTGTGTATGTATACTTGAACCCGCAATCCACAACGTTGACGTTATAGTCTATCTTGTGTTCTACTCGAGCCTCCTATATGTATAATTTTAATAATAAATATTTAACGTAAAAGGATCCATAAGATGGAACGGGCATACGGTATAACTAAAGATATTAACAATAAAAAGTGCATATCTAAAACTGCGAAAATAAGGCATTACAGTACAGTAGTGAAGCCAGAATGCCTATATGCAAGTGAAAGTCTAACATTGAATTCTAACTTAGACAAACTAGAAATATTGGAAAGACGAATTATTAGAAAAAATATTAGGCCCACGAAAACCTTCAGAAGTTTGGAAATTAAGAAGTAATGATGAAATATATCAAAGTATAGAAAATACTGATATATTGGGTTGGTAAATGACCTGAAGATGGCTTGACTGCCGAAAGCGCTCACCAATACCAAAGACAACATAGTGGTTTGTACAAAATTACTAGTAGAAATATAGAAAATACGTATAACAGAAAGAATGAGAAAAAGAAGACTATTATTTTTTGGACGTTTATATAAATTTGACGACAATAGGTTAACAAAGCATATCTTCAAATATCTGTGGGGGAAGAAATCAACATCAAGTTGGATTAAAGAAGTCCAAGATGATTTAGAAAAAAATAATATACACGCAGAAGAAGCAATTGAAAGAAAAATTTTTCTGGCGAATGTGTTAAACATGGAAGGAATCCAGGGTAGGAGAGAGAAAAATGCAGGTTCTAAGTGGACTGAAGACACAGTGGAAAAGACACAGTGAAAAGATGAAAGAATATTGGAGAAAAAGAAAAGAACAAAGAATAAAGAATTGAAATTGGCGTGTGGTCCTTAGATGGCCGATACAAACAAAAATTTTAACGTGTTTAGAGCAACACATTAAGTTTTCAGTCGTTGGAATTTGATTTAAATTAATGAGTATCTAACTGGATATTCACGTAAACAATACGCGCACAAAGCCACTAGTACACGCGTGACTTTACGGAATACACTGAACAAGATATAAACATAAGCAGAGAAACAATGTAAACCTCACTGACATTGTGACGTAAGCAGATGGAACACTGCAGGCGTATTTCCTATGTGAAATTTTGTTTCAGACGTACGCACCTGTGACACGAAAATACACGCTTCTAAGCGTAGCGTACCGTGTTCAAGCAGATGGCGCTTTTAAGGGTCAATTAACTTTGTACACTCGGATGGCGCCCTTCGGTTAATTACCAAACGCGGCAAGGAAGCCAGCCCTGCGTTATTACAGGGCAGGTAATTATTGTTTTATTCGCTCAGTAAAGGCGACTGCTTTTACTAATTGACATAGATGAAAACTGACATACAGTCGCGGTATTCCCAACACAAGGAGTACAATGCCGTTTCGCTGACAGGTTTAACCTATCTAATTAGTACTTTTAATTGGATTTTAACGATTTGTACGTTCCATATAATGCATCCCTGTATATTATATATCTCTTCAAAATTGTTTCTTAAGATCCGTTCTCGGG
Source organism: Magicicada septendecula (assembly GCA_034769895.1). Lineage (NCBI taxonomy): Eukaryota > Metazoa > Arthropoda > Insecta > Hemiptera > Cicadidae > Magicicada > Magicicada septendecula. Next base: position 350,500,743 of record CM068375.1, read on the forward strand.
CTGTTTGGCCGTGGTCCATTGTTTTGTTCAAACACAGACGTTACGGCAGTACCATCGACTGCCACCGTCAGTGTAAAACTAGTGCTGCACTAACGTCGAGTGGTACACGTTAGTAACCACAGTACTGTGATTAAGGCTAGCAGTCCCGTAAACACCAGTCATACTTATAAATTCGCCAAATGTCATAAATCACCACCAGCCTATCGGGAAGGAGAAGGTATATTAGAGACTCGCAACACACCATTCAAGTGAGTACTTAATGACATGCTTTCACCCCGCCGATTCATAACAATCGCAGCATGCTTCTGCATCTGGACGGACTCCATATTATGAAGGCGAGGTAAATACGCACTTATGACCAAGCCCGAGCCGGTCTCCGATCACTGCGAATCCTTAGCAGAAACGACCGCTGCTCCAGTGGACTCCTAAGCAGGATCCACATGACATGCATTAGACCCGATCCTGCTGACAGCAGACCCAGCTAGACTAAAATCTTACAGGATCACTGGACGGCGAGCTTTACGCTTAACTCACCGCCGACCTCTCCCCACCAAAACCTCAAACACTGCTTTATATGCTCTGAACACTATATCCCCAGACTTAGACACATTTCTACACAAAATACACTAGAAATACGCAACAACAGCCAAAACCCGCACAGCAATACAAGCCATCGCCACTTCCATCAATAGCACAGTCCTAAATACCCGGCGCCCCCACTTCCCCATCAACCGCCTCCAGGCTCTTGCGCATGAGCCTCCACCCAGACTTCTACGAAGAAGAACCCGCATCAGGTGGGTCCCCTGAACCAACTAGTGAGCAAAAGTAGCTTCGTCACGCCGAATAAAAAAGTAATAAATTACATTCAACTGTACTCAACTCCTCCGACCCGTCTACAAACATCATCTACTCCAACTACGAAATAACAAAAAAAAAAAAACTAAAAAAGTCTGAAGAGAAACATTGGTAAAATTGTTTTGGATAGCGAGTTGTAGGCTGTCTTTATTATTTTATCAAAATAAAATAATTAAGCACTGGCTTTGCCTCATTTGTATTCCTAAAGTCACACCTTAGCAAATTATTTATAGTGACAATGAAAACGTAGGAAATGAATCCCTGTCAAGTACCTTATTTTGTGCAAAATTCTAGTGTCAGTATCTTGCATACGACCGCATTCTTTACGACCCTGAGATTTATAATTATTAGAATGGATTCTCATTTTTGCCATTACGGATAAAATTAAATTTTTGTACAGACTATATACACTATATTATAACTTACTGACTATAGAGCTCAATTTTGTCTTATTTTAACTTCTTTTGTATTGTACAATTTTTGCCTGTTTAAATCGTCGGAAAACGTCCTTTCTTGTTGCTTACGTTTCTTGTTTGAACAGAAAAGTGGAACCCGTTAACACTAGACAGTTTAATAAGGTTCCTTATGTTAGTTTGATAAGGTTCAGTAGTTATTTGCAGTCATTACGTATGACAGCAGTATGCAGTACTATGATGATGCCAGTGACTTTTTTTTTAATTTTTGAGAATCCCTTTGCCCCTTAAACCTGTGTTGCGTTAAACGCGGCCCCACTTTCCACCAAAACACACCACATCGCTACGCAGCTGGATTATTCCAGACTTACTTACTTACAGTGTCGCAACCACCCAATACTGAGTCAAAGCCTCCTTTAACAGCCTCCGCCAGTTGTCCCGCTCAAGTGCAGCTACTCTCCAGTTCCGGGTTCCAAGGATATGGGGCGCATCAAAATTCAAAACGTCTTCCCAACGTAGTTTGGGTCTACCAAATCTCCTGGTGCCCTGTTCTTTGAGTAGTCTAGGGGCTATAGAGAAGGTGACGGTTGCATGAAGATGTGTACAGCAAATGTTTTCAAAGGGTGATTTCCTAACATCTATGAATCATTTTTAGCATGGGTTCGCCCTCTTGACATGGGAAGATTTTATTCAAGATGGCCGCCGCGCCATTTTGTGCAAGCATTAGAACATCCTGAGGAAAAATCCATATACTTATCTCAGAAAAATTGTAAAGGATAAAAAATGTTAAAAACGCGTTTTTACATTAGAATAACATACTTTTTATTTGCTGCATCGGATATTAAAAAAAAAAGTTTAATGAAGAAATTTGTGTTAGTGGTTGAAATCACAATCAGAATGATCAATATTGCACACCACTATATAAAAATTATTCCGATTAGCGCTTTCAAGCTTCACAGCTCATCGTCAGATCAGGAATAGACAAAAAATATGTAATACCCAACCCTTCAACCCTCTCCACCACCCTGCTCACCCACAACAAACTAAAAATTAATGACCCTTCCCCACCCCCTAAACTCTGTCTCACCATCTGTACAGTTACATATTTTTCTAGTAAATTCCTTGTGTTTCAGTGTGTGTGTGTGTGTGTGTGTGTGTGTGTGTGTGTGTGTGTGTGTGTGTGTGTGTGTGTGTGTGCATCCTTTTAAACTACCCTCTTCCTCTCCACACACGTGGGTCAGTCACACACCCTTATTTTAAAACAACCAATTAGTACTATGAAATATAATTCTTAATCTTATCTATCTGCCCTCTCTCATTTACTTCTTAATCATGTTATAAAATATTTCTTCATTATCAAATTTAATTTTAATATTAATTAAATTGTCTAACCCTTTTTCTCTTTCCTTCAATATTTCTAACTCCTCTCTAAGTTTCCTTTCAACTGTGTTATTTATTACTTTTACAATTTCGTATTCTTCCAAAGGATTAACAAACTTGTGGTTGTCTTCTATAAAATGTCTTGCATATAACGAATTGGTTGTTCTATTACCTTCTCCACGTTTGTGGTCAGACAACCTGCATGCGAATTTTCGTCTGTCTCCCCTAGGTACACTTTGTTGCAGTCTTTACATTTTAATTTATAAATTCCGCTTTTCTGTAATACTGGAATTTTTTCTATATTCTTATTCCTTATCTTATCAAATACCGTTTCACATTTTTTAATAGCTATATCTACTCCATATTTATTAAAGCATTTTATAATTTTTCTAGTATGTGAACCTATGTATGTCAATGACCCTGCATAATTCTTTTGTTCTGGTTCTATTTTAGCTTTTTGTATGTTGACCCTTTTCATAACTTTATCCACTATGTTGGTGCTATAATTATTATTCCTTACAATTCCCTTTATCGTTTTTAACTCCCTATCTTTTGATTCGGTCTCTTTTAAACACTTCTGAGCTCTGTAACAAAAGGAATTGATTGCCGCCATTTTATATCTGTATGGGTGGTACGACTCTCTTGGTATAATTATATCAGAATACGACTCTTTCCTAAATATCCCAAACTGTAATTTCTCATTATCTTTAATTTCTATGTTTAAATCTAAGTAATTTATTTGCTTACCTCCTATCTCTTCCTTAAATTGTAAGTTTTTATCCTTATTATTTACCTCCTTTATAAACTCATGCACTTCTTCTATGCTTCCTTCCCAAACTACTAATACATCATCAACGTATCTAGACCATAATTTTATATTGTCTTTATACTTAGTGGAAGTTATTAATTGCTTTTCAAAATCATTCATGTATATTTCAGCAAGAATAGGGGATAATGAAGACCCCATAGGTAAACCTTTTTTCTGTATATAAAACTTGTTATTAAACCTAAAATAGTTCTGATTTACACATTCTTTAATTACTTTCATCAACTGCTTTTTATACCTGTATTCTCCCATATTATTATCGTTTATTAACTTAATAACTTTATTTACTGTGATATTAGTAAACATGTCCTTAACATCCAGTGATATCAATTTTGTATTTACATTAATGCTAATATTTTCTAATTTTTCTATCAATTTTATATTATTCTCTATGTTGTATTTTGTCCCAAATTCATATTTCTCTTTCAGTACTCTGCTAACTTCCTTTGATAATTTATAAATAGGTGCATTAATAAAAGAAACAATCGGTCTAATTGGTTTTCCTTCTTTATGTATCTTAACCTGACTTTTAAAAGTTGGTGCTGTTGGATTACTTTCCAATAAATACTTTTTCTTTTTTTCTTCTATAAATGTTATCTGTTTCATCATTTGTTTTATCCTTGACTGGTACTTACTTGTATAATGATACTTTATTTCCTCGTATGGTCCTTCCCTTATAAATTCTTCCGTTTTCTTTATGTATTCTTGCTTTCTCATTAGTACCATTGTATTTCCTTTATCCGCCTTCGTAACTATAATATCATTCTTCTTTATTTTATTCTTTAGTTTAGTTACAGTTGCTTTGATTTTTTGTTCATTCTTTGAATTATACAAATATTTCTTAAATATTTTATATACTACATTCCCTACTTCCCACCTTATTCTTTTTTTATCATTTTCATTTCCTAGTTTTTGTATTATGCTTTCGCATTCAATAATCGTTTTTTCTTGATTTAATTCTGGTGGTGGTGCGTATTTTAAGCCTTTCGCTAACATTTCTTTTTCTTCCGTATTGAAATTTACCTCTGTAAGGTTTATTACTCTTTTTTCATAGTTATTCTTAGAGAGGTGTTCCTTTTTTACTTCGTTCTTTCTTATTAATTTATTTAACTTATCTACCATTTTTTTTATTTTTATTTTCCAATTTCTTTTCTATGTACCCCAAACCAAAATTATATAATATTTCTTCTAACTCTACATACGAGTATATTCTTAATAATTCTATGTGTCTGTCATATAATTCCCTATTATATCTATTGATTAAGCCGTAGAGTGACCTTAATTCCAGTTTTATCCACAACTTCTCGCTTTGTTCTTTTACTTTTTTGGCTACACTGTTCTTATTTTTAATTTTAACTTGAGCGTACTTTGGGATGACATTATTATCCAGACATTGTTTATTAAACCATATTTTACTTAAAACCCTCTTCAATTTAACTTTTAACTTAAGATATTTAAAAACTTTACTTACCTTATTGTTGTCGTTTATTACCTCATTGTTGTTGTCCATTACATGTAGTCGATTGCACATCTTAACAGACGTTTAATGAAGAAATTTGTGTTAGTGGTTGAAATCACAATCAGAATGATCAATATTGCACACCACTATATAAAAATTATTCCGATTAGCGCTTTCAAGCTTCACAGCTCATCGTCAGATGAGGAATAGTCAAAAAATATGTAATACCCAACCCTTCACCCCTCTCCACCACCTTGCTCACCCACAACAAACTAAAAATTAATGACCCTTCCCCACCCCCTAAACTCTGTCTCACCATCTTTACAGTTACATATTTTTCTAGTAAATTCCTTGTGTTTCAGTGTGTGTGTGTGTGTGTGTGTGTGTGTGTGTGTGTGTGTGTGTGGGTGTGTGCATCCTTTTAAACTACCCTCTTCCTCTCCACACACGTGGGTCAGTCACACACCCTTATTTTAAAACAACCAATTAGTACTATGAAATATAATTCTTAATCTTATCTATCTGCCCTCTCTCATTTACTTCTTAAGCATGTAATAAAATATTTCTTCATTATCAAATTTAATTTTAATATTAATTAAATTGTCTAACCCTTTTTCTCTTTCTTTCAATATTTTTAACTCCTCTCTAAGTTTCCTTTCAACTGTGTTATTTACTACTTTTACAATTTCGTATTCTTCCAAAGGATTAACAAACTTGTGGTTGTCTTCTATGAAATGTCTTGCATATAACGAATTGGTTGTTCTATTACCTTCTCCACGTTTGCGGTCAGACAACCTGCATGCGAATTTTCGTCCTGTCTCCCCTAGGTACACTTTGTTGCAGTCTTTACATTTTAATTTATAAATTCCGCTTTTCTGTAATACTGGAATTTTTTCTATATTCTTATTCCTTATCTTATAAAATACCGTTTCACATTTTTTAATAGCTATATCTACTCCATATTTATTAAAACATTTTATAATTTTTCTAGTATGTGAACCTATGTATGTCAATGACCCTGCATAATTCTTTTGTTCTGGTTCTATTTTAGCTTTTTGTATGTTGACCCTTTTCATAACTTTATCCACTATGTTGGTGCTATAATTATTATTCCTTACAATTCCCTTTATCGTTTTTAACTCCCTATCTTTTGATTCGGTCTCTTTTAAACACTTCTGAGCTCTGTAACAAAAGGAATTGATTGCCGCCATTTTATATCTGTATGGGTGGTACGACTCTCTTGGTATAATTATATCAGAATACGACTCTTTCCTAAATATCCCAAACTGTAGTTTCTCATTATCTTTAATTTCTATGTTTAAATCTAAGTAATTTGTTTGCTTTATGTGTGACTGACCCACGTGTGTGGAGAGGAAGAGGGTAGTTTAAATGGATGCACACACACACACACACACACACGCACACACACACACACACACACTGAAACACAAGGAATTTACTAGAAAAATATGTAACTGTACAGATGGTGAGACAGAGTTTAGGGGGTGGGGAAGGGTCATTAATTTTTAGTTTGTTGTGGGTGAGCAGGGTGGTGGAGAGGGGTGAAGGGTTGGGTATTACATATTTTTTGTCTATTCCTCATCTGACGATGAGCTGTGAAGCTTGAAAGCGCTAATCGGAATAATTTTTATATAGTGGTGTGCAATATTGATCATTCTGATTGTGATTTCAACCACTAACACAAATTTCTTCATTAAACGTCTGTTAAGATGTGCAATCGACTACAGGTAATGGACAACAACAATGAGGTAATAAACGACAACAATAAGGTAAGTAAAGTTTTTAAATATCTTAAGTTAAAAGTTAAATTGAAGGGGGTTTTAAGTAAAATATGGTTTAATAAACAATGTCTGGATAATAATGTCATCCCAAAGTACGCTCAAGTTAAAATTAAAAATAAGAACAGTGTAGCCAAAAAAGTAAAAGAACAAAGCGAGAAGTTGTGGATGAAACTGGAAATAAGGTCACTCTACGGCTTAATCAATAGATATAATAGGGAATTATATGACAGACACATAGAATTATTAAGAATATACTCGTATGTAGAGTTAGAAGAAATATTATATAATTTTGGTTTGGGGTACATAGAAAAGAAATTGGAAAATAAAAATAAAAAAATGGTAGATAAGTTAAATAAATTAATAAGAAAGAACGAAGTAAAAAAGGAACACCTCTCTAAGAATAACTATGAAAAGAGAGTAATAAACCTTACAGAGGTAAATTTCAATACGGAAGAAAAAGAAATGTTAGCGAAAGGCTTAAAATACGCACCACCACCAGAATTAAATCAAGAAAAAACGATTATTGAATGCGAAAGCATAATACAAAAACTAGGAAATGAAAATGATAAAAAAAGAATAAGGTGGGAAGTAGGGAATGTAGTATATAAAATATTTAAGAAATGTTTGTATAATTCAAAGAATGAACAAAAAATCAAAGCAACTGTAACTAAACTAAAGAATAAAATAAAGAAGAATGATATTATAGTTACGAAGGCGGATAAAGGAAATACAATGGTACTAATGAGAAAGCAAGAATACATAAAGAAAACGGAAGAATTTATAAGGGAAGGACCATACGAGGAAATAAAGTATGATTATACAAGTAAGTACCAGTCAAGGATAAAACAAATGATAAAACAGATAACATTTATAGAAGAAAAAAGAAAAAGTATTTATTGGAAAGTAATCCAACAGCACCAACTTTTAAAAGTCAGGTTAAGATACATAAAGAAGGAAAACCAATTAGACCGATTGTTTCTTTTATTAATGCACCTATTTATAAATTATCAAAGGAAGTTACCAGAGCACTGAAAGAGAAATATGAATTTGGGACAAAATACAACATAGAGAATAATATAAAATTGATAGAAAAATTAGAAAATATTAGCATTAATGTAAATACAAAATTGATATCACTGGATGTTAAGGACATGTTTACTAATATCACAGTAAATAAAGTTATTTAGTTAATAAACGATAATAATATGGGAGAATACAGGTATAAAAAGCAGTTGATGAAAGTAATTAAAGAATGTGTAAATCAGAACTATTTTAGGTTTAATAACAAGTTTTATATACAGAAAAAAGGTTTACCTATGGGGTCTTCATTATCCCCTATTCTTGCTGAAATATACATGAATGATTTTGAAAAGCAATTAATAACTTCCACTAAGTATAAAGACAATATAAAATTATGGTCTAGATACGTTGATGATGTATTAGTAGTTTGGGAAGGAAGCATAGAAGAAGTGCATGAGTTTATAAAGGAGGTAAATAATAAGGATAAAAACTTACAATTTAAGGAAGAGATAGGAGGTAAGCAAATAAATTACTTAGATTTAAACATAGAAATTAAAGATAATGAGAAATTACAGTTTGGGATATTTAGGAAAGAGTCGTATTCTGATATAATTATACCAAGAGAGTCGTACCACCCATACAGATATAAAATGGCGGCAATCAATTCCTTTTGTTACAGAGCTCAGAAGTGTTTAAAAGAGACCGAATCAAAAGATAGGGAGTTAAAAACGATAAAGGGAATTGTAAGGAATAATAATTATAGCACCAACATAGTGGATAAAGTTATGAAAATGGTCAACATACAAAAAGCTAAAATAGAACCAGAACAAAAGAATTATGCAGGGTCATTGACATACATAGGTTCACATACTAGAAAAATTATAAAATGTTTTAATAAATATGGAGTAGATATAGCTATTAAAAATGTGAAACGGTATTTGATAAGATAAGGAATAAGAATATAGAAAAAATTCCAGTATTACAGAAAAGCGGAATTTATAAATTAAAATGTAAAGACTGCAACAAAGTGTACCTAGGGGAGACAGGACGAAAATTCGCATGCAGGTTGTCTGACCGCAAACGTGGAGAAGGTAATAGAACAACCAATTCGTTATATGCAAGACATTTCATAGAAGACAACCACAAGTTTGTTAATCCTTTGGAAGAATACGAAATTGTAAAAGTAGTAAATAACACAGTTGAAAGGAAACTTAGAGAGGAGTTAGAAATATTGAAAGAAAGAGAAAAAGGTTAGACAATTTAATTAATATTAAAATTAAATTTGATAATGAAGAAATATTTTATAACATGATTAAGAAGTAAATGAGAGAGGGCAGATAGATAAGATTAAGAATTATATTTCATAGTACTAATTGGTTGTTTTAAAATAAGGGTGTGTGACTGACCCACGTGTGTGGAGAGGAAGAGGGTAGTTTAAAAGGATGCACACACACACACACACACACACACACACACACACACACACACACACACACACACTGAAACACAAGGAATTTACTAGAAAAATATGTAACTGTACAGATGGTGAGACAGAGTTTAGGGGGTGGGGAAGGGTCATTAATTTTTAGTTTGTTGTGGGTGAGCAGGGTGGGGGAGAGGGGTGAAGTGTTGGGTATTACATATTTTTTGTCTATTCCTGATCTGACGATGAGCTGTGAAGCTTGAAAGCGCTAATCGGAATAATTTTTATATAGTGGTGTGCAATATTGATCATTCTGATTAAAGAAAAAAGTGAGCTTGTATCGTGAATAATCTTTTTTTTGTTGCAGGATATAACTGAATGGAATTATGGTATTGCCTAATTTTGGTTGAAACAAACCAAACATGAAGAAATTACAACTTGCCCCAACAACCAAGAAGAGGAAAATTCACGATATCTCTGAACTTTGTGTTATTTGTGAAACGGGAGAAAAAATTAACTGAAGCATCGAATTATTGTGAGGATGTCGAGTTTATTAAGAAACTCAACAAAGAAGAATTTTTTTACGATCTCGAGTGCTACAAAAAATACTGTTTGAAAGCAAATAGGACTCATAAAAAGTACCGCTCAGTTGGAATTGAAAAAGCTTCAACTAGTAAATCAGAGGATAGTGATGACATCAGAAGAAGACAAAGCACAAGACAAAAACGCGATGGAGAATTGTGTGTTATTTGTAATAACAAAAAATACAAAGGAGATTTGAGACTTCTAAGAATTTGTGAAAAAGAAAGAGCTGAGAAATTCTTAACAGCGACACACCACATTCAAGAAGATGTTTTTTCAAGGGTGAGCATTCTTGATGATGTAGAAAGCGTTTTCGCAGCTGATGTTCTATATCATAAATTATGCATGACTAACTACTTATCAAAGTACTCCAGAAATATTGAACAATTTGAAACTTTGATACAAGACTCCAATGTTACAACAGGATTTCAAAAGTTACTTGATAAACTAGACCTGTCTGAAAATGGTTATGAACTGTCAGATCTTACCTCATTTATGAATTCTGAATGTGAACTTGAGACTCTTCTTTTAAATAGGCAAATGAAAAACCTATTGATTAAGGATTTCGGAGAGGAAATAGCTTTCACTTATCCTAAGGAACGTTCAAAATCCCAGATTGAACATTTCGCAAACATAAGTGTTTCGAAAACAATCCAAAGAATCTGCAGCACTAGCAGCTTAAAAGATATAACTGATGAATTAGCGAGAGAGCTTAAACAGTTTGACTTCCAGCTAGATGACAAATTCTGTGACGCAGGAGACTTAGAAATGATTCTACTACATTTTAAAAACAACAGGCCTGAATTCTGGGACAATTGTTTTCAAAGAATTATGGCATTATCAACATCACTATCATTAAAATGAAAATGAAAGTGTCAAAAGTAAACGTGATACCCTCTTCCAGATATTATATCATGCGTTCCACAATGGCCGGAAGAAAACTCCTTTTCATGTTCTAACTGCACAAGCAATCCACGAAACCTGTAAATCCAAAACTTTGATAACATCGCTAAATCATGTCGGTTTATGTAGTAGCTACAAAACGCTTCAAAGGACAAATTATTATTTTGCAGAAAGATCAGTAATACTTGCAGAAAATCACAGGGTTCCACTCCCTACACACTTCGTGTAAGACAAGCCACTTCGAGGTTCAATGGATAACTTTGAACACTATGTCTTGTATTGGTGGGTCACATGATACTGTGCTAGTCCTGTTCCAGAGTGAAAGTAAACAAAATGACACTCGTTGTCTAAGAATAGATGATTTTGCAATTGACAAACAACAGAAGAAACTAAAAGATGTCTTGAGTTGCCAAAAGCCAGTACATTTTACTAAACCGAAAAAGAGGGGATGCATTGATAGTGAATTCGTCACATCCAATATCTCAAGAACAGACTCTGTGACTTCGACAATTAACGATATTAAGTTGACATGGTCATTGGCTATATTTTTATCGACATTTAATTTCTTAGATGCCACTTTCTCTGACTTTAGTGAAATACCCTCATGGAGTGCTTTCAATTCATTAATAACAGAAATACATATACCAAAAACGCTTTCAGCCTGTGTACCTATTCTTCCTCATCCTGCCACAAGTCAAGCCTCCATATTCACAACACTGATAAACTTTCAAGATGCAATGTCACAGGTTAGTCAAAGTTGTGGAGCTCTCTGGAGTGACGAAGGGTATACCGTAGAGCAAAAGAACTTCAACTGCTATTTCCCACCGAATTTGACAATATATTTCTAGGAATGGGTTCTTTTCACTCGGCAATAATTGTTATCAACTGTTTGGGGCAGTATCTCAAGGACAGTAGTATTACCGAAGCTCTGGTAGAAACAGAGGTATTTGGATCAAAAGTTGTTGAAAGTGTTCTGCAAGGAAAGCACTATTCTAGGGGAGTTCGAGGTATGAGAATAGTAGCAGAGGCTCTGCAACGATTAGAATTTCAACAGTTTTTCCTGAACAGTGACATAGAAAAATACAAACTTCTCTTTGACCACATAAAGCAATTAGAGGAGTTTTGTGATGGAAAAGACTCTGTTAATGCGAAAATGACTATTGGAAACATACTCAGGCTCCAGCACGAATTTAATGCCGACTTTGCTGAGTTTATTGAGGCAGGGGAAGAGAAATCAAAGATGTTCTTATACTGGAACACCTTTCTTCAAGAACTTTACCCTCAATTGCGGGACATAATAAGAGGTGACAGAGAAGGAAACTGGGAACTGCACATGTTTGCATTTAAACGAGCGTTGCCCTTATTTTTTTTCTTGTGGTAAAGTCAATTATGCAAGATGGGGATCAGTTTATTATGAAGACTGTTTGAAACTAAGAGAGAAACATCCTAGCATAGGGTATATGATGCGTTTATGAAAGGCGAATTCGTGGTTCAACATGGAGGCAAGAAATTTAGTAGTGTTGCTATGGATCAAGGCTTGGAGATGTGCTATAATAAACCAGAAAAAGGACAGAGTGGTATAATTGGTATGACCCAAAGGAAAGAAGCGGTAGCATTGCAGGACATAATAAAGCACGAGACATATCTATGAATATTCTTCACAGAAGAATGTGTGGAACAACGGAAAATGATGAGTATGACTTACATCACGAGTTTTCAGAGTCTATAACAAGAAAGGACAACCAGTTGATTGTTAAAATCATGAATTTCATCAATGAAAGTCATAATATATTTTCTTTGCAAGACGAGGAACAAGTGTACTAAACATAGCAACTGGCAAACACTTGTCAAAGCAAGAACAAATCTTTAAGCAAACGTGTTTTGTTGAAGGACAACAAAAATGTGAAACGTTTCGTCAAGAAGTCTTCATTCAAAAATCAAGGAAACTGTTTGACCCGTTGAGCAGAAAATCAAGAAATCAGATTAAGTTGGCACAAAAACCTGCTGATGTAATAAAAGAAACATCAAATGCTCAGAGGCTAGTAGAGATTGCAAGAGACCGGGGTTATTCTGTAGACAATCTTTTAAAGTATGAATTGACCAGTACATCCTTTTCCTTGACTAACAACGGAATCTTACAATATACTAATAAATCTGAGATGGTTAAACAACTGGAGAATATAATTCCTTGTACATCTCAACAGAATCTTCAGATCCCTCCAATCACTTTGTGCATAGTCTTTGATTTCATGCAACATGAACATGCTCGAGTATTGTCTGCTGCTGCAGGAAATTCCATGAAAACATTTGAAGATTTTGCCGATATTATTTTAAGCAGACTCATTTCACTCTCAAGAAATGCTAATAGGGTGGATATAGTTTTTGACTCGTATGTGGACAACAGCATCAAAGCACGCATGAAAAAAGATCCTATCAATATGACAATCTCAACTTACTTGACAGATTTGCCTAAAGATATAGATGCATTTTGGGCATCAAACCACAACAAAACACAACTACAAAAATTCTTCAAACTTTATTTTCTCGAACATAAGAACAGATTCTTGAGAGCAACTGTGTACTTAAGTGGTGTGATTGGGGAAGAGGCAGTAAAGGTGCAAGGAAACGAGGTAACAGAAGAAGTCTTGTTGAGATCTTTTCTTGAAGAAGCTGATGAACGAATATTTCTGCACGTTAATCATGCCATCAACACTACGGGTGATGAAAATATCCTAATAACATCATCTGACACAGACGTATTTGTATGCGCAGTGTACTACATCCACAAAGTGTTCCAGTCTAATGGATTAAAGCAATTATGGATTCATTTTGAGACTGGGAAAACCGAAATATATGTTCCACTTCATGAACTATCAGAAGCTGTGGACAAACAGGTCATTGAAACGCTGCCCGCTATACATTCACTAACTGGCTGTGGCACAACGAGTAAATTTGGAACAAAGCACTCTGCTCTTACACAAGCTAAAGACTGTGCATACATTATACAAGAATTTGGAAGAGAAGAATTAACGGATAATATGATTGGAAAGGCAGAGGAATACTTGACAAGAGTACTAAGCAAAGGTTTTAAGGAAATGGATGATCTTCGTACATCTAAGTACCATCAAATTAAAAAGTTGGACTTCACAAAGCTTCCTCCAGCATCTTGGAGTGTTTCTCTACACATAAAGAGGGCATATTTACAAGCTGTTCGGTGGTACAACCTGTTGGAAGAACAAAATTCACTACATCTTGACCCTTCTCTTTATGGATATGAAGAATGTGAATCAGGGTGGATGCCATCAATTATTGAACAGAATCTACCAGATGACTTTCCACACCCATGCACTGGCAAGACTTGCGGATTTCAAAATAAGTGTGCATGCAGATTAAGCTCTATCTCATGCTCTAGATTTTGTAAATGTGGTTTATCGGACAAATGTAAAAATAATTTATAGTACTGAAATATATTTTATCCAATATAAAAAAGTGTTCTGAACATTTTTTGTCCTATGAAATAATGGGCTAAAACGAGTAGTTTCTGAGGTATATGGATTTTATTAATGTTATCGTGGCTGGGCATTGTGGCCATTTTGAAAAAAAAAATCTCCCCATAGTAGAAAAGCGTACCATAGCTAAAAATGATCTATAGGTGTTAGGAAGACACTCAGTAAAAAATTTGCTTTACACATCTCCGTGCAACAGTCACCTCCTCTATAGCTCCTCGACTAGAGTGCCTTTCTGGATATTTCATTCTCCTCCATTCTGATCACATATCCAGTCCACCTGAGTTTACCAAGTTTTGTAGCTTTCACAATATCTGGTTCGTTCAGAAGAGTGTTCAGTTCTTGGTTGGTCATTTCCCTTTATTCAACTCCCACACATATTGGACCAAAAATACTGCAGAGGATTTTGCGTTCATGAACCGGCAGATTTGACTCAGACTTTCTAGGAGTGGCTCAGGTCTCAGAATCATAGGTAAGAAATGGGAGGACCATTGTTTTATACAGAAGCAGCTTGATGCTCCTGGCAATTGTTTTGCTCTGGAACAGAAGTCTGAGACCAAAGAAACGCCTATTAGCTGAGGTGATTTTTCGCTTTATTTCTTCTGTCGTTTGGCCGTCGGAGTTAACTTGGCATTTTAAATATAAATAAACAAAGTTGTTGACTTTTTCGAAGGCATATGTGCCGATTTGGACGTGCTCTCCTTCTCTAGCTTCCTGTCCTGTCACCATGTATTTTGTTTTGCTTTCGTTTATTATGAAACCCAAAATCACCTTGCGGAACCTTCAAGAGCAAGAAAGGCTTCGGTGACTGCTTGAAGGGACCTGCCTATTATATCTAGGTCATCGGCATATCCTAGGGCCTGCACCAATCTGTTGAAGACAATCCCTAAGGAATCTGTTCCACCATCTCTCATAGCATAGATAGGGCAACACCGCCTTTAATTTTTATACCGGTCAACTCAAAAATATATCCTAGTCTGGTGTTACTACTTTTCCCACACAATATAGTTGCAAAAATTGAGTCTATTTAAAAAAAAGCTACCTACTATTTGCTCTTGTTTTTAAACTTATGACTGCTTATTGTAACTTATGAAATAAGGCACATTTTTATAAGCGTCGATATTACTATATTCACAAAACTTACGTAAATATGAGAGAGGAATGTAATGAATATGGGTATCTAAACTGCACATATGACACCGAGGAAATAAGAAAACAACAAAAAACAATTTAATACGTCGCATTCCAGACCGTTCCAACAGTTTACGTGTCAAGCATTTCGCAATTCAATATAATACACTACATTTGGCACGGAATTCGCAAACATTGCAAACGTTTACGCTACACACATTGTGCACAGAAAATTCTACTTTTCTGTTTTATTAAACGATACGATTTGTAAGTCAGAAGCCTACTTTCCTATTCCTGCGAATCCTTTAAGTAAATATCAGTTCGTGTCTTTACACACACACACACACACACACACACACACACACACACACACACACACACACACACACACACACACACACACACACACACACACACACACACACACACACACACACACACACACACACACACACACACACAAAAGAAACGTTATTTTGAACATCTAAACGCCTACAAAAACCAGAAATATACAAATTTAATTTGGCGACACATGCAATAAACACAGGACATGAATTCCCAGATCATAACCAATATGACACTAATAAAACACATACCACACAAAGGCACCATAATGAACATATTTACAAATATACAAACACAAAACAAACTAATACCTGAACAAATACATATCAATACAAAACTTGGCACAGTTTCTAAAGCACTCAATATCGAATATACTCAAAAAGCTAATATATACACTAAATCACAGACAATAATACCAGTATAAGATACCAAAATCCAACAGGAAACCATAAGAACAACCAATCAAAACACTAATACTCCACAAGAAATAAAATCAGGAAGCCTGAGGCTGGGAACAATAGGATTCCCGAACATGTACCAAATAAGGAAAAAACATCTTGATGTAATGAAATTATAAATATTAAATAACTTACATATGCATCAAGAAATAGACTGTAGCAAAAATTGTTTGAATATATGTATATAAATATACTAAAGTATTAGTGGACAAAGAAATACAATTAACTACAAGATTCTATAGATTTTTAAAAGTTTTTAAGCATATATAAAACTAACATTTTATGTATTTTATATAAGAAATGTAATATAATACACACGAACCAAGTGAACCAAGTCCTCATATTTAGAATTAAAGAAAGAAAATCTTATTAAAATAATTATAACAGCACTTTTGGCCATGATCATTATTTAAGTTAATATCTTAAATGCAATTATAACAGTCAACAGAGATTGAAAATACTCCCCAGAAATAATTATTGATGATTAATTTTATCCTTATGTTTCTCGAAATATGACAGAATGGACTTGGTCTACTTGTGCTCTGAACACTCCATATCTAAATCGGAATACACATTCAGCTGATCAAAGTTAACAAGGTGACGAATAATACACTAACTAGACACATAAACATGTTTTAATTACTTTGATGATAATAACCAATAAACATGTGAACGAAATATGAAAATAAGTAAATAGAAAAATTAGATAAGAAATACAGAGTTGCGTAAAAAATGTATAATAAAATCAAGGATATTGTGTGTGTGTGAGCGTTAGTTGTATCTAATAGGTAGGAGACATAAACAATTAAAGAAGTCTATGAAATTCTATAAATAAAGCAACACTCAACACTCTCGGTCATGTCAGGCTTGAATCAAGATATATTTTGCGTAACTCACTGAACCGCAGGCGCACTCAGCTACACAACCCAGCCAAAGTGATTTGTTGAGTGTAATATTATCTACTATCTTCCAGATCCCATCCCACACCATCTGCGGTTACCATCTGTGTACTTCAGTATAAACATCATCTGAAACTTCGATCGTGACACCTCGCCCGGTTTTATACCTAGTACTGATAACACAGCCAAGACAAACTCAGGCACTTGTTTTAAAACCGTTCCTTCAAAAACGATTTTTACGTCTTTTGATTGAGTTTAATTTTAGAGCTAATATCTGTCTTCATGATTGGTTGATTTCGTCAACATAGATACAGATAGACTGGGAGACAAGTTTATTGTGACTTGATGCTATCATCGTTATCTGCAACAAAGATTAAACAAAAAATGGTTTGTTCTGAATCCCAAGGGGATAAACTAGAGCTGGTCACAGCAACGCTTCTCTAGACGCCGCGCACGCCTCCGTCCTTTCGGATCGTAATTCCATAATTGTTTAGGGATGCGATAGTCATCAATTCGGTTATGATTTTCCAACCGTTCAACCCGATATTGGGCAATTCTATCAAGTAGACTCATAATATTCAGGTACATCGAGATTTCTTTAGCGATCTTGAAGAGTATACCCGGCCGTGTGCCTGAGAAATCTCATTTCGCGACCTTGAATACGACTGGCCTGAGACTTCGTTACTGTTAAATTCTCAAACCCATAGAAAAGTGAAGGAAGGGTCATTGCCTTGTAGAACTTCAGGCGTGTTTCTTTTCTCCTAGATTTTACAGTTTTCCTGATGGTCCAACTAACTAAGTAAATCTCAGAGACATTTCGCAAATAGAGGTTTTGTTAAAATACTTTTTTCCATGCGACTTATGGCATCTTCTGTGTTGTTTTCTGTCCCATTATATATATATATATATATATATATATATATATATATATATATATCATTTTCTATATAAGTAACTCGATGTTTCTTGCAGTAATTATATAATTTGTGATGTTTTCAATTTGTTTCTTCTGCAAGTAGATAATATTGTATATTCTTTTTAACACCTATTAAAAAAAAAAAGAATATACAATATTATCTACTTGCAGAAGAAACAAATTGAAAACATCACAAATTATATATATATATATATATATATATATACATTTCAATCACTTTCTGCTACAGTCCGTTTCTTGATGTATATAATACTATAATACTTATAACTATTTTACCTCAAGATATATTTTTTCTTTTAGGAACATGTTTCGGGAGATCCTGTTCTCCCATCTTCAGCCTTCGCCATCTTGCTTCTGGTGCAGTATTTGTGTGTTGGCTTCTGGATGTTATTAAGGTGGTTTGTTGGTCTTTGGTCCTTCAATGTTGCATTATTGTGTGTGGTTGTGGTATCTGTCTTTGTATTTTGTGTATTTTCGATGTTGAGTGCTTTGAATATTGTGTCATGTTTTGTATTGATTTGTATTTGTTCTGGTATTAATTTGTTTTGTGTTTTATGTTTGTAAATCTGTAAATTTTCCCAAATGTTCATTATGATGCCTTTGTGTGGTATATGTTTTATTAGTGTTACATTGGTTATGTCTGGGAATTCATGTCCTGTGTTTATTGCATGTGTGGCTAAATTGGATTTATATATATTTGGTTTTCTGTATGCATTTAGGTGTTCAAAATAACGTTTTTTCAGCAGTTTTTTTGTTTGTCCTATATAACATTTATTGCAATCTTGGCATTCAATTTTGTATATACCGTTGGTTGTTGTATTATCTTTGTTGTGTGAGCTATTTAGATTTTGTAATTTATTTTTATTAGTTTTGTATGCTATTTTTATATCTGTGTTTTTACTTCCATGTTCCTTAAGGAAATGGAAGTATGGTGATGGCAAAAAAAATCGTGTTCGAGATTATTGCAGAATATGATTGTACTACACTCAAAACATGAAAAAAAGTCATTTTTCGAAAAGTGTGTGTGTGTGTGTGTGTGTGTGTGTGTGTGTGTGTGTGTGTCTGTGTGTCTGTCTGTCTGTGTGTGTGTCTGTCTGTCTGTAGATTTTTTTTTTGGCAAACGATAACTGCCGCAAATTCAAACAGAATCAAATAATTTTTTGCATACAGCCCTGATTTGTAGAGTACTCGCGACCTATTGTTTTTGGTGAAGATCGGTTAAGGAAAAGGGGTAGTTTACCGGCAACGGTTTTTTTTTATCAAGGGAAATTTTTTTTTTGGCAAACGATAACAGCCGCAAATTAAAACAGAATCAAATAATGTTTCGCATACAGCCCTAAATTATAGAGTTCTCAAAACCTGTTGTTTTTGGTGAAGATCGGTTAAGGCAAAGGGGTAGTTTACCAGTAACGTTTTATGTTTTAACAAGGGTATTTCCTATGGCAAACGATAACAGCCGGAAATTCAAACAGAATCTAAAGATTATTTGCATACAGCCCTAAATTGTAGAGTTCTCAAGATCTGTTGCTTTTGGTGAAGATCGGTTAAGGGGAAGGGTAGTTTACCTACAACGTTTTTTTAACAAGGGTATTTTATATGGCAAACGGTAACAGCCGCAAGTTCAAACAGAATCAAATAATTTTTTGCATACAGCCCTGACTTGTAGAGTACTCAAGACCTATTGTTTTTGGTGAAGATCGGTTAAGGGAAAGGGGTAGTTTACCAGCAACGTTTTTTTATCAAGCGTATTTTCTATGGCAAACGATAACAGCCGCAAATTCAAACAGAATCAAATGATGTTTTGCATACAGCCCTGTATTGTAGAGTTCTCAATACCTATTGTTGTTGGTGAAGATCGGTTAAGGGAATGGGGTAGTTTACCTACAACTTTTTTTAACAAGGGTATTTTCTATGGCAAACGATAACAGCCGCAAATTCAAACAGAATCAAATAATTTTCTGCGTACTGCCCTGATTTGTAGAGTACTCAAGACCTATTGTTTTTGGTGAAGATCGGTTAAGGGAAAGTGGTAGTTTACCAACAACGTTTTTTTAACAAGGGTATTTTCTATGGCAAACGATAACAGCCGCAAATTCAAACAGAATCAAATAATTTTCTGCCTACAGCCCTGATTTGTAGAGTACTCAAGACCTATCGTTTTTGGTGAAGATCGGTTGAGGGCAAGGTGTAGTTTACCTGCAACGGTTTTTTTTATCAAGGGAATTTTTTCTTTTTTTGGCAAACGATAACAGCCGCAAATTCAAACAGAATCAAAAGATTATTTGCATACAGCCTTAATTGTAGAGTTCTCAAGACCTATTGTTTTTGGTGAAGATCGGTTAATGGAATAGGGTAGTTTACCAGCAACGTTTTATGTTTTATCAAGGGTGTTTTCTATGGCAAACGATAACAGCCGCAAATTCAAACAGAATCAAATAATTGTTTGCATACAGGCCTGAATTGTAGAGTACCTAACATCTATCTTTTTTGGTGAAGATCGGTTAAGGGAAAGGGGTAGTTTACCAGCAATGGTTTTTATCAAGGGTAATTTTTTTCTATAGTAAACGATAACAGCCGCAAATTCAAACAGAATCAAATGATGTTTTGCATACAGCCCTATATTGTAGAGTTCTCAATACGTATTGGTGTTGGTGAAGATCGGTTAAGGGAAAGGGGTAGTTTACCAGCAACATTTTATGTTTTAACAAGGGTAATTTTTTATATGATGAACGATAACTGCCGTAAATTCAAACAGAATCAACTAGGTTTTTGCATACCTTTTTGAACTAAAGAGAACTCAAGGTCTGTTGATTTTGTTGAAGATCGGTTAAGGAAAGGGGTAGTTTATCAGCAACGTTTTATGTTTTAAAAAGGGTAATTTTTTATGACGAACGATAACTGCCGAAAATTCAATGAGAATGAAATAATTTTTTGCACCCCCTGAGTTGCAGAGAGCTCAATGTCTATTGATTTTGGTGAAGATCGGTTAAGGGAAAGGGGTAGTTTACCTGCAACATTTTATGTTGTAACAAGAGAAATGTTTCCATGACGAACGATAACTGCCGCACATTCAAACAGAATCAAATATTTTTTTGCATGCTTCCCTGAATTGTAGAGGACGGAAGGTCTGTTGATTTTGGAGAAGATCGGTTAAGACAAAGGGGTAGTTTACCTGAAACATTTTATGATTTAACAAGAGTAAAGTACTTAATTGTTATAAATAAAGTATCCTGATAAGAAGCTCATAGTAATCCACTGTAGAAACGTAGATGAAATATCTATAAATGAAGACGTTAGGTGAACGGGGTGGGGGTAATTTTCTATTATTAAAAATTATAGTTCAAGGTGGAGGGGAGAATTTTTTATATGTGTACTACGTTATCGGCAACAAAGAAGTAGTTTTTTGTTAAAATTGCTTCCCGGGCTCTTTAGCCGTAGTCCAATGTTTTCTGCAAAACCAGACTTTTCGGCAGTGGAATCGACTGCCATCATCGGTGAAAATCGAGTGCGAAAACGTGAGGTGGTGATGGTATACGTTAGTGAGCACAGTACTGTGGTTAATGCTGAAGCAATAAGTAGAAAGACGTAGTTTCTATGGAAATATTTCATTTCGAATATGATTTTAAATATAAATCTTAGAACATGGAAGTCATGTATGGTTCTCCATACCGATATTTAAATAGTTTTGTTAGTTTTGACATTTTATTATTTATATATGTGAATGTGGCCCATTTTTTGTTGTTGTTATTATTTATGTGTTGTTCAGTTTGATTAATTCTTAATTGTTCAGTTTTTATTTTGTATTTGATTTTATTTTCTATTTTGATCATAGTATTTTTATTGTATCCATTTGCATAACCAATTTGGTGTATTATATTTCTTTCTTTGTCAGTTTCTTGTTTGTTTAGGGGTATTTTGTACATTCTGTTAAATAACGAATAAAATGCTGCCATTTTATGTTGTGGTGGGTGGTCAGAATGGTTAGGTATAATGATGTTAGTGGAAGTTGGTTTTCTATATATTGCATATTGTATGTGTTTGTTGTATCTTGTGATGGTTATGTCTAAATAGTTGATTTTGTTATATTTTTCTTTTTCTTCTGTGAATTGTATTTTGGGATGTATGTTATTGATTTGTTTCAGTATGTTCTCTGCATTTGTGTTTTTGTTATTTGATACATATAGTCCATCATCTACATATCTTATCCATATGCCATCTGGGTCATGTGTTTTTATGATATTTTGTATTTTGGTGTCTATATGTTGTAGGAATATTTCTGCTATTATGCTTGATAATGGTGATCCCATTGCTAAACCTTCTTTCTGTTGATAAATTTTGCTATTAAATTCAAAGTAATTTTGTTTTAGTATTAGTTGGATACTATTTTTTATTTCGGTTATATATTGTTTGTTTTCATTTTGTTCTATAAGTTTGTTTATTATTATGTCAATTGTTTCTTCTACTGGGATATCAGTGTACATGTTTGTTATGTCATATGATGTGAAAAATGTATTTTCATTTATATTTATTATTTTTAGTTTGTCTATTAATTCGTATGTATTTTTTATGTTATGATGGTTATTTGTTAGATGGTTATTTTTTAGTTTTTGTGCTATTATTCTTGCTTTTTTGTATGTAGGAGCTTTTTTGAAATTGATTAATGGACGTATTGGGTTGTTTAATTTGTGTATTTTTATTAGGCAGTTCATTTTAGGTGGTTCTGGATTATTGTTTATATATATGTCTATGTTTTTATTGTTGAAAATGTTTTTATTTGTTTTTATTAGTTTTATTGTTTGTTTAAGATAGTTTTCTGTTGGGTTTTTATCTAGTTGTACGCATTTATTATTGTTGATGAAGTCTTCGGTTTTTTTGATGTAGTCTGTTTTATCAATGATTACTGTTGCTTGACTTTTGTCTGCTTTAGTTATTATTAAATTATTGTTATTTACTTTATTTTTAATTTCTTTTATTGTTTTATTGTTTTTCTTTTGTTTATCTTTGTTTTTCATTTCGCTAGTGATTATTTTTTTAATTATATGTGTTGCTTCTGTTCTTTTTTCTTCTTGTATATTGTCTTTTATTAGGTTAATGGCAAATTCTGTTTCTACTATTAAATTTTCTAGATTTTTGTTTGCATTTTGGGTTATGTTAGTTTTTGACATATTGTTTAAATATTCTGTTTCTTTTTTGTTAAATTCTGTATTGCTGAGGTTAATGGTTCGAGGGTAAAATGTGTGTTTATTTTGGTTTTTTGTTCTTGATTTTTGTTTTGTTGTTTTAATGTGTCAAGTTTTTTGTTGATTGTATAAGTCTTTTTGTTTTTCTCAAATCTTATTTTATTTTCTATGTTATTGTATTTATTATTCCAAGTGATTGGATGTAATAAACTTGTTAGCTCTAAGTGTAGTTTGTATATGTCTAGTGCTATGCTATTTTTCTTACTGTATAATTGATTAATTTCGTTTTGTATCCATAGCCTTTGTGCTTGTTTTATAGTTTTTTGTGCAGTCATATTTTTGTTGTTTGTGTTTATGTTGATGTATTTAGGTGTTAATTTATGTTTTTGGCATTGTCTATTGAAGTATATGTTTATGTTTGTGTTCATTAGTTGTTTTTTTCGTGTTTGAAATTTGTTTAACAATTTGGTAATGTGGTTATATGGAATTGTGGTTATGTTGTTTGTGTACATGTTAATGTATATTTATGTGACAGATGATTTGTTATCCGTTATTTGGTAGTTGATTTCACTTATTTGCTATTCACTTCACTATTTTTTTCTTCACTATACACTTTTGTTTTTGCTTTGTTTTATAACCTCACTTTTCGTTTTTTCACTGTAGGCTTATTTACCTTGTATGGTTATATTATTTCAATCACTTTCTGCTACAGTCCGTTTCTTGATGTATATAATACTATAATACTTATAACTATTTTACCTCAAGATATATTTTTTCTTTTAGGAACATGTTTCGGGAGATCCTGTTCTCCCATCTTCAGCCTTCGCCATCTTGCTTCTGGTGCAGTATTTGTGTGTTGGCTTCTGGATGTTATTAAGGTGGTTTGTTGGTCTTTGGTCTTTCAATGTTGCATTATTGTGTGTGGTTGTGGTATCTGTCTTTGTATTTTGTGTATTTTCGATGTTGAGTGCTTTGAATATTGTGTCATGTTTTGTATTGATTTGTATTTGTTCTGGTATTAATTTGTTTTGTGTTTTATGTTTGTAAATCTGTAAATTTTCCCAAATGTTCATTATGGTGCCTTTGTGTGGTATATGTTTTAGTAGTGTTACATTGGTTATGTCTGGGAATTCATGTCCTGTGTTTATTGCATGTGTGGCTAAATTGGATTTATATATATTTGGTTTTTTGTATGCATTTAGGTGTTCAAAATAACGTTTTTTCAGCTGTTTTTTTGTTTGTCCTATATAACATTTATTGCAATCTTGGCATTCAATTTTGTATATACAGTTGGTTGTTGTATTATCTTTGTTGTGTGAGCTATTTAGATTTTGTAATTTATTTTTATTAGTTTTGTATGCTATTTTTATATCTGTGTTTTTAAATAGTTTTGTTAGTTTTGACATTTTATTATTTATATATGTGAATGTGGCCCATTTTTTGTTGTTGTTATTATTTATGTGTTGTTCAGTTTGATTAATTCTTAATTGTTCAGTTTTTATTTTGTATTTGATTTTATTTTCTATTTTGATCATAGTATTTTTATTGTATCCATTTGCATAACCAATTTGGTGTATTATATTTCTTTCTTTGTCAGTTTCTTGTTTGTTTAGGGGTATTTTGTACATTCTGTTAAACGGAAAACTATCTTAAACAAACAATAAAACTAATAAAAACAAATAAAAACATTTTCAACAATAAAAACATAGACATATATATAAACAATAATCCAGAACCACCTAAAATGAACTGCCTAATAAAAATACACAAATTAAACAACCCAATACGTCCATTAATCAATTTCAAAAAAGCTCCTACATACAAAAAAGCAAGAATAATAGCACAAAAACTAAAAAATAACCATCTAACAAATAACCATCATAACATAAAAAATACATACGAATTAATAGACAAACTAAAAATAATAAATATAAATGAAAATACATTTTTCACATCATATGACATAACAAACATGTACACTAATATCCCAGTAGAAGAAACAATTGACATAATAATAAACAAACTTATAGAACAAAATGAAAACAAACAATATATAACCGAAATAAAAAATAGTATCCAACTAATACTAAAACAAAATTACTTTGAATTTAATAGCAAAATTTATCAACAGAAAGAAGGTTTAGCAATGGGATCACCATTATCAAGCATAATAGCAGAAATATTCCTACAACATATAGACACCAAAATACAAAATATCATAAAAACACATGACCCAGATGGCATATAGATAAGATATGTAGATGATGGACTATATGTATCAAATAACAAAAACACAAATGCAGAGAACATACTGAAACAAATCAATAACATACATCCCAAAATACAATTCACAGAAGAAAAAGAAAAACATAAAAAATCAACTATTTAGACATAACCATCACAAGATACAACAAACACATACAATATGCAATATATAGAAAACCAACTTCCACTAACATCATTATACCTAACCATTCTGACCACCCACCACAACATAAAATGGCAGCATTTTATTCGTTATTTAACAGAATGTACAAAATACCCCTAAACAAACAAGAAACTGACAAAGAAAGAAATATAATACACCAAATTGGTTATGCAAATGGATACAATAAAAATACTATGATCAAAATAGAAAATAAAATCAAATACAAAATAAAAACTGAACAATTAAGAATTAATCAAACTGAACAACACATAAATAATAACAACAACAAAAAATGGGCCACATTCACATATATAAATAATAAAATGTCAAAACTAACAAAACTATTTAAAAACACAGATATAAAAATAGCATACAAAACTAATAAAATAAATTACAAAATCTAAATAGCTCACACAACAAAGATAATACAACAACCAACTGTATATAAAAAATTGAATGCCAAGATTGCAATAAATGTTATATAGGACAAACAAAAAAACAGCTGAAAAAACGTTATTTTGAACACCTAAATGCATACAAAAAACCAAATATATATAAATCCAATTTAGCCACACATGCAATAAACACAGGACATGAATTCCCAGACATAACCAATGTAACACTAATAAAACATATACCACACAAAGGCACCATAATGAACATTTGGGAAAATTTACAGATTTACAAACATAAAACACAAAACAAATTAATACCAGAACAAATACAAATCAATACAAAACATGACACAATATTCAAAGCACTCAACATCGAAAATACACAAAATACAAAGACAGATACCACAACCACACACAATAATGCAACATTGAAGGACCAAAGACCAACAAACCACCTTAATAACATCCAGAAGCCAACACACAAATACTGCACCAGAAGCAAGATGGCGAAGGCTGAAGATGGGAGAACAGGATCTCCCGAAACATGTTCCTAAAAGAAAAAATATATCTTGAGGTAAAATAGTTATAAGTATTATAGTAATATATATATATATATATAGCACTTAATATTTATAATTAAATTTACCTCAAGATGTTATTTTTATCCTTTATTGGAACATGTTTCGGGTACTATCTTGTACCCATCCTCAGCCTTCCGGTTTTTTTGTCTGGTGAAGTACATATGTGTTGTTGGTTGACTATTATTATTGTGGCTTCCTGTTGGCTTCTTGTATTTCAAATTGGTTTTATTGTGTGTGATTGTGGTGTATGTGTTAGTTTTTTGTGTATTTTCAATGTTGAGTGGTTTGCATATTGTGTCATGTTTTGTATTGATTTGTATTTGTTCAGGTATTAATTTGTTTTCTGTTTTATGTTTGTATATTTGTAAATTTTCCCAAATGTTCATTATGGTGCCTTTGTGTGGTATATGTTTTATTAGTGTTACATTGGTTATGTCTGGGAATTCATGTCCTGTGTTTATTGCATGTGTGGCTAAATTGGATTTATATTAAAACACAATAAAACCAATTTGAAATACCAGAAGCCAACAGGAAGCCACAATAATAATAGTCAACCAACAACACATATGTACTTCACCAGACAAAAAAACCGGAAGGCTGAGGATGGGTACAAGATAGTACCCGGCACATGTTCCAATAAAGGATAAAAATAATATCTTGAGGTAAATTTAATTATAAATATTAAGTGTATTATATACATCAAGAAACGAACTGTAGCAAAAAGTGACTAAAATATATATATATATATATATATATATATATATATATATATATATAAATAGGGTTGCTACAGCTAGTGCCGTCTCCCTTCCTTCAACCTGTCTTTCCAGTTCTCCCGATGTTCCCATTGTCCTTCCTCAAGTCCTATACTTTGCATAGATTCATCCACTCGTCCTTCCAAGATCTTCTCGGTCTTCCCCTTCTTCTCCTTCCCAATGGACTCTATTCCGTAAGTTTGTTGATCCACCTATTATAGTGTAAAATTTTAAAAATATATCTAAATAATTTTAGATGACGCAACCGACGCGAAGGCAGTTAGCATCTGTCAAGAGTGTGATGGATATGGGAGAGATACAACCGTCATTCGGACAATACGTGTATTCAAGAACACGACAATGTGACGTCTTGTTCAGTGGAGGCAATAATTCTAAATTGCTGTGTTAAATTAGGGTGAGGCGAGAGAAAACGTCCTCATAACAAATAGACAAAAGACGACGCTCTGTACATGCATTTACCAAGAATACACGGGGCAAACGACATGCTAGCAACGTAACACCATCTGTGAAACGTCCGAGACAACACTCTGACACAAAGGGTTTACAATGACATTACTTGAAAGGTTAGTCATATTATGAACATTAAGGGTTTTGTTGCGAGAGAAAATAGACGATGTAACGACAACGGGGGTTCGTATACGATTCCGGACATGAATAGAACCAGGAGAAAGGCAGATATACAGTACCGG
Organism: Magicicada septendecula; assembly: GCA_034769895.1. Classification (NCBI taxonomy): domain Eukaryota; kingdom Metazoa; phylum Arthropoda; class Insecta; order Hemiptera; family Cicadidae; genus Magicicada; species Magicicada septendecula. The sequence goes on from CM068375.1 coordinate 350,528,731, forward strand.
GAAGTTATCAACCAGCAGTGTAATAATAAAAACACTGAACGGATACAGCAAAACAATACTGAAATTCGTTACGCTTGAGACCAAAGGACGATAGGGTGACAGGGTATAAATCAGAGGTACATAACTCGAACTTGAGTTGAACAAAAGGATGATTGACAGGCGGAGGAATTGCTCTTTTCGAAGAATTAATGGTAATGACACCAGAGAGTTTGTTGGAGTAGGGTAGACAGCCTATCAGAGTCCAAAGTTTGGCCAGGGCTGGACTCGAGAACTACTGTGGCCATGTAGACGATTGGCGTAAACAAATCAGAAGAAAGTCGTGAACTTGACTCAAGACTTTAGGTGGAGACTTCAAAGGAATTGAGACAAGAAACCAATGAGAAAGACGTTGGAAGATGGTAGAGAGTTGAGGAAGAGATGTTGGAAGGGAGTTGAGATGATGAAACTGAGTGTTTAACACGATGAGGCCCTAGTTGTATTATAAATTTTACACCAGTAGTATTACAATTTTTACCGAGAGTATTATAATTTTACGAGAGTATCATATAACTTTTAACCAATATCTTATAGACTTTAATCAGTCTTACATAAACTTTGCTCAGTATTATTGAGATGTGCGGTAACTAAGTACATTAGTATGTTACGAGTTCGGAAAATCAGTTTTCAATCAACGGTATAATAGACTCATAGTATTATTGAACTTAGACAATCGTCATTATATACGTCAGCGCGTAATAACTTTATAATATGTCAGTTTTACTAACACAACGGAGCACGACATAGTGCGTAGTAAACGGTGAGCGCGGTGGCAATACGCTAATTAACAGTTTCAATCTACTCATAGTAAGAACTGAGGTGTTAAGATGAATGGAAATATTATCGGTTAAAAAGTAATTAATGTATAAACAATCTATCCTTGGTATTACACGTATATATCTAAATCAAACGATACCGGATGCATACCGAAGCGGAGTGCGAGAGATGCGTCGCGGAAGTGTGAAATCATTTGTGATATAGAGACAAGTGCAAAGCAATCGTACTGGAGAGTGCAGGAGAGAGACAGCGGATGGAGAGTCTCCGCAATTTGGATATCAATTAACAAGTAACGTAAATTATTTATTGTTAGCAGTTACTAATACACTGACCTGTTTCTCACAAAGAAACCACGTAGAAATGAATATAAATGATCAGGTAACAGTTAAATCCTCTAAATGATCACTATAGTAGATGCAAGTCTGGAATATGAACTCATTGAGTGTAGGGAGATGTTAAGTGTAAGGTATAATTTGTTACATACTTATGTGTATATTAGAATAGTATTATTAATTAACAAATAAGTTGTGTAACATTGTCTTATTTGCAGGAACATGAAGATGTAAATATCATGAATGTTGATTATTAATTGTTAGTAGATAATAAACTGTAACATATAGATCCAGACATGCGTATGAGTTTTATTATTACAATACCAAATAGTGAACAATAAATATGCAAGATATGAAAGGAGGTGAAATCATGATAACAGTGAATCACACTAATTCAGTTGATGTCTAATATGAATATTTGGATTAACTCGTTAGATAATTACTTCATACTTTGATTGACATCTAAACACAAGATAATATGAAAGTTATCAAAATTATATTCATGAGTATTTTATGATAGATAAAACGTATTCAATATCAATTCACACATCAATTATAAATAAATAAATGGAATAATTATCTCAACAACAAGAATAATCTAATTTGCATAATTACCAGTTAATTAATACGAAGAGTTGCATTGGCACACCAACGTGTGGCAACAATTAAAATTATATCTGGATTAAGATCCAATAATTAAATCAATTAACCAATTTAATTAATTAGCATAAATTAATATATTTGCATATATTAATAATGTAATAAAACAAATTATGATGAATGTTTAAATAAGCTCAACGTTGGAAACGCCAATTTGTAATATCACAAATTATGATGAATGTTTAAATATTATGCCACACGTTGGTAGCGTCAATTTGTAATAAAACGTGTTTATTTACAAATAAGTATAATAATTGTTTAATAACATTTTTATTATTTACTTATTTTTTATTTTGTATAAATAATTAATTAAAAATTTTAATTATTTAATTATTTTTATTGTTTTTTGATTAGTGTTAAATTAATAAGAATAAGAATTAATAATTGGGTATGATTTGGTGAAGAAATATTTGTTTCTCCGCATTAAATAGATTGTCGTGGCCAAATTGATTGCATGCCGCGGTCCATTCAGTATCTTTATTTCTTCTTCTGCTCGTTCCTTTCCCTCAGAAGTTCTCGTTTGTAAGTTGATAATTAATGTACCATAAATTAGTTCTCAACTAATCAATAAAACGATATTTTAGACCAATAATTATATTTATTATGCTCAAAGTAATTATTCGACTTGCGTCGACTAATTCGAGTCGAAGTTGAGACTAGATCCCAGGTCGATTATTACACTTTCCAAAATTATTCAAATTCAATTATTATATAACAAGGATTCTTTGAACTGTCGAAATAGTCAGGAAAGGCAAGAGAATTCAATACTTACAATTATAAAAACTTATTCATTAACAAACAATAATAATAAAATATAGTGTATAGAAAAATTTAGATCCAAACCAGCTGATTGCTCTGACGTCACTACGTCCCCTCCAGGTTGGATTCGTTCGACTCGAAATGACAAGATGGCTGCCTTCGTGAGTTGTTCTACGCTGAAAATCAGGCTCCGAGATTTTCCTTCGAATAAACGTATCAGTTGATTAATTCCTCTTCTGTGATGTCGCTATTGGAAAATCCACAAGTTGTAGTGTGTAGTTTTAGTCCTCCACTGGATTTCGTTCGGTAATAGGCGTATAGTGTCAAATGGTTCCTTCCGATCAATTGCTTGTTGTATGACGTTAAATATATTATTCAGTCGTCCCCATACGTTGTGACAAATCGCTTTAGTGTTTTTTAATTTAGCTTTATGATTCCAATGACTGTTTTAATTGTCTTCATAAATTTACTGTATTATCAATTTGGTCTAGTTTCTATTAATTTATTTCCTATGATTTGATTTACAGGGTCAAAGTTGAATTTGGCTTGATTATCAATTTTCAATTTTCCTATCAAAGTTACAATCAATTCACATTACTATTATTATATTTTCTGATTCACTATTTATAGGTCGTTTGAATTATTAGTTTGCCTTTCCTTCCTTCACAAATTCTAACATTAATTAATATTATTTAAATACTATAAGCACTTATATACTAACATCTAGTATCTACTACTATCAACATGGTCTGTATTGTATACACATATAATAATTAAACATGATAATTAAATAACTAAACAAATTAAGATCTTAGCCTAATGATTGTCTTTTATTGTCCTTTTGAAACTAGTTTGGGGTATTCCCCTCAATCACACTCTATTTTATTTATACCTAATTTTACATTAGCTCTGGTTATTTGGTACTGTTTTCTCTTACTTTGTTATTTGTTTTTCTAAATTGGTATAACTACTATAGTTTTAATTTCTTTCCTTTATTGTGGTTCACTGATATAGAGTGTTCTGTCTTTAAAGTAGGTTTTTTTGGGTATCTTGAAATTTTTCCTTTTAATTAATTTGTTCTTGGCTGTAACTCCTTACTACTCCTTATCTTACTGGGTATCCTGATTATTTTACTGGGATGATAATCATACTATTTGTTTTTAACACATTTTGCTATAAATTGAATATATGTAATTTCTTTGAATCGAGATTTTTTCTAGTTCTGTTAAGGCATTTTATTTATGATTGTGATTACTTCTTTTCTGTTACTTTTATTTAAGTTGATTTTGCTCCTTCCAGATTGATTCTTCCCTTCTTTTTCTATGTGATATTATTTTGTAGAATAAGGCAAAAACATCGTTATGCTACAATAACCATAATTAAGTAAATCTGCAATGGCGCCCAACGCGAAGCTTGATTAAGCTAATTTAATAAGTAATTAAAGTTTATAATCAAGTTGGCTGAGAACAGGCAGTGGTGTAGTTACTTGTAAGTAGATTAGTGTAAGAAATAATTAGTTAAGGTAGCTTGAATGATCACTCGCAGCCGTGCTAAAATGACAAGTAATTCAGACAGCATGAACTTTGAAATTAACAACCAATTAGGTGTCGCAGGGTCCCAGGAGGATAATACACGTAGCGATGACAATAGTGTAGAAAATGTAGAAGCAGGAAATAGGGCGGGGACACAAACATCACAACATCGCGAGATGGACTTCCAGTTACTTATGGATTTCATTAGACAACAAAATGATGAAACTAGGAAACAGATAAACGAGAAGTCAGAAAAGCAGAAAGACGAATTAAAACAACAGATAAACGAGAAATTAGAAAAACAGAAAGACGAATTAGAACAACACAACCAACAGATAAACGAGAAGTTAGAAAAGCAGACAGACCAACTAAAACAACAGAATGCAGAACAGTTTGGACAATTAAAAACAGAATTACAATAACAAAACAGAAAATAGGAAGAGAAGATTAGCGAGCTACAGAAGAAGACGGAAAGTACGATAAAAGAGATAAGAGATGACTTAAAAAGGCAGACCGAAGAGAATAAGGAGTTACGAGAAGCGATCGTCAGGAGTGGCAAGGAGCAATTAATAACACCCAGACAACGGTGGATAAGATAAACTATAAATTAGATACGCACATAAAATATACCCTTAATAAAAATGAAGGACTGAGGAAAGAGATACAAATGATCTCAGACAGCAGAAGCAGGAGCAAGGAGAGTCGATTAACACATTGAAGCAGAAGATCGTGGAAGTGGACGGAAGACAGCGTTCTAACGAACAGAAGTTTGACGACACGGATAAAGAGAAAGGCACGCGGATTGAAGAATTGAGAAGCCACCTAGGCAAGGTTAAGGAAGGTCAAGAGAGACTGCAACGGCAATTGGCGGAAGTAGAGGTAGGACCAAGCAAAAGAACAAACGGAACGAATCATATTGTCTTAAAGTACAACGGTACGGACAGATACCCTATGGAGTTCTTGAAGGAGTTGTCAGAGCTTCAGGACTTGTATTACCCAGCTGATAACATAAAATGGATTGGACGAAATATGGTAGCTGACGCGGAAATCTGGTGGAGAGTCATCAGAAACCAGATTACAAATTTTGAAGAAATTAAGGAAGCCTTCACGCAGAAATACTGGGGGCAGGAAAAACAAGATACCATAAGGGATAATCTAGAATTCGGCCGGTATAATTGGCGCGGCGGAATTAACCCAATTCATTACATGGAAAGAATAGTGCTTGAAAGTAGACAGTTGACCCCAACCATAACGGACCGTCAATTGATAAAAAAAATAGCCCGACATTACGGTAGGGAAATCGAGATCGCGGTCGTAACGCGTGGTGCCAACACGATTCCTAATTTGGATCGTTATTTGTTGAATATAAAAGTATTAACCAACGCGCCGGTAAGGAACACAGTTTTGGGGCTATGCACGAAAGGTTCAATGCACGTAGCGGTGAAGGCACAACATACCCTTCGCCACACCCACATAACAAAGGATTCTGAGCCAAACCGCAAGAATGGTTCGACAAAAAAAAAGGAAAGTGACGGAAAGCGACCGTTTACAAGCGACAATGACCGTCAACAAATAAACACAAGGAAATTTGGCAGCAATAAAGCGTCAACTTT